>VMRM01000050.1:0-600000 GCA_010277075.1 Poeciliopsis retropinna
AAAGCATAGAAATGTTAGAAGTTGTTCTTTTGTTTTAAACTGGAACCAAGTCACACACTTTTGTTATTTTGAGTTCTGTATTTGAGTGTCAAAAAAAGCTTTATCTCAGCGACAGAAGTGGAATTTGGACAATATGAGAACTTTCTGAAACATATCAAATTGTGAGAGTATTATCTGGTAAAATGTGTAAAAATGCTTAGAAGCATTAGTTCTGTTTGTTTTAAACTGGAACAAAGTCAAAGGCTTATGTTTTTTTGACTTCTGTATTTAATGTCAAAAAAAGCTTTATCTCAGCGACAGAAGTGGAATTTGGACAACATGTGAATTTTCACAACTACATTCATTTTTCAGCGTTATTATCTATCAAAAAGGATAGAAATGCTTAGAAGTATTAGTTCTGTTTGTTTTAAACTGGAACAAAGTCAAAGGCTTATGTTTTTCTGACTTCTGTATTTAATGTCAAAAAAAGCTTTATCTCAGCGACAGAAGTGGAATTTGGACAACATGTGAATTTTCACAACTACATTCATTTTTCAGCGTTATTATCTATCAAAAAGGATAGAAATGCCTAGAAGCATTAGTTCTGTTTGTTTTAAACTGGAACCAAGTCACACACTTTTGTTATTTTGAGTTCTGTATTTGAGTGTCAAAAAAAGCTTTATCTCAGCGACAGAAGTGGAATTTGGACAATATGTGAATTTACAGGAGTACATCACTTTTTCTGCCTTATTATCTGAAAACAAGCAGAGGAATGCTCAGAGCATTGGTTTTGCGTATTTGAAACTGGAAGAAAGTCAAAGGCTTATATTTTTTTGAGTTCTGTATTTAATGTCAAAAAAAGCTTTATCTCAGCGACAGAAGTGGAATTTGGACAATATGTGAACTTTCTGAAACACATCAAATTGTGAGAGTATTATCTGGTAAAATGTGTAAAAATGCTTAGAAGCATTAGTTCTGTTTGTTTTAAACTGGAACAAAGTCAAAGGCTTATGTTTTTTTGACTTCTGTATTTAATGTCAAAAAAAGCTTTATCTCAGCGACAGAAGTGGAATTTGGACAACATGTGAATTTTCACAACTACATTCATTTTTCAGCGTTATTATCTATCAAAAAGGATAGAAATGCTTAGAAGTATTAGTTCTGTTTGTTTTAAACTGGAACCAAGTCACACACTTTTGTTATTTGAGTTCTGTATTTGAGTGTCAAAAAAAGCTTTATCTCAGCGACAGAAGTGGAATTTGGACAATATGTGTTACAGGAGTACATCACTTTTCGCCTTATTATCTGAAAACAAGCAGAGGAATTCAGAGCATTGGTTTGCGTGTTTGAAACTGGAACCAATTCAAGGCTTATGTTTTTTTGACTTCTGTATTTAATGTCAAAAAAAGTTTATCTCAGCGACAGAAGTGGAATTTGGACAATATGTGAATTCAGAACTACGTTATGTTTCAACCTTATTTCCTGTCAAAAAGCATAGAATGCTTAGAAAGCATTAGTTCTGTTTGTTTTAAACTGGAACCAAGTCACACATTTTGTTATTTTGAGTTCTGTTTAATGTCAAAAAAAGCTTTATCTCAGCAACGAAGTGGAATTTGGACAATATGTGATTTACAGGAGTACATCACTTTTTCTGCCTTATTATCTGAAAACAAGCAGAGGAATGTCAGAGCAGGGTTTTGCGTGTTTGAAACTGGAACCAATTCAAAGGCTTATGTTTTTTTGACTTCTGTATTTAATGTCAAAAAAAGCTTTATCTCAGCGAAAGAAGTGGAATTTGGACAATATGTGAATTTACAGGAGTACATCACTTTTTCTGCCTTATTATCTGAAAACAAGCAGAGGAATGCTCAGAGCATTGGTTTTGCGTGTTTGAAACTGGAACCAATTCAAAGGCTTATGTTTTTTTGACTTCTGTATTTAATGTCAAAAAAAGCTTTATCTCAGCGACAGAAGTGGAATTTGGACAATATGTGAACTTTCTGAAACACATCAAATTGTGAGAGTATTATCTGGTAAAATGTGTAAAAATGCTTAGAAGCATTAGTTCTGTTTGTTTTAAACTGGAACAAAGTCAAAGGCTTATGTTTTTTTGACTTCTGTATTTAAATGTCAAAAAAAGCTTTATTCAGCGACAGAAGTGGAATTTGGACAATATGTGAATTTACAGAGTACATCACTTTTTCTGCTTATTATCTGAAAACAAGCAGAGGAAAATCAGAGCATTGGTTTGAGTGTTTGAAACTGGAACCAATTCAAAGGCTTAAGTTTTTTGACTTCTGTATTTAATGTCAAAAAAAGCTTTATCTCAGCGACAGAAGTGGAATTTGGACAATATGTGAATTTTCAGAACTACGTTAATGTTTCAACCTTATTTCCTGTCAAAAAGCATAGAAATGCTTAGAAGCATTAGTTCTGTTTGTTTTAAACTGGAACTGGAACACACTTTTGTTATTTTGAGTTCTGTATTTGAGTGTAAAAAAAAGCTTTATCTCAGCGAAAGAAGTGGAATTTGGACAATATGTGAATTTACAGGAGTACATCACTTTTTCTGCCTTATTATCTGAAAACAAGCAGAGGAATGCTCAGAGCATTGGGTTTGCGTGTTTGAAACTGGAACCAATTCAAAGGCTTAAGTTTTTTTGAGTTCTGTATTTAATGTCAAAAAAAGCTTTATCTCAGCGACAGAAGTGGAATTTGGACAACATGTGAATTTTCACAATTACATTCATTTTTCAGCGTTATTATCTGTCAAAAAGAATAGAAATGCTTAGAAGCATTAGTTCTGTTTGTTTTAAACTGGAACAAAGTCAAAGGCTTATGTTTTTCTGACTTCTGTATTTAATGTCAAAAAAAGCTTTATCTCAGCGACAGAAGTGGAATTTGGACAATATGAGAACTTTCTGAAACATATCAAATTGTGAGAGTATTATCTGGTAAAATGTGTAAAAATGCTTAGAAGCATTAGTTCTGTTTGTTTTAAACTGGAACAAAGTCAAAGGCTTATGTTTTTTTGACTTCTGTATTTAATGTCAAAAAAAGCTTTATCTCAGCGACAGAAGTGGAATTTGGACAATATGTGAACTTTCTGAAACACATCAAATTGTGAGAGTATTATCTGGTAAAATGTGTAAAAATGCTTAGAAGCATTAATTCTGTTTGTTTTAAACTGGAACAAAGTCAAAGGCTTATGTTTTTTTGACTTCTGTATTTAATGTCAAAAAAAGCTTTATCTCAGCGACAGAAGTGGAATTTGGACAATATGTGAACTTTCTGAAACACATCAAATTGTGAGAGTATTATCTGGTAAAATGTGTAAAAATGCTTAGAAGCATTAGTTCTGTTGGTTTTAAACTGGAACAAGTCAAAGGCTTATGTTTTTTTGACTTCTGTATTTAATGTCAAAAAAAGCTTTATCTCAGCGACAGAAGTGGAATTTGGACAATATGTGAACTTTCTGAAACACATCAAATTGTGAGAGTATTATCTGGTAAAATGTGTAAAAATGCTTAGAAGCATTAATTCTGTTTGTTTTAAACTGGAACAAAGTCAAAGGCTTATGTTTTTTTGACTTCTGTATTTAATGTCAAAAAAAGCTTTATCTCAGCGACAGAAGTGGAATTTGGACAATATGTGAATTTACAGGAGTACATCACTTTTTCTGCCTTATTATCTGAAAACAAGCAGAGGAATGCTCACAGCATTGGTTTTGCGTATTTGAAACTGGAAGAAAGTCAAAGGCTTATGTTTTTTTGACTTCTGAATTTAATGTCAAAAAAAGCTTTATCTCAGCGAAGGAAGTGGAATTTGGACAATATGTGAATTTTCAGAACTACGTTAATGTTTCAACCTTATTTCCTGTCAAAAAGCATAGAAATGCTTAGAAGCATTAGTTCTGTTTGTTTTAAACTGGAACCAAGTCACACACTTTTGTTATTTTGAGTTCTGTATTTGAGTGTCAAAAAAAGCTTTATCTCAGCGACAGAAGTGGAATTTGGACAATATGTGAACTTTCTGAAACACATCAAATTGTGAGAGTATTATCTGGTAAAATGTGTAAAAATGCTTAGAAGCATTAGTTCTGTTTGTTTTAAACTGGAACAAAGTCAAAGGCTTATGTTTTTGACTTCTGTATTTAATGTCAAAAAAAGCTTTATCTCAGCGACAGAAGTGGAATTTGGACAATATGTGAACTTTCTGAAACACATCAAATTGTGAGAGTATTATCTGGTAAAATGTGTAAAAATGCTTAGAAGCATTAGTTCTGTTTGTTTTAAACTGGAACAAAGTCAAAGTCATGTTTTTTCGACTTCTGTATTTAATGTCAAAAAAAGCTTTATCTCAGCGACAGAAGTGGAATTTGGACAATATGTGAATTTTCAGAACTACGTTAATGTTTCAACCTTATTCCTGTCAAAAGCATAGAAATGCTTAGAAGCATTAGTTCTGTTTGTTTTAAACTGGAACCAAGTCAACACTTTTGTATTTGAGTTCTGTATTTGAGTGTCAAAAAAGCTTTATCTCAGCGACAGAAGTGGAATTTGGACAATATGAGAACTTTCTGAAAATATAAATGTGAGAGTATTATCTGGTAAAATGTGTAAAAATGCTTAGCAGCATTAGTTCTGTTGTTTTAAACTGGAAACAAGTCAAAGGCTTATGTTTTTTTGACTTCTGTATTTAATGTCAAAAAAAGCTTTATCTCAGCGACAGAAGTGGAATTGGGACAATATGTGAACTTTCTGAAAAACCACATCAAATTGTGAGAGTATTATCTGTAAAATGTGTAAAAATGCTTAGAAGCATTAATTTGTTTGTTTTAAACTGGAACCAAGTCAAGGCTTATGTTTTTTTTTCTTTGTATTTAATGTCAAAAAAAGCTTATCTTAGCGACAGAAGTGGAATTTGGACAACATGGAATTTCACACTACTTCATTTTTCAGGTTATTATCTATCAAAAAGAGATAGAATGCTTAGAAGCATTAGTTCTGTTTGTTAAACTGGGACCAAAGTCAAAGGCTTATGTTTTTGACTTCTGTATTTAATGTCAAAAAAAGCTTTATCTCAGCGACAGAAGTGGAATTTGGACAATATGTGAACTTTCTGAAACACATCAAATTGTGAGAGTATTATCTGGTAAAATGTGTAAAAATGCTTAGAAGCATTAGTTCTGTTTGTTTTAAACTGGAACAAAGTCAAAGGCTTATGTTTTTTTGACTTCTGTATTTAATGTCAAAAAAAGCTTTATCTCAGCGACAGAAGTGGAATTTGGACAATATGTGAATTTTCAGAACTACGTTAATGTTTCAACCTTATTTCCTGTCAAAAAGCATAGAAATGCTTAGAAGCATTAGTTCTGTTTGTTTTAAACTGGAACCAAGTCACACACTTTTGTTATTTTGAGTTCTGTATTTGAGTGTCAAAAAAAGCTTTATCTCAGCGACAGAAGTGGAATTTGGACAATATGAGAACTTTCTGAAACATATCAAATTGTGAGAGTATTATCTGGTAAAATGTGTAAAAATGCTTAGCAGCAGTTCTGTTGTTTTAAACTGGAACAAGTCAAAGGCTTATGTTTTTTTGACTTCTGTATTTAATGTCAAAAAAAGCTTTATCTCAGCGACAGAAGTGGAATTTGGACAATATGTGAACTTTCTGAAACACATCAAATTGTGAGAGTATTATCTGGTAAAATGTGTAAAAATGCTTAGAAGCATTAATTCTGTTTGTTTTAAACTGGAACAAAGTCAAAGGCTTATGTTTTTTTGACTTCTGTATTTAATGTCAAAAAAAGCTTTATCTCAGCGACAGAAGTGGAATTTGGACAACATGTGAATTTTCACAACTACATTCATTTTTCAGCGTTATTATCTATCAAAAAGGATAGAAATGCTTAGAAGTATTAGTTCTGTTTGTTTTAAACTGGAACAAAGTCAAAGGCTTATGTTTTTGACTCCTGTATTTAATGTCAAAAAAAGCTTTATCTCAGCGACAGAAGTGGAATTTGGACAATATGTGAATTTACAGGAGTACATCACTTTTTCTGCCTTATTATCTGAAAACAAGCAGAGGAATGCTCAGAGCATTGGTTTTGCGTGTTTGAAACTGGAACCAAGTCAAAGGCTTAAGTTTTTTTGAGTTCTGTATTTAATGTCAAAAAAAAGGTTTATCTCAGCGACAGAAGTGGAATTTGGACAATATGTGAATTTTCAGAACTACGTTAATGTTTCAACCTTATTTCCTGTCAAAAAGCATAGAAATGCTTAGAAGCATTAGTTTTGTTTGAAACTGGAACAAAGTCTTATAGCTTTTTTGCAGCTTAACTAATATATCAATAATTGTTTTATTTGCATTTCCTCAGATTTCTGAACAATAGACAAATAAGGCATAACCAAAGAGGAATAAATAATATGCAAGCCTTTGACATTTATTAAATCTTTCATTTTAAACAATATTCCAATAGTTTTTGCAACTTTGTTTCTAATATATTGAATACGAGGCTTCCAACTAAGTTTATTATCTATAATGATCCCTAAAAAATTTGTCTGATACACTGTCAATTTCAACTCCATTTATACATAACTTTACATTATTGTAAATCCGATTACCAGAGAATACCATAAATTTAGTTTTTCCTTAATTTAACGACAACTTATTGTAGTCAAACCATATTTTCAACTCTGCTAGCTCTTTTTCTACTATTTTAATTATTTCATCCATATTTTTTCCAGAAGAAAAGAAATTTGTATCATCTGCAAACATTATAAACTTTAAAATACTGGATACTGCAAAAATATCGTTTAAATAAAGTATAAATAATTTAGGTCCTAGAACTGAGCCTTATGGAAGACCACATGTTACTTTGTCTGTTTGTGACTTTATGTTGATAATTTGTACATATTGAAGTCTAGGGGTGCTCATGACGTCGATCACGATCGACCGATCGCTCGCGGGAAGGTTTTGGGTCGATCTCGGCAGCAGGTGTCAAACTGAAGGCCACCAGGACGCTGAGACCAGCACTTCCTCTTCTGACAGGCTTATCAAAAATAGTCACTAAGATCCTAAACGTTTGCAGCTTCATTCAATTTTATTATCAGCTTTTTGTTGATAATAAAATCAACATAACGTGTTAAAATGAATAATCTTAGTAATTATTGTTTCAACAAGGTGTTGTGCAATTGAGTGCGTTTTGGTTCCATTAACAAAGACCGTCTGACTAGCAGAGCAGGAGTTTAAATTGGCTAATCAACCACCGCTATGTTCATGAGAGGCTTATTAATAATCGAGAAATAAACATCAAGCCTGGAAACCTGATATCGTAACGGACTGAATGTTTTTAACGTAATCTCTGCTGGGCTTGCGGGGCTCAGGCCGTTGCCACGGCAACGGGTGTGTTTAAACAACAAAGAGAGAAGGTGCGAGTGGTTTAGACTTGATCACCTGTTCGGATTGTTTTATCTTTGCTGTGGCGCTTTACAGCCGCTGTAGTTTCTGAACGATCAATGAACGACAAACTTGGACTAATTACCTCGTTTGTTTTGAGTATACGTCACTCACAACAAACATCAAATAGGACAAATATATTTCCTTAAGTTTTCACAAACAAATTGCTTCTACCGAGATAATTATGTGAAATTAAATGAATTATATCCCAACTTCAGAAGATTTGCCTTTATCTTTGCAGAGCTCTTTGCTTCCTCCTATCACTCTGCAGTTTCTCATATTGACGTCATCAAACCAAATTTCAGATCTACCATAACTGACTGACACCTGCCGGCCTCAGGTTTAATTTAATGCAGAGACTGCTGCCACCTCAGTTTGAGGAGGAGGAGGAAGGAGGAGGAAGAACAGGAAGGGCCACGTGTGGAACAGAGGCTGTGGTTTTTGAAGAGCTGGAGGACCTCTGCTGGCGTTGAGGGAGTGGGTTGATGTCCTCAGCCGGTGGTGGAGGGGTGATGGTCGTCCCGCCGTCCTCTTCATCTGAGCTTGACGGTGTCCAGCCACTATGAGTAGGCTCTGTCATAGGCTCTGAGGTGGTCATGACCTGCCGTGGAGATGGAGAGAGAAGGGGAGGAGGTGGAGCAGGGGATGTTGAGGCTGAGTGTGGTGGGAGGGTTCCTCCAGGTCATCTTCCGTGTCCACAGCCTGGTCCCGTAGCTCTGGGCGGCTTGTAGAGGAAAAAAGGTGGGGTGCAGGGAGGGAGGAGGGATGTATGGGGTGTAAGATGAGGGGGAGGAAAGAGAGGAGGAGAAGGAGTATGAGGAGAAGGAGGAGGAAAGAGGTGGGGAAGCTGGCTTTTTCTCCTCTGCAATGAGGTATAATTGGACTTCATCAGCTGTGGCTGGGTCGAACCTCCTCCCCAAGTTGCGTCTGGCCCACTTCACATAACTTCAAGTGGAGCCAGGAGGTCCCCGCCGACGTCCCGGAGTAGCTGTTTGTCAGCTTCGTGCACCCCCTCGTAGTGCTTGCGCAAGATCATAATGGTGCTCCAAGCCCAGTGCCGTACATTCCCCTCGATTAAATCAAGCGTTTTGGGGCTAGGGTTAGCTTGCTTGATCGCAGTAGCCAGGTTCTCAGTGAGACGCTGGATCGCGGGCGGGACACGGTTTTTAGATGGTGCGTGGCTTTTAGCAACCGGTGTAGAGCTCTTACTTTAACAGAGAAGAGCGGGTATTGCCGCTGGTTGCTGTCGCAATTGCGCCCGTGGTATTGCGTTCTTGGTGCGTGCCGCTGTTGCCGCTGCGGCTGGCAGTGTGTGGCGCTGCGCTCTGGTTCCAGCCACGGGGGCAGGGCTGGCAGTCTTGCTGGAGGTAGTCATGTGGGTGAAATGTTTTCTCGACAACTCCCCCCTCGTCCGTCGACTGGGCAGTTGAAACTGGGGAGTTGAAAGGCAATGCACTGGCCGCGGCACGCTGTCCGCAGCTCCCTTAATTGTCCACTGGTCGTACCCAAGGAGATGAGAAAGCTGTCCCGATGTGGATGTGTGACCATGACTGTCTTAAAATCCCCTAAAACCCAAAGAAAAGCTAAAAATTTCTAAACTAACTAATCTTATTCAGTGAAAGCAGTGTAAACTGAGGGAAAGTTGACCAGCCTATATTAAAAATAAGCTAATAAACACTGTAACATATTCCAGACAGATGAGAAAGCTGTCGCGATGTGGATGTGTGACCATGACTGTCTTAAAATCCCCTAAGACCCAAAGAAAAGCTAAAAATTTCTAAACTAACTAATCTTATTCAGTAAAAGCAGTGTAAACCGAGGGAAAGTGTATGAACAAATTCCAAAGTAAGCTGCTGATCAGCCTATTTTAAAAATAAGTTATTAACCGCTGTATAATATTCCTATTAAAAACAAGCTGCTAAACTCTCTATACCATAGAATAAACTACCTCTGTATAACATTCCTGTAAAGAAAAGCTGCTAAACTATTACTGTCAGATGAGCTGCTCTATAACAATAAACCGCTAACCTAACTGTAAACATAAGCTGCTAACCACTCTGAATTCTGACTGTTAAAAATAAATGATCAAGATATACTACTATTGTAAAAATAAGTTGCTATCCACCCATACCATTACTGTAAACTTAAGCTGCTAACCCCTCTGTATAAGCTGCTATCCATCTATAACGCTAAAATAAGTTGCTTTTCCCCTCTATTATTACTGTAAAAATAAGCTGCTAACCCCTCATGAATGCTAAAAATAAGCTGCTAACCTCTCTAAACTATTGCTGTAAAATAAGCTACTATCCCCTCTATACTATTACTGTAAAAATAAGCTGCTACCCATCTATAACACTATAGTAAAAATAAGTTGCTAATAAGACGCACAAGCCATTTTCATGGAATAGTTGTAGTAAATTAATACTGTTTTGGTGTTTATTAATACTGTTTTGGGTTTTATTAATACTGTTTTGGGTTTTATTAATACTGTTTTGGGTTTTATTAATACTGTTTTGGGTTTTATTGTGTGTGGTATTTACGAGTTGTGTCGCAGTTTGACGTGGTTGTGGAGGGGAGTTAATATCCCTAGGTGATGACGGTTGGAACGGGTGTGCTGTGTCTTTTTTTTTTTTCTAACGGCTGTGCAGCGATAACGCTAACGGAGTTACTTTGTAACAATTATTAAATTAAAATGTTGCGAACTGAATCGCAAAAGCTCGTTTGATTGTTTGTCACCGCTACATTTTTGGCGAGCCAGAGCCAGGAGGAGTTTCAACTAAAAGTAACTAATCCAAACGAGACGAACCGAAGACGGAGGAGAAACTACCAATGGAACAGCTTCAAGACGAAGTGAGCAGAATGCTGCTGATGTCTGAGAAGTCAGAGCTGATTTTAGTTTGTAAACACATCACGAGTGATGAACCTTCAGGAGGGTTTACTGGCCAGACTCGGCGTTCCCTCATCAGACTAGCAGAGACAACACTGGACGATATCGGGAATGAGGAAGAACCGGAATAGTTTCAACAGTTTCTCCAGAATTTAATCACCTTCATGGAATCTTGGACGTTGGAAGATGCCAGGACACCAGAACAGACACAATCTGACGAAGGTGAATTAAACTTACTAAAAGGCAAGTACAAGGAATTACAGGAGGAACAAAACAAAGCCCGACAGCGGATTGAGGAGGATATTGGGGTTTTAGAAAAAAAAACTGAATATGACGGTGCATATGGAGGAGACTGAACCACACACTGTGCTCCATCACCTCAAATACCAGAAGTGACCCTTAGGCGGGAGTTTCGGATTTGTGGGCAGATTGGAGAAGCTGGTCAGAGGGATAAACTGGAGCCTGATAAACCAAATTCAATCTGGGCAGAGGAAAGGATATTCAGAGACTGAGATCCTGGAAGCAGTCATACGCCCAGGGCTCCACCTGAGAGACATGCTGGCAATCAAAAGAGGACTGACAATGTCCACTCTGAAATTATTCTAAGAAGTCATTTTAAAGTGGACTCTTCCCCTGACCTCCTTCATCAGCTGATGAACATTTCACAAGATCCAAATGAATCTGCACAGAACTTCCTATTTAGAGCTATAGAACTGAAAGAAAAAATGCTCTGGAAATCAAAAGAAGAGGATGAAAGTGAACAATTCAGCCCAGAACTGATACAAAGGAAATTTCTGCGTTCCATAGACCTCTGTCTAAAACCTTATCTGACTAATCCTGCAGTATCCGATGAGGTCCTAATCGAGCAGGTGAGTGAAGCTGCAAACTTGGAGCAAGAAAGACAAAAAAAAAAAACTAAGAAAAGGTGCAGTGAGTAGGTTCCCAAAAATAAATGAACTCAGAGCTGAAGGATGCATAAATGAGTTTCAACCTCCTTCCTGGAAGAAGCTGTAACCAAAGTTGTACTGAGAGGGGTCAAGAAAAGTCGGAACACAGAACAGGAAGCAGGAACAACTAAACTCATTGAAGGACTGAAGGCTGAAATGTTAGAACTGAAGAAACTGGTGTTGGAAGCAGTGGAGGTTACTAAGAAACATCAGACAGAGAGAGCCACCACACGCAGCTACAGCCGACCCAGAGGTTGCCCAGCCTGTCGAGAAGCACAGTCAGAGGAGATGTGTACTCACTGTTATAAGTGTGGTCAGCATTATTATATGTCAAAAAGTACAGAAATGCATTAGGTCTGTTTGTTTGAAACTGGAACCCAGTCAAAGACTTTTTTTTTAGTTCTGTATTTAAGTGTCAAAAAAAGCTTTATCTCAGCGAAGGAAGTGGATTTTGGACAATATGTGAATTTTCTTAAATACATCAATTTTTCAACTTTATTATCTGTCAAAATGAACAGAAATGCTTATTAGTTCTGGTTGTTTGAAACTGGAACCCAGTCGAAGGCTCTTCTTTTTAGTTCTATATTTGAGTGTCAAAAAAAGCTTTATCTCAGCGAACGAAGTGGAATTTGGACAACATGTGAATTTTCACAATTACATTCATTTTTCAGCGTTATTATCTGTCAAAAAGAATAGAAATGCTTAGAAGCATTAGTTCTGTTTGTTTGAAACTGGAACCAAGTGACATTCTTTTGTTTCTTTTTAAGTTCTGTATTTGAGTGTCAAAAAAAGCTTTATCTCAGCGACAGAAGTGGAATTTGGACAATATGTGAATTTACAGGAGTACATCAATTTTTCTGCCTTATTATCTGAAAACAAGCAGAGGAATGCTCAGAGCATTGGTTTTGCGTGTTTGAAACTGGAACCAATTCAAAGGCTTAAGTTTTTTTGAGTTCTGTATTTAATGTCAAAAAAAGCTTTATCTCAGCGACAGAAGTGGAATTTGGACAATATGTGAATTTTCAGAACTACGTTAATGTTTCAACCTTATTTCCTGTCAAAAAGCATAGAAATGCTTAGAAGCATTAGTTCTGTTTGTTTTAAACTGGAACCAAGTCACACACTTTTGTTATTTTGTGTTCTGTATTTTAGTGTCAAAAAAAGCTTTATCTCAGCGACAGAAGTGGAATTTGGACAATATGTGAATTTACAGGAGTACATCACTTTTTCTGCCTTATTATCTGAAAACAAGCAGAGGAATGCTCAGAGTATTGGTTTTGCGTGTTTGAAACTGGAAGAAAGTCAAAGGCTTATGTTTTTTTGAGTTCTGTATTTAATGTCAAAAAAAGCTTTATCTCATTGAAAGAAGTGGAATTTGGACAATATGTGAACTTTCTGAAACACATCAAATTGTGAGAGTATTATCTGGTAAAATGTGTAAAAATGCTTAGAAGCATTAGTTCTGTTTGTTTTAAACTGGAACAAAGTCAAAGGCTTATGTTTTTTTGACTTCTGTATTTAATGTCAAAAAAAGCTTTATCTCAGCGACAGAAGTGGAATTTGGACAACATGTGAATTTTCACAACTACATTCATTTTTCAGCGTTATTATCTATCAAAAAGGATAGAAATGCCTAGAAGCATTAGTTCTGTTTGTTTTAAACTGGAACCAAGTCACACACTTTTGTTATTTTGAGTTCTGTATTTGAGTGTCAAAAAAAGCTTTATCTCAGCGACAGAAGTGGAATTTGGACAATATGTGAACTTTATGAAAAACATCAAATTATGAGACTATTATCTGGTAAAATGTATAAAAATGCTTAGAAGCATTAGTTCTTTTTATTTTAAACTGGAACAAAGTCAAAGGCTTATGTTTTTTTGAGTTCTGTATTTAATGTCAAAAAAAAGCTTTGTGTCTGCGAAAAAAGTGGAATTTGGACAATATGTGAACTTTCAGAAATACATCAAATTTTCTGCCTTATCTGTAAAAAAAAAAAAAAGGATAGAAATGCTTAGAAGCATTAGTTCTGTTTGTTTGAAACTGGAACCAAGTCACACACTTTTGTGTTTTTGAGTTCTATATTTGAGTGTCAAAAAAAGCAAGTGGAATTTAATGAAATACATCAATTTTTCTGCCTTATTATCTGAAAACAAGCAGACGAATGCTCAGAGCATTTGTTTTGTGTGTTTGAAACTGGAACCCAGTCGAAGGCTCTTCTTTTTAGTTCTGTAATTAATGTCAAAAAAAGCTTTATCTCAGCGACAGAAGTGGAATTTGGACAATATGTGAACTTTATGAAAAACATCAAATTATGAGACTATTATCTGGTAAAATGTATAAAAATGCTTAGAAGCATTAGTTCTGTTTCTTTTAAACTGGAACCAAGTCATATTCTTCAGTTTTTTTGAGTTCTGTATTTGAGTGTCAAAAAAAGCTTTATCTCAGCGACAGAAGTGGAATTTGGACAATATGTGAATTTTCACAACTACATTCATTTTTCAGCGTTATTATCTGTCAAAAAGGACAGAAATGCTTAGAAGCATTACTTCTGTTTGTTTTAAACTGGAACCAAGTCACATTCAGTCAGAGGAGATGTGTACTCACTGTTATAAGTGTGGTCAAGGAGGACACCTCGCCAGAGGCTGCCGTCAGAAGAGGGGACAGCAGGAAAACTAGACAGGGTTACTGGCCCGGGACCCTCAGTAGCCCCACATAAAACACTCTGTCCCACCACAAACAAAACAGGCTGCCATACTGAACTTTCATCTACCCCAACAGCATCCTACATGAATCCACAGAGCAGACAGAAACTTCTTAACCTCATAGGTAAGAGATGCCTTGTTCATTGTCGGCTGGATGCCACTCCAGTAGAAGCATTATGGGACACTGGTGCCCAGGCATGTCTCATTAATGAAGAATGGAGACAATTACACTTACCGCACCAGCGAGTTAGACCTCTGAATGAAATGCTGGAGGTGGATACACTTATTGGGCTTGCAGCAAATCAGACACAAATTCCTTTTCTAGGCTGGGTGAAAGTGGAATTTAGACTGGGTAAAGACTCACTCTCAGCAGAACCCCTGCTGGTACCAGTACTTGTGTCAAGTGACTCCAGTGTGGCAAACAGCCAATAATTGGCTACAATGTTATAGAAGAAGTGCTAGCAGACAACACACTTAAACACATGAAACCTGAAGTCATCCAAAATGTGTGTGGAGCCTTTGCTGTAACTGTCCAAACTGCACAGACAATTGTCAAACTAATTCAGACATCAGATAGTCAGGTTGATGTGGGTCTTGTGCACACAGGGAGAACTCAGATCAAATTAGCAGCTGGACAAATTACCATCATCCATGTTAATACTGGAGCTCATTTCAGAGGAGAGGATCTTCTTTTTGTTCCTTTGGAGGACTCAGTGCTGCCAGAAGGTGTCAGTGTTGAGGAGGGTTTCATAACAGTTCCTAAGGAAAGCTCAGGATTTGTCTCAATCCCAATTTCCAACACCAATAAGTATGATGTCACTCTACATCAGCGTGCAGCCCTGGGTCACCTAGAATCAGTAAAGACAGCTTATACTGTAAATGCACAACAGTTGAGATGGTCAAGTTTGGCACTTGACCATCTTTTTGGTCAAGTGCCAAAAAGATGGCACTTCACCCAGAACAAAGCCAGCTGCAGCACAGTTCCTGATCACCAACAGCAAAGCAGAAAAACAGAAGCAAACACAGTGGGATCCTCCAGTTGACCTCAGCCACTTAATGGAAAGCCAAAGACAGACTGTGAGACAGATACTGAGAGAAGAGTGTCATGCATTCATCTATGATGAAGATACTTCATATCACTCTGCATGACACCACTCTGGTGAAGAAAACATATATGTCAGTTCCCAGCACTACATCAGGAAGTTAAAGAATACCTTCAAGATCTGCTGAATAGAGGCTGGATAACTCAGTCACCTTCTCCATATGCATCATCAGTGGTGTGTGTGAGAAAGAAAGATGGGACTCTGAGGTTGTGCTGTGACTACCGGGAATTAAACAGAAAGTCTGTCCCTGACTGCCACCCCATTCCCTGAATCCAAGACATGCTGGATTCTCTAAAATGGCAGCTCCTGGTTCTCTGTATTAGATCAGAGGAAGGCGTACCATCAAGGGTTTCTGGATGAGAAAAGTCAGCCCTTAACTGCTTTCATAACACCATGGGGTCTGTACCAGTGGATCAGAATCCCCTTCGGTTTGAGTGCTGCCCCAGCAGAGTTCCAAAGAAGCATGGATGAATGCCTGATTGGTTTAAGGGATGGATATGCCAGCCATATCTGGATGACAATTTAGTTCACAGCCCAAGTTTTGAGGATCATCTCAACCACATGAGAACTGTGTTGCAAAGATACCAGAAGCATGGAGTGAAGCTGAGCCCAAAGAAGTGTGAGGTGTTCAAAAGAAAAGTGAGATTTCTGGGGCGTCTTGTCTCTGGTGAGGGCCACACGATGGATCCGGCAGAAGTGGCACCAGTTTTAGCTTTGAAGGAGAGAACCCCCACAACTGTAGGAGATCTGAGAAAATGCTGAGATATCTCTCCTATTATTGAACATACATACCAAACTTCTCCAGAATAGCTAAGCCCTTCTACCAGCTTCTGGTCAGTTCACCTGAAAATCAACCTGAAAATCCACCATCAGAAAAGCATAAGGACAGGCGGAACATCAACACTGCAAGAAATAAAGGTAACCTCCCATCAAACACTCACTGGACACAGAACCATCAAGAGACAATAAACACACTTATTGACAAACTCACTGAGCCTCCCATCCTTGGGTATCCAGATCTCACCCAACCATTTATTCTGCATGTTGATGCTTCCCAGGAAGGAAGGATTGGTCGCTCCCAAGAGCGATTTTGTAGCAAAGAAAGAATAACAAAATGATTGTCATTGGGTATGGATCTAGAACACTGACCCCACCTGAGAAAAATGATCACATGCATTCAGGAAAATTGGAATTCTTAGCACTTAAGTGGGCAATATGTGAAAGATTTAGAGATTATCTGTATCATGCACCTCACTTCAATGTATATACCGATAATTAACCCCTGACCTACATTCTCACCACAGCCAAGTTAAACGCCACAGGTCACAGGTGGGTTGTCCAACTTGCAGATTTCAATTTCACCATTAAATATCAACCAGGCAAACACAATATAGACGCAGATGGCCTCTCTCGCATGCCACTGGGCATAAATAACTTATTGCAGCAATGCACAGAGGAGGTGACTCAGGATGTGATTAGTACTTCAATTCAGGACTGACTGTGCTTCAAGATGCCCCATCTTGGAGCACAGATGGTTGTGGTTAACCAGCTTGATGTGAGCTAGTTAACCACAGCTCACATCAACACACTGGACTTAGTAAGTGATGCACCTTCATCTTCATTGTCTGCCCCACTAACACCAGAACAGATCAGAGAAAGTCAACAGAATGACCCTCTCATCAAGCAAGTCATGTATTATAAAAGCCAAGATCAATTCCCCCTCAGAGGAGTGGTGAAAACTGAGCCTGCAGATGTCAGGGTGCTCTTGAGGCAGTGGCGAAAACTGTATATCAGCGATGATGGGATCTTATACAGAAAAGCAAGAAATAAGTCTCAGCTAGTTTTGCCAAAAGAACACCATCTGTTAGTGTTTCAAGAATTACAAAAAGAGATGGTCATCTGGGGGTCGAAAGAACTCTGAATCTGATTCGAGACAGGTTTTACTGGGTCACAATGCAGCAGGACACAGAACATTTTGTGACCCAAGTGTGTGAGTGTCTAAAGTCAAAACGACCACAGAGAGCAGCCAGAGTGCCACTGATGCCCATTATGACAACACGTCCATTCGAACTGGTGTCAGTCGATTTTCTGCTTCTAGAGGCCTGTAAGCAAGGTTATGAGTATATTCTGGTTATAATGGACCACTACACTCGCTTTGCACAGGCCTACCCCACAAAAAACAAATCCGCAAAAACAGTTGTGGAAAAACTATTTGATTACTGTGCCCTTCGCTTCGGCTTCCCAGAGAAAATCCACCATGACATGGGGAAGGAATTTGAAAATCAGTTAATGGCTCAACTGCACAGGTGTTGTCACGTGTGAGGGTCCCACACTACCTGCTACCACCCACAAGGTAATGGACAGGTGAAGCGATTTAACAGAACCCTGCTGTCAAACTTGTGTCTGTACAGTCACAAGTTTGCAAAAGGCTGGCTGGAAAAAGTCATTATGTAAGATGGTGCATGCATATAATATGCATATAGCTGTGACACCACAGGCTTTGCTCCATATTATCTGCTCTATGGACGATCTCCACGTCTGCCTATTGATCTCCTGTTTAACATACAGCTGAACGAAACACAGCAAAGCTATGCTGAATATGTCAAAGATTGGCAAAGCAGGATGCAGCAGGCCTACGAGATCGCAACCAAAACTGCCACCTGTGAATCAAACAGAGGAAAAAAAGGATATGACAAAAGAGTTTATGGAGCTGATCTGCAGCCTGGGGAGCGTGTGCTTGTATGCAACTTATCAGAGAGAGGAGGTCCTGGTAGATCCTTAGGGAGAATAAAGTGCACATCATCACAAAGAGAAGAAGTGATATCAGTCCAGTGTATGAAGTAGTACCAAAAGGAGGTGGCAAAAGTTGTGTGCTGCATAGGAACCTCCTGCTCTCTTCTGACAGTCTTCCAATCGACAACCCAGAAATGCACTCAAAAAGGACGAAAAAGTCTACGTCGAATAAATCTTCATGTCATCTTTGTCAACGAGACAGTGAGAGGGATGAGGAAATGGAGCTAGTGTACCGGTTTCCTCCTGCTCAGCACAGTGGTCACCGAGCTGTCAGCTTAAACCCAGATGCTGAACCATTTACACCAGACCTACATGACCAAGACAACGCACTGGAAGTGAAGGAACCTCAGGCTGCATGGATGGACAACATACCAGAGGAAGAAGATAGAGGCCAAGACATGAAGCTGCACCAGGATCTTCCTGAGCTATCTGCAGAAACAGCTTCCGGGGGAGAAGAGGATTCAGCTGTCTCACCACCTACATCGAGCTACCCAAAGAGAGTGCCGCCGTCCGAGGATGCTGACCTATTGTGCTTTGGGTGAGCCAACCATGGTGGAAGGAGGCATTAAAAAACTACCTGTAAGTATGATTCCAATCGGTAAAGAACTTTGGCGACCCTGGATAGTTCCAGGTGTTGAAGTACAGAGTTAAAGAGACAATGGTTCAAGAACTACATTCAAAAGAAAAAGGACTATGTATGAACTGTCCAAAGACAATGTATTGACTGTTCTTTCAAGACAAAAGACTGGTATTAGAACAAAAGAACTGTGGCTGAAATTAAGGTTCTGTTACACTAGAGACAATCTGAACAGATCTAGAAGTACGTGTACCTGGACATTTGTAATCTAAAGTGACAATATCCTCCGTTAGTGGTGGAAACTATTATAATATGAATGTCATGTAAAGTACCTTACTTATAACATTACTTCCAGTAAAAGGGTCAACAGGTGACGTTAAATGCTCTTTTAAATGTCAGAAGACTTTTTTTTTTATGAGGGGGAGAGTGTGGCGCACAAGCTATTTTCTTGGAATAGTTGGAATAGGTGACGACGCTTAGAACGGGTGTGCTGTGTCTTTTTTTCTAACGGCTGTGTAGCGATAACGCTAAAGGAGTTGCTTTGTAACAATTATTAAATTAAAATGTTGCGGACTCAATCGCAAAAGCTCGTTTGATTGTTTGTCACCGCTACACTAACCTCTCTATTGTTACTGTAAAATCAAGCTGCTAACCTCTCTATACCACTATTGTAAAAATAAACTGCTAATCCCTCTATATTTAAACTGTAAAAATAAGCTGCTACCCATCCATACCACTACTGTAAAAATAAGCTGCTACTCATCTATTCCATTACTGTATAAATAAGCTGTGAAAATCCCTAAAAAAAAAAACCCTCCAATCTTATTGTTAACCGTAAAGATAGATAAATAAATGTAAACCCTTAGAATAAAAATTCAGGATATAAATTCAGAAAATTCAAGATACAAATTCAGAACAAAATTCAGGGTATAAATTCAGATTGTCAGAATAAAAATACAAACCAGAAGTAAATTAATACAATTGCAAATCAGAAATAATGAATGAAGAATAAAACCACCTTATAGAAACACATTTCTTGTTTATTGTAGAGAAAACCTGCTTATGATGTGTGTAATGTAATGAAAGTTCAAGGTAACTCGAGTTAAGTCAGGTGTGTAAAGACACTTTATTTCAATTTACCAATTAATTCATTAAATAATTAAAATTAGAAGGACACATCATCAGTAGTGTGCCTTGGGGTCAACAGGTGTTTCAGCCATTTGTCACTAGACACCCTGGCCCAATGACGGCCCAGTCATGGTTGATCACGCCATGCTGTGTGTCCAGCATAGAAACAAACAGAGTTAAATCGAGTTAAATTGAAACTTGAGTGTGTATATAACCATGTAAGAGCATGTATGAAGTCTGAAATAGGATCATTGAGGATCCCCCATCAACCTTTTATTCCAAAAGAAGAAATTGAGAGCAGCTTCACATGAACTTTATATTTGTAGAAAACCCACCGAAACTGGTTTAAAACCGAGTTAAATCAAACTTTATTCATAAAACCTTTATTATTCCGGTTTTTAGTGATAGCAAAAGCATGTAAATGATTAATTTAATGCCGCACCTATTTGTTCTCTCTGAACAGAATTGCTCGGATAGCAAAGCATGTTGGGATATGACGTTCTTAAGTTACCAGGTCAAAACTGATTGACCGATCGACATTTCTACTGTCTCTAAACGTTTAAAAGCATAAAAGCATGTTCTAACTCGTCTAGTTTGATAGAGGAGGTCCTGCTGAATCCAACAGCATAGAGTTTAATAGGGTTTGTACCGAAATTTCCAGATAGAAGCCGATTTAAAATCCGAGCCCCTAAGTATGATGGGTAAATGAGGCGGACATGTTTTGTAGTGCTAAACCCATTTTGTAGTCCAAGCACTCGGCAGAAGCTCTGACTTGATTAGTTTTAAAAATCTTTATTATTCCGGTTTTAGGTGATATCAAAAGCAGATAATTAATCCAATTACGAAAGAGACTCACACAACGCTAGCCGCTGCGGTTCAGCCGTACATCGTGTTATTCTCCGTGAGCAGAATTACCTCATGCAGTTGCGTAGGCAGAAAAGCATGTTGGGATATAAAGCGGACATGTTTGTAGTTCTATACCCGTTTTGTAGTCCCAGCTCCCGGCAGAAACTCAGACGTGAGAATTAAAGCTGAATAAAGCGGATTATAATAAAACAGTCTGTAAACAAGAAAGCGAAAGAGCTGAAGTAGAAAAACTTAGTTTTAAAGTAAGAATTAAATCCCCCAAAAATCAGCTAAATAAAACTGGCGGACATGTTTGTAGTTAGAGTCAGATTAATTAAGTAAGTGTTCTGCAGGGCTCAAAAATGAGAATAAAGGCTGAAGCAAGCTTCATGGTCAAATTAAAAAGCTAAAAATAGGAAAGTTATGAGAATTAAAAATAAATTAAAAATTAAGAGAATCTAATGAAAACCCAACTGCTAATCTATCCCATTCCCACACTCAAAGAAGGTCGAGGAAAGACAGAGCACAGGGGAAACCATCTGTACGGACAGCAAATCCCCCCACCGGATTGGGCTGCTCCTCTGTCTCCTACTCCCTCCAGTCTAAACTGAGGGAATACAGGTGAGAAGAGTGGATTAATAAATCTAAAATCTAAGCTGCTCACCTCTCTGAACTACCAATGTGAAAAAAAACCTTTAATAACCTATGTTAAAATGAAATCTCATATCCATCTGTATTGAGCTATCTGAAATGAAAAGGATTCCAAGCAAAAGGGAAAATCATAGCAAACCGCATTGAGTTGTCCGAAGTGGAAGAAATCCCATTCTGAAAAGAAAACCAAGGGCAATATCTGTAATAATCTCACTACCTAAGACCACACGGGGGCTTGTTGATGTTGATGTGTGACTATGGCTGTCTTAAAATCCCCCTAAAATAATAAGAAAACTAAAAAATGTCTAAATTGACTAATCTTAATCCTAACAGTAAAAATAATTGAATATACAGATGAATAAATAAAATGGCAGTATAATACGTCAAAATAAAACCCAAACCAGAAATAAATGAATCAATCAATCTTATAAATGAGACTAAAAGCTAAGGCAAGGTTCAAAGTCAAACTAAAAGGATATTAAATATAGAAGTTATGTGAATTAAAAATAAAACTACAAGGTCATAATGAAAAAAATCTTCAAAGTCAAGCCCCAATCTTCCAAGTGGAAAGAAAGCAGTAATACTGTAACCAGAGGAGGCCCAGTTCAGCTCATCCCAAAACTTAGGTTTAGGCGTGCTCTCCGAGGTGGTGAGGGTGGGGGGTCAAACTACGGCTGGCACATGGTGCAACTCAATCAGCAGGAGTGGCGATATTACGAAACAACTTCAGTGGGGATGTATTATGTTCACTCTTAGATACATATGGACATTTTGTTTTATTAGTTGTATCAATAACTGAAGAAATTATTTTGTTGAGTTCTATATATGGGTACAGTATTAAAACATAAAATATGCAACTTTATGATAGATTAAGTAACGGGGTCAATTACTTATATGGAAAATATCATAATATGAATACTATTATTGGTGGGAACTTCAATTCAACTCTTGATGATGCATTAGATAGATTTCCTCCAAAGGCAAATCCAAATCCAAACACAGTTCTTCAAAACTTTACATCAACCTTTGGCCTGACTGATGTATGGAGACAAAAAAAAATAGCGCCAAAGTTGAATTTATGTGGCAAAACAAAACAGGCTCATCTAAATTAATTAATTAATCAAATTAATCAAATGTATCCATTAATTCATCCATTCTTTCATTCATTTAGCCTAGTGTTAGTACACACACACACACACACACACACACATATATTTTCGACCTATCGTTGTATGTCTGTATGCTTTGTTTGTATGCATGTGTGATATTTTAGTAGTGTATATGTGCAATTTTAGTATTTTTGCATGTGTGTTCTTACACACATTAACACACATTGTCTTTAGTGTGAGACAAAACAGTTTTTGTCCTAAACGGACCCTCAAAGAACATAATACAAACACACTCAATCTTCCACTCACACCCTCTTCTCACACTAAGAAATTAGCGTGTATCATCACCAGTTGGTGGCAGTAATGCACCTCATGCTTGTTTGCCAAACGTCAAACAGCACGTCAAAGAAGATTCCCGCTCCCAGCAGTCAGTTCGTTTCCACCTCGCTGCAGCAGGATGTCTGTGTTCATGGATCTGAATGTGCTGTTTTCTGCAGACAGGAGCCGCCTGCGGAGGCTCGTAGAGACAGCCGCTCACTGTGAGTCCACTTCCAGTTACCCTGGCTCGGTTCTGGTCTATGAATCCATCCCATTCGGTCTGTTATAGTTCAGAATAACAACAGGGGTTTCACAAGTTCATTTGATTGTTGATTGATTATTATGTGTGTCTCAGAAATAAATAAAAAAAACTCCACCACGGCCCGTGTCGTATTACTCTCATGGGGTGGGATGACAGCTGTAGACTTTGTTTTATGGCAGTGGTTTTTATTTTTTTTTAAAAAAGAAAAGAAATTCACAGAGCAATCGTTCACGTGGTTTGAACCCAAGAATTGTACTCGAATCACAGTAGTATACGTTCAAGAGATGTTTACTTCAGAAATCGAAAGGAACCATCTAATAAATTACTTAAGCTTTAATTAAGCAAGTGTAAAAAGAAATGGTAAAAGATCTACTCAAGTACTGAGATACTGATTATAACATCTGATTTAATAAAAATATTAAATGTAAAAACATTTAAGTCACCAGATAGCCAAAAATATAAAATTCTGTTATTTTAAAGAGTATTGCCAAAATATTTATTCAAATGCAGGGTTTCCCCCAGAAAACCTGCTAAGCCCGGTGGTTGGGGCACCGAGGCGTCCACTGGCGGTCCATTGTGTTTTTGTATTAAAAGATGTTAAGTAGACAGGAAATGTAAAAGTATTACTGGGTTATTATGTACTACTTCAAGACATTGCCAGTGAAACGCTATTTAAACCCATAACTAGTCTTGAAAACAACAAATCAAAATATACAATTAAAATGAATATCAATTATTTGCACTTCTGTTTAATCCAAATTAAGTAAGCAGCTCCATAAAGTTCCCCAGGGCTTCAGGGGTCCATAAATGCTAATATTTTAACACATACCAGAGATATATAAATGTTATGAAATGATTTAGCAGAAGGAAAGTGTGATCCTATTTTGATACAGCAGCTGTAAGTCCAGCACTATCATTTTTATTTCATTGTTAAACCAAATTTTTGAAGGTATAAAAAAAACCCACCACTGAATATTAACAAAAGACAGTTTTTTAGTATAATTTCTTCGGTACCCCTTTTAGCCCGTGTCCGCCCCTGGCTTGCAGGTCTGTGTCTGGTGCATTTTTAGTGACCATGTTTTTTCTTCATTGATAGGAAGTCAGGTTATCCAAACTGGTGAACCACAGTAATAAACTAACTAACTAATACATTAAATGACCACTGAACACTGAATTCATAAAATATATTTCCGCCCTCAACCTAAATTTTATTACTCAGTTTATTTTTGTTTATTTAGAGGCTTGACGCTCTTCCTGTAAGCTAAATGTGACTATGCAGCTAGAAATACATAAGCTCCTCTTAGAATAAGAGGGCCAAGTGAACCAGTGAACAGGTATGTGCCTTCAAATAATTTTAACAGTGCTCCTGGATAAGTCTCATAACTTATAAGTTGATGTAAAAAAAATAACGTTTGTTTTAGCCACATAAATGGTCATGCTCAGCAGCAAACAACATGTCTCCAACTACAGCTTAAAGTAGCTCATTGATAAATTAATGCAGTAGCCATGTAGTCTGATGTAAAAACATTTGGCTAGACAATGTCAAATATTGAAAAGTTTTGATAATGTTATCACATGTTATCAAATACAGCATTTAAAATTGGTGGATAAGATTGTCTTCTCATGTAAGTATCGGCTCATTACCGATCCCCCAAAATTAAGGAAATTAGTGCAGATAAATTTGCTGGCCAGTAAATGTATCTTATATTACACATGCATGTAGAATATAATGTAAACAGCACTGTCCGAAATGCTATAAGTGTGTGTGAATAATGTAATTATCTGATTGCTGATTTCAGCCAGTCCACATTAGTAGCAGAACTTTGGGGCCCCAAAACCAAATTTTATTTAGGGCCCCATGGAGTCTTGGGTTAGCCCTGCTGTAGCTTATTTTTAAATATCCATTTTGTCTCCTGCCAAGATCAAAAATATATTTTTTAGAATGATAAACACCAAGATCATCACTACACAGACAACAGTTTTTCATTCACAAGGTCTTTAACCTAAAATATCTTGCAAAACTACTTTTTTACACTAAAGCAAATAAGTCTTATCTTCAACTGTAGATAATCATAAAAACTACTTGAACCATCACATAAATCTAACATTGACTCAACAGACAGTTCAGTCTTTTGTTTTTAGATCTTTCTGTTCAGCTGAATCCATCTGCAAGCATTACCATCAACTGCACCTGACACGTTGAATCTTAAGATTTTCCACATAAGAAACTTTTTAAACTCAATCAGAAATATCAGTATGATTGCATGTTTTCAGTCAGTAGAGCTTTTTGTTTTTAGAGTTTGCTTTCAGACAATAACTGTACAGCTTTTCTAACTTGCTGAACTGTGCAGTGAGAGCACCTCTCCATTTCACATCCACCCACTTAGTCCAATGGAGTGATGATGCCTTTTGCATTTTGAAAAATCTTTTACCAACATACTCGACATCCAGCCTAGAGCCACAGCTAGACACAGCAGGGTTGATTCACCACAGAACTGCAATCCCAACAAGACAGAAACTGAATGGCACACAGATGCTACCAGATAAGACCACTACCCCAATTTGCTGAACAAATATGGCGCTTTATTTTTATTCCCAACAAAAACATATGCTGTTTTTGTTTCAAACCATTTGCTGGATTGAAATTATCCCATTTAATGGGTGTGTCTCCAGAACCCGTTTAGTGGGTGTGTCTCCAGAAATCTACAGTTACAAGATGAAATAGTAATCAACCTCGATAAAATTAATGAGATATTTCAATCATTAATTAATCCACTTTAGGTTTATTGTTTTTAATTATAGCGTGTTTGTTCCTTCTGCAGTGGGATACTCCACTGTCGCCATCAACTATTTATTTGAACCCACAACCAAGGAGAAACAGGTGCGGTTAGCTGGTGTGCTGTTAATGAACATCTTGTACTCCTCTCAGTCACTGCTCAGTAAAGTCTGTTTGTTTCCCCTCTGTAGGAAGTTCCATCGCCAGTGCCGATCAGTGAGCTGATTGGTCAGCTGCCTGTGGTACAGGGACGTTCTCGTCCAATCAAAGTCCTGAATAGACTAACAATGGTGATGTCAGAGGCCGGTCCCTTTGTGAGTTTTCCATTGTAAAATGTTGATCAGAGTACCAGATGAAAGCTTTGTTTTTTTTATAAAGTTGTGATATGTGTTTGTGTGTTTTGCTCTCCTAGAGGTCATATGCTACAGAGTTTCGCGCCTTTGACCTCCTGGCCATTCAGCCAACCACCGAGAAGCTCTTCCATGTGAGATTTACTGACCCTGTGTTTAATCTGAGCTAAAGCAGGATGATGCTTCACCGTTTTTGTTTGTTTGTTTGTTTGTTGGCCAAAAGACAGCATACAGTTCGCCATGTGGGAATTATGGCTGCTCCATTTGAGAAAAACGAGTAATAGGAAACCGTGATATATCAGCATTCACCACTATTTTTCTCTGCTGACCTCCATTTTACAGGAATGGGAAGATGAGAAGAAATCTCAGGATGAGGCTTAGGTGGAAGGAGGAGACCGAGATTCAGCCTTAATCTTGGCGCCCAGCTGTTAGTTCAGTTACACCAAGCTGGCAGTCTGCAGAAGGAGAGGCAGGACAGGGTCTCTTTTGCAGACCTGCTATGCAGGTTCACAATAACGATTATATGTGTCAGAAACTTTTGTTGCTGATGCAGCATCAAAAGGCTCAGAATTCTTTTGATCTTAGGTAACGTTCACACTGCAAGCCTTATTCCTCAATTCTGATTTTTTTTATGTGGCTGCTCATATTTCCAAATAGATGCAACTTATGTGCGGATGCATAGTAGAGGGCACAGTAACATCAAATGTAGAACACATGCTCAGTGCTGGTAGAAGTAAACAGGAGGGAAATGGTGGAGCATATGTTGTGGTTTAAAAGTAGTTGCCCAACTGGGAGCCAGCACATTAACAACTTAATCCTCACTATTGTACGCCATGGTGGTTGTTTTCTTCCTGCTTAGTGTCTATCAGTGATGTTTGTCGAGTATCACTGACTTACAGTCTTGGTGAAAGAGGCCAGGTCACATTTGAAAAGTTGAGATACATATCGTATTTAAAACCACATGTATAAGTGGCCTGGGTTGCATTGGTAAAAATTCAACCTGTGTTGATCAGACTATCTTGAAAAAAATTCAGATACAGGTCGCATAATAGAAAAGAAATACTGAGTTTTGTCACTTCAGGCTGGGGTGTAAAAACTGCCTTAGAGTCTTTAGTAAGTGTTTCTGCTTTCTCCCTCAGGGCAACCATCTGTATGAAAGTATCAATGCTGAAAAACTTCCCTCTGAGCTAAGAGCACTCTGATAGTTTTAGTGGAGTAATCACTGTGTTTGTGACAGACCGTCTGCATGGAGTGGGACGTTGACATCATTTGCATCGCGATGACAGAGAAACTTCCCTTCTTCTTCAAGAGGGCTCCCATAAACGGGGTGACTACCTCATTCCATGTTTCCTCACTTGCTTCCTTGTTTGTGAGTGTTTACTGCATTTCTCATTGTGTAGGCCATTGACAGAGGAGTGGTGTTTGAGGTATCATATGCGTCAGCACTCAGGGACTCCACCATGAGGCGATACACTATTGCCAACGCTGTTTGTTTGATGGAAAGCTGCAAAGGAAAGGTTGGTGTTCTTGCATATGATTCTGCGAGCTGCAACATGTTGTGACTTTCAGGTCTGAAATTTTGAAAGCTATTTCTCTTTCAGAACGTAATCGTCTCAAGTGCAGCTGAGAAGGTCAGTGATCAATAATGTGTGGAGAGAACCGAGTCGGTCTGTATTAACCAAAAGTCCTTGATGCTGGTTATTATTTGCTACTGCTAGTAACACTAAGTTCTATTTGTTAATATTTTTTAATGATGCAAAACATCAAATTACATTTGTTACCTATCGTTAATACCCCACACCACCCAGTAAACTTTATCCATGATTAAACGTCAAAGAGACAGTTTGGTCCATGCTCTGGGGCCAACATGGCTCTCTAACTTTGTGTTTGTGTGTTTTTTAAGGCTTTGGAGCTTAGAGGACCTTATGACATCATTAATCTGTATCCTCCAGCTGGTGATAATTGTCTGATAGGTCCCTCCCACTCTGAAGGAACATGGAAATCAAAGCCTTGCATCAGACTCCAGTGTGTGGAGCAGGAACAGTGAGAGAGGCAGCAGTTCAGCAGTGTGATAGCCCCCCTGTGGTGCCATGTTATGCTTCTTCCTGTAAACAGTGCAGTATTTTGTGTAGTAAAGTGTGGAACTGGATTCAGTGTATTACAGTGTGTTGTATTCCTGACAAGTCTCTCAGAGGGGCACTGTTTGGTCTGTCAGATGCTGACTCTAAAGAAGCCGTGTCTTCCACCTGCAGAGCCGTTTTACTGCATGCAGGTAAATTATAATGAAGCCTCGCAGCTGCGGAAGCTTCCTGTTGGTTTATCTCAGTCTGTTATATCACATTTTTGACTTTGTTCTTTGTCCTCAGAAACCAGGAAGACTGCTAGTGGCATTGTGTACACCAGGAACAGTCAGCAGGAGGCCCCGCAGGATAGTGCCAGCAGTAGGTTTTTTCACATTCATGAATCAGATACAAAGCAACATTAACTCTGAGCTGCAGAACTTGAATTAAGTAATAGGGGTTTCTTAAAAGGATCCATGATTAGTTGTATTAATATAAATCTTTTGAGAAATATTTATTTTAGATGTAAAAACAATACAATAGAAATACTGTAAGCTGTTTGGTTTTTATTAATTTAAATAAGGTATTGTCACACGGACGTACCTATGTTGGTTATACGCTGCAATACATTCTGGGTAAATGTCATATGATAGGCCTGATTGCACCAACTACATCCAGGACAACAGCAGTGAGTAACATCTTGAAGATTTTTGGATTTGAATGTTGAAGTTGATGGGAATGTAGAAACCACAAGAGGTAAAGAAGACAAGGAGAACCAAACGGAGGAAGAGGAAAGAGTTGGCCGAAGATGGTGTTTGTGCTGCTTATTTATTTTATAAGCTTCGTGAAAGTGTCATTTCTGTGCTTGTCATATTGAATCAAATTGAATCACTCTGTTTTATCTTAAATGAGTTACTCAAACTGTTGGAGGGCAAAATTAAAAACTGTTACCGGTTTTCTATCAGTGTATCTAATATGGCTCAGATGGTTGGTAGGCTATGGAGATATGCATGATCTACTGTCACAGACTAGCGACGCATTGCCCAGCCCCTCCTGTTTTCCTATTCCCTTGGTTCTCTTTGGCTAGGTTTACCTTTTTCTCTAGGTTTACCACTGTTTCCTACAGTTTAGCCATATTTACATGTTGGATGATATTTTCTCTCATTCTCTTTCTTACTGCTTGCCTTAACAGCTGCCAAACGACCCAAACCAATCTGACAGGGATTGAGGAGGCACAGCCTATTCTCATTTGTTTTACTGTTTTTGCTTGTCTCTTTTTGAAGATGTTTTGCCTCCTAAAACTGATTTATAATTTTGGATCAATAAAGTTTGAAAAATAAATTCTTTATTCATTTCTAGTAAATTGAGGAATAACTTAAATATATGTATGTGTGTGGGTGTGTGTATATATATATATGTATAGTGTCATCAGCACTTCTCACAAAAAGAGAGTTAATATCTGACCTATCATCTATAGCTCACAGTAGATTTCATAGAGAATCTTTTTTTTAGCTGGATTATTTAAGATATGCATGAATTCTCACAGCCTACATCAAAATGTCACAACTTGCCTTCATTCCATAGGTTAACCACAAAATTAAATAAAAATTTTAACTATTGTAATTACACCTAAGAGAAATTAATTTAATCAAAGAATGTGTGTATTTATTCCACCTTAAGTTGGGGTGCACTGATTGCAGTTTTCTGGAAAATCTTTTAAAAGTCTTACCTGCTGATTTTGATTTTGGCCAACACCAATTATTATTTTCTTTTTTTGTCTGAAATGACGCTGTGTAGAAAAAAACGCTGCTGTGATCCCAATGACAACACTGGGGTCACTATTAATTGCAAACATGCAGACATGAACTGGTAGGCCAGTCTATCAGTCAAACCGCTCATGGAAGAGCAACAGAGGACAGTGGCTAGTTTTTAAACCTTTGCTGAGGTAGCTAAGATTGGTGGGTAAGATTGTCTTCACATGTAAGTATCAAATCCCCCAAAGTTAAGGAAATTGATGCCTATAAATCAGCCAATAAATGTATACGATCACTTCTAAGTGTCCAGCAAACCTGCTCTCCTCCAAGTGGAGCTTGGTGCGCAGGTACAAGTTACAACCTCAGAGCTCCAGCACTGTGCTGCTGTGTTTGAGGCCCTGAAGCTTTGACTCCATTATCAGCTGGAGGTCTGAACCAGTTCACCAGTCAGGATAGTCTTCATTTGAGTATCCTTCTTTGGGATATTCAAATGAAGAGTTTGATGATTTCAAAGTTTTATTGGTGGCAATTCTAATTTATTAACTTATTGTTTGAACTGTAAGAAGCTGTGTGGTTTATGTTCAGTCATATTTTATGTATTCTGATTCTGAAATATTTCTGCTTAACAGGACTTTTGTCCATCTTTCAGTGCCAAAATGAACTTCACCTGTTTTTCACAACAGGATAATGTGATAAAAATACTATCTAGCGTCACAATCTAAAATCCCAGCACTCAGTAAACACTGGGGAAACTCCAACAAGATATCCAACAAATGATGGAGCACAAAAAAGAAGAAACTGATGCAAACCACAAGCATCTCAGGACATCAACAGGTCTCAGAACTTAAGAATGGCTTCATTCTGTTCTGTGCCAACATACACACAGTGCAGACATTTGCCTTTGATCTGTTCATTCCCTGACAGCATCTGCAAATAGCTGCACCTTCAGACAATAACATGTTAGGCTTCAATCTCCCCACAGACACTTTGCTCTGGACCATTGCTCAGAGAATTTTCTAACAACAAAGCAGAAGGCTGAAACTATAATCACTCTTTTCATTATAATTATAAATGTTATGAAATGAAGCTTAAAATTAACAAATAAATGGAATGAATCTGTTTGTGTTATAAAATTGGATAAATTATTGCTTCCAAAATAAACTCCCAGTTTAAACTTAGAAACAAAGATTAATGTTAAACAGAGTTCTGCTAGCTGTTTACAGAAAACTTCAGTTATCTTGTTATCCTGACAGTCAACATTTTGAACAGTTCAGAATATGTGGATATGGAGTCGTTTTCCACAGAAGAACTTTCTCCATCATTGGGAATCCTGACTCAGTAACATATTTAACTAGTCTGACTTTTAACAGATTCCCTAACACAAAAGCAGGCTGATCAGTGATTAGATCATTCCACAGAAATATTGTGATTTTTGTAGTAATTGTAAGTGATGGGAAGAAAAATCCCAAGAACAAAACTCAGATAAGCCTAGACAGGAATGCTGGAGCCTGCAGCTAGTTTCCTCTGCCACATGGGTTTTCCCCAATCAGGAAGGAAACAGAAGAGTCTAAATAAGGGCATAGGACAGAATCAGGGGCTGAGAATGATTTGCGTCAGAAGTGGGATAGGCTGTTGACCTGCCTATAAAAGCTGCTGACGATAGAAGAGCGAAGACACTGAAGAGCTATACTCTGAACAGACTGAACCAGATCCAGAATTATGCTGTTACAGCCAATCTGGAGCTTCCTGCTAGGACACTCGTCCCTCCTGAGCTCCCCTTTCTTCCCGGTCTTCTTCTCCCTGGCTTTGTACCTGATCTTCTGCCTGCCATTCCTGCTGGTGGACCTGCTCTCCTCCAAGTGGAGCTTGGTGCGCAGGTACAAGTTGCAACCTCAGAGCTCCAGCAACTGGACCACAGTGCAAAGCTGCCTGGCTCTGACCCTCTATAACCACATCATCTTCATCTTCCCCCTCACCGTGCTCAACTGGTACCTGCGACCAGTGCTGCTGCCCCAGGAGGCTCCACCCCTACCTCAAATGGTAGCTCAGGTCCTGGTCTGCCTGCTCCTTTTTGACTTTCAGAGCTTCACCTGGCACCTGCTCCACCACAAGGTGCCCTGGTTATATCGCACCTTTCACAAGGTTGGTTCAGAGTTTAAGGTTTTATCATATTCTGTAGCTTTTATTGATCTTTCAGAAAGTTTTCTATGCTCACCTTTCTCCCTTCTTCTGCAGCTGCACCACACCTACACCTCCACCTCTGCACTTACTGCAGAATATTCTGGGGCCTGGGAGACACTGAGTTTGGGCCTATTTGCTTCTGCCAACCCTTTGTTGCTGGGCTGCCATCCTCTCACAGAGATGCTCTTCTTCGTTGTGAACATTTGGCTGTCGGTGGAAGACCACTGTGGTTATGATTTGCCCTGGGCCACACACCGTCTGATCCCTTTCGGCCTGTATGGCGGTGCACGCCATCATGACCTTCACCACCTCAAATCGAAATGCAACTATGCACCTTACTTCACACATTGGGACCGTTTGGCTGGGACGTTGTACACATAGGATGGAGCCATGGGGACGAGGTGTTCCTGAATGCATCTCAGCTTACACTGCCTCAAGATGTCCAGACACAGACATTCATGGAGTGATAAAGATTGTAGACTGATGGGCCAGTACAGAAGTTATCTTCTTTAAGCTGCAGTACTTATATTTATTGTTGTATTTATTGCCAGTCAAAGCTTTGAGCCAGACTTAAAGCTTCCAATAGTGTATGGAAATTCTGTCAGTCTTTGTATGGAGCTGCTTCAGGACCCACAATCAGACTGAAGTTGTGATCCAGGTTCTGTTACTTTAAAGACTTTTGATTTAGTTTAAAGTTGATCTCAAAACAGTCAGAAAATGTTTATGTTGAACAGTTCAACCTGCACAGTTTGTGTAGTTTTATACACATCTCTTAGTCCTTAGAGGGAAGTGAAAGGAATGTGGACAGAGATCAAGATAAGTTGAGAGGGAAGCTGCTGGGAAGGAGGAGGAAGCAGATGACAAAACATGAGAAATTAAGCGGAGGAGGGTGAGGAATGATGAGTAATATTACGCAAGAATTTATTGGAAGGAAATAGTGTTTGAAGAAAATTGTGAAATCTACTGTGAAAAAATGTAAAAGAAATAACACATTGAGAAAAGAAATCAAATAAATGTTCCTATTGTAAACAGTTTTTTTTTCTATGTTTGTTCTTAAAGCTACCACTTTCTTTCCTACCTTAATGTCCTTAATGTATTACTTGACCAGCTAGTTTTCCAGAAGGGGAAAACATTCTGAAAGATTTATTCCAATTCTGTTCACTGACAGCTATTGATTATATTACTGACCAATTGTAGCTGAGTAGGTGCGATTGATCACTTAATTCGGATCAGATGTTGTTGATCACATTGTTAGTAATATGTTAATGATCTCATGTTACATTCTGGGTCCAGATGTTCAGACCTAAGTAAACTGTGCAGATGATTCACTGAGTTCTGAACTCACTGAGTTCTGAACTCACTGAGTTCTGAAAACTCACCGAGATAAGTTCTACCCTTATCTCGGAGTTCTACCCTCCGAGATAAGGGTAGAACCCTTGGCAAAAGTGAAGTGCTACCCTTATCTCTTTATAGAAATTGGATCAAAATTGGGATAAGGGACTATTTTATAGTTGTTCCTTTGGAACATATGATCCATTAAAGTGGGTATGTAACTTTTATTAAGCAAAATGTTTTTTTACATATTTGTTGAAACAGTGACTATGTTGTGACAGTATAATAACGGACAGATAATCTGTGAAATAACAAGCTCTTCTGCTTTCTCCCAGTGCTCCCAGTACTAACTATGGAAACACATAGCTCAGTTAGAAACAATCAATCAGAGCCAGGAGAAGGGTTTTTGCATTGTCAATCACCTTTGTGTGTATGCTGCTCACATTGTCCCCTTTTCCCCCTTTTTCTCTACTGTGGTTCATCACAGCAGAATCTGCCAGGATTGCGCAGGCTAGTTAGCATCACCACCAATGATGGCAATTTTCCTGTGAAAAAATTCTGCTAGTAGTACATTTACTATACAGGTTGATGGACAGCACTCAGAACCCCCTTCTGGATCTGATTGGGTACTTTTGGTTGGGAGCAATGTATTTCTTTTGACAGCAATAGTAGCTCAGGGAGGAGGCGGAGGAAATCCATCTTTTCACAGATTATGTGTCTCCTACTGTCAGGACATAGTGACAGATTTAGCAAATATGTAAAAAACATATGTTTTTTCTTCATAAATGTTGCATACCCCAGCTTTAAAATACTAAAACATAGATGTATGGCCGTTTGGAGAGAAAGAAACTCGAAGATCCGAGATTATTCACACTACTCACATGCTCACAACGTCTACTCCCGCATGACTACTTCTTTATGTTCAAGAGAGATCTTTCTAGGGCAGACAGTTGTGAAATAGGACTTAATATTCTTTCAGATCATGGTCCCATTTACATCTCAATCCGTCTGCATAATAAGAGGAGGTCCACTCTGTGGAGACTGAACTCAAACAGTTTGAATAAATCGGCCATCAGGGATACACTAAAACATGAAATTAATTTATATTTAGAAAATAATGATAATGAGGTATAATGTCCTATAATCTGGGACACATTAAAAGCAGCGACTGGGGTAAAATTCTATCCATAACTTCATATGAGAAGAGAATTAGAGAAAAAAACACTCCAGGAATTAGAAGAAGATTTGAAAAAGCAACAAAGAGAACATGCAAAGTCTCCCAAAGATGACACCAAACATAAGATTATAAAACTAAAAAAAGAAATAGAAGAAATAAATACTCAGGAAATCCAAAAAAAGCTTATTTTTATAAAACAGCAATACTATGAGGCAGGTGGGAAATCCCTGAAACATTTATCCTGTAGGTTAAGAAAACAAAAAGCCTGCAGAACGATACATAAAATAAGAAACAATGTAACAAAGGAAATAGAAACTAATCTGGAGAAAATCAAAAACTGCTTTCAAAAATACTACAAAACTCTATATTCCCAACCACAGACAACTAGCGACAATCAGACTGATGCCTTTTTGGAAAAGATTAATCTTCCAAAGATCACTCATGAACTAAATCAGAAATTAATATCTAAAATTACAAAAGAGGAAATTCAATCAGCAATCAAGAGAACTAAAAAGGGAAAGTCTCCAGGGACAGATGGATTTACCACAGAATGGTATAAAATTATGCAAGACCAGCTAATTCCAACATTAGAGAAAACGTTCAACTGGGTCCTAGAAAATAAAATTATTCCCACCTCGTGGTGAGAGGCAGTGATTTCAGTCATACCGAAGGAAGGGAAAGACAAATTGGAATGTGGGAGTTATCATCCTGTAAGTCTTCTAAATAATGATTATAAACTCTTCACCTCCATATTATCTAAAAGAATAGAAGTCATATTACCAACTTTAATACATAAAGACCAGATTGGCTTTGTTAGACAAAGACAGACCCCAGACAACATTAGGAAGACATTACACATTATGAAATAAGTCACTCAGCAAAAACTAGAGACACTGATATTAAGTTTAGATGCTGAGAAAGCATTTGACTTGGTGGGGTGGTCCTTTTTATATAAGTACTCTCAAAATTTGGATTTCATGCAACGATAATTGACACATTCAAATCGTTATATACTAATCTAACGGCTAGAATTAAAATTAATGGAGATTTGACCAATTCATTCACCTTGGAGAGAGGAACGAGACAGGGGTGTTGTGCGTCGCCGCTCCTCTTTGCCTTGTTTATTGAGCCCATGACTCAGCTGATCAGGCAAAGGCCGGATATAAAAGGGGTTACAATGACATCTGGGGAGCAAAAACTATCCTTGTTCGCAGACGATTTATTGATAAGTATAACACAGCCCACACAGACAATCCCCAAACTGACGAAGTTACTTAAAGAGTTTAGTTTGATTTCTGGTTACAAAATTAATATAAATAAAACTCAAGTATTAACATTTAACTATGATCCACCATCTTCTATTAAAACAAAGTACAACTGGAATTGGGAGGTGGAGTCTGTCAAATATTTGGACGTTTCACTGTCAAGGGACTTCTCAAAACTGTTTGATATAAATTATTGGCAGTGGCCCATAATTAATTTCACCAAATTTTAGTGAAATTTTAAAATAAAATCAGATTTACATAGATGGAATGTTATTCCCTTTTTAAGTTTAAGCTCCCGGATAGAATCCATCAGAATGAATATCTTCCCACAGTTGCTGTATTTATTTCAATGTTTACCCGTCAAAATCCCACCTAAACAATTTTTAGAATGGGATAGATTAATAGCGAGGTATTTATGGCACGATAAAAAGGCCAGAATTAAGTTTAGAACTCTGCAATTAAAAAAAAGAAAAGGGTGGAATGGGCCTTCTCTGCCTACAGAAATATTACCATGCAGCCCAACTGAGACCTTTAGTCTGCCTGTGCTCACCATCATACACTGCAGCATGGAAGGAAATAGAAGGCACAACGATAAAAGGAATCCCAATAACAGCCCTACTTAGTGATTATTAGGAAGAACAGCAGATCCCAGAAGACTCCATAACAGGAAGCTTTCTTAAGTCCTGGCAGAAATTGGTTAAAATTTGCAGAACAGGAGATGTATATAAATTATGAGGTGGTGTGCCTATGACTCAGATTTTGCACCCTAACCCTAACAGATTCAAACTATGGACCTCAAAAGGATTAACTACCTATTATTCATTTTCCCACAAAAGGATATTTCAGAGTTTTGAAACCTTACAGAAGGATCATGGACTGGGAAAAGATTATTTTTTTAGGTACCTGCAGGTGAGACATTATTTTAATCTACATTTTAAAGAGCAGTTGAGAGAAAATGATTCAAGTTTCATGGGGGTATTTTTATCACTAGTTAAGCCTGGATCAGACAGCAGAATTATCTCCAAATTATATAACATTATACAGTTATCTAAACAGGAGACTACAGAATACATAAAGAAGAAATGGGAGAAAGAAATGAAGGCAACAATCTCACAAGAGGGCTGGGAGGAAATATGTCAACTGCAGTGGGTCTTGACCGGATCGAACATATGGCGAGAGTTTTACTGGAAAAACGTTGCATGATTTTTTGTTACACCCATTCAGAGATGATATCAAAGCAACGGGGACGCCTGCTGGAGACTTTGAGGGTCTAAGGTCTAACCACTTCCATATTTTTTGGGACTGCCAGGTAATAAGACCATTTTGGGAAGAGCTCCATAAACATATTGAAAATATATTTAACGTGAACATTCCATTTAAATGTGAAACTGTGTATTTGGGGAACTTGCGGTTGGACACACGGACCAATAAAGACAAAAAACTGCTGGCTATACTACTGGCAGCCAGTAAGAAATCCATCACCAGGAAATGGCTAAAACCAGACCAACCCACTCTCGATGAATGGATTGAAATTGTTTACCGGATTTATGCTATATGGAAAGGATTTCTTTCTCCCTCCAACTTGAAAAAGGTACATTTCATCAGATCTGGACCAAATGTACTGAGTATGTAAAACCAATTAGATCAGACTTCACTTGATTGTTCTTGTGAATTATGTGTACTGCCCTTTTATATTCTTGTGATTTTCTATTGCTTGAAGTGGTGTGATCCCCATTTTTGATTTTATTTATTTAGTTTTTTGTTTGTTTTGTTTTGTTCAATTCTGTTATCGTTCACAACTAAAAATTTGTTAAAGTAAATACCAGAAAGGCAATATGGACAAAATCACCTGGATTCCATGCTTCTCACCTCATGTACGACCTCAAATGGGTAACGCTATAATTATTGTATGTGATGGAAATTTGTCTTTCTAAATAAAAAAATATATATTAAAAAAACCCCAAAAAAACAGATGTACAAGCCATCAGAATAAACAAGTAAAAGTCTCTGATCTCTGGGAGAAAAATGTTTTGTTTTTGTAGCAAAAACCAACCTTCGCCCTTAAATCTGTGACTTATTTTGCACATGGACTTTAAAAGAAAGCTCCCCATCAACAATTAATCCCAGATAGTGTAACTGGTGTCTTGCTTGAGAGTTTGAGCTCTACTTTATATTCATTTTGATAGTCAAAGTGTAACGAAACTGAAAAAACAAACAGGTAAACAACACTTTGGAGTATTTAAAAGAAGAGGCTGGAACACTTTCAAATCACATCAGAAGACAAGCTTGTGTAAAATATTCTGCACATTTGTAATAACCACCCTCTTCTGCACAGAAAGGAAGGGAAGACAACTAAGAACGTAATCTCTTTACTGGTGTCATCTGATTAATGGAATATTCTTTGAGGAAACATTTGAAAAATAAATATTTTGTTTGCTTAGTTTAAGCATTTGATACTGTTTGAAATAAGGCTAACACAGCAAAATGTGGGAAAAGTGAAGTGCTGTTAATATTTTCTACTTTATATTCATTTTGATAGTCAAAGTGTAACTAAACCCTGAATCCACTTTTTTTTGCTGATAAACTGTTGAACTGGGCTGGCCCAAGACTCCAGTGGGCCCTAAACAAAATTTGATTTTGAGGATCTCTAGTTCTGCTAATAATGTGGACTGGCTGCAATCAACAATAAGATAATTACATCATTTGCACACCATGTTATACACTTATAGCATTTTTGCTATAAGTGTATGCATTATATGGCATACATACATATAATGTAATGTACATACATATAATGCATGTACATTATATGTACATGCACATAATGTAAAGGATACAATTATTAGAAGTTAAGTTAATTTCTTTAACTTTCTGGGATTGGAGATTGGCAGATACTCTGATGAGAAGCCAGTCATATCCAATAATCTTATCTACCTCACCAAAGGTTTATAAACTAGCCACAAACCTCTGTTGCTGTTTAGTGAGAGGTTTGACTGACAGACCAGGCCACCACTTCATGTCTGCATGTTTGCAATTAACTAGTGACCCCACTGTTGCCAATTCACTAACTTTTTTGCTCTATATGCCAACATTTTAGACATTAAAAAAAATGGTATCAGCCAAAATCAAAATCGGCAGGTCAAGTTTTCTAAACTGAAAACTGCAATTAATGCACCCCAACTTAAGATGGAATACATACACACATATTCATGACATTCTTTGAGTAAATTAATTTCTCTTTAGAATGTGGACCAGGCTGAGTTCACATTCTCAGCCTAGCAAAGGCAAAGGCTGAGGCTGAGAAGCTGAAACTAAGCAATCAATTTAAATTGGAGAAGTTTCACATAACTTATAAGTTGATGTAAAAAATAATGTTTGTTTTAGCCACATAAATTATTATGCTCAGCAGCAAACAACATATCACCTGATGGAAAACATTTTGCTAGACAATTTCAAACATTGAGAAGTTTTAATTATTGTTATCAAACATTATCAAACATGCCATTATGAAGCCAAAAAACCCTCAGAAACAAACAGGGCCAACCAGGAGAATGAACTCATTTAAAGTTAAGACTTAGTTTCACATAAATACAAACATTGGAGCATACATGTTTGGTAGTTGAACTAGACAATTTAAGATCGCTATCAAGCTAACTAAAGAGAAAGTTTTCAACATTTGTGCAGCTGATTTCAGTGCTCAAAAATGAAAGGTGCAATGAGAAATACTTCCTTGCTCCAGAATTCAAAATATGGTATGTAAACTGTGTTCATGATTTGTTGGTTTAGAATCACTTCCTTTTGGAATTTTCTAACAAGTCCTTAGGACTTTCTTCTCCCAGTTTAACCCAGACCGTGATGTGTTTCCTGCTGGGAATTTACGCAAAGCAGGAAGAACAGAGTTGTGCAGGATGGGGTCTGTCTCTGCCTGATATGATGTGGCCTTTATAAAAATAAACTGTAGGAAGTCCAATGTTTGGTTTCAGAATGAGAATCAGATCAGGTCCAGTTTTGATTTCAAGTCTGGCACAGATTAACTGGAACTGATAAGGCTCTACATAATATAATCTGTTCCGACTCATTTAGCCCATATGTCTGAAGCTTTCCACAGAGATATTAACGGTGTATTCGGACCAGGTCTTTTCAGTCCACCTTAATTGAACTTTACCCTGTTTACCTGAAAAGTCTGATTCATTTGGGGAAGAGTGAATGCACAATCAAACCCTGATATGGACCTTAAGAGCATACTCTGGTCTGCCTAAAAATCTTGGTCTCAGTTTGAAAATGGACTCTGGCACAGTTCAAAATGAGGATGCTGTTAATTTCTTACTCTGCAGTTGTGGAGTCACAATGTCTGGGATCATGAGAGAGCGCCCCCTGCCATGAGGCAGGAGAACTGCCTGCCTCACCTTTAATCTGTTCTCTGCCGTTCATGATCGTTCCTCAGCACACGAAATCGAAGGTGAGGCTCAGCTTCCTGCTGCCTCACAAGGTTCGCTTCCGAGCATTTGAATGGGAAATTGCAACAATTCAGCGATTTAGAAGAAAAAATATTCAAAATCGGTTAAGCTAAATGAAAAATAAATACTTTATAGTACAAACCACAAGGTGAAAATAGCAATATAAATAATGTTATCACTATATTATTTTCCCATGATGATAGGTGAGGCTCTGTCTCACCTGCCTCCCCTGACCGCACGTCACTGCTCCTATTAGTATTGTGCCCCGCCGTCCTCACATTATTTGCGTCAACCCCCGCTCTCTCCCTCCCCAAACAATCATCTAAGTTTACAAAGAGCATGAGACTCCATTGATAGTAGTCAAAAAAACTGAACTCTTTGTAAGTAAATATCTAAGATTGGTAGGCTAACATTTTTTAGATTTCTTTTCATTTGTTCCTTATAAAAAAAAGGTTGTTCGCCATCTGCTGGTGAGATTACAGTATTCTCTTTGTCAATGCATATCATTGAAAAAAATTTAAAGAAAAAAATCACAAAAAGGTTGTAAAATGAATACGAGACAAGGGTCAGTTCTGGTAAATGTCATTTAGCAGGTTTAAAGAAATCTCAATTTCAGTGTGCTGTTTCCGTGTAAGGTTCTAATCCATACAGAAAAAGTTATTTATTCTACAACAAAAATGCTGCAATTTATTTCTTTAACTTCAATTCCATATAAACATTTACTAGATAGCTTTTCGAATTTCCAAATTTTTTAATGTCATTAACTGATTTTAGTATTAACCAGTCTTTTTTTCCTCACCTTTTTCTCTTTTTTTTTGACATTTTGGATAGAGACTTTGGATTTATACGAAGAACTGCTTCCAGGACGTTGTTTTGTTTTTCGAGAATATGGGACTCTTACAAACAAAATTTGCACGAAAAAAGAACAGAAATATTTGGACCTTCTACTATTTAAGTGTTGTTGCTGACTTTATTCTATGTTACATGACTTTGTGTTTTTATGTTTGTTATGATGTAAAGCACTTTGAAATGCCTTGCTACTGAAATGTGCTATACAAATAAAATTTGATTGATTGATTGATTGATTGATTAAACGGAGTGATTTAAATCTGACCTATAATTATTCTTGAAGGATTTTTGGTTACTGATCTATTTATCAGAATAACTATTATTATTTCTTAATATTGTGGTTTTCTGAATGAATCATTGTTGCTAAAAATCAACAAATTTAATTTGGAGTGGTTGGACATTCATTTTCTTATTAAATTAAATTATGTAACACATTTTACCTGATTCCTGTGACAATTCCCCCCTATTGTGAGCTCTGCTTTTATCAAGCCCAATTTTACATTATGATAAACAAAATGTGAATTTCTGAAACAGAAATGTAGAAAAAACTAAAAAGGGGGCATATCAATCAAAATGTGCTTTTTATTGCCCTTAAATACATTTAGTTGTATAAATTTATGTCTGCACAGATGCACTTGTCCATCCTTCCATCCATTTTCTTACTCTTATCCCTAGTGGGATCAGGAGGGCTCTGATGCCTATATTCAGCAAATGTTTTGGGCCAAAGGTGGGATCACCCTGGACAGGTCGTCAGTCCATCGCCAGGACACATTATAATTTGTCCAAATGATGGATGGGCTTCAAATTTTCAGTTTTTATTTTTTTCTTTTTAAAAAAGTTCAAATACAGAAAGTCCTCAGTTAATCCCTGACATATACACACACACCTTTTGGATCTTAAGATATAAAGAATAAATGGTGGCCACGGTTGTAGGCGTTTGTCTTGCAATTGATAGTTGCCTGTTTGATTTCTGCTCCATCTTCTGTCATTGTGTCTTTAGTTAAGATACTTGGCTCACCTTCCCTACTGGGAAGGTGAGCCCAGTATCAGAGGGCCTCGTGGTGCTAGTGCCATGCACTGCAGCTGCCCTGTCAGTGTGTCTGTCCAGGGCAGCTGGGGCCACAATCCTGTAGCTTGCCACCATCAGTGTGCTAATGGGTAAATGACTGAATGGTCTGAACAAGTACAGACCATTCATCATAAATAAAATCTATTATCATTACTTGTGTGTAGGTTGGGTACGTATATGTAGAAATAATTGAAAATACCGTTTCTTTGGCAGTAAATAGTTTTACATTATTTCAGATTTTGCTGTTGACATAGGTGACCTGTGGACTAAGAGTTACCATGGTGTGAGTGGTCCAGTCAGCCTGGAGTGACCAGCAGACTTGAGGTTTCTATGGTAACTAACTGATTAAAACAGTAAGGCCTCATTTTGACTTTGCCACATCAAAAATGAACTACATTTATACTTTCGGAACACTAACTGGATCAGCTGAGTTGTTCATAAAGCTACAGTCAGATGTACAGCATTGTTAAAGCCCTGAGTACTGTTTTCAGGCTTAGCCTCAGCAGCCTGTCAAGCAGAGCTCTATGGGGTCTAATGCAACTGCAGCTAGCCTGTTAATTTGAGGTAAAACCATGAACACAAAAGGGAAACGTGTCTACTGACTATTTATGATCTTCAGTTATGAATTTGACTGATTCTCATGTCTCACATGGATGCAAAGTTTGAACAGATCAGCTGCAGGTTTCTGAGCTTTTCAGAGGATCAAAAATTGAAGAGTAAAAAACAAAACAGTATTTTCAAAAAGTTTTGGTGTTTTTCTAACACCACTAAAGGAAACAATCCAATCTATTGTGTTTAAAACACAAGTGGAAAAAAATAACATTTCACAGCAGTTACAGAAATATGTTCATATAAAGTCCATAAGATTGCAGCATAATTTGTACTGTACGTTTCAATGTGAAGGCACTCAATCTTCTGGTGACTTCTGATGTTTTTTTAGGTACAGAAAACCCAGTATACTGCATCACATACAAGAAGCAGAACAACAGAGATATGCCACCGCGAGATCAGCCGATAGGTTCACACAAACACTGAGGCAATGAGTTTACAGCTTCCTCTTTAGCACAAAAGCATGGCAGTAAACAGAAGGGCAGTGCTTTCCTTCTGTCATCTGAGGTCCAACAGGTTGAGCTTGTAGTCCCTGACCACCACGTGCTTACACACCTGAGAAGACCAGAGGGGCCAGAGTTATGAAAGGCAGCGGTTTAGTCAAACTCCATTAAATCTACTTAGATTAAAACTGCTTTGAAAATGTGCACGGATATAAATTCATCCATCCATTTTCTTCCACTTTTATGAGGATTGGCTTACAAAGGTTGCGGCCTAACTAACAGGAGGGGGGGTTTTTTGTCGGTTGGCATTTCCCCATCGGTTGGCATTTCGGTTGGCATTTCCCCATCAGATACTGCTCCCTCAGTATCTGGGGGAACACACACTATGTATGTGTATGCGTGTTTATGTGTTTGATGAGTGTGTAGTGGCAAAAAAGTGAAGAAAGTGGGACAACTTTGCCCAAACAGGTTGTTTGAGCTTTCACGTGTCTGAAGTTCTTTAGATTAGAGAGCTGCACAACATGTGCTTGTTATGAGCGCTGAACAAGCACGTACATATTTTACCACCTGGGTGGTGCGGAGCAGCAAGGAGATGCTGGGGGAACCGAATCTGATGGGGAAACCTGAATTGTCACAACACCTGTTGGCATTGTTGACGGTTTCTTCTTCTGTGGATTGCAGAAGCAGTTATATTGTCATGACAGTCATTGGTCATGACTCTTTCTTTCAGTCATGGCATTCATTCAGTTCATGCCCATAGATGAGGGTAGGAACATAGATTGATTACTATTGCTACTCTTTCTTGAGTGTGTTGATTTTGCATTTAAAGAAATAAATCTATTAACAATGAACTGACAAACTGAAATCCCCAAGTACAATCCTCAAGAGCTGCTATCCTGGACTCTGGTGAGACAAGTGAGAAGTGCGCTGGAACAGGAATGCAACTAAAAGTTGCAGGCTAGTAGTAGCTGTGGAGGACTGCCACAAAGGCTCCTCCTACTGAGAAATAGGATGAAAATATTTAGCATATGTAAAGATGGGAAGAAAAGATGGGAAGAAGAAGATTCTCTCACCGTGAACAGAGGAGGCTCCTTGGAGTGGGGATGGAAACCTTTTTGTCTGCATCCAGAAACTTCCAACATGCCCGCTCCAGTGAGTCTGAACACACCCATACTGAGACACAAAACTAGGGTCAGTGAGGAGGCTAAAAAGTGTCATAGTAAATGAAGTCCAAAGATTTAGCATACACATACTCATTGTGTTTTGGTGCACAAACGATGGCCAGCGCCTCCGGAAGCATCAGCTGGTAGGAACAGTGAGTGTGGAGGTCCACACTGGACAGGAATGCAGTCTGGGAGGGATGGGTCTGAGTGCACAGGTCAGCTATTAGTCACAAGTACTATAACACAAGTCAGAGGACAGAGAAACAATAGAACGACAGCATCTCCAAATGTCACAAAGGTTATACAATGAAACCAACAGCTAAGAGGCTGGAATGTCCTCTGCTTTGACTGAACAATTTTAGACCCTACTGACACAAAGCCTCTGTCCCTGGATATGGATATGAATTGGTGGCGAATGTCTTTGAGATATTAAATTATATTGATATTGGCATGCTTTTGGAATTATTTTTTATCTAACATGAATTAAACTTGCACTATGCTGAAGGGGAGGAAACACTGTTTTTACTACAAACACTGATTTCAGGGTGGTGCCACTAAATTCATACTTGAGTGCCTGCCAGAGCACCTCTTAAAGCGTTCCAGAGTGAGGATGAAATAGGAACTGAGGCTGATCTTGGATTGCTTCAGTACTTTCTTACACTTTAACAAATTAGTGTATGATTTCTTAGAAGAAATAATACGACAAAAGGAAGAATAAATAAATCTCTATTAATTAACTTAAATTACAAATTTCACTAGTTGTTTTCAAACCAAGTAAAGTACGACAACAATCACACTACAACCTTATTCTCTTCATGTCATGTTACCATCAATAAACTAGGGATGTCCCGATTTGATTATGTGATTGGAAATTAGACCATTACGTAGTTTCAGACTCACCCAGAATTGGGAAGATGCACATTCCAGGCTAAACAATTTCAGTGACGTTTAATAGGGGCATTAAAAAAAATGGGTCGGCAATATTCAGGGCACACAGTGGTTTGTATGATATCAGATAGAATGGATCAGGAGAGAAACACTGCAGACCCGTCAGAACCTAAAGAACCAGACATCAGTCTCTTCAATCCTCAATCATGTCCTGAGACCGAAAAATAATATAAACGGCAATTTAAAGAACAAATCAAACAAATAGATTTATAAATAAATTAATAAATATTGTAAAGAGAAACTGTTTATTTATCAACATTAAAAACGTTTGTTAGGATTGTGTAGGAAAAACTATATCTTTTATAAATACAGTGTGTTGTGGTCAATATTATTTCACCATTTTATTTATGTGGGTTGCCAGTTTGGATAAGGTTTCCTATCATGCTACAAGAATGTTAGAAAACATGCTAACAACATGTCTCAGACCTGCAGCCCATAGGCAATTATAGACACAGGCTAACAGAAGTGGCTCTTTGGCTTAGTTATATATAAGATAATGAAATATTGCCCTGTCTTTTGTTTCATTCATTTTTAATTGCCCTGTGGGCAGCAGTGTACATTTATTATTGTTGATATTTTAATTAAAGATGAATTGTACAAGTTTATGGCATGGGGCCGGGAGGGGGCTGGTGATGACATGTTCGCATACACCTCAGAAAGTATGTAGTTGGGCCCCGATACGCAACCACATCACAGCTGATATAACTAAAATGTTCACTTGTCATTTACGCACACATGATGGAATGAGCTGCCCTGCAGCCCAGCATCTGAATCTAAACTCAACAGCTTCTCTGTGACGTCTCTCAGATATATGCTGCCAATCAATCCCACAAATCAACATTGACATAAACACAGATTATAAGATTAATAACTGAAAACTATAAATCACTGACTTTGGAGCCTTTTATACAATTGCAGAAAGCGACAACTATGCCTCTGTTCCTATCTGTGGGCCAGACCTGCAACTAAAATACAACTAATGTTCACTTTCTAAGAATCGCCTTGCAGCCTGGCGTAGTTTACATCCCGCCTCTACTGAATAAAACGTAATAAGATTTTCACTGTATGTTGACGTTTTCTGGTGACGGACCGATTTGGGCTCAACAGACAGAACCCAGCAGAACGCAGCTGCTGGTTTCCTCTAAGTGCTAGGCTACGTCGCTAACGGCTTCACGTCAGTCGGTGGCGGCCATCTTGCTAAAAGGTCCAGGAAGACCACATATGGGCTTCCTGGACCACATGTGAGGTTGCCAGAGTAATACAAGCTGATGCAAATGAAGAGGAAGAAGTGGGAAAAACTGAGGTCTTTATAAGAGTCAGGGCAGAGTGGGTATGGGCTGTGAGAGGACACTTAGGGCTCTGTATAAGAACCTATGGTTGATAAGAACAGAACAACTAAATGCTTTCGAAAGTGCCATATTAATGTGTCGTCATACATGAATCCACCCCACTGTCAGCAGGTTTTGTTGGTCCTGGAATCCAAACAGCTCCTCCACATTCTCCATATCACAGAAATCCGGTCCAGCTGATTGTTTTGGGATCACCACATGAGTCAGCACAAATTCGTTACGGGTCTGAGAGACACACACATTCAGAGAGAACCTTTTCAGGTTTTGTTTTCTTGCTTTGTTGAGAAACATTTTTCCTTGCTACCCAAAAACTCACCAACCGTCCACAGAGGACACCGCAGGTTTCTATTCCTCTGGCCGTGTTGGAGTCGGCCAGCAGGAGGAACCGATACGTCAAATCTCTGGGAATCACCACCCGTCTCAGACCCTCCACCCTTTGATCTGCACAGATTAAATAAATTCAGACTGAAGCCTTAAAACTCTGTTTATGATAATATGTTTGAGATTTGCACTGCGAATCCTTAGGAACAAACACCAAAAGGTTTGAGAACTCCCTCTGAGTCTGGCCCAGCTTGGCTTCAGACAGATTTAATTAGCAGTGGGAGCAGAAAAACCATGTGCAGCTGTGTGTACTCACTGTGTATTCCTGCTAACGCAGCAACTGGTTGGGTCACAGTCACAGACCTGTTTCTGTTTGGGTCCACCCTCTGAGAATATAAGCTGCTTTTGATCGACTGCTTAGACAAACAGCAGCCATCTGAGACCTCAGGCACTTTGGTCTGCACCTGCAGGAAACCACATACAGCATCACCATGTACTACAGATACATAGTATAATACAAAGTAATATACATTACCACACAGACCCCTACAAAGTACCACTCAGAATACTACAAAGGGTATAAACACATAGTACGACAGAGTACTACAGAGAATGGTGTATTACTATACTACTGTAATGTGTTTTCCATTTCTAAAAATGTACTGTGCGGTATTAGAGAACACTACACAAAGAGTACTAGACTACCACAGAATAATACAAAGTATCTTAGAGTATTCCTAAGTACTAACAGTAAAGCAGTTCTACTGAGTATGAAACAATACTAATGGCTACCAGATGGTATTTTATGGTACTAAACAAGAAAAACATTACTATACATATTACTATACAGCTACAATATAATAGAGTACTAAATAAATATTGTAGAGAATTATACATTGTTAAAAAAAACAAACTATATAGTACTTAAGACTAAAGAGTAACAGGTCAACGAGTGCAACAGGTCAATTAGACATTACTTCTCTATGGCACATAATAGGAAAATCTAAGTAGTAATGCAGCACCTTCAGTGCTGCCTCCTCTCCTCTCTTATTAGCCAGCTCCTGACGCCTCAGCTGATCCTCAAAGTAGCGAAACTGTTCTGACTCTATCTGCATCCGTCGCAGTGCTGCCACTCGCTGCTTCTCCTCCTCCAGCAGCAAGAGGCGCTGCCTGTCCTCGTCCAGCAAAGAGAGCTGCTGCAGGTGCTGACCACAGCCATCCATCACAATGGCCTGGCCCTGAAGAAACAGTTGGATCAGACTGGTGTGCTCTGAATGCTGAATGCTCCTTACTGATAAACAGTTTTATGTTAACAGACACAGGAGATTCATTATTGATCCAATAAACTAGTAGATGTAACTCTATCTGATCACCATCACTGATCAACAGGTCACATTTATTCTCCATGTCGAGGGCATTACCCACAATCATACCCAGTGATATGCGGTCATTGTGGAAAAATAAAATATAATAATAATATTCTTTATTATTATTATATATTATATGTATGAAAACAATAAGCCTTCGCAGCGCTTTGCTGCTCGGGCCTAATGATAAGATAATTCATATTGCTATTTTCACCCTGTGGTTTGTATTATAAAATATTTATTTTTCATTTAGCTTAACCAATTTTGACTATTTTTTTCTTCAAAATTACTGAATTTTGATATTTTCCCATTCAAATGCTCCGAAGCACAGCTGGTGAGGCAGCAGTGAGCTGAGCTTCACCTGGGATTGCCAACCTTTTGCTAACTGCACTGGCTGCCAATCAACAGGAATATATGCATGTCACCAATAAAATGGTTAAAAAACATTTAATATACAAACTGATTTTCTATAATTTAGCTTATGTACATAATGTACAGTGTTTTTTGTCACCAATTGCGTGTGTAACGTGTTTCATGTACTGAGGAGCGATCAGAAACAGCAGAGAACAGATTAAACAGAGGAGTTTAAACAACATATTGTAGTTTAAACAGACGAAAAAAGAAAGGAAAGTGCAGATGTCCGTTATACTCGTAACAAGTGCAGTAAATGCGCACGCAGCTCCACTGTTCCAATTAATCTCATATCGGATGACAAACGCCAAATAGACAAGTATATATATATATATATATATATATATATATATATATATATATATATATATATATATATTAAATTTAAAAAAATTTCCTTCTCGCCCACCGCGGGTGGTTCCTACCCTCTGAGCTCGGGTCCTCTACCAGAGGCCTGGGAGCTTGAGGGTTCTGCGCAGTATCTTTGCTGTGCCTAGAACTGCACATTTCTGGACTGAGATGTCTGATGTTGTTCCTGGGATCTGTTGTAGCCACTGCTCCAGTTTGGGGGTGACTGCCCCGAGGGCCCCAATGACCACAGGCACCACTGTGGTCTTCACCTTCCAGGCCCTCTCCAGTTCCTCCCTGAGGCCCTGGTATTTCTCCAGTTTCTCGTGCTCCTTTTTCCTGATGTTGCAGTCACTCGGTATTGCTACATCCACCACAACGGCTTTCCTCTGTTGATTATCCACTACGATAATGTCCGGTTGGTTCGACCTTACCATTTTGTCTGTCTGGATCTGGAAGTCCCACAGGATCTTAGTTCAGCCATTCTCCACCACCTTTGGGGGTGTTCCCCACTTTGATCTCGGGGCTTACAGTCCATATTCTGCACAGATGTTTCTGTACACTATGCCTGCCACTTGGTTATGTCGTTCCATGTACTCTTTCCCTGCCAGTATCTTGCACCCTGTTGTTATGTGCTGGACTGTCTCAGGGGCCTCCTTGCACAACCTACACCTTGGGTCTTGTCTGGTGTGGTAGATCTGGGCCTCTATTGCTCTGGTGTTTAGGGCCTGTTCCTGGGTGGCCAAGATGAGGGCCTCTGTGCTGTCCTTGAGTCCAGCTTTTTCCAGCCATTGGTAGGACTTTCTGATATCAGCCACTTCAGTTATTCCCATGTAGGGGTTTGTCCTCCCATGATGGTACCTCTGGCACCTCAACTTCTGTTCCCTGTTGTCCGAGATATTCACTGAGCACATTGTCTGTTGAGGCTTTGTCCCTGATGTATGTATGGATCTTAGATGTTTCGTCCTGGACAGTGGTTCTCACACTCACTAGTCCTCTGCCTCCTTCCTCGCGGCTCGTGTACAGTCTCAGGGGGCTGGATTTGGGGTGGAACCCTCCATGCATTGTTAGTAGTTTTCGAGTCTTAACATCCGTGGCCTGTATCTCCTCCTTTGGCCAGCTAATTATTCCTGCAGGGTTTCTGATTACTGGCAAGGCGTAGCTGTTTATTGCCTGGATCTTGTTCTTGCCATTGAGCTGGCTTCTCAGGAATTGCCCCAGTCTTGTTGATGATTTGGCTGAGGGGGTGCAGGCCTATGCAGAACAGCAGCGGGGACAGAGCATCTCCTTGGTATATACCACATTTGATGGACACTTGTGCAAGTGGTTTGCAGTTGGCTTCAAGGGTGGTTTTCCACAGCCCCATCGAGTTTGCAATGAAGGCTCTCAGGGTCCTGTTGATGTTGTACATCTCTAAGCATTCAATGATCCAAGTGTGTGGCATTGAGTCATAGGCTTTCTTGTAATCCAGGAACAGGCCCTAAACACCAGAGCAATAGAGGCCCAGATCTACCACACCAGACAAGACCCAAGGTGTAGGTTTGTGCAAGGAGGCCCCTGAGACATTCCAGCACATAACAACAGGGTGCAAGATACTGGCAGGGAAAGAGTACATGGAACGACATAACCAAGTGGCAGGCATAGTGTACAGAAACTTCGGTGCAGAATATGGACTGGAAGCTCCCAGATCAAAATGGGAAACACCCCCAAAGGTGGTGGAGAATGGCAGAGCTAAGATCCTGTGGGACTTCCAGATCCAGACAGACAAAATGGTAAGGTCGAACCAACCGGACATTGTCGTAGTGGATAAACAACAGAGGAAAGCCGTTGTGGTGGATGTAGCAATACCAAGAGACTGCAACATCAGGAAAAAGGAGCACGAGAAACTGGAGAAATACCAGGGCCTCAGGGAGGAACTATAGAGGGTCTGGAAGGTGAAGACCACAGTGGTGCCTGTGGTCATCGGGGCCCTCGGGGCAGTCACCCCCAAACTGGAGCAGTGGCTACAACAGATCCCAGGAACAATATCAGACATCTCAGTCCAGAAATGTGCAGTTCTAGGCACAGCAAAGATACTGCGCAGAACCCTCAAGCTCCCAGGCCTCTGGTAGAGGACCCGAGCTCAGAGGATAAGAACCACCCGCGGTGGGTGAGAAGGGAATTTATATATATATATATATATATATATATATATATATATATATATATATATATATATATATATATATAATATATATATATATCAGGACTATCTTGTTATAAAATATTGTTATAACAATTTCGCGTTGTTATAACAACATAGTTAATTATGCTTTAAAATGGCAATATATGCCTGGAAAACACACAATACTCTCTCTTTAAACCTTGATGCAATCTGATTGGACCACACACACACACATACACACCTGCACTTTGAGGTACTCTGAGTGCTCCTTGCTGTATTTCTCCTGAAGTTGTTTTTTCAGCGCCTCCTTCCGAGGAAAAGCGACTTCTTGGAGTTTCTGCAGATACAGAGAGTCAACATAAGGCAGAACTACAATAGGAGCCTAGATCAGTGTGTGGGCTGATCTACACAACCCACACAATGGAATTGTGATGTAGTGATGGATCGGTCATAAACATTTTGGCTCAAAAGGTGCTTTTCTGCTAGACTGCCTCTAGTCCACCCCAGCCAGATTAATTTTCCATTACCAAATTCAGAAAATATGTCTGATTGTTCTTGGATTTTGGTAGAACTTAGTGACAAACATTTTGGCTCTAAGAGCTGGCTCTGAGAGCTGTTCTTCATTATAGGGCTGGGCTACACAGCAGCACAATTGCTGTTGAAAGGGGCTGGGGGTTAGGTGATGTCACCAACTGACTATGTGAATGTGATCAGTGCTGGTCTGTAATGACAAATAAGATGTCTGATACAGCTGTGACCTATGTGGAAGTTTATTCCACCTTGATGTTTCATGTCGACTGGGAGGGCTCTGGAGAGAAAGAGAGTGAGATTGCTCGATTAATTGTAAGAATAATCTATAGAGTACTCGATTACTAAAATATTATTTTACAACAGCCCCACACATGTAAGGTGAAAACAAATGTCATAATTTTTGGTGAAAACATGGCTTGGGGTTGATGTTTTAAAGATTTCTAGGGAGCAGTGTGGAGGAATTAAGCCAGGTCCACCAAATATTGGATTGCAGTCTACGATTGATCAAAGCGAGTTTGGCTCAGCTTGGCTGAAATATGTGGAATTAAGAGGTAAATGTATGGCAAGGGCGTGATCTCTGAATTCGCCCCGGGGAAGACCCAGAACACGCTGGAGGGACTAAGTTTCTCGGCTCGCCTGGTAACTCCTTGGGATTCCCCCGGGAGAGCTGGAAGAAGTGGTTGGGGATAGGGACATTTAAAGCGACCCGATCCCGGATAAAGCGGAAGAAAATGGATGGATGTCTGGATTCAGGAGAATGGCAATGCTAGAATGATGTTGAAGAAGGTGAAGAAGCTCTGGTGAGGTCTTCATTTAGTTTATTGAAATGTGTATTAACCGGTTTTAATTTTTAAATAAACTAAAGTATTTTATTATGAGAAGAGCACAGCACGGAAGGCATAAGAGAGCCAGGTGGAGTTTCAGGGTGTGTAGATATAAAAATTATATTAATTTTAATAGAACCAGAAAGGAGAACAGGAGAGGACTAATGTCAGGTTGTGTCATGTTCTGTGTTTTTCTGTGTGTTTATTTGAGTTTCTGTGTCTTCTGAGTCTTCATGTTGTCCTGTCTCCCCTGGATTACTCCCAGCTGTGTCTTGTTCCTTGATTACCTCCTGTATATTTAATGCCACTTGTGTGTCTGCGTCCTTGTCAAGTCCTCGTCTCAGTTTGGCGTCTGTCAGAAGTGTGTTCAGTCCTTTCGGTTACCCTGTCGCTACCTGTGATGAGTCCTCGGTTCCGCTCAGCAGTGCTGCCTGGGATTTAGGACAAGTTTTTGTTGGATCATCTGTACCAGTTTCACATCATTAAATCTTCATTTAACTTCAACCTGGTTCACCGAGTCTGCCTTCACCACCGCTCACACCGCAGTTCATGACAGGTTGATTTCGTTCAATGTTTCAATATTTTTTTTTCATTATTTCCACGCTATAAGGGTAATGGATAGGAGACATGAAAAGAATAGCGCTTGAGGAGAAGTTTAAAAATAAATGAGTGAAAATTTTTGCTGTCAGAAATAGGTTACACAGTAAATAGAGTTGAGATGTGTAATAATGTATACATCTGAAAATCGTTAATATAAAACAGTATGTTTTTATCATACAGAACTTAATGATAGTTAATTCACATTCTGATACTGTATTACTGTACAGTCCATGCAGGAACATCAGACTGCAGAGAGTCACAGGGAAGCAGAGACAATAGCGCATACCAGTAGATATTTTAGTGAAATGTTTGTGGCTGAAAATGACAGAAAAAAAACATTTAGGCTTTTTGCCTCAGTGTTTTTCATGGCTCATGTTTAGTAAGTTGCTGAATGCAGCTTGGAAAGTGAGACTGCGTTATCAGTGAGGAGCTAAAGATCTGTTAGATGTGAAAAGTATCATTTTTATTTGTTTTGTAGATCAAACTGTTGCGCTGATGTAGACAGTTGTTCAAGAAGAACAAAACTTGTTTATTTAGATTTTATTTTTAATGGTCAAGATGTTGTATTGAGTTTAAAACTGCTGAGTCCTTTTTTTTATGAGCCGTTTTTTACTTCGGTTTTAGAAAGAGGCAGAACCTGTTCAATTGTCAGTCAACTTATATCAATGCATTATAACCAATAATCAAATGTCTTTTGACCAATAAAATACACCAGAATCTGATAGCCTGTGTGTGCTACCAGAGTGTTTAGCTTGTTAGTTGTGAGGCAAATGATAAAGTGAGTGTTCAGTCCTGTCACTGAACAGGACTGAATACTTGTTACTGAAACAAGGGGCCAGATTAGAGTAACACATTACTGACGTGTTGATGGTACAATTGTTTATGACATTTCTGCTCAAGCTATTAACTGATCTGTCAGGTTTCCGATATGCAATCCCCCCCCCCCCCCCCATGACAGACTCGTTCCTACACCCTTGCTTCTAACAAAACTATTTGTGTTTTAAAGCAACTGGGACCGACTTCTGACACAAGATCATCTTGATTAGCTCCAGGGGGTCAGAGATGGAGCTTTTCAAGAAAAAAAAGTAACTTCCTATTAAGAGGGGCGGGGCTTATATGTCAGAATATGATGAGATAGGGTCGTCAGGCATGCAACCAGAATGGATCATTCATGCGGCATGATCCATTTTTTTTTTTGCTGTTTTTTCTTCATTCATAAGTTACTTGCTGTGCGTAAAGTAACCATGAATTCAATCAATAAAGAATAAAAAGAATAGTGTTGTAAAAACACTCATAAAAGTAAGTAAATGTGACTAGTTACTAGTGATGGGTCTGACGACACTGAAACCTCGGCGCATGCGCCGAGCAAACAAGGTGAAGCCCCGTGTCGGTGCGCGTATCTCTTTAAGGAAACCCACGTGACCGATACAGTTCCTGTGTCGTTTGGTTGTGAACGTGCCAAATTGTATTTATAAACAGAAAATGTATCGACACGTTTGTGGGTTTTGTTGGATGGAGATAGTTTGTGTTGTTTGCTTTACATTGGTGTTTGGCTTGTCATCGAAAACTATGGATCAACCAAGGAAGAGGAAGTTTTCTCCCGTGTGGGATCATTTTGATCTTATCACGGAGAATAAGGTAAATTATTATTCCGTTCTCGTTTCCACTATTGATCATTCTTCTGTCGGGTTATTCCAACTTCTTTCTGAAGAATATTTTAATTAGTTTACATGGATTAACTTTTATTTCTATTGTAGGTGAAATGTAGGATTTGCTCCCAGGTGCTGTCTTACTGTAACCGGAGCACTTCCACAATGCTAAGGCATTACCGTGGAATTATTTACTTTTTAAATCCAGCAGATGTCGCCATTGAGTGATACAGCAACACAGTTTCAACACAGTGTCAACACAGTTTGGGAAATGTGCCATACACCCAATGGGGCCTCACCTGCCCATCACTACTAGTTACTACCCACCCCTGTGTCTCAGTTCCCTCTGTAAAGTTAAAACGCTGAGGATTTCAGGGTTTAAGATCAAAAAGATACACCAAATCTGATTCTAGCAAACTTGCTGTCCATATGAATGTATGTGCTAGTGTACACATATGCATTGATACATAACTTCCTGTAATAGTCTTGGGAGAAGAACTCACTACCTTCATGATGAGCTGCTTCTCTGGGATGGCCGAACACTGTTTGTAATCCCTGTGGTTTGGCAGTTTCTCTACAAACAGCCTGAACAAAGGAAGATTGAAATTAACTTCCTCCTAGTTAAAAACCATCCCTGACACACAGGCATCCCCCGCAGGTGTTCCTCACGTGATGAGCTTGGTGTAGAGGACATATGCATTCTCCAGGCTGCCCTCCTCCAGGTAAACTGCTGCCATGCGCTCCATCTCCACTCCGGAGCGGAAGTAGCGTCTGGGTTCGATATCCTCATTAATCTCTATGCAGCATCCCATTTTTGCCAGAGCTCGCACACGCTCTGCAGCTGTCAGCGTTACGTCAGTGTAGTCTGGTTCCGCTGCCAGCTTCTTCTATGAAGTAGAAATCAAAAAGAAAGATTTAACCCTAACCACTGAAACTTTTACAGTAACCATGGTAACCATGACAACAGTATGCACAGAGAAAAGAGTTACTATCTGTATTTGAATGGTACACTGAATATTTTGAACCACAAACACTGAGCTGGAATTCTGTTTCCTTCCAGATCCATTGAAAGCATGAATGCAGTGATTGTTCTTTAGTTCATTAAAGTGAAGAGAAGGATGTGTCATTCATCCACACAGAGAGGGCCCTCAGCGTAAGAGACCTAATGGTTTGAATGATCAAACATGTTTGTTAAAAACAGGGCATCAAAGGGGAAGAAATAAAGTCATGAAGGAATTGTTTTTCAGGGTTGAAAGGGCTGCTGCCTATGTTTTCCAGCTTTTGAATCGGTTTGTCCCACAGGAAAAACAATTATAAAAATTCAAAGTGTAAATAAAAGATAGGCTTATGTATAAAAATAATTACTCAAAACTACCTTAGCTTGCAAATTTAAACGAGCTTACAGTGTAATTACACCCTGTTCCAAATTATTGTGCAAGTAAAATTTTCTCATATTTTCTTAAATGGTCAATGCAAATGATGGTCAGTATAATTTTCAAGTCATGAACTATTACAGTATAAATCAAATTTTACTGAAAAAAGCTCCCCGTGAGAACAGTATTGTTTTCAAAAATAAAAAACTCAAAATGCTGTTCCAAGTTATGATACACAGCAGATTTTCTAAACATTTTATGGATTATAAAGAACTGCGAACGGTCATTCTTTGAATGTCCAGCATTAAGTGGTCACATGTACTAAAATCAAAAGCTATTTCAATCAAAAACATCTGAACAGACCAAGTTACATGTTAACATAGGACCCCTTCTTTGATATCACCTGCACAATTCTTGCATCCATTGAATTTGTAGGTTTGTGGAAAGTTTCTGCTTGAATTTCTTTGCAGGATGTCAGAATACCTTCCCAGAGCTGCTGTTTTGATATGAACTGCATCCCACCTTCAGATCTTGAGCTTGAGGAAACTCCAAAGGTTCTCAACAGGGTTGGGGTCAGAGGAAGACTGTGACCACACCATGAGTTTCTCCCCTATTATGCCCATAGCAGCCAATGACACAGTGGTATTCCTTGCAGCATGAGATGGTGAATTGTCATGCATGAAAATGATTTTGCTACGGAAAGTACGGCTCTTCTTTTTGAACCATGAAAGAAAGTGATCAGTCAGAAAGTCCATATACTTTGCTGAAGTCATTTTTACACCTTCGAGGACTCTGAAGGGGCTGACCAGCTCTCTCTCTCCCCATGATTTCTGTCCATTAAATGACTCCACCACCTCCTTGCTGACATCACAGCTGTGTTGGGATATGGTGGCCATCCGCCACCAATCCATTACTACGTCCATCTGGACCATCCAGGGTTGCACAGCAGTCATCAGTGAACAAGTCTGTTTGAAAATTAATCTTCTGTACGGCTGGGCCCATTGCGAGCGTTTCTGCTTGTGAGCTCTGGTTAGGGTGGCTGAATAGTAGGTTCATGCACCACAAGCCTCTGGAGGATCCTCCATATTGAGGTTCCAGAGACACCAGCAGCTTCAAATAACTGTTTGCTGCTTTGTAAGGGCATTTTAACAGCTGCTCTCTTAATCCGATGAATTTGTCTGACAGAAACCTTCCTCATTATGCCTTTATCTGTACAAACCCATCTTTGTTCTGAATCAGCCACAAATCTCTTCACAGTATGAAAAAAACGCTTCCGTTTTCATTAAATATCTAATGTTTTCATACCTTGTCATACAGCACTACACTAGCTGATGATTTTCGTCAGCAGAGATATCCTTTCTCTTTCTCATATTGCTTGAAACCTGTGGCCTGCTTAATAATGTGGAACTTCCATCTTTTGACAGCATTTGTCTGTACGTCTTCCCAGGCATTGCCTACCTGTTGACAATCAACACTGAGGGGATAGGTAAATGCAAAGTAATGTAAATGTGAACACTTCCAGGCAGTTCAGAAGGTTTGGAAAATTGTTTTCTCTAACTTTTGGAATCCAAACTTCCAACATTCAAATTGCCACATCTTCTACATGCATTTCTTTTTATTTTCATGTCATTGGAAAGCTTATAATCTACACTTTCAAAATATGTAAATAACTCAAAACGCCACCGAGTAGACTTGTTCCTTCTTTTGCTGTGGCCAGTCAGAAATATCAAGCACACACAAATGTAACTCACCAGAGAATTTAAACTTAAAGCCTGATCCATGCCAAGTTGGTGTGTCCGCGGTTGGCTGCTCATCAGCCACTGCCCATGATGCTTCACTGCAGGAGAACCAGAAACAATTTATCAACAAAGATGTTTGGATGGAAAGTGATTTTACAACCCAACTCAGCCATGTCATCACACATCTGAGTAAAGCTAGCCCTTCAACATTTTTCAAATCTGACAAAAAGTCAAGTGTGTTATTTTTCAGCTAGCTTTTAAAAATAAATGTGTAGTTTTATGTGTAAGGTGTTCAAAGGTAAACCTGGGCAATACCAGCCATCCTCTGTACATGTAATCAGCAGACAGAAAATCAGATTCAGTGGAAGACCAAATCTGTGATTCGGTCTTCCACTAAATTTGATTTCATGCCTGCTGATTACAGGAACTTCTTTGCCCCTCGTGCAATTAAACCGTTTAAATCCTCACTGAAGTAGCGAGGAGGGTTAACAGGAATGCAACAGAAAAAAATGCACTATAGGATTGGGCTATTAATGTAAACAAGTATGTAATGTGTATCTAAGACCTCTATGTGGGAGTTAGAATGATAATTCCATCAAGGAAAAATCCTAAAGGGATTATTAATAAGGTTATATGTATCTAAATCTACCCAAATCAAAGTAAGATAGTGTCAGTAGTCTGTGCTGACAAACCTGTTTGTGATACCACAGTTTTTAAAACATTAAAGTATGAGATACATAGATAGACAGACAGTCACGGCCCCCTCTGAGACTCATAAATAAAAGGTACATCATTAAGTAAATGTTTTTGCAGCACAGACTAACCAAAACAGAGCACAAAGGCTCTAATATTCTTCATCTGATGCTAACCAGTCAATAGTCAGATGATTAGATCATTCACACACCTTCTAAAATTAATTAATTAGGTCTGCATGTTTACAGTTAACAATAGTGACCCCACTGTTGCCAACTCAGTGACTTTTTTGCTATATTTAGCAACATTTCAAACAAGAAATATTGGTATTGGCCAAAATTAAAATCGGCAGGTAAGACTTTCTAAAGATTGACGATTGGCGATCGACCAGAATACTATGACCGGTGCAGCCCAATTTAAAGGCTTCATAGGTTTAATGTCCTTATAGTGGCACACACCTATATTTATTTTAAAAACGCTAGGCGGGACACATTTTGGCATCTAAAAATGGCTCATGTAGTCTTGGGAAAAGGAAAACATTATTCAATCTATGACATAGGAGCTGGACTGTTAGAAACGTTATTCAAGGAGGAAACTGTTACCTGGGCATTTGAATAGGCGTATTGTATTGTTCTATTGTTAATAGAATACATACACACATATTCATGACATTCTTTGATTAAATTAATTTATCTCAAGTGTAATTACAATAGCTAAAATTTTAATTTATACCAGGAGTCTTTCTCACCAGAGAATGTGGACCCATACTGAGCTGAGCTTCAATCAATTTTAATTGGACAAGTTTTACATAACTTAGAAGTTTATATAAAAATGTTGATTTTAGATACATAAATGATCAGCAGCAAACAACATATCTCCAACTACAGCTTAGAGTAGCTCATTGAAATATTAATTCAGTAGCCATGTTGACTAATGGAAAACATTTTGCTAGACAATGTCAATTATTATTATCAAATGTGATCAAACACGCCATTTTGAAGTTTCTATTAGCAGCTCCACAAATTTTTCTGATAAATATTACGGTACCAAGGCACATTAAAAAATACCTTTGTCTTTGCTTTTTTTCTATTCCTCCTCTTTCTCTTCTTTTTCCCTGAAGGATTTAGTCTTTTTTGCGACATTTTTTGATAACTTATCCTCCACACACACTTTTGAGGTTTGGATGCACCCTCTAGGGCAGCTCATATTACCATTTAGTGCAGTACCTTTTTTTTTTTTTCCTTTTGGTCCATAAGAAAGATTTCTACATACATGATCAAATATATATTACAGTAAAAACAAAATCCCAACTTTATAATGAAGTCGTGTGTTTTTGTTAACATAATCACATAGGAATCTATACAAAAAAAAAACTAATTAAAAATCAGTTCCACTTGAGGGGGTACGTAGACGGCCGCGTAGCTTGCTTTGCTTTGGGCCGGCCTGTTTACAGTGACACATATTAAAACTGGCCTCAACTATTAATTATCGCGTTAAGAACGGATTTTTTTTTTTTTTTAAGGATCCAATGTTTTATTCTTCTGGTTTTATTGTCTCAGACCATAACAAACATATTGCCAACATCTGTTGGAGGAATCACATGGAGACTGATCAATCAATCAGCCAATCAATCAACATGTGGCGCCCGGCTGTGATGTTTGAAGGGAGCAGATTTTTGCACTACATCTGGTTTAGAGGGTTCATAAAAACAGTATAATCGGCAGCTCATAGATAGATACCAACGGAGATTCACCCGGTTCAGCTCTAGCGGACTCCAGCACAGATTTACCGGGTGCTGCTCGCTCATCTGTCCGAACACTGTCTGCATCCCAACAGCTGGTAGAGCGGAGAGGGGTATAACAACAGCCGGTGTCGAAGGCGAGGAGGATCGCGTTCGGCAGCAAAATGAAGCAGGTGGAAAATGGCTGAAAGCTCCGGATGCTGCTGCAGATTGATGGAGGCAACAAAGATCGTCTTTAAGCTAAAATGACCCACTATCTCGTTTTTTTTTGTTGTTGTTTTTTTTTTGTCTTGTCACACGCCCATATACCATGAGTTCTGTGCACATGCGCTGTGTATTAATAGAGATAGGATAGGTTGTAAGATAACTCACTCTGTTTTACATGCTGAGGAATAAACCAAGTCAATTCGGGGTCTGGTTTAGTTTGGTCGTCTACGGAAGCTTATTGCTATCACAGAGGGCGCTATAGGGCGCAATAGAGCGCTATCACGTTATAATATGACACTTATCTTGTATAGATCTGATGAAATGTATAAACGCGATAGTAATCTTTTATAAACGTGATACGTATAACAGTGATTCTTGAAAAGAGGGACACAACAGGTTTTATGGATAAAACACAAAATTTGGATAAAATACACACAAAATAACATTTTTTCAAATATCTGACTAACCTAACCTGGGCCATGTGAGCACAACAATGTATGTTTTCCTGGTGTTTGCTGAATAGTTTTTAGTTTAAACATTGTAGTAGGTGGACAGTGTCTTTAAAATCCCTTGTTCTGGAGCAGAACTCAATATATTACTACAGTTTAAAACAATTAAAGAAATACCAAGATAATATATTATAACAATTAGGTATAAGTATTCAAATAAATAATTATAAAAGTATCGATAAATTGAATTAAAAATCGTTTTTAGATATTTTATAATTCAATTGAAATTTGTCCCAAGTTTTTGTCAACATCGTCAGACATAAAAAGAATGTTAAAGAAATCACATAGAAGGATCATAAACTGCTATTTAAGAGAAAAGCGCAATTTCTTTTAACAGAGAAGGTGGTTCACGTTGGGCATTCGTAACCATTTAGCATTGCTGATCATTAAAAACGGCCATTTTCAGACTTTGGCGTCACATTCCTGCTTCTGCACTTTTTGCCACTAAGGAACCCTTCCCAAACCTCTCAATGTTTGAGAAGTTTTAATTTCTAGCTAAATGTTTTTATATCAGGCTACATAACTGCTACATCGATGAGCTACTCTATGCTGCAGTTGGAGATATGTTATTTGCTGCTGAGCAACATCATTTTGTGGCTAAAACAAACATTATTTTTACATCAACTTCTAAGTTATGTGAAACTTCTGTTAAAATCATTTGAAGGCTCAGAATCAGTCCAGTAATGGTACCGTTCCACATTCTCAGGGGAGAAAGACTCACCTGGAATAAATTAAATTTTTAGCTATTGAAGTTACGCTTAAGAGAAATTTATGTAATCAAAGAATGCCATGAATATGTGTGTAGGGCTGTACCGATTGAAGTTTTCTGGCTGATCCCAGATTACCGATCTTTAAAAAGCCTGACCTGCCAATTTTGATTTTGGCTGGTATGATTTTTTTTTTTTGTCTGAAATGTTGCTAAATGTAGCAAGAAAGTCACTGAGTTGGCAACAGTAGGGTGAATATTGTTAATGTAAATGTTCAGACCTGACCTGGTGGCCTGTCTGTCAGTCAAACCTCTCACTGTAGAGCAGAAGAGGACAGAGGCTGATTTATAAACCTTTGCTAACGAAGATAAGATTAGCTGCACATGTAAGTATCAGCAGATCACCATCCCCCAAAATTAAGGACATCCAGTCCACATTGTTAGAGGAACTAGAGGGCCCAATGGAGGCTTGGGTTGGCCCTGCGTCAGTAGCACACAGTCACACACGTCGCGCCGTAGTAGACCCCACAACCACAGGCGAGCGATAACCGATGTTCACTCACCATCAGTAGTAGGAGTGGGATTTAACGACTTAAACTCTTTCACCTCAGATGCATCTTTAAACACCTTAGTTGAACTTTCAGCAAAGCAGGGTAGATCTGTTTGTAATAAGCACCGATAGCACAAAGAAGTTTCTTCTCTTCATCAAAGCTTTTTCGTTTACGCACCACAGCAGCTGAGTTCCTGGAATATCATCATCATGGTCCCGCGCTTCAGGGGTCGGTTATTCCTGCCCATCTTGAACGCTGCATTCATACCATTCATACCTGCACCAACCAGGTGTGTTAAGTTCAAAGATATATTAGCTTGACTCAAATAAGAAGTCATGAATAAACTGGTAAAAGCAGAAAACAACTTCAGTTCCTCAATTCAATACTCCCGGTCCTCATTTTCGATGTCCATCATGGCGCCTCAAAAGTGACATAGTTGCAAAGGGTCGATACTTACGTATCCCCTTTGTCAAAAATGTTGTTTTAACCGAAACAATGTAAAATGTTATCTTGAAGTATTCTGGCTAATGGCTCAAGAGTCCATGCTGACATCTAAGCGTCAAATAAACGCAAATAAGTCTGATTAAAATAACAATACTAAACATTTAAGAATTTCCAGATGGATCAATAAGTGAAGGTAGTTATGCCTATACCACATTATTCACTATCTACTTTATTGGTAACTGCTGATGTCAGATCTTTTAGTCCACCTGACCTGTGTGTGGGGGCGAGGTGTGCGTGTGTGTTGATAACTATAGGGGGAAAAAAATCTGTCATAGCACCTTCAGTAAAATGCTTAGCCTCTCCTCCCGTCAGCGCCCGCAGAAAAAAATTCTGGAGCCGCCACTGTACAGTAGGTGGCGATATGCACCTTAAAGTTGCTTGCGATCCGCCAGTAAAGAAAAGAAGATGTTGATACGTGTGTGGCAAAGAAAATAAAGCGATGTTTATTGCGTTTTCTTCAAGTAACACAACAGAAACTTCCTCCGTGTATTCCAGCAAACGTTTGAATCACATCAAGCAACAAGTAGAAGAGCAGTCGCTTTTAATATGAAATGTTGTACCGGAAGTATTCCCGCTGACGTTTCGGGGCGTTGACGACCTTTTCAGGTGTGTCGCTACCGTCATGGGGCTGGTTTACTCGGAGGTAAGTTGAAACCGTTCACATTTTGTCCCGAACTAATCCTCCAGTTCGTTTACTTCTCATATTTTACTCTGCGTAATCCGTTCAGATTACGCGCCGCACGCCCGCCTGGGTTCCGTCTGGTTCACGGGTGTTGCGGTCGGATAGGAATACCGTGATCCATCATTTTCTGTGACCGAAGAGGGCAATAGCGTTCAATAGTTCTTGAAGACCAGCGAGAAGAAGAGTAATTACATAATTTGAGTAAATACTGACACGTAAGGTCTCATGTATTAAAAAAATGCGCAGATTTCATTCTTTTAAAAACTGGCGTAAAGAAAATTTAGAAAAGTGCGGCACACAAAAACATTCTGATGTATAAAGCCGTGCGTAAGTACTGCGCACCTTTCCTTTATAAATCCCAATTTGCGGGAAATGGAGCGCAGCTGCTGGTCCGCCCTGTCACCAGCCTTAACTACATTGGTATAAATTCCCAGATGGCTGTCACCTCTTGAAGCAATAACCATGGCAACGGACGGTTTTTAATAATTATTATATATTCTATTTAAAAGGTGTTTTTAGGGCACATAAAGCCACCTCATTAAAATTAAAAATAATAAATTTTAAAGAAATTAAAATAAAAAAAACCCCGCAAAAACAAAATAAAATTAAATTACAAAAGAAAATAGTAACGCACAGTAACGCAAAGTGGTTTTGAGAAGTAACTGTAGTCTGACTACTGGATTTGAAATACATTTTAAAAATGTAAACATACCAGTTTCTCTGAGCAGTCAATGCCACTTCCATTCTGTAAGCTGCTTGAATTGACAAAAGACAGGCGACTCCTCTGCAACTATTACTTTCTGAACATACTGAAAGCATTTTATACTAAATTGTTGCAAAAGTATTATCCTTATATGGATTCATCTTGAAAAATTCTTTATTATCCATTATAAAAGTGTAAATAAAAGCAAAATACTTACTTCACCAGGAAATGAATATGGAAGGGAATCTGTCAAACATACTTGTATGCTCCAATTTTTGACAAAAGTACATGGACATATTTGCCTTTCCAAGCCTCTTTCACATATAAGAGAACATTTCTTAATATGATTATCAACAACCTATGCTCATGTCCTTCATTAATATTGAATTAATATTTATTTCACTTAGTAAAACACAATAGTAATAAGAAATTAATTTGAATTTGCTCTGTGTAGTTAATAAAATATGAAAGAACACTCTACATTAAACAATGGCAAATAGAAAATCCTTTCATAATGTAAAATAAAACACAAAATTATTATATCTCAACATAGATATGTGGAATACTTTATATCACTACAAACTGTGACAGATTCAAATGAATAATAGCAATTCCTCAAGAAATAATTTTCAAAAGCCATTTTTTAAAATTGAAATATTAACATTGGGTGTCTTTAAGTGCCTTACAATGGCAGTTGTAACAGAAGGTGGCATGCAAGCTGGTATTGCTGTGGTTCTACAGGTTGTTGTCATGGTACTTCTGTCTCGGCAGAAGGCAGTGCGGTGGTGGTGTTGGGAGCAAGATGTACTGCAGATGAGCAGATGCAGGTGGCGGTCTGATCAATTTCCCTGGGATCCTGGGTGTCTCCTCCTTGCATCTTTTAAGGTGATCAATGTTGATCTTATTGATAGATTTCTCTCTGTTATTAACAAAGTCAACACTTTTCCCATCAACGTTAGTTATGTTGTAAGGTCCAAGGAAATCTGGGTCCATCTTTCCACCTTTCCATTGCTGGCTTCTTATGTGTTTTCTCCCAACCATGTCCCTGTCCTGAAAGCTTTCAGACTGTGCTTGTGATTGAAGTCTTGACCTAGTTCTTTCTTGAACTTTCTTTCTCTTCTTGCCTGTTAATATCTACAGCCACTTCTTCCTCCATCAACATTTCCTCATTATTATTATTCATCAAGCTGAAGTTACAACCTTGATATGATTGATACAAAGCCAACATCCATTACCTGAGCAAGATGTATTAGAGAAGATAATTTAACACATAATAGCTCCATAAGACAGACAAGCACATTAAATGAAGTAAGTTGTTATCTGACAATCACTCTATTGTAACAAGTGCTCTAGTAACTGTCAGGGAGCACAGTCATGGATCAAACAATTTCCAACTGCATCGCAAGTCCTCAAGTAGACTAACTGAAGCCTTCCAGAACCCAAATAGCAAAACTGTTTCTGTTATTGATTTAGACTTGGTGGATACTTAGCTACATGCACATGGATAGTAGAACCTCACAAAGCCCATGTTTTCTTTTACCTTCTCAACATGTTTAGATCAAAATAAAAATATGAACATTGAACATTCTTATTTGATTCAGTGTTTACTTTTAACTGTATGCAAAGTTAACCTAATTAAATTATCCTGAGTTACCTCAAGACTTTCATCAGAAATTGGAGAATGACACTCTGCTCCATAATTGTTAGCGTTCATAAGGTTCATAATCAGGCTGTCTGAATATTATGAACTCCCTGATTGAGCAATTAATCTCTCAGTTGATCTCACATGTCTTCTGCAGAGTTGGAGCTTCCAACATTCCATAGATTATCCACAGCAGAATGCAAGCATGGTTTTGAATATTTTTCTGATCGGACAATATTTCAGGTAATTTTAATTTTTTGTCTGACCCCATATTAAACTTTTCCCTTGCCACTCCTTCAGTCAGCCTGTCAGGCAGCCTATGACGGAGACCTCGATCAGCTTTATACCATCCTGAAGAAGGACCCAACCATGCTGGATGTTCAGGACCAACACAATGGGGACACGCCCCTCATTGCTGCTTGTCGTCATGGTAACCTGAAAGTGGTGAAGTATCTGGTTGACAACAAGGCAAATGCCCAGCTTACCAATAAGGTGTGCCCCCATGATGATGCCAGAAAGCTACAATACTACAAGTCAGTTGTGCTGACTCTGTGTCAATGTGTCCCTCAGAAACAGAGGACATGTCTTCACTATGTGTCTAAGAGGACTCTGTCTCTTTTGGATTACCTGATGATCACCATCCTGATGCCTATTCTGCTGCTGGGATACTTCCTCATGGTAAAATCAGCCAATTTAGCACCCTACTTACAAGACATAGTACAGTGTTGCTTTTTAATGTTTAGAATAGCTTTTCACACAAACACAAAGGGAAGCTCATACAATTCGACCACATTGTACAGTCCATCTCTTGATGGCTACTTCTCAGTGCAATGCTGGGAAAAACTTTGTTAAATTGTTAATAGAGGAGCGATATCGTGATAACATCCTAAAGTTGAGGTGTCAGAAAAGTAGGAATTTCTTAAAGAGACAGCTCCAATTTAATCTAAATTGCAAAGTCAAATGTAATACGTATTTGATATGGGGCCTTTTTAGAACAAGCAAAGGTAACATAGTTACTTGATTGTGCTATAAAATGGCACTATTTACCTAGAAAATACATAGTACTGCCCCTTTAAGTCTTGTTACCAGAGTTGGGCTTAGTTGGTTCACAACCAAGAAGCCAGGCTGAGAGTAGCTATCTCGAGATACATTAAACTAATAATTCAGAGGGTAGTCTGCTTATGAACAAAGGTGGATGCAGGCTTGGTTTGGTGATGAAGTGTTGTCTGGTTCAGTCAGTGAAGTTAGGGGTCTGGCTCTGTTCAATGTGGTGAAGTGAAGGCATAGCTCTGTTTAGTGAAGTCAGGTGGAAAGTGGGTTGATTCAGTGATTTGAGGTTGAAGCCTTTTCAGTAAGATGTCTTGGTTCAGTGAGATGAGGTAGCGCTCAGTTCTTCTAGGTTAGGAGGAGGCATGGCTCTTTTCAGAAATTCAGGAATACAAAAGACTTAAGACTTACTTGACCAAGTTCTGATGGAACCATAACACCAAACAATCCCCTTGGATTTATCTGGCAATCAGGTGCTCAGCAAAACATTCTAAATATGAATGTCCAAAGATGAACCGTTTATTAAAACAGTCCGGCCCTCGGCTTGTAGCAAATTTGGTGTTTTGGCCCTCGGTGTATTTGACTTTGACATCCCTGCTCTAGGATCCCAGAGGAAGGCAGAACCTCACTTGTCATCATGGAAAAATAATATCTAATAATAAGACCATTTATATTGCTATTTTCACCCTGTGGTTTGTACTATAAAATACCTATTTTTCATTTAGCTTAGCCAATTCTGATTATTTTTTCTTCAAAATTGCTGAATTTTTGCATTTTCCCATTCAAATGCTCGGAAGTGAAGCCGGAAGTGAACAGGCTTCAGCCTGTTGCAGTTTTTAGCCCTGACCCTTCTTATGTTGTTCTCCACTTTAAACAATTTTCCTCAGATTATTTAGGGAGACAATGCTCACCAAACGGAGGCTTGTCAAATTTCAACCAGATATAACTTTACCAAAACTGAGCGAAACATTTGAACAATAGCTGATTAAGTAGCTCAACACACAAACAGTGTTCCCCAGTTCCCATGCAGTTTCACTTCACCATGTTATTGTAACTGGCCAGTTGAGAAAATTAAGGCTCTGTGCTCCTGACTTTTTTATTACACCATGTCTGACCTTTCCAGCTATTTGTGTTCTTGTTGCAGCTGCAGAAACAGAGAAAGAGTGTGGCACTAATGGATGTTGTGCTGAGCAGCAGTGTTAATGTCAGCACTGTTGACTATGTGAGTGAAACTTCAATTAGGAGGAGACATGGTAAATATCAAATTGCAGGCTCTTTCTGATCACTGTCCTGACAACAATGTCTTTTCTGCTGTAGAAAGGAAACACAGCGCTGCACTATGTCTGTCAGAGGAAAAATCACCATCTGGTTCCGTTGCTGTTGAAACGGAATGCCAAAACTGACATCAGGAATAAAGTATGTCCACACCTGCACCATAAACAAACATGATGTTAATATTCGTTTACATTGTGGCAGAATGTTTAGTGATAGGAAGTTCAGTTCTTTACAGAAAGCCAGTTCTTGTGGCTTGACACTCAGAGAAGAGCTGGCTCTTCAGTTCTAAAGCGACTCTTCTTTTATTAGCATTTGCAATCCCATATTTTAGCGTAACTTGGCAAGTAGCAATGTTTTGTATGAATATATTTCTCCCTATAAGAGAAGTTTCATACTTCCTTAATTTTATGAACCGTAAATTCCGGACTATGAGCTGCTACTTTTTTCCCACACTTTGAACACTGCGACCACACTAAGGTGTGGCTAATGTGTGTTTTTTTTTTTTTTTCTGCCGGTCATGTGCAAAATTCTGTTCCCCTGTGAAAATCTGTTTTTCCCCACTCCCACGAGTCAGGAGCGTCCACTGCAGCAAGAGATCCAACCATTTTCACAGTGCTTCTGATCAATTTCTCGGTAAGACAACTCATGTCCCGGTTGTAACTTTCAATCCTACATGAAATGGGAACAAATTAATTTACCAGCACGTCTTTAACCGTGCTTATTCCTCTCTTTATCAACAGTAAATCCTGTAAGTTTGAAAACATTTGCTCAATATTTGTCAAAGTTATGAGGGGGGAACCAAATATTTTCAGCTGCCTTAAATAACCTGTTCCCCTGATCAAAGCTCTTTGGAGGAACAGATTATTTCAGATGGCTAAAATATTTGGTTCCCCCTCGTAACTTTGGCACATAGAGAGCAAATGTCAAATTCTCAATGATTGCTATGTGTCATGGTATGACTGAGCCACTGAAAATTAACAGCTAGAAACTTCTTTTATCCAGCAATCTGTCATATTTTGCATTAGGACAGGGTTTTCCAGAAGCCTGCACTCTCATCTAATTCAAGAAGTCTAATCTTTGTGCCCTGCTAAAGAATTCCTGTTGTATCAGCAGTGAAAAATTATTTAAAATTTTTCTTCTGTGTTTGGTGACTGAAAAAGACAGATTCTCTTGACGATAAAAAAAAAATCATCACAAAATGGTGCAATAAGGACTCCACACAAGACCTCATTTATTTATTTATTTATTTATTTTACTACTTTGTTAGCTGCCGATTACACTGAAAGTTCCAATCTTGACATGAATATATGAGTTGTTTTACAGAGAAATCGATCAGAATCGCTGTGAAAATGGACGGATCCGCCTCTCTGGCTGCAATGCGCGCTCACTGACACGGGAAAGATTTTCATAGGGGTACAGAATGTCGCTCAAAATAGGTGTTATGCTGAGAAACGCATACCTGCTGAGAATTGCATGCCCTGTAAACAGTCTGTTTTTTGAATAATTTTGCTGAATATTGAAACCTATTCTGTGAATACTTCACTGTATATTTTAAGACAATCAAGATCAAGTCTTTCTTCCAATCTAGGTCTACAGTCTGCCAACTTGAGCTGATACCAAGTTGGCATTTCACACAAGAACTTTTGAAGACAAATTTGTATTATTTATACAGGCTGGCTATTCTACCCTGATTGTTTTAACAAATCACAAATGGACCAATACAGATGCTTTGGTTTTCAAATGCTTTATCACATTTAAAGATGCATTTTATGCAAGTATTTATATCTATATCCTGACCCAAAATCTGCTCTGGGGGGACCCGAACTATTTGCCTAATGGTGGCTCGGGCTTCTGGTGCATTTAGCCTGAAGTAGAAGGCCTAGACAGGATGCCTGATCAAGTTGTGTTCTACTTGGTCATTGTAGTTTAAACAGAGGAGTTTAAACAACATATTGTAGTTTAAACAGACGAAAAAAGAAAGGAAAGTGCAGATGTCCGTTATACTCGTAACAAGTGCAGTAAATGCGCATGCAGCTCCACTGTTCCAATTAATCTCATATCGGATGACAAACGCCAAATAGACAAGTATATATATATATATATATATATATATATATATATATATATATATATATATATATATATATATATATATATATATATATATATATATATATATATATATATAATAATTCCCTTCTCACCCACCGCGGGTGGTTCTTATCCTCTGAGCTCGGGTCCTCTACCAGAGGCCTGGGAGCTTGAGGGTTCTTCAGTATCTTTGCTGTGCCTAGAACTGCACATTTCTGGACTGAGATGTTGTTCCTGGGATCTGTTGTAGCCACTGCTCCAGTTTGGGGGTGACTGCCCCGAGGGCCCCCATGACCACAGGCACCACTGTGGTCTTCACCTTCCAGGCCCTCTCCAGTTCCTCCCTGAGGCCCTGGTATTTCTCCAGTTTCTCGTGCTCCTTTTTCCTGATCTTGCAGTCACTCGGTATTGCTACATCCACCACAACGGCTTTCCTCTGTTGTTTATCCACTACGACAATGTCCGGTTGGTTCAACCTTACCATTTTGTCTGTCTGGATCTGGAAGTCCCACAGGATCTTAGCTCGGCCATTCTCCACCACCTTTGGGGGTGTTTCCCACTTTGATCTCGGGGCTTACAGTCCATATTCTGCACAGATGTTTCTGTACACTATGCCTGCCACTTGGTTATGTCGATACTGGCAGGGAAATATATATATATATATATATATATATATATATACACACACAGTTGATCTGTTTAATACAGTTGATCTGTTTAATATCTGTATCCTGTTTCCCAGGATGGAGAAACTCCACTGGACATCGCCAACCGGCTGAAGTTCACAAAGACTGTTAATATGCTCAGGAAGACAAACTGAACTGATGGACACCCAAAAGCATCATCATTAGAGCGCAGACTGATCCATGATGCTGAAGAAGAGAAACTGATCCCAAACTCTGTGCTAAACTAGCCTAACACTTGGTGTTTTAAGCTAGAAGGTTTCTGTTTTAGGCTAGCTAGGCTAATATTACTGTACTAAGCTTGGTAAATTCTTTCTGTGCTGTGCTAACCCTAACCCTTGGCTAATAGTTTTTGTATTAAATTAAGCTAAATCTTTCTGCTCAAAAACAGGCTAGTGGGATCGTTGAGCTTTCTTTCTTCTTGGGATGGTGGGGACAATGGTGGGAGGTCTTTAATTTTTTTTATTAATTTTTTAAATTATGAAACACTGAACCATAATACAAAATCACATGACATGTACATACATGAAGAAATCAGGTTTTACAGGCTTAAGGCACACATATAAGGCACACACAAGACAATAATAAAAATAAATAAATACACATATGTATACATATACACATGTACACACATATACATACATACATATACATGTACACATACATAAAATAAAAACAATAAAATAAAATAAAATATTGGTCAGACATCAAACAGAAGTATAGCAAAACAACAAAAACAAACAGAAAAAGACAAAGGGCATTAGTTCTCAAATAAAGTCAGGTCGTTATAGGCATCCAAAAGTTGTATTCCCTGCTTGTTTATTTTATTAGTTTTAAGGTTCTGAGGTGGTTCACCATTAGAAGGTTTCTAAAGGCTGAAAAGTCTGGTTTTCTATTTCCCCATTTACAAGAGTGGATGAAGATTTTTGCGAGGATCAGCAGGTTGTTAAGAACGAGGTCGGTTCTACTGTCTCTGTGAGTGGATCCAAATATAATATCCTCTTTTTTTAAGGGATGATGTAGGGAAAGTTTTGTTGCAATCCAGTCCTGAAAGTTTCTCCAAAATGTTCCAGTTTGCACACAGTAGAAAAAGAGATAATCTGTTGTTTCAATGTCGTCACAGAAGGTACAGCTGTTAGTATCAAAGTTGAATATTTGTCTTAATAGTTCCCTGGATGGAAAAATGTCATTGAGAATTTTAAGATTAACTTCTTTAGCTTTAGGACTGAGAGGATATTTAAGGTAAGCAGTTCTCCATTTGCTAACCTCCAAATCCAAAAACAAATTTAAAATGGAGTTTTTATTTGGTCGGACAGGAAATATAAGATTAGTTAGAATTACTTTTGTCCAAAAGGTTAACTTCAAACAGTTGAAGAGCAGGTAACTGAAGGTTAGCTAATTGACAATTTATATTTTGAACCAAATATGTGACGTGACTGCAGTGGGGATAGAGTTTATTACTGTGTTAAACTGAGTGCTTGAGCAAACCAAGTTATACAATAAGCAAAATTCATCATAACACAACCAAGCTCCACTGTCAGCAAGAAAATGTCTTTTGGACCAAATACCTTTTTCCATCCAGTGATCCAAATACAGAGACTTATTTCTGTGTAGCACATATCTACTGATCCAAATGGGAGTCTGGTGAGGAGTAAAGTTGAGTGTGTGTACATAAGTTTCCAACACAACAAAACTTGCTTGTGAAAGGCTGATAACTTTACAGGAAGTCTGTTCACATCAAAGTCGCACCTAACAACAAAATCTATACAACCAATTTTTTTAAACAAACCTTTGGGGAGACAATACTAGATTATTTCCATTCATTAAAAAGGATTTCAACCAATTTACCTTTAAGACCGCATTTAAACATTCAAAGTCAATAGCATTTAAATCACCATCTTTAAAGTCTTTAACCATATTTGCTTTCTTTAAGTAGTGGACTCGATTTTTCCAAATGAAATTAAAGTTCAACTGACTTATAGCTTTAATATATTTGTTATATATAACAAATATACCTGGCTCATAGAGTAAGCCAGGTAAATGCATCGGGACAGAGACTCCATTTTGGTTAAGTAGGTTCTCCCAAACAGGGTCAGATCTCGTTGGAGCCATCTATTTAACTGTGATTTGCAATTCTGTATTTTATTCTCTATGTTAACAGTTTCCCTGAGTTTAACATCTTTAGTTACTAAGATTCCAAGATATTTAACTGAGGATTTAATAGGAATACTATAAGCTACCATCAGATCAGAATCATGAATCGCCATCAGTTCACACTTCTGTAGATTTAAGGTTAATCCTGATGCTTTGGAGAAAGTATTAATTAACTCAAGTACTTTAGGAGTTTGGTCAAGACTTTTCAAAAAATTGTGGCATCATCAGCTAGTTGACTAATTATAATTTGGACATCTAAAACTTTCAATTTAGGTATATTTGAGTTTTTTATGAAAATACTCATCACTTCAACAGCCAAGATGAAGAGAAACGGGGAAATATTGCAGCCGTTTTACTCACCTATTAATGGAGAAACGTGGAGATGTACCGTGTGGCAGTGCAACTGAGCTCGTGGTGCCGTTATAAAAGCTTGTTATTATTCTACAGAAGTTTGGTCCAAAACCGAACATGTGTAAAACTTTGAAAAGAAACTGATGCTCCAACATATCAAAAACTTTGTAGAAGTCTAGGAAAAGGATGAAACCTTTATTCTCAATCATGTCACTGTACTGGAGTAAATCCTGCACCAGTCTGATGTTATCATGTATTGATCTTTTGGACATAAAACCTGTCTGTGTTTCAGAAATAACATCTTTAAGACCAGTCTTTAATCTATTTGTATGTATATATACATGTCAATAGTTTATAGTCACAGTTTAGAAGGGTAATCGGATGGTAGTTGTCGAGAACCTTGTTGTCTCTTCCTGGTTTGGGTATAAGGGTGATAACACGCCCTGCTTCATGCTGGGAGGAAGTGAATTATTACACAAGATCTCTTTAAAAACCTGGAATATAAGAGATAATCTCAGAAGTGCCTATAGACATTGGCAGTAAGGCCATCTGGGCCAGGGGATTTATCTAGTTTCAAGCACATGATGGCACTGTCTTGTTCCTCCAAATTAATATGTTAGTCACAGTTTTCCTTGAAATCCTCAGAGATTTGAGGGACGAAGTCTTTGACTTGGTTTAGCAGAAGGTCACAGTCTGGGGTTGAAAAAGAAGAGCAATAAAGGTTTTGATAAAAGTTGCTAATTTCTTTTGCAATTAGAATTTGGTCCGTACATTCATTGTTGTTAATAATAAGGGATTGAATGTGTTTTTTAACTTGCCTCCTCTTTTCCAGTCTGCAGAAGAATGAACTGTTTTTTTCCCCTTCCTCAATCCACTTGGCTCTGGATCTGATAAAAGCTCATTGGGTCTTTCTTTCGTAGATGCTGTCTAATGTAGCTTGTAGGGTCAGGAGGTTATTTTTGTCAGCATCAGTCAACATCTGTTTAACACATAGTTGGTTTAACTCTTTAACTAATCGTACTTCTTCCAGGTCATTGTTTCTTTTTAGGTTTTTGCTAAACGAGATAGAGTAAGCCCGTATCTTATATTTTAGGTATTCCCATTTTTTGGTGTAGGTTATTAGTGACTTGTCTAATAGAATCTTTTTCACTAGTTCTTTGATTTCTCTGCAATACAGCTCATATTTTAAGAGATTTGCATTGAATTTCCAATACCCTCTGTGTCTCAAACTCTCAGGAAGCGGAATAATTAATAAATTAATGCTGCAGTGATCAGTAAGAGTTGGAGACATATTACAGTCTGATGTTAGTTTGAGAATATCATCTGTTCCTAGCCAAAAATCTATTCTCGACCTGCTTGAAGCATCTGAATTAAACCAAGAGAACTGTTTTTCGTTAATATGTTTCTCTCTCCATAAATCAACAAGTCCCAAGCTGTTACCAAAATCAGACAGAGTCCGGTTTGGATGGGCTTTTGTGAATTTGTTTGGGAATCTACCGAGAGCTTCATCCATAACCATATTCCAATCCCCACTTAATAAAACATATTTAGTAGGAAATCTTTGTTTAAGTTGTTTGATATTTACTTCAATAATTGTAAGCAGCTCTTTATTTTTGGAAATGTTACTGTAACCCTGTCCGTGTGAGATGAAACCTCGCTGTTCCTTAGACTCTGCATTGTGTTTTCTTTAATGGTTGTTGTCTGAAGGAAACTTGAGGCAGGACTCGGACACACGGCAGTTGAGAACGTGGTTCAGACCGTTTATTCGGACCAACAAACAGCACAGCGGCTTCGCCTTCAGAATTCACAGCAGATACTGCGTGTCAACATAAATCTCATTAACGCAGTTATTATTCTACCTTTTTGTTTACACATATATATATATATATATATATATATATATATATATATATATATATATATTTATTTTTTTTTTTTTTGAAGGTAAGCAATACTGACCGCCAGCTCCTCACTGTAGCCAAATGTTACTTTTAATGTTCAAGTAGTTTTGTATCGTTTTGTCTTTTTCTTCTTTTTTATATAAAAAAGAAGAAAAAGACAAAACGATACAAAACTACTTGAATGTTTTGTCTTTTTCTTCTTTTTTATATATATAAAAAAGAAGAAAAAGACAAAACGATACAAAACTACTTGAACATTAAAAGTAACATTTGGCTACAGTGAGGAGCTGGCGGTCAGTATTGCTTACCTTCAAAATTCACAGCAGATACTGACCGTTATTCTGCCAGCACGCAGTAACAGATGCTAAGCACGGTGTTCTTCAACGGACACACTTCAGCAACTTCCACAACCCCCCCGCCCAATAAAAAAAAAACAAATCTAATATTTTGGTGGTTTCGCTCACATATTTAAACCACTGCCCTACACCCACCCGTTGTTTAATTGATGTCATCCCAGTCATCAGATTAGACACAAAACAACAATGAACATGTAAATAAATAATAATAATAATAATAAAGAAAAAAAACTGTGTGATGTGTCAGTGGAATGGCTAGCACGTACTTCATTAAGTGGAATTTTCCAAGTGTTTTGGTGCTTTTCTGGCTTTAGCTTTCTCCCATAATTTGCGTCCTCTCATTATCTTCTCTTGAGTGTCTTCACTTTCCACTACTTGTGACTCACAGAAAAATATTTTTGGGGGGTGTCGATTCCTCTGCATGTTCCTTCTCAGAGCACTGGGTCCAGGAACTGCAGTGATACCCCCATCTGTTATATGTTCTGTCCATCCTTTAAATTTTCTGTCTGGCGTATTTACTCCTTCCATTTCAGGCTGCTCAACCTTTTTATTTGTTGTCTCGCTTTCAACTTCCTCCACATTTTCCTCCAACTTTTCGGGCTCCATGTGCTCAATCCCCTGCATGGTCACTCCAGAGGCTTGTCTTGTCGAATCCTCTGTGTTCTCCATTATCTCTTCTACTGTACTTACCTCTCCCTGTTCTACTGGGAGTGTTGTGTTTATTTCGTTTCCCAACCTGCAAGAATCAACCAGAGACACAAACTACTCTTCTGCAGAAGAGGGGAGAGCCAGACGCGGAGAACCGCCGTTAAACACTGTCTGGGATCAACTCCATCGGTTCTCAGTCCCCAACTGCCTTTTATTATGTTAACAACAAAGAGATTGGCTTTTTCACACAGTCACACAAACAATTGATCAATAGCCTTTCACACAAGATCAGTGATCAAATCAACTAATGATCAAATCGACTAATGATCAAATCACCACAAAGGAAAAGAGTCAAGAAAACGCACAAAATAATATGAAAACAAAACCTTTCAAATAAACTCAAAAGTAAATGAACTTAGTTAATTTTTCTAACAGGGAGGAACATACATTGTGTCAGAAGGTTCTGGTGGACAACCCTCTCAGTATTGCCGTTTTCTGGTCGCACCATGTACACAGGTATGTTGGGTTGCTTTTTCACCACAATGTAAGGTTGAGACTCCCACTTGTCCAGTTTTTGCTGTCCCTCTACATGGCAGACTTTGACTAGGACTCTGTCCCCTTGGTTGAAAATCTGACCCTTTGCCTTCTGGTCATAGTACTTTTTCTGTTGACTTTTGGCCTGGTGAGAGGTCTGGTTTGCTTGGGCATGTGCCTGTGACAGACAGTCATGAAGTCTCTGAATATATGCACTGTAATCTCCTGGTTCATTAGCAGTCTGGAGCCCAAAGATGAGATCAACTGGGAGTCTAGGATGTCTGCCGAACATCAGAAAGTATGATGTATACCCAGTAGAGTCATGGCGTGAACAGTTATATGCATGGGTCATTGCATCTATGTGCTCATGCCACCAAGGTTTCAGATGTGGCTCTAATGTCCCGAGCATATTCATGAGTGTCCGGTTGAACCGCTCAGTGATGCCATTGCCTTGTGGGTGGTAAGGGGTTGTGTGAGTTTAATGATGCCCATACATTTACACAGCTCCTTCACTACAGCACTCTCAAAGTTGCGCCCCTGGTCAGTGTGCAACTTAGCAGGAAGCCCAAACCGGCAGAAAAAGTTTCTCCATAGCACCCTGGCAACTGTGTTGGCTTTTTGATCTTTAGTGGGATATGCCTGTGCGTAGTGTGAGAAATGATCTGTGACCACAAGGACATTCTCCATTCCACCCTTTGATTTTTCCAAAGTCAAAAAGTCTCCACACACTAATTCCATGGGGGCATTACTGTGAACACTGACCAATGGGGCCTTGACTCCTGAAGTTGGTGTTTTCCTGAGGCAGCATCTCTCACACTGCTCGCACCAGATCTTGATCTCTTGGAACATCTGAGGCCAATGAAATCTCTCTCTTAACATCTGGACTGTTCTCTCAAAACCCAAATGTCCGGAGTCATTGTGAAGTGCCTTCATAGCTCCCTCATGCAGCTTCTCTGGAAGCACCAGCTGTTCCAACACTCCTCTTTGACGATCACAGCTGCGATGGTACATGATACCGTCTCTGATCACTAGCCTCTTCCACTCTTTTAGGAAAAGACAGACCTGTCGGCCACCACTGACCCTCTCACTGCGACTGGGTTTCACATTCCGACTTTTGTAGTGCCAGACAGGGCCACTAACAGGATCCTCCTTTTGTCCTGCGCAGATCTCTTGCTTTGTCATGGCGGGAAGTGACTCCATACCCGGGTCTCTGTATGCCCCATTAGATTGTGGTGATTCTGAGTCCAAGTTGGCTGAGGTCGCTATGTTCTGGTTCGAGAAATTGTCTGTATCTAGTGTGGACTAACCTGCACCCTGTTCGGGCTTTTTGATACATACCCGCAGAGGGCATGAGTGCAGAGTCTCTGTGACCTCTTGATTGGACATATGGGAAAGGGCATCGGCATTCACATTGCTTTGTCCTCTCCTGTACTGGACATCAAAATCGAAAGCAGCCAAACGGTTGCCCCATGGCATCCAACTTTGCAGAGCTCATGATGTACTTGAGGGGGTTATTGTCTGTCTGGACAGAGAACGTGCGCCCATAGAGGTGATCATAGAATTTTTCTGTTACAGCCCACTTCAAGGCAAGGAACTCTAACTTGTGGGCGGGGTACCTTGCCTCTGCTGGACTCAACCCTCTGCTGGCGAAGGCTATAATTCTCTATGCCATCTTGAACCTGGACCAGTCAGCACCTAGTCCTTCCCCTGATGCATCTGTCTGAAGCACAAACGGTAGGTTGTAGTCCAGGTAACCCCACACTGGCGCAGTTGTTTGTCTGTGTTTTAATGCCAGGAATGCCTCCTCACATTCCTCTGTCCATAAGAATGGTGGGTCGGATGCCGAGACTTTTTTCCCCTTTCTTTTCTTTATTCTCACCACCCGTGAGCCGGTATAAGGGAGCTGCCAGGACAGAGTACCCACAGTTTGCTGGCCTATAGTAGCCAGCAAACTGTAGAAATTGCAGTACCTCCCTGCAGTTTGTTGGCCTGGTCCAGTCTTTCACTCTATGAATCTTCTCTGGGTCAGTCCGGATTCCCTCTGCAGAGACCAGGTGGCCTAGGTACTGCACTTCTTTTCTCATCAGCTGGCATTTTGAGGGTTTCAATTTTAGACCGTGTTCCCGGAGCCGATCGAACACCAACTGCAGTCTATTTAGATGCTCATCAAAGATTTTAGAAAAGATGATAAGGTCATCCAGATATATTAGAAGTTGGGTGAAGTTCAGGTCTCCAAAACAGCAGGTCATGAGCCTCTGGAAGGTTGATGGAGCATTCTGTAACCCAAAAGGCATTCGGTTGGCCTTAAACAGACCCATTGGTGTACTGAAAGCCGTTTTGTGTTTGTCCTGTTCCGCCACCTCCACCTGCCAATAGCCTTAAGTGAGGTCAAGCGTGGAGAAAAACTTGGCTTGACCGAATGCTTCCAGAGCCTCTTCTATTCTTGGCAGGGGAAATGCATCTCTTGTGCTGCAGGAGTTCAGTTAACGGTAATCAATACACAACCATAGTGAGCCGACTTTTTTTGTCACCACCACTACAGGTGACGCATAGACTCTTACTGGGCCTTATTACCCCTGCCACCTCCATCTCAATCAACATCTGCCTGACATCTTGCCACTGTGATGGGGGAATCTTGCAATAGGGGAGCCTGAATGGCTTAGAGTCCACCAGTGGAATTTCGTGTTGCACCGTCTTTGTGTGACCATAATCTAGAGGATGTTGGGAGAATACATCAGCATTCCTCTCTACCAGCTCTTTAAGAGTGGAGCGCTGGTTCTTGTCCTCGACAGCAGCTTTACTCAGGTCAACACAACAACTCGATATTATTTGAGTCAGACTCAGACATGTGTCTTTGGACCCGCTTCCATAGTTTTGGCCCTGCTTTTTGTCTTGAGAAATTCACAACACCATCCACTAGGGACACATTGGCTAGTTGTGTGTGTGGCTTGATGGTGACTGGATGTTGAGACAAGTTCATTACTCTGACAGGAGTGCAACCTCGTTTCACATTAGCAAGGACCTTGGCAACCAGAAGGTCTTGAGGAAGCTTCGGGGAATGGTGGCCCTCAATCAGTGCTGTATAAGTCCTCCTCTGTGGGCTGGCTGTCACCTTGCACATTAAATCCATTTCTTTTCCCCCAGGGATGTGTATTTTGTGACCTGTATATACAGCTGGACCCACTCTGTCCTCCACATCATAATGTCCTGTGTCACCCACCTTCAAGAGGGACATGTACCATTCTGGATGGCTCTCTGACATGCTGGAGAAATTGTTGGCCATAAGTTGCTTGGAGATGGGTTCTGGAGGCACGGAGAACATTAGTTCCTATCAGCAGAGGAATCGACAGGCGATATTCTGAGTCCTCAACCACAAAAGCTGGCACATTTTTAAACTCTTTTTCCAACACTTTCAAGTTAATGTGTAGAACACCATGGTGGGTTACACTCTGACCGGCTGCACCTTCTATAGGTATCCGAGAGGGCTGTAACTTCTGTTTTTGAAAGATAAGGTGGCTACACCAGTAGCTGTGGGTAATACTGGTTACCTGAGAGCTGGAATCAATGAGCGCTCGGCACTTCATTCCACTGATTTCCACCTCACCTGCGTTTCTAGGGCCCACTAGTGGAGTGCTCTCTCTCCCATCAGTCATCTTTATGTCTTGTGGCTGGGGGTCTGGCTGCTCGCCCATGGTTGCCCCGGTAACCACGGGCTCTACTCGTTTAAAGGCTGAGCTGGGTGGGGGTTGTTCCCATTCACTTGACTGGGATCTGATAGCACTACTCTGCAGACTCTGGCTATGTGCCCTTGTTTACCGCATCTGTGGCATGAGGTTGAGGTTTGGGCTCCGATTGGAGGTCCTATGGGTGTCTGGACTTGTGGTGGTGGGACGAGCAATGGAGCAGCAACTCTTGATTCCAGGTAGGCCAATTTAGTCATTTGCTCTGCTTGGCAAAGAGCTAACTTTTTAACCAGTTCTGTAAGCTCTGACAACTCTGATACATGAGCATTCTCCTCCACATTCACAGTTGGGCTGCTGCCAGATGCCATCTGGATCTGAGTGTGAGTTTGCTTTGATTTGTGGAATGACTGGAACTTTTTAGTTTCTTTGGTCATGTCTCTGAGCTCAGCCTGCAGCTCTCGGAAGCTGCCTGTTTGTTTCTTTTTTATATACATATATATTTCTGTTTCCAGACTCTGAGTGCATCTGTGTGTTTGTAGGTCTATCAAATTAGACTGAGAATTAGAATAAATGTTTTAATTAAATGCTTTAAATTGTAGGAGGTTTGCAGAATTACAAATAGAAAATGGGGAATCATGTGTTCAGTACTTGCCACAAAGGCATAAATTTGGATTTCCTAAGCATGGGTTACTTGAACCCGAGTTTTTGATAGAAAATTACTGCTACAGAAACAACAACTGCTGAAACATAAAATAAATAAATTAATTAAAAAATAATAATAAATAAAATAAAATCTCACTTACCATTTACAAATAATGCAAGCACACACAGATGCACTCAGAGTCTGGAAACAGAAATATATATATATATAAAAAAGAAACAAACAGGCACAACAACACAAATTTCAGATGGTTCAGAAAGCTGAAGAGAAAAAAAAACAAAAAAACATGAGAAATCAGCTGAATAAGATAAGAAAATTAAGAAAACTAATGACTGTCTTTCTCTCTTCCCAACATGTCAACCTGCTGCGACAAGCTTGCTTCCAGCGGCAACAACGGGTTCACCTGGCATCGCTAGACTCTATCCAGCCCTTCCACCTCACTAACCATTAGCCTCACCGAGGAAAAACCCTCTTTTGGACATTGATGACCATTATCCCTACGGCCCAAAGACTGAGGAAGAAACTATGCCGCCCCCCCTGAAGGGCGAGGAGGACAAGGATGTTTTTACATCTGAAAACAACAGGATATTCTACAAAACCTGCTTCGTCTGATCTTCAGTGTGCCATGTATGGACCGTAAGGTCGAAGAAGCCCAACTCACCCTGCTTCATCAGGCTGCCCTGAACATCCATAGCCACAGTCACTACAGTATGGACAATATGGACAGACAGGACAGTATGAACAGCCACAAAGCAACACACTGCCTGATGTTTGTTTTATCTGCGGACAACAAGGACATTGGGCCAGAGACTGCTTCCAGAGATGATTCAGACCACAACCAGGTGGCTGTAGGGTGCATAGAGGCCAAGGAGGAAGATTTGATGGCACCCAGGCAACCTACTTTTCTGGGTCAGGCTTCCCCAGGGGGTTCGAGGTTTTCCTTTAAGAGGTGGATTTACAGGACATCGCGGAGGATATTCCACCTGACTAGACCCGGTGCCGTTGGAGTAACCTCCGGTTCAGCATAATTGCAAGTAGTAACACACACAATACATATGTGAAATTTACAATTGAAGCACATAAAATCTTATCCAGGCTCATTGGTGGTTGTTGCAGGAACCCATCTAAATTTTGTTATAGATTCTGTGGCTACACAATCATTAATTATGAAAAATCCCTGCCTCATGCTCCACTGTCTGGGAAAACAATTCATTCCACTGGAGCATCAGGTTCAACAATCAGTGAACAACTGCTCTAGAAGTACTTACATCACTTGACGGAAGTCCCCCACTTACATCAATTTCTGTTTTCTAACTGTTGTCCAGTGAATCTCCTGGCCAGAGATCTCATTTTGAAACTATTTCTGTCTATTGAATGTTCAGACACGTGTCCAAAAAGGCTTCGTGTCCAAAAACAAACTCCAAACAAACAAACAAACTGACTTAAATTTGTTACAATCTTTCGCATTTAAACCTAGCACCACGGACAGCTCTGTGAACAATTTATTATTGGCAGCTCCCAATCATGATCTGTGTGTTTCTGAAAGCATGAAATTACTAAATATTTTGGGATAAAATGGCCATAAAGTCAGAAAAGGCAAATTGCAGTTTGTGCAGCCTTCTGTGACTTTTCTGGGTCATGTGATTTCCCCCAAGGGCAGAGCTATCGCCAGCATTAAAATCAATATGGCGTTACCTCTCCCTTAAAAACAAACAGCTATTGTAGGCATTTCATTCTAAGTTATGCTGAGATGGAGAAACCTCTGAGAGAAATATGTCATGACAAAGGATTATTAATGAGCTCACGTTACATAGGATTGAAGTTGTTCTCATTCGAAGCGCTGAAAAAAACACCTGCAGACTCCTCCAACTCTGGGATTTTTCCCGATCTTTCCTGAATGTTTTATAGAGATGGTTAGATGAGGAGGGGGATTTTTGTTTTGCTCCAAAAACATGGTGATAAATTGACACTGGTCGCCTATTTTCCAAATTAGATCCTGCAGCAGCCGCATTGTTACGATGTTTGCGCGCAGTGGCAAGTGTAGAAAGGGCTGTTATGGCATCTCGAGACATTGTGGGGTATTCTAATCTGATTTTGTTCGCTTCCCACCCTGTCGCACTAATTTTGAGTACCTATCTGCTGTCAGATAGACTGCGTTATATACGTGTTGGTATACCATATAATATTTTGGTTGCATTTAAATTGAACACGAGGGAAATTCCTATAACATACAGCTGTGATAAATTTGAACTTCGACAGAGTAAAAGACCTGTAGTTGTCCAGGAACTAGTAGTTATAACAAAAATTAATGCAGCGCTTCTGCAGAAACATGATCAATTAGTTGCTGTAATTCTAAATTATATTGAGATCTCTTTTGTATCTGTACACATAGCTAAACTTTAAAACAGGATCCTGTTCATTAGAGTTGAATTTAAACATTAATACATTTCTGGTGGACATTTAAACTATTTGAAGCTTCAAGTAGATTTTGGTAATTTCAATTTAAGAAAATATGTATATAAAATGAGGACTGACTGTAAATATTTGACTGTAATGCAAATTTGACTGACTCTGAATTCTGATGGTGTCCAACGTTTGTTTGTGTCTGTTTCATGTTGGAGTGAATGTTTGTTTACATGTAATGTTTGTCTACATGTTTGTCTGTGTTTAATAAACATTGAACTAACATGTGTATGCGAAGAAGATACAAACACAATCTTATTTGCAGGATTTCCCAAACATCGGAATGGGACCACCGATGAAACTTGGAATTATTTTAACAACATGCAATGACAACATGATTAACTATTGTATTTGTCTAACAGATCGATTAAAGCCCAAGGAGGACGACCTGAGCCAGCGAGCAAACCATTACATAACCTACAGCCTGGAGATTTTGCGTTTCTTAAAAATTTCAGGAAGAAGAACTGAAATTTTCTTAAATCCACCTGGGTCCACGCCAGCCACTGGCGAGAAGTTCACATGGAAATCGGAGGGGACCAGCCCAGAGTCCCACCAAGGGGATTCTAACAAAGTATCCCTGAAAAAATAGGGATACCACCGACGGCCCACTCAGTAGGTCACCTAGTACCTAGCTGAGGCAGCATTGGGAACATGGTCGGGATGGGACATCACCGCAGAACAACACCCACGTGGATTAAGGATGTCATACTTCATAACCCATAATTCCCCTGTTGTTGGATTGAGTTTATTTTGCAGCACCCAAGGTTTTCTCATTATCCCAAGTACAAATAAATTGACACTTCCTTTTGATTTTTATTTTGTTTTTGTATGATTTAGAAGTGTAACATTTTTCCATTTTCAGGTTTTCATTTTGCTTAATATCACCAGAGGACAAAACACTTGCTGAAACATTCCTGTGATGTTTATATTCTAGACCATTGCTTAAGACGAATGTAGAATGATGTTTTTTTTACTTAATTTTATACTTACTTCATTTTATCATATCTAGGTTTCATTTACTCAGTTATTTCTTTGCTGCTCACTACGAAAAAAAAAAAGAAAAAAAAAGGGTGAAGTTGTGAAGTAGATTTTTCTTTAAAGAGAAAATTTGCATCATACAGTGTATCATAGGATGTTTTTCCGTGCAGCTGCAGAGGGTGTATAAACTAACTGAACAAGATGTGTCTGCTGAACTTTCCCAGACGGGTTGTCTGGGAACTTGTTGTTTTTCCCGTAGCCTCCCATGCACGAAGATAGTGTTTAATTTTCGTATCCCGTAGACATGATAGTGAATGAGCATACAAGGTTGAACTGTTCCATCTGTTTTCCTTTGTTTCTTTTGTTTGGTCTTAGAAGATTGAGTCTCTGCCTCTGTTAGGTGAATAAAGTAACTATGCAACTCTGAATTTGTTAGAGCAGAATGATTTTCGCCTAATGCATCGTGTTTTTGCTCTCCGTCTGCAGATGTATTAAAGATTGTTTTTGCTCCCTGACTTTTGTCTAGATCTCAGTCTCTGAATTGTGCACTTCACAACTTAACATACCTTGCTTGCTGTTGGTGGCCAGAGGGCTCAGTGGCGTCACTGCATGACAGCCTCACTTCTGTCAGGGTACCTGTTGCATTCATCAGCAAGTGTGCGTGAATGGGTGAATGACTGAGTATGTTAATGTTATACTGGCTTTGGCACAACTACAGGCTTTAGATCTACAGCAATGCATTCTGGATACAAAGTAATCATCATTTGCTACACCGCGTCACAGAGTATTTTTCATGGGGTTATTATGCCATAATATTCTGGAATGAAATGACAAACATTTTTCATAGAAAAAACCCCCCAGCATGATTATTTTTGAACATACATTAATTTGGAATGTACTGTATGTTCATTCTAAATGAACATACATAACTTTCAGATGTTGACTTTTTTTTTTTTACAGTAAATATTAAATTCCTCCAAACACCAAAAACAAAAATCTAATTTCCATATTTTCTTATCTTCTGTTGAGATATATATATATATATAGGATTATATATATTATATATATATAATCTGCAAAACCACACTGATTCATTATTTACTGCACAACACTTGTCCAAAATAAATACAAAGATGTACCATGAAACAGTAATAAGTTTTATTTAAAACATCAGAATCACAAGCATCCTGATTTTTGCTGTTTTTGAGCAGATTACAGTACAACACAGATTGCTCTGTAGTTCTCAGTGCAAAGTCTTTTAAGTTGCATGTTAGAAATTAAAATAGGAAATCAGAGCAAAAGCTGCAGGGTCTATAGCTAGAGATTATGAACCTCTCAGTTTCACTTCAGTGTTTTCAAACTTAGCAAATCCACAACCAGGATATGTTCAATTTTATGTTAATGTATCACTATGATTATAAAGCTGTTCAGCTTTTGTCCTCAGCTTTTCTGAAGAAAACTACTGGGTCATTCAGCGGATCTTTCAGGATGTTGAAATTAAGCCTAAAACTTATCTCAGCTGTCTTTAATCAGCTAACTGCTTAGTTGACTACAAGAAGTTCAGCTCGGACTTCAATGATACCTAGACGGAGCTAGGAGCCAGAAAATTGATAGATGGATGGATGGGTTTTGTGTAACTGATCATTTACCAGAAAACTAAACTCTGCTTGTTGTTCTGTGGTTCTAGAGCCATGAACCTAGTCCCACTTCAGACACTACAGAACGTATGACAGCTACAGTATGTGTTGGAAGAACTGTAGACATGAGTTTAAACATATCTGAACGCCAATTGAGACAATCTACTGCTGTTTTCTTTTTAAAGTCTAATTATTTCCTTCTGAGAACATTAAAACACATTTCTGATTAAACCTGGCTGCTGGACCTTCATTCCATACATCCTCAACTTGGGATGTCCCCAAGAGGAATAATGTGTCCTTTGCGTCACTAGCGGTGTTTCTGCAGCAGCTTCAAAATGGAGGGAAACATAATTTGAGGTGCATCCAGTCCCCAGATGAAATCCAGATGTTCCCAATGTTCGATGTGCTGATGGTAGACTAGGTTGGACACCTGCAGTGAGATAAAGTTTTATTCATCTCTGCCAGCAAGGAACCTGCAGAAGAAGGTCATTTAAAATTTGAGAAAAGCTTGAAGAACACCGATTCCATTTGGCCCAACTAACTCTAAATAAAGATACACCTAAGAATGTTACAATGAATAACTAGTGGACAAATCAAGGGCTTTTACGGTAAACAAATCTTTAAAAGACTTTAAAACAGTCTTTCTCAAGTGCCATAGTCCTAGGAAACCCATTATCTCTGCTTGAGGTTCTAGATATTATTAGCTTATGTTATTTTATTGTATGATGCTAATGTGTTTCATAATTCATGGAGTATGCATGTTCTCCGTGTACATCACATGTGTCAAACTCAAGGCCCGCGGGCCACATGTGGCCCGCCCCCCACCACCACCGTTTTATAGGCCAATGATTGACTTAAACTTAGTTTTGAGCGTGAATTGAATACAAACTACATCTCCCATAATGCATTCCGATTGTTACCAGCCAACATTACAGCTTCTCTCCACTAGAGTGCAGCAGAGTCACCTCAAGCTCATTAATTTTCCCAGCGAATAAAACTGAGACATCGACAAGCTAACATCAAAATGTCTAAGAAAAGAAAAATCGATTTACAAGGAAGACTGTTTCATGAACGATGGGAAAACGAATACCTGTTTGTACTTCAAGGTGAAAAACCAGTGTGTCTTTTGTGTTCTGGGACAGTGTCCGTCGTGAAAGAATGCAATATACGTCAGCATTTTGAAACCAAACACGGAGCCAAGTACGCCAAATGTAGCCTTCAAGAAGAACAAAGGAAACCCTTGTCTGAACTGTCCGATCCGAAATGGCTGTGACTTTGCAACGTTATGTGACGTCACCGAGCATCTTGCTCAGCTAAATCAGAAACTGCAAGGACGTAAACAAATCATCACCCACATGTCCGACATGATCACAGCTTTCCAGCGCAAACTCGACCTATGGAAGCGCCAGGTGGTACAAAACAATCTCGTTCACTTTCCTGCTTGTCAGATCATCTCGGGCTCCCGGTGCTTTTTCATGTGCTCGGTTAACTACCAAACTAACTGTTAATAAACGAGTTTGATCAGCGCTTTTCTGACTTTAAATCGCAGCACTCTTGAGTTTGACACCTTTACCAATCCTTTCACCGCCGATGTCTGCAGTGCGCCCCACCGCCTTCAGATGGAGCTATTGAGCTTCAAAGCCACAGCGGCCTGAGAGCGAAGTTCCGTGATGTTTCAATCGAGGACTTTTACCATCTACTGCCCCCTGATTTGATGCCACAGCTCCGACTCCATGCAGCTCGTGTTTTGTCCATATTTGGAAGCACCTATCTGTGCGAACAGATGTTTTCAATAATGAATTTAAACAAGACCAAACACAGTTCGCGCTTTTTTTTTTTTGCGGATTGCCACAGCAGAAGAACTAAAACCAGACATGGGCGAACTGACCAAGGGAAAACGGTGCCAGACACCCGGCCATAAAACACCGGTAAGCACGAACTGAATTAAAATAGAATGAATGTGAAACCAACACTAAGTATTCTAGAATATACATATAGTTTATTGATTTTGCTTGTGTTTTGTGTTTATTTACAGAACAGGGCCGATGAATGAGGATGTGTGTGAGTTGGTGTCAGGGTGAAGAGGACAGGCAACATCACCTAATTGTTTTGTTCTTATGTGAAAATACATGTTGGTTGTGTAATAACAAAAATGTTTTGTGAATGAAGTTGAGAGTTAATATCAAAACTTGTCTTTATTATTTGCTTGCTTACCTTTAAACACTAATTTAAGTATTGTAAGTTTTAAACTGAGCAGTAACTTTACATCCATGTAAACTCAAATGTAATATTTAAAACTTGAATACATAAAATGAGTTATTTGACAATATGAGGTGTTTAATTTATTTTTAACATTGTATTTTCATACATTTATGCTCGGGGTGCCCAAGTCTAGTTTTCCAGACCTACCACTCTGCAACTTTAGATGTGTTCCTGGATCATTGACTCATCACTAGGCCTCTACAGAACTGAGTTGCTGCTAATGAGGGAAGTCAACCTTTAGTCTGGGATGTGTTTTAGCAGGGATGCATCTAAAAGTTGCAGTCCAGAGGACTGCACTTGGGCACTCCTGATTTATACCGTCAATGTGGCCCGTTGAGGGTGGCCAATATGCTGAAGTGGCCCTTGGTGAAATTGAGTTTGACACCCCTGCTGTACATGGTGGGTTCTCTCAGGGTACTGCAGCTCCCTCCCACAGTCCAAAAACTTGACTGTCAGGTTGATTGATCTCTCTAAATTCTCCTTTGGTAGGAGTCTGTGCATGGTTGTTTGTATGAGGATGCCTGTCCATCTCCGTGATGGACTGGCGACCTGTCCAGGGTCTATCCCGTCCCTCGCCCGTTGACAGCTGGAGATAGACACCAGCACCCCTCATCCCATCGAGTATCCATCATACTCGATGGGATAAGGGTGTAAGAAAATTGATGGATGGATGGGTTTTGTGCATAAAATGTTACATGAGGCCCCGGGGTCTCATATATAAAACATTGTGTAGGATTTATACTAAAAGTGCATGTACCCCCAAAAGTTGAAAATAGTGTGGGCCAGAAAAATATCAATTTATAAAACCATATGACCAAAAAGCAGCTTTCTTTTTTATAAATTACAGCTGCATGCCAATGAACTACTGATTTAGTTGTTGGGAGTATCTGGAGCTTTTAGTTTGAGGATGCAAAACCAGATGGGTGGCCACCAGATGGGTGGCTGGAAATGATGCTCTCACTTACAGAATTAAGTAAGTGAGATTAGGAATATCATGTCCTCCTAACCACTTTCATGACCACTGGGCGGCACCAGGAAACTGAGACTATTTTGAAGAGGAAGCAGATCATGTACTTTATGCTGTGGCTAAATAAAAAAGGAAAGTGTTCCGCCCTTGTGTCCTTCAAATGCACTTTCATATTGAAGGGTTTGAGTGTGTAGTGTGTTCCAGTTGTTCCTTATCTGTCTGATTGGTTCGAAGTTTCTTGAGGTGCATAATGCGGAAATACGGTCAGACAGAAATATTGATATATCTCTGCAACTACTCCGCTTCCATAATCTGGTTTTTGTAACTGTATGGATACTTCTGAGGAACATTTATCAGATGCAGTGATGAACTATGTACATTCATACAATTCTTCTCTAAATAACTCCTATAAAAATAAGGCTGGTGAATGGTTAAAAAATCCTGGACGAAAACTAACATTGTTCACAGAGGATGAGGATGTCTTCAGAAAAGTGTGGCGCTCTCTATGCTTTTGTAAAAGCAAAACAGGATGCACATGGGTGCATACTACCCGTGTTTCATGACGGGTAGTATGAAACATAACGTGTAGTGAGACTACCCACGCAGAGACTGTGGGTAGTCTCTGCATGACTATCCACAGAGTAGTAGGGTGATGTATACAAAAGCAGGAGGGTGTCCACCCGTTGGTCTGCACCGTTGGTCACACAACGGTGCAGACCGTTGAAATGTTACTCAAGGATGCGAATCAGATGGCTGATTTTACACACTATTAAAACTACGTCACATAAATGTTTACACTACAGGGTAGTTTCTCTTGTCTGTTTGCGAAAACAAACAGTTCGCAACCACATTGCTGTGCATCAATTGTCTGACTTCCGATGAAATGTGTCGGGGCCTTAATGTTCACTTCGACTGAGCATACACTTCATGAAGGGTGTAATGCGAGTATTGGGACCAGGCCTTGACCTGCCTGACCTGAGTAAGAAGAGCAGCCACATCTTTTGGGTCCGCCAAAGTATCATGTCCTCCAGAAAACAGGGCAGTGGGAACCTTCATGTCCTGGACACGAAACTCAGGAGGAGTTGACTGCAGAGGGGGAAAAGTGGAGGTTATGGGAAAGACCAATGTGACATTTATAGCATTAAAGACCTAAGCACAACAACTTCTGTGATCATAGAAATATGAGCAGACAATAGAATGAAGTGGGTTTAATTTTCATTTTTTACCTTGGCCTTCCTGAGGCAGTATAACTGAGCGGAATGGCATTATGCCCTGTTTCTGTCTGTCCTTTTAAGTACCTGCACAGCACGTTGAATGTGGAGAAGTTCCTTGACCTCACTGCTGAGAATTTTGAGGAGTTTGTGCAGGCATCTGGCTGCAGGAGTCACCGCTTTCAAGCTTGGCTTGCACAGGTGGACATGTTGGCAGGGATTGATTGGTGTCAGTGGGGTTTGGGATCCTGCATTTCTCCCTGTGCCATGCTGACCTAGGACTGCTGCTCCTGCAGTTCAGGAGCAGCACACTTAATCATGTTGTGTTGCTGATCTCTGCCTGCCTGGGGCTACTGTGACCTCTGGGAAACAAGGTTACATGCCTGTTGCGCTCAGTGTTGTGGAGTTGGCACAGTTTTCTCACCATTCTAACACCTGCACACTTCCAAGTGTCAAATAGGCACACATCTATTCTACATTAAATCTTGTTCTTCATTAAGTCTACAAAAGGCATTATTGCACTGCGAGACCACAAAAACAGTGACCCAGCTGCCATAGGTCTGGCCCTATTGTACTTCCTGTTTGAAGAGTTTCGAACAGGAACTATTTAAAACTCCATAGGTCTGGCCCTATTGTACCGGACATAGTGTACTTCCTGTTTGAAGAGTTTCAGTCAGGTTACAGAGTTCATCAAAGCACTGAAACAGCACTTGTGAAAGTTACAAATGATATTCTCTTTGCTTCAGATAATGGATTGTATGAGAGTCAGTTGATGGAAATGTTGTGTAAATAATTTTATTACATTTAGGCGCACACTATTATGTAAATAGGATAATTCAACTTAAAAAAATGTTTATAGGTCATTTTTATATTGTTTTCCCCCCTCCATTTCAGGAGGGGTAGTGCTCCTATGGATCAGCTGCCACTGCCCACATTGGTTTTCAGGAACCCCCTAGACAACCAGCGGTTGAATGACAACATGTGGCAAAACATCTCAATACTGATCCAATCAGGTAGGAGACCAGAGAAAACTTCTTAGTCTGACATTGTTTTGGCAAACATACACACTGAAGCAACAGTAACTTCAATGGCCTCAAATTGGTGTAACCGGGTATCATTACCACTAGTGCCTTACCCTTAACTAGTAGTTTCAGGTAGGTAAGATATGATGTCCCCCGTTCTTGCCCCTGCCAAATATTTGACTAAGGTCACTGGTGTCTCCAATGCCACGTTTCTGACTATGGAGCTGTCAATTACCAGAGTTGGCTTCTCAACAGGTGTGTTGCTAAGCGGGGAAAATCTGTCGGAAACGTGGATGGGCTGCTAATCAATGGGCAACCTGAACACCTCTGGAGTGGAGCATCAACTGATTACTCCTGGTGGCAATATTGCTGCTCCTCACCACATGAGGAGCGGCAAGACTCTTCATGTGGTGGCCTGGTCACTGCTGGTCCCGTGGCAGTGGACCGCCGATGTTTTCCTTCAGCTGACATGAAGCGCTGCCTCCTCTGGAGATCTGACCAAGCTGGCCACATTTGAAGCAATGGGTCAGTCTGACTTTCCTTTGTCCTGGCAGGTTCTGCAGCCCCTCTTTCTTTGGGTATTGTCGGCATCCAATATCCTCTTTGCAGTCTGCCGTTTACTAGTTTTCAGGGAAGTGAACATCTGCATTCCATCTGCAACCTCATTTCTCAGTTCGTTCACCAAGGATTGCATTTCAAGCTGTCATCTTGTTATCCTTGGTCTGGGATCAACTGTGTGGTTCATCTTCAGTTAGAAGCTCATTAATCTTTGTTGTTTTGGGGTTGTTTCTCTTTAGATTATTTAGCCGCTGTGTCTTGTGGTTTGAAGCGTCATTAAATTTCTCAATCAGCATTTCATCAGACACATCGGGGTTGACAAGTAGTGTCTTGATCTGAAATTTGATATTATCATTTTGCAGTCCTGTATCCACCAATCTTAAAAACGTCCTGGACTTTGAACACCTGGATTCTCTGGGACTCTGGTAGAACCTGGTGCTACCAGGACTGTGTTTAACCCTGTTCATACCAGAAGTCTGTAAGTCCTTAATTTGCGTAGACACAGATGTTTCCTGGTCTTTATGGTTCCAGTTTCAAACTCACCTGGTTGTAACGCCTCATATTTCCTTCTGGTCCAAAGTCAAATGCCATTAGCTTCCCACCATGGACTGCCTGTAATCAGTGGAAAAACATTGTAAAAAAAGTTTTCAGAGAAGCTGTGTTTAAATAAAATCATTGATGTACTGTAGTTCCGGTTCACACAATGGAGCAACCAAGTTTACTGTTGTTTTCATACTTTTAATGTCTAAGGATTTTAAAGGTGTTTTATGGGGGAAGGTTAAGTGTAGTCATATTGCTCAGGTACCTGCGCCCAGTGGACCATGTTCTGGACAGAGGTCCCAGCAGGACAGTGAGTTGTGTAGACTGGAGTCCGAGTCTGGAACACATCATAAAGTCTTTGTGATAAGACTTTCCTCAGAAAGTCTTATGACTGTGATTAGCTATGATACTAGCTATGATCAGCTAGATTACTACAAACTGGTAATATATCTGATTATACTGTGTTCATCTGTCAGAAGATAATACTGCTGTATTATTTTATTAATAATACAGCAGTATTATTAATAAAACCAAATTCATCCAATAAAATGTATTTTTATTAATAATAAAACCAAATTATTATTGGTTTAATAATTTAATTAAATGAATCCAAAAAAATTCATTTAATAAAAAATAATTTTATGTATTATTAATAAAACCAAATTCATCCAATAAAATGTATCTTCTGACAGATGAACACGTTTTCCATAGTAAAGGTTTCCTAATGTAAATCTGTCACTCACAGGAACATCTGACTGAGCTTCAATCCTCATGTAGATAAAATAGAACAAAGTTCTGCTATTCAGGGTTAGAAGTACCGACCATGTTAAGGTTTTTCTCGTCAAAACCGCAGAGGATAAAGAAGAGATTTCCACACAGCTCGCTCAGCAATCTCTTTGCACACACGTGTTCAGCCAACCATTTGATGTACTGGCTCTGTGGCAGGAAGTCCCGCCTCCCAAACAAGTCCTGCAAGGTACATCAAACAGCATGCCGTCTATCGGACATAAGAAAATGCAGGTCTACTAAAATTCAGAGTGAATTAGAATTTTTGAATAGATAATATAATAAATATTTTACTTTAAGAACAAACTCATCATGTTGTTGGTCCTTTTTAAAAAAGCTACAATTTGTGGAATATCTCTATTTCTCAGGGAACAGAGAAATTCACTGCTCCTCCCCACTGGCCAAATAATATTTTGCATGATCTATTCATTTTGCACTGTTATATCATTGTTTTTATTTCCACCAACAACTGAACAAGCAAAACTTTGTCAGTTTTCGTTACCTGTCCTGTGTTTCCTAAACAAGTGTTACCAGGAACTAATTCTTACCCAGATCAGAAAATCTGGTAGGACAGACAGTTTGGTCATGGGGCTGTCGGTAAATGCCACAGTCGCAACAGGAGCCAGTCCAAAGAACAGGCGAATCTTACTGGCAAGCTCTGGCAGAGTGGCGAATGCTATGAATGCTGTAAAAAAAGACAGAAGTTAGCACGTACAGGAAGTTAGTGTTTTACAGCAGACAAGAAAGAAGTGCAAGATTTGATGGGGTACCTATGGTCGTTCCCTGGGAGTGTCCAATGTAGAAGATTTGTTCCTGACCAGTAGCCTTCAGAATGTGGTTGATAACTGCTGGAAGATCTTTCAGAGCCATTTCGTCATAGCTGTTGACATACAGAATAGTAGAAGACAACATATCTTAGAACGATTTGATTTACTTTATTTCAAAGATGGAGAGTCAGAACCAGAAAAAACATAATGACTCAGAAAACACTTAATTTAGAAAAACAGTTCAAGTTAGTCAAATTGGTCAGAACCAACTATTGCAGGCCAATTTGATCCAAAATAATTTTTCAGAGGCCTGTTCTCCAGAGCAACCTCATCCAAAAATAATCTGTTTGAGAACCATGTTCCAGACCAGTGTGATGCAAAGTCACCTGATGTAAAATTTGACTGTAATACTCTGCAGGTTTGATTCTATAAGAGGATCAAGCTATAAGAAATAATCTTAACTGATCCAGAGATATCTGATCCAGAACCATGCTGTAAAAAAAGACAGAACCATGTGGTAGAAGTCTAATAATGGTTTCTTCTAGAAGTTAATTCACATTTTTTCTGCAGTTTAAATGACTAGATGTTTATGAGACTGGTTTCTAGATGTTTGAAATCTAAATATATTTTGGAAACAGATGTTTGGACATGAATGTATATCAGCTTCAACTTCAAACCTGAACTTCCAGAAGTCCTCAAGATCTGGGCTCAGAGTTTGATGTTTCCTGGACCAGGTGTTCCCTCGGCTGTTCCCAATCCACACATCATAGCCGGCATCTGCCAGTACGTAACCCAGGCTGGAGTTGGGAAGGTTGGTGATCCAATTGCTGCCAGCAGCCAGAAGTCCATGCTGAAGGAAGACTGCTGACCTTAGACCTACAGGATTGAAACCAGGACCAGTTGAAGCCAGGGAAGGAAGAACAATGGATGTTGCCATTGATAGACAACAGGATGTTGCCTGTCAATGTGTAAAGAGAAACTTTAAATAGAATTGGAACCTGACCTGCTGTATGTTTGAGTCCATGGGGGATCCTATTGACAGTCAGAATGTAGCCATCCTCTGTCAAAACCTCATGCTCCTCTGACGGGTAACCCCACCTCTGAATGATCTCTGTCTGAGTGACAAAGGTACAGAAACTCAACAGCCAGCACAAAAGTAACCTAAAACATTCAAATTAAAAGCAAAGGGACAATAACTAGCTGTGTTTTATTTTACTTTGTTACATTTTAACAACACAGCACTGCCCAAAAAAGAAAAAACTGCTCATGACCAGAGATTTCATTCACAAAAGAGTGCATGTATATCTACTTCCTAAACCCTCTAGTTGTTAAGGGGTTGGTGCGTTGATTTAATTGACTGGGACATTTTGCACAAGCCATCTGCAGACATAAAAACACTGCTCACATTGATAAAGGATCAACAATAAATGACTTACCTTCTACAGACTTAAATAAAAACTTGGAAAACACAACGGAACAATTTTTAATTTAAAGAAAACAAACTTAATAACAATGCAGAAAACATTGTTTAAAAGAAAAGACAGGATTACCGAAGATAAAATGTTATCCCAGAAAATTAGTTGATCAAGATTTTGAGCAAACAGAGCATTACGAGGAGGTATCATGTCAGGAAAAAGAAGTAGAAGCTATAGTATCATCAGAACAAAAAACAGTGCATATTGCCAGGCCTGTTGACTATCCCTCTGTCCAGACAAATGAATGATCAATATGATCAGATTAAAAGTAAAAGTGAGTTATATGAGCAACTCGGATACACTGCATGCCATGATGTTAAGAGTGTTAAGTCTCTTGGTCTCCCATCAGACCAAGAGTCTGTCACTATTACCAACCAGTGAGCCGATGGAAAGATAGAGTTAATACTTTTAGGTATTAACCCAAGAGCTAACCAGCATTTATCACTGCAGAAAAATTATGAGCACAGAAGATCTCAAGCACACAATGAACCAAATTAAGATTCTTCATACAGCAAAGAAAGGCATTCTTTGCTTCTTCTGAGTGGAATCAGTCTGGACTGTGCATTTGAGTCTATTGTCAGGATATTCAGAACAGAATACTATGTAAAACAAAAATATTATTTGGCTGAGAATCCAATAGCAGAAAACTAATATGTTTCATATGCCAATTCCAATAAAGTTGGGAGGTTGTGTAAAACATAAATAAAATCAAAATACAATGATTTGCAAATCCTTTTTAGGCTTATATTCATTTGAATGCACTACAAAGACAAGATATTTAATGTTCAAATAGATAAACTTTATAGTGTTTCTGCAAATATTCACTCATTTTGAATTTGATACCTGTAGCATATTAATAACAGCTCCCAACATAAGACTGGGAGAGTTGTTTTTGCTTAAAAAAAACAAACCTTTTCTACAATATTTGACAGGTGAACAGGTTACTTGAAAACAGATGTCATGATTGAGTAAGAAGAGAATATCCCCAAAAGGCTTAATTATTTACAAGCAAGGATGTGGTGAGGATCACAAATGCATGAGCAAATACTAAAATAATTTTTTTTCTGAATATACCATTGCAAGAAATTTAGGAATTTCATCATCAACAGGCCATAAATGTGAAAAGATTCTGAGAATACAGAGAAATCTGTAAAAATAACTGACAAAGCCGAAAACCAACACTGAATGTCCCTTGACCATCAATTCATTGCATTAAAAACCAACCATCATTCCGTAATAGATATTACCACATTGGAACAAAGTTTGTCACTACATCTACAAGTGTGAGTTAAAACTCTACCTTTTGAAGTGAAGGCTGTATATTAACATCCAGTTTCTCTGGGTCCAAGTTCATCTGAGATGGAGTAACGCAAAGTGGAAAATGTCTTGTAGTCTGTCAAGTCCATATTTCAAATTGTTTTTGGAAATCATGGACAACAAAAGAGGAAAATGATTGACCGGATTGTTGACAGCGCAATGTTAAACAGCTAGCATCTGTGAGAGTATGGGGTTTGTTAAGACGCTTATCAAGGTCAATTACACACATGTGCTTTTACACACATTGCATTCTCATCCTTTCACACAGGGGCCTTTGTATTTATAACAGATACAGAAACTGAATCGTCTTCTCTCTACCATCTCCAAGGACATTCTCATACTTTCACACAAAGGCTTTTGTAGAAATAGAAACTTAGGTGACGCAAAACATCGGATGACCACTGGGCGTGCTCTTAGATCATAAGCAACGAATCTTCCCGTTTTTTGACCAGATGCTGTATAGACTCGGACACATTCACTTTTAGTCTGTGAGGGTAAGCGTCTCCTTTTTTAGCGCTAAAAAAGAATAAAAAAAGTAAAGTCTGATTGCTTTCTGTTGGCTGATTTTCTGCTTTGTGTGCTTGCACGTTTTGGTCCATCGGTTTAGAAAACATGATCTTTCAGAACAGGTTGTATTAGTGCCCATGGCATCAGTGACTTGCACATCTATGAAGGCACCATTAATCTTGAAAGGTTTTGGCCCACAGTCTTCTATTGAATATGTGTGGCACATTATAAAATGCAAAATATAATATTGGAGACTCCAGGCTGTTGAGCAACCAAAGGTATAAGCAAGCAAGAACGGAAAATAACATTCTACAATGAGTGTCCTCAATTCCCAAAAGCTTGTTGAGTGTTGCTAAAAGCAAAGGTGATGTCATGATTTGTGGTTTTGTTAGTTTCCACCCAAAACTAACAAATATAGGCATATATATTATGCAAAGCTTCCACTCTCTCCATAGATTTTCTATGGGATTTAGGTCAGGAGACTGGTTAGTCCATTCCATGACCTTGATATGCTTCTTATGGAGCCACTCCTTTGTTTTCTTGGCTGTACATTTTGGGTCATTGTGCTGGAAGATCCTTCCACACCCGTTTTTCACCCCTGGCAGAGGCAAGAATGTTGTCACCCAGGATTTTAAATTCATGACCAAGTTCATCTTCCTGTTGATACGGGGAAGCTGCCCTGCGCTCTCAGAAGAAAAACATCCCAGAAACATACTACTTCCACCACCATGCTTGACGGTAGGGATGGTGGTCATATTCCGTATTTTTCTTCCCCCAAACATGTCGAGTTGAGTTCTGGCCAAAGAGCTCAATCTTGGTCTCATCTGACCACACCGCCTTCTCCCAGTCTCTATCAGAGTCACTAATATGTTCACTAGCAAACTTGAGGCAGACCTGGATGTGAACTTTCTTCAGCAGAGGAACCCTGCATGCACTCCAGGATTCTAAACTATTACATCTCAGTGGATTACCAGCTCCTCTCATGTGGTCTTGGCTGATTTTTTAACCTTTCTCATGATCAATGAGACTCCACAAGGAGTCTCATTGCAAGAGCATGGAGCTCCAGGCCTAGGTCGATTGACAATAATGCAGTTAGGTGCAATTATTCTTGGAATAATTGCACCTAACTGTGACAACTGTGCAATTATTCTTGGAATAATTGCACAGTTGTCACCTTCTTATCCAGCCTTGTGTAGGTTAACAGTTTTGTTCCTGATGTCTTTGGACAGCTCTTTAGACTTGCCCATGGTGGAGTTGTTGGACACCAATTCTCATCAATTCTTACCAAATAAACAGACTGAGCACATTAAAAAATCATGTTACCGGGTTGAAGTTAAAATTTTTATACAAAAAAAATCATCCCTCAGGACAGCTATTATGTAAGTTATTGTGAAAAAACTCCTTCAAGTCATGTATATAAATTTATTAAATCCAGTTGCTCCAAGCTTCCTATTTGGGTGAGAAGAGTCTGGAGAGGGAAGCTCAAGACGCACTTCCTGTTCTCTGTTCTCTTGCAATAAAAAGGAAGCACAGCACCGCCTGAGGCTAAGGAATACGTAAGGTACACTCACAATGTTCATGTCCACTTCAGGGTCCAGCCTCCAGTGTGGTTCATCTGAGTGGCAGTGGCCACCAATGGTGCAGCTTCGGTGAATGAGAGTGGAGAGAAACAACATGCACACCCAAATGCACAGCATGATCTGAAAAAGACAGTTTTCAGATCAAGTGCTGCATTCAGGGACCAAGACAAAAATCTGTTAAACCTGCCACCTGTTTTATGTCCTATATATATTGCTATTTTTTCTATCTCTTTGCTGTAAAATCAAAGACACAACTGAAGCGATTGTTGCTACGTGCTTGTAAAAGTTGGAGTGAATGCTGAAAGAAAACTCGATGCAATCTGGTGGGTTTATTTAGACAGAAACCTTTTAAACTACTTTAAATGAGTATACTGGGTTTCTCCCAGTGTACGTGCCCCCACCCCCCACCCACCCCGCCCCGCCAGGCTAAGCATTGTGTGCTTTTGTTTTTATTAAAAAGGGAAAAAAAATATCCACTGTACTCCAGAGCAGTGGAGGTGCATTCTATGGAGTGACGAAGCGTGGTTTCTCCATCTGGCAATCTGATGGACGATTAATTGTCCAGATATTTTTAATCCAGGTTTGCCTAGTTATTGTTAACTTTTTCAGCAACTGGGCTTGGCACCTTAGTTCCAATGAAAGGAACTCTGAATGCTTCAACATACCAAGACATTTTTGTCATTTCCATGATCCCAACTTTGTGGGAACAGTTTGGAGCTGACCCCTTTCTCTTCCAACATGACTGTGTACCAGAGCAAAAACCAAGGTCCATAAAGACATGGATGGACAGTCTGGTGTGGATGAACTTGACTGGACTGCACAGAGTCCTGACCTCAACCTGATAGAACACCTTTGGGATGAATTAGTGCAGAGACTGAGACCTTCTCGTCCAACATCTGTATCTGACCTCACAAATGCGCTCCTGGAAAAATGGTCAAAAGTCCCCTTAAACACATTCCTAAAGCTTGAGAACAGCCTTGACAGAAGAGTTGAAGATGTTCTAGATGTATGAATATTCAATATGTACATTAATATACAACTGAATGACAATAAAGACTGTTTATAGATATGTATTTGCGGATGAAGTCCCATCAATCCGGTGACGTTTTGAAATATGTTTGACAGCAATTTTGACTCGTCAAAACGTAATTGAAGATATCTTGGATTATTATTCTTACTAGTCAGGATGTCAATGCAGATATATTAATTACCATTCCAGATAGTCAAAATGTAGTTTTAGAATTCTAGAAGGAAACCGAATTTATGTTAAAACGGCGTGCCATAGATAGACCATAGATTCCGTTTCTGTCTGATTTTAGCATGAAGTAGTCATGTTTAGAATCAAACTATGCCAGGTGTAAATATTTACAACACATCTTTATAACACCTTTATAGCCCGTTTTCAGCCCCCCTTTTCAATTTAAGCTCGTTTTAAACAAGATTACGTTTAAATTCGCTTTTAATAGGTTTCCACCTTGACCTTTACAGATTTATTAACTTATAAAGTTATACCTAGTTAATACTAAATATTTGAAGCCTGGTTTAACTCGCTTACCGGTTCCGTTCCTTTTCAACCCGGAAACACTTGCTTTACTTAATTCTGTCAGGTAAGAAGCTGTTATAACTCAAATATTGTCCAATTGCACTGCTGATCGCTGAACTCTGCTGGTCACACGACTCCGTGTCATAGACTTAGTTCATGACACTCTTTTCTCTGATTGGTCGGAATTTATTTTGAAGTATCTTGCCGGATGTGAGGTCATCAAAACGAGGCAATAACTTTTGTTTACCTTCTGCAGTTCTGCAGGACCTGGTTTTATAACCCAGTTTAACTGTAGAGCTGGACCCGGTCTCTTCCGACGTGACTCGACACCTTAAAAGATGTCCCGGGTTCTGATCGTTGGAGCAGGCTTGACAGGCAGCTTGTGCGCATATCTGTTGAAGAGAATGCTGCAGAGTAAAGCTCAGTTGGTGGTGTGGGACAAGGCAAGGGGTGCAGGTCAGTTCACAAACCATTTTAGCTTCATTAGGTCCCTTAACCTAATTTTTTAATAGATGAGACCCGAAAAGAACCAGCCTTTCCAACTGCTGTCGAACCCTAACAGCACTTCGACAGCAATTGAATTCAGTCTGTAATTCGGATAAATGTCGATGACCATGTTACATTTGACCACACTTTGTCATACCTTGACCTCGAAGAAGAGCATGCTAGCTACACCAAAAACGTTTTTTTTTAATCGCAAAAAAAGAACATACATGAACAACATAGAACACTAATAATTACAAATACAACAACAAAGGGGTTTACAGAACATAGAACAATTATTTTACAATATCAAAATCAAATCGGTGCTCGAGGGTTGCAGTTCTTTGAGGGCAGTTATGATTTGAATAGCTTTAGCATTTGAGCTAATTTTTAAAGATTCTATATAGATATTAATGGAAGATAATAAAATCTGGAAATTAGGTTTTTGTTGTAAATATTTGGAGGTGTGAATGTGATATTTACCATAAATAATAATAAAAAAAAAACAACATATACAAATTTTGTTTTAACAAGTTTACATCCCAAACAAAACATCCTTAACTATTGAAGTAATACTTAAATTTCTTTGATGAAATTAAATTGACATATCTCTCCAGAATATTTTGGTGTAATTACAATCCCAAAAGAGATTAACAAGCTTTTCTTCATTATTTTTACAAAAAGTACACATAGGGTCCAAATCCCATTTATATCTCTTTATCAAAAATGTTTTAACATGATAAACATGGATTATTTAATAAGACATTTCTTTTACTTTATTGGCATTAAGTATTTTTTTAGAAGCAACCAAGCCCACTTCCAATTCATATTTTCAAAAATGTTAGACCAATAAAATATACAAGCTGGTGAAAAAAAATCTTAATAGAATATTTCTTAACATTTTGTTGTTTGTTTTCTTATAAAAGGACAATCATAATCAATATAAATGGAGTTTGGTTCAAAATTTGGTACTGAGTAAATTTGACCTGGAGGTAAAGATGATAAAAGCTTTAATGACCCACTGGGCATTGCATCAAACACAACAGCATATTCTTTAGGAGTAACAGGGAATTGGAAAAGTCAGAATAAGACAATAAATTACCATTTGGATTTAGTAACTGGCTTACAAGTAATATTCCCCTATCAAACCATTTTCTAAAAAAGATTAGTCTTATTTTTGTGTTTAATGTCTTCATTATTCCAGATATAATATTTATGAGGAGAGAATTTGTTTTTGTACAAAAGTGCCCAGCTTAACAGCATTTGTTTATGAAACGTAGATAATTTTAAGGGCATTTTGGGTATACTGTAATTGCATCTAAGAAGAAAGGGTAATCCTCCAATTTTGTCAAAGTTGTAAATGGGAGTAGCATTCCATATAGAGTTTGGTTTTTTTAGAAGATTTTTTAAATATTTAATTTTGAATGAATTGTTTAAAGATATGAAGTCAAGGGCTTCAATTCCACCTTTTTCAACTTTATTCATTAAAATATTTTTCTTAAGGAGATGGCATTTTTTTCCCCATATAAAGTTAAAATGTATTTTATTAATGTTGGTAGTGATCTGTTTGAGAGCATCAAGAGCAAGGGTAATAAATGAGTCTAGATACGCCTTCAGCTTTGACCAATAATGAACGTCCTAAAAGAGAAAGATCTCGCTGGAGCCACAGATTAAATCTTTGTTCAACTAATTTAATGATAGGGTTCAAATTTTCTATTGATCTTATATTTTGATCTTTAATTATTGTGATTCCAAGATATTTAACTTTGTCTTTTATAGGAATGTTGAGGAATGTACCTTTTAAATGAGATTTAATGGAAAGTACTTCACATTTGTTTAGATTCAGAGTCAAACCAGAAGCTTTGGAGAAGGTGTTGATGATTTCAATAGAGTTTTTTATTTCACATTTATTCTTTAATAAAAGTGCAGTGTCATCAGCGAGTTGGGAAGTTACAATATTTCTGTTTGCAACATTAATCCCTGTTATTTTTTCTTTGATTTTAACTAAAAGAATTTGCATGGCCAGAATAAATAAATATGGAGAGACTGGACACTCTTGTCTGAGACCTCTTTTCAAATAAAATTTTTTAGAGCAGCCATGTAACAATTTTATAGACGCATTACAATTCCTATATAACATTTCACAGCTTTTAATTAAGATTTGTCCGTATCCGAATACTTCTAATGCTTTAAACAAAAATGTATGTTCAACTGTGTCAAAGGCTTTTAAAAAATCTAGAAATAATATGAGACCATCCCCCTCTATTAAATCTGAGTAATCTAGCAGATCCAATATAAGCCTAATATTATTAGTTATATGTCTACCTGGTATGAATCCAGACTGAGTTTCATCAACCACTTCTTCAAGAGTATTCTTAATTTTTGTAGCAATACAACTTGCAATAATTTTATAATCATTTTGTAGTAATGTAATTAGTCGCCAATTATCCAGAAGAAGCTTGTCTTTTTGTGGTTTAGGGATCAGTGTAATCAGACCTTGGGTCATTATTGGTGGAAGTGATCCAGAGTCCAAACTTTCAAGATAAACTTGATATAAAAACGGCAATAGCTGTTCTGAAAACCTTTTATAAAATTCTGCATTGAGACCATCAGTCCCCGGTGATTTATTTAATTTTAATTTATTGATGGACTTTTGGATGTCTTCAAGTGTAATCAAGGAATCACATTGTTCTTTATTAATTTTACTAATTTGTTGCACTTTATTCAGAGAGTTAATAAATTGTGGTATAGTTTCATCAGAACATCTTGATTGATAAAGTTCTTTGAAAAAAGTTTCACATTAAGAAGCGATTTGAACAGGATCTTCACATATATTATTATTGATTTGAAGTTTCTCAATACTATTGGATTTTTGGTGTTTTTTTTCTAATCTAAAAAAATAAGAAGAGTTTTTTTCTCCTTCTTCTAACCATTTCTGTCTCGATCTGATGTACGCTCCTTTAGCTTTAGAAATGTAAATATTGTTGTAAATGGTTTAATCTAATCTTTTGTTCTTCAGATATATTTTCTGGCAGAACATTGTTCAATGAGATAATTCCTTTTACTACTTTTGATTCTATTTTCCTTTCTCTTTTAGCAATTTCATCTCCAGTTTTCATAAACATTTTTCGAAGTTCATATTTGAGGAGTTCCCAATTTTTACTAAATTCCTTCTGACTGCAAACTGTATTCCAAGACTTAATAATTATTTGTTTAATATTTTCTTCTACTGTATTATTTTCTAGCAGTGAAGAGTTGAGTTTTCAGTAAGCTGTAATTTTATTTTTTCCGAACTGGTTTAATTTTGTTTTTTTCAATTAAAATAAGCTTGTGGTCTGATAAAGGAGCTGGTAGAATATCTGACTTAATTTCATCAGTTATTAAATCAGATACCAGCCTAAAATCAATTCTTGATTGAAAGGAGCCCTGTTTTGTTTTGCCATGTAAGTTCATCTTTGGAGCTATTCTTTTGTCTCCATACATCAGTCAAGCCAAAGGTTGATATAAAGTTTTTTAGAACTGTGTTTGGATTTGTATTAGCCTTTGGAGAAAATATATCTAATGTATCGTTAAGAGTCGAATTGAAGTCCCCACCAATAATAATATTCACATTATGATATTTTCCACAGAAGTAATTCACACCATTACTTAATCTATCACAAAGTTGTATATTTTCTGCTTTGGTATTATACCCATATATAGAACCCAACAAAAGAATTTCTTCATTTATTGATAGAACTAATAAAACTAAATGTCCATATGTATCTAAGAGTGAACATAATACATCTCCACTGAAGTTGATTCGCAATATTGACACTGCTGCTGATTGAGTAGTGCCATGTGCCAGCCATAGTTCGTCCCCCCACTGACTTTTCCAGAATTTAGTATCACTTGCAGTTGAATGAGTTTCTTGGATAAAACAGAAATCAGCTTTAAAAATTTTAATATATAAAAAGTTGCCTTTCTTTTAGTGTTGTTCCTTAACCCTCGAGCATTGAGTGAAATAACTTTAAACAAAGAAATACTACTAAGAGTTGTAGCTTCTAACCCTGAAAATTGAGTTGCAAGAAAATCGAACAAACTCTCCCAACAAAGTAATTAAATAATGAATGGAGCTTTTACGATATTTAAATGTTATTACTTAACTGTTAGTTCTGATTCTCAAGATGTCATCTAGTCATAAACAGGTTCAAGTTCTTTCCTCCTCTGTCAATAACAAAGGCTCTGTGACCGATGTAAAAGGCTGTTTTCCCTTCTTCGCGTGCTTTTTTCACCAGAGGCCACAGCATGTTTCTTCTCTGACGGTCCTCTGGGGAGAAGTCCTCCTTGAAGCGCAGGTTGCTTGATTTCAGAAAAGATGACTGCTTGGCCGCCTTCCATACCGTATCCCTGTAATGTCTCATGGAGAACTGGATAATCACTTCTCGATTATGACCCTAACCCTAACCCACTAACAAAGGTCTCAGAATAAATACTTCCCTGCATTAAAGTAGCTATAACAGCTCCATATTCAGACAATCTCGGGAGACCTTGTAAACAACGACTACTCACGCCGCCATCTTGCCATCTACACCAAAAACGTAAACTTTGAAGTGGGGAGGGAAAGTTTGTGTGCTTGTTTGTGGGCGGGGAGGGAAATAAAAAAAAAAAAAAAGCTGAAGAAAAAATAAGATGTAACATTTTACAATAATACTATGACTATTATGGAAATATAGATGTCACAGAATATGGTTGCTCTTATCAAATATTGTACCACTTTGCAACCTATAAAAAAACATAAGTACTTCAGTAGTAGAGTTTACAAGTGCAAGTTATAGCCTGGCCAAAATATATATAATTCTGCAACTGTCAATATTTCCATATTAGTCATAATATTAGTGGTCATATGTTAGGTTTTATTCCTTGTTCTTTAATTTTTCCTTTTGCGTTTGTCCCCCGCCCCCATTTGCAACGCTTACATTTTTGGCATGACATCCAAAAAAGACTTTTTTGAAAGATGGATGGTGAAATTCAGAACATTTTTACAGACTACACCAGACTTTTAGATAGGTAGAAACTTTATTAATTTCCTACCCCTCTGTGACAGGGGGTAGGATGTCTACCTGCCGTCCTCCTGACCCTACATCTCATTCTGCTGACCTTGGAGCCCAGTACATTACAGCCACTGCTGCATACGCTCAATCCCACAGCAAGTACGCCTCACCTGATCATTTCTCACATTAACAAACATCCGTGTATCAGTTTCTGGTGATGTGTATGTTCAGTTTTTATACAGAGTTGCTGTCAGCTGGCCTACTAAAGCCACTGGACTGTCACATCGAAGGTCTGCAGCACAAAGAGGGGAACAAGAATTATGTAACACCACTGGGGACAAGCAGTGTGGTGAAACACTTCCTGTCCGAGTCAGGTAATCACACCTTTTTGATATTTTGTCTGAGTCAGTCCTAAGTCAGGTTATCATTGCAGTGTGTGTGAGATACCTGCAGTAGACTGTTGCCTAATATTCTGGTAATTAGGCCTACAAGGCTGCGGGAGTTAGCGGACGACAACTCAGTTTTTCTATTCTTATTATTATAATGCCCTCCCATTGGCCCACCACCTATGAAAGGGGCCAAAGGAGTCGGGTGCATTGTGAGATGGGTGGCAGCCGAGGGAGGGGGTCCTGGCGGTCCGATCCTTGGTTGCAGAAACTGGCTCTTGGAACGTGAAATGTCACCTCTGGTGGGGAAGGAGCTAGAGCTAGTGCGTGAGGTTGAGAGGTTCTGGCTGGAAATAGTCGGTCTCACCTCGACCCATGGCTCTGGTTCTGGAACCAGTCTCCTTGAGAGGGGGTGGACATACTTCCACTCTGGAGATGCCCATGGTGAGAGACGTTGGGCAGGAGTGGGCATTCTTGTTGCTTCCCATCTTGGCGCCTGTATGTTGGGGTTTACCCTATGGGTACGGGGACGGGTTCTGACTTTTGTTTGTGCCTATGGGCCGAACAACAGTCCAGATTACCCACCCTTTTTGGAGTCCTTAGAGGGGGTACTGGAGAGTGCCCCTCCTGGGGACTCCCTCGTTCTTGTGGGCAGCATAACCTACTGCCCACAAGAGGCCAGTATTTTATGCAAGTTTTTGTTTTCTTGTTTTCCCAATTAAACAGAATTTTCTTCTTCTCAAACTGTGATCCAACAGTTTGATACTCGGATTAGAAACAGATCAAATCATTATTAGTTCACAGTAACAGCAGAACTAAATATGGCTTATAGGTATAGAGTTCTTCAGGTCTGAAATTGTCTTTTTGCCTCAGGAGCTGATTTGTACCTGGAATATCATGTGACTGGCCTACACCGCTGTGGAGCATCATGGACAGTGGAGAGGAAGGGAGGCAATGAGAAGTTTGACGCTGTTATCTTGACAATTCCTGTGCCTCAGATCCTTCAGCTGCAGGGAGACCTGGGGAACTGTAAGACCATCACAAACACAACCAGAAGCAGAACAAGTGTGAACCTTTGGTCACCTGACCTATGTACAGGTCTCGTGAGCTGCTGCAGAGGAACATTTTGATGTATCTGATGTGACCTTTGCTCTGCTTTAGATACAGCCTATGAACACATGGATGCAGCAGAAGCGTTGTAACCTCTGTGGCTCCATAGAATAATCGTTAGTTATTTTTGCTGAACAGACTTTGGTCTCAGAGCAGTAGCTAAACACATGCATGTTGTATTTCTAACCATATGACGACTGAGTATTGACTTCCATTTAATATAGTGACTCAATTTGCATCCTTAACCTTAATGTAAACGTACACTCACCGGCCACTTTATTAGGTACAACTTGCTAGTACCGGGTTGGTCCCCTTTTGTCTTCAGAAATGCCTTAATCCTTTGTGGCATAGATTCAACAAGGTACTGAAAACATTCCTCAGAGAGTCTGGTCCATATTGACATGTCACACAGTTGCTGCAGACTTTTTTTGCAGCAACTGCAAAAAAAAGTCTGCAGGTTCTGAGTATTGTTTGTGCCTATGGAATGCAGATTTCCCGTTCCACCACATCCCAAAGGTTCTGTATTGGATGAGATCTGGTGATTGTGGATGCCATTCAAGTTCAGTGAACTCATTGTTGTGTTCAAGAAACCTGTCTGAGATGATTGGTGCTTTATGACATGGTACGTTATCCTGCTGGAAGTAGCCATTAGAACAGGGGTGGGGAATTCCAGGCCCTGAGGGCCAGTCTCCTGCAACTTTTAGATGTGTCTCTACTTCAGTCAAATAATGAGGTCATTAGCAGGACTCAGGAGAACTTGACTGCACTTAGGAAGTGATTCAGCTATTTGATTCAGCTGTATTGGACCAGGGAGACATCTAAGAGTTGCTGGACACCAGCCCTCGAGGCCTGGAGTTGCCCACCCCTGCATTAGAACATACTGTGGTCATAAAGGGAAGAACATGGTCAGCAACAATGCTCAGGTAGACTGTGATATTGATAAGGATACTCAATTGGTACTAATGGGCCCAAAGTGTGCCAGGAAAATATCCCCCACCACCACCAGCCTGAATGTTGATGCCAAATTCTGACTCTACCATTCGAATTTCACAGCAGAAATTGAGATTCATCAGGCAACATTTTTCCATCTATTGTCCATAATTGTTGTGAGTCTGTATGAATTGTAGTCTCAGTTTCGTGTTCTTATCTGACAGGAGTGACACCCAGTGTGGTCTTCTGCTGCTGTAGCCCATCCGCCTCTAGGTTCAACGTGTTGTTCAGAGATGTTCTTCTGCACAAATAATCACAGTAAAAAGTGACTATTTGAGTTACTGTCGCCATTCTATCAGCTCTAATCAGTCTGGCTGTTCTATTAATCTATCTATTAATTAAATTAATTTTAATCTAAGAGCTGCATTTAAACATGTTCCTGGCATCCTGTTGTGGTAAAAGATGTAGCAGAATTTTTAAGTTTTTGGACATTTCACAGAGTTGAATGAATGAAATACTGGCAGGTCTAGTTGCATGACAAAGAGGGGAAGCAAAGAGAAGGGTGATGGTGAGCTAGATGTGAGTCCAGGGTTTCCTCTAGGATGTTTTTAAACAGGTTGGCTGACACAATTCTGGCAACACGACTGCAGAACAGTAATGGTTTTAATTTAGGGCTGTCAGAGTTAACACAAGCAAATTCTGTAAATTTTAACATGTTAATTTTATATCATGCAGATTAGTAAAATGTCCTAATTTGACTTAAAAGTTTGTCTCCTGCGGAGAGTTACCTAGTTCACAGCAGTGTGTTATGGACTCTACTCACGGGGAGCAACGAACGACAATGATAGGTGAAAGTTTAAACCTACCTGAATATAAAAACTTGGATAACTGAGTCTTTGAACATGTTTGGTTTGAAACAATAAAACATTTTCTGAAAATGTGCATGGAGTGGCGATTTTTGATATGGGCTATATGCAGTAGCCCAGGGGCATCAACAAAGGGTGGGGCACTCAACAAGTAGAAAATAAATATATGCTGTCAGTTGACCCCTGCACAAGTTGGCTACTACGTGTATTCATGTCCAGTGAAGTAAGTTCCCGTTAGTTGCTGTTGAATACTAAATTATGTGTATTCTGCTGCAAAAAAACAAACAGATAATTGGTTGGAATACAGTTGAAAGAGGGGCTTGCCCAGGGAACCATTCCTGCAAGAGCTAGGAATGGTGCATATTTATATTTTAAGCTTACTCTGTAGTGTGATTAATCTGATTACATTTTTTAATTGATTGACAGCACTATTTTAAATATAATAATTTTAAATGTAATTTATTTTTCACATAAAAAACATTTATTTACTGTACACAATGTACAAGTGAAATTACAACTAAATTGTAGTAATTTAATGATTATTTCAGTTAATATGGGTCCCAGCAGCCAGATTTTTTATGCTTACTTTTTCCTTCCTTCCCTCTTCATCTCTGCTGCTCTGATCTGCCTCACTATGCTCATCTGTGCAGGAAGATGCATCCTCCTGCTCTGCCTCTCCACTTGGTGCCTATACACAGCAGAGGGGTTGTGAAAATGTTGAGGACAGATGTAATTGATATTCCAGAACATAAAGATCTGCGGAACACCTAGTGAAAGTCCATTAAGAAGAATCAGTTATGTTTCACACATAAAGTTATTTACAGATGTTGAGTTTGCTCAGAGAGGTTTAAAGGCCATAAGGAGTTCATTTGCTGTGTGGAACCTCAAGGAGCAGATAAGAGACTCCAGCGACATACTGTATTAGCAAAACTCAAGTATCCAAAAGCAGTAATGATGGTGACTATTGATGAGTTGAAGTACCTAGGATCAAGCTTCCAGGTATTACATTTCCCATAATGCAAGTGGTATTACAGACTGTCTGTCATTCTGTTTCTCAGTACTGTCTGTCCAGCAAAGAGAGCAGTTGGAGGGTGTCAGGTACTCCTCCCGCTTCGCTATCGCACTCTTCTTCTCTCCGGATGTTGTCTTCAGTTTTTCCTGGGGAGCGCGCTACGTCAATGATAGTCACTGCATCCGCTACATCGCTGTGGACAACAAGAAACGCAGCTCAGGTGTCTTCACCCATCTGTATCTGACAAATTATGTTGCTAGTACAAAAAAATCAACTACTGGTATTGTAAACAAAGTTTTGCATTTGAAAATATAAATTGTTTGTGTAACATCACAACTTAAAGTGCAACTAACCTGTGAAAGCATAACACTGCTCCTGGCAGATTAAAAAAAAAACTGCCAGACTTGTCAACTTATCCACTCTTTTGCTACATTTGTTGACTTTCTAGACTCCTCTGTAGACTTTTGTTAAAAAAAACAACTAATGACAAATTTTCTGATGTTGACGATTTTGGTGGTGACCACACTCTGCAGCCGAGCTGCAGAGTGTGGTAGAATAGAGCAGCTAGGGCTACCATAGTCTCTTCTGCTTCCTACGCACTCCAGTAACATGTTGATTTAAACGCCATGCTGTCACTGCAGCAGATACCCATTCTACTCCTTGTCCACATTTCAAATACATACTGATTAACACTATCAATCAATGCTCACCACAGTCACGCTTGGCTTGCTATTCCAACTCCCAACTCCCCACCGGGGGCGGGGGGGACTCTGACAGAGTTGTACCAATAGCAAAATTCAACTGCTTAAGAAATTTAAATAAAAATGTTAAAGTTCACACAGTAATACAACCATATATAATCTATTTAGATGGTTTCAGCAAATAAAAATTGATTTGAGGGTTAAAAACTCTTTAAGTATCCCCACAAGAAATAAAATATTTGCCTCAAATTTTCACATTTATTCATATATTGTCTCAGATGCTCCAGGCCTCGGTCCATCCCTTGTCGTCCACACCAGAGTTCCGTTTGGTCTGGAGCACTTGGAGACTGATAAGGATGCCATCCAGCCAATCATCTTGCAGGAGCTCCACAGGCTACTCCCTGACCTACCTCAGCCAGCCAGCATCAAGTTTCAGAAGTGGAGGTACTCCCAGGTGAGTCAGGAGTGCATCTCCCCCATGTGTGGCAACAACTTACTCAGCTGTCCATTCCTTGTGCAGGTGCTGACCCCAGTGCCCAATTGTCCAGGTCACATGACTATTTTGGAGCAGCCGCTGCTCATCTGTGGAGGAGATGCTTTCACCCACTCCAACTTTGACGGTTGTGTGGAATCTGCACTGAGTGTGTGCAGAGCACTTCAGCTCTCACTAGATGTCAAGCAGAACATTTCTCTCTAATTTGCGCACTTATCCATATATTAACCTATTAACCTAATGACCCCAGTCATTTAGGTCCATGACAAGGGTCATGGACCTAAATGGATCAAGTGATTCAAAGATAAAACCAAAGATGTCTTGGTTTTTCTAAGAATAAATGATTGTGATTAAAAACTTCTCTCCACACCTTCCACACACTGACCTGCTTATGGGGGAATTTTACTGTCACAAATAAAGACCTTACATTTTCAGTTTGGATTGAAAGCAGGAGCCCATCTGACCTCAGAGTAAATGGTTCCTCAGAAAACTTGTAATGCTTGCAGTCAAAGATTTGAAGGAGAAATGATAAAATTTGAAAGAAAGCAAAAGTTTTGAAACAATCTTCCCTGCATTATTTGTATCTACAGTACAGACCAAAAGTTTGGACACACCTTTTCATTCAAAGAGTTTTCTTTATTTTCATGACTGTGAAAATTGTAGATTCACACTGAAGGCATCAATACTATGAATTAACACATGTGGAATTATATACTAACAAAAATGTGTGAAACAACTGAAAATATGTCTTATATTCTAGATTCTTCAAAGTAGCCACCTTTTGCTTTGATTACTGCTTCACACACTCGTGGCATTCTCTTGATGAGCTTCAAGAGGTCGTCACCTGAAATGGTCTTCCAACAGTCTTGAAGGAGTTCCCAGAGATTCTTAGCACTTGTTGGCCCTTTTGCCTTCACTCTGCGGTCCAGCTCATTCCAAACCATCTCGATTGGGTTCAGGTCCGGTGACTGTGGAGGTCAGGTCATCTGGCGCAGAACCCCATCACTCTCCTTCTTGGTCAAATAGCCCGGGAGGTGTGTTTGGGGTCATTGTCCTGTTGAAAAATAAATGATGGTCCAACTAAATGCAAACTGGATGGAATAGCATGCTGCTGCAAGATGCTGTGGTAGCCATGCTGGTTCAGTATGCCTTCAATTTTGAATAAATCCCCAACAGTGTCACCAGCAAAGACCCCCCACACCATCACACCTCCTCCTCCATGCTTCACGGTGGGAACCAGGCATGTAGAGTCCATCCGTTCACCTTTTCTGTGTCGCACAAAGACACGGTGGTTGGAACCAAAGATCTCAAATCTGGACTCATCAGACCAAAGCACAGATTTCCACTGGTCTAATGTCCATTCCTGTGTTCTTTAGCCCAAACAAGTCTCTTCTGCTTGTTGCCTGTCCTTAGCAGTGGTTTCCTAGCAGCTATTCTACCATGAAGGCCTGATTCACACAGTCTCCTCTTAACAGTTGTTCTAGAGATGTGTCTGCTGCTAGAACTCTGTGTGGCATTGACCTGGTTTCTAATCAGAGCTGCTGTTAACTTGCGATTTCTGAGGCTGGTGACTCGGATGAACTTATCCTCCGCAGCAGAGCTGACTCTTGGTCTTCCTTTCCTGGGGCCGTCCTCATGTGAGCCAGTGTAGCGCTTGATGGTTTTTGCAACTGCACTTGGGGACACTTTCAAAGTTTTCCCAATTTTTCGGACTGACTGACCTTCATTTCTTAAAGTAATGATGGCCACTCGTTTTTCTTTACAGCTAAGTAAGGAATATTACTTAGCTGTATTATGTATTATGGCTTTTTTCTTGCCATAATACAAATTCTAACAGTCTGTTCAGTAGAATTATCAGCTGTGTGTCCACCTGACTGCTGCACAACACAACTGATGGTCCCAACCCCATTTATAAGGCAAGAAATCCCACTTATTAACCTGACAGGGCACACCTGTGAAGTGAAAACCGTTTCAGGTGACGACCTCTTGAAGCTCATCAAGAGAATGCAGAGTGTGTGCAAAGCAGTAATCACAGCAAAAGGTTGCTACTTTGAAGAAAATACAATATAAGGCATATTTTCAGTTGTTTTACACTTTTTTTGTTTAGTACATATTTCCACATGTGTTAATTCATAGTTTTGATGCCTTCAGTGTGAATTTACAATGTCAATAGTCATGAAAGTAAAGGAAATTCATTGAATGAGAAGGTGTGTCCAAACTTTTGGTCTGTACTGTACTTTATGTAGCTGTATCTCGTATTCTGGTGTCGTCCACTAAAGCTAAGAAAAGCATCTTCAGCTTTGGTTTGACTTCCAGGACAGATCATTCTGTATTGAAAGTGTCAGGAAGTCATGACATGCTTACAAAAGAATAATAGTTTTTTTTTTGTCATTTAATGGTCTCCTACTGGGCAAAACTGCTGCTGATTCATCTGTTCAAACACTTCCCTGGAAAGTGACCTCAGAGTAAATGGTTCAAACAAAAAATAGTTCTCAGTTGGTTTACTCTAAATTCTAAAAGCCTGCAGGGACAATTTTGAGCTGTGGAACAGCAGAACAAACTTCTATACCGTTTCCTAAAGCTTTTCCATTTCTCCTCAGGGTTTTCCTATACATCTTGAAGTTCTCAGAAAGAACCACATTCTGCATGGTTTCATTCTGTTCTCAGAGAACTGGATCAAACCCTACAGAATATGGTGCATTCTGGGAGCAGAACCACAGCTTCAGGGCTTGAGCCAGCAAGACAATCAATGTTGGAAATGCTTTAGTTTCACAGCTTCCTTCTAACATCTGCCATCTCATTCAGGTTGTCATCTATCTTTTGACTTCACAAAGATCAATAAGTGTTGTAGTTTTAAAGAAATAGAGAAGCACGATGGCTGTTTATAAATAGTTTATTCACTTTACAGTGTTTTTTTTCCCCCCCATTATAAAATGGGTAGCGGCAGATAAAAGAGGGGAGGGGTCAGAATAATGTGTATGTATTCATTTTTATGTATGGTAACAACTCAGTGTCACAGCAACTCTTGACTTCTGACTGAAAAAAACCCATTAAAAACATCTTTTGAAGCTGATGGTTTCAGAACTCAATGTGTTACTGACAGGCATCCTACAGGAACAATCTACAGTTGTGATTGAAGATTTTTATTGTTTGGAACTTAAAATATCCACTGAGTAGGTGAATCGGATGTTCCAATAAAGCTGAACACTGACGTCATGAAATGTACAGGTTCAAGCACCAACATACAAATAACATTTTGCTAATCAGCTGAACAAAAATTGCTGACTGGACAACCAACGACCACTTCAACCCAAACATCCAAGTGAGCTTTTTGTTGATAGGAATGGAGATTAAAATTGAACCCTGAATGGTCAAATCAAACCCTAGTTTTGATTCAAACATGAGCAATGTGATATATGTCTTAAAAGACATGATTCTGTCTCCTGGTCTGTCTGATAAAGTCAAATGACCCTCGGTTGATTTAACCGTTGATATCTCTGATCTATGTATCCCACCCAAAACCTATTAAAAAAGTCCAAAACAGGAATCAACCCACCTCTGAATGAGCTGTAGCTTAGCATCTGCAGCCCAATGAGATGGGCTGAAGATCCAGAACAAGCACAGGTGTTATCTTGGAGCTCATCGCTATTTGTACAGGGAGTTCTGACAGATGATTCTGCTTCCAACTGAACACCTTGCTAGTTCCAATTTTCTAAACATTTGAGCATCTTAGCTGTGGATCAGTTCAGAAACACTTTATGGCCTTTCTTGAAGGTGCTGATATCTTAAATTCATCCACCTGACATGTCAGAAAATGAGCAGCTGGTCAATGTTCTTAGTTAATTCTGCCTTAACTCCTAGTGCCAGGCAGTTCCCCTTACAAAGTCCAAATCTCCCATTAAGATTATATTAACCCTAACCCAATAAAATTTAGTTGTGGAGGGGGAAAAAAGGCTCCAAGATTCAATATGGAACACTTCCTCATTGATACAGGGTTAGAAATTTAGAAAACTTCCACATCTCTCAGAAATCTAACAATTCTTGCCCAGCTGTCAGTTCTATGTGTTTTCATAACCCTTTATTTGACATATGGAACCCTTACCAACAACAGAAAGAAAATATACAATGCACTCCAAAAATATTGGAACAGCAAGGCAAATTGCTTTGAAAACATTTGGGTTTAACGACAAAACATGAGCATGACGAGAGTTCAGAAAGTCAACTTATTTCCTGGATTTTACAAGTAGATGTAAGTAAATTTGGATATCTCACTATTTGTGTTGCACCACAGCCTTTTTAGGGGAGCAGAACAAAGAAACTTAAAGTGAATAGTGTTTAATATTTGGTGGCATAACCTTTATTTGTAATGACTCCCTCTAGCCTGTGACCTATTGACATCACCAGCTGTTGCATTCTTCGTTTGTGTTGGTATTCCAGGCTTTTACAGCATCTTCTTTCATTCCTTGTTTGTTTCGAGGGGTTCCTCCCCAAAACAAACATTTCAGGAGGTGAAATGCATTCTCTTTTGGAATAAGGTCAGGTTATTGACTTGGCCAGTCTAAAACCTTCCATTTTTTTCCTCTGTTGAAGTTCTTTGTTTTGCTGGATGTAATTTTGGGCCATTGTCCTGCTGTATGATAAAATTTCTCCCAATTAGTTTGGATGCATTTTCCTGTAAATTGGCAGACAAAATGTTTCTGTACACTTCTGAATTAATTCTGCTGCTACCATCAATAAAAAAAAATAATGAGCCTGCTCCAGAAGCAGCCATGCATGGCCAACTCATGGCAATACCTCCACCATCCTTCACAGATCACCTTATGTGCTTTGAATCCAAAGCAGTTTTCTTTCCCCAAACTTTGGCCTTCCCATCCTTTGGTAGAGATTATTTGTGGTCCATAAGATTGTGTACCACAACTTCTCTGGCTCATCTCTGTACTTCTTTGCAAATTGCAATCTGGCCTCCCGATTCTTACTACTTATCTTTGAGTATAGTCTGCTCTCTGAGTCTTCTTCGAACAGTGGATTGTGATACGTTCAGCCCTGCACTGTGGGGTCGTTGGTGATGTCACTTACTGATGTTTTGGGATTTTTCTTCACAGCTCTCCCAATATTTTTGTCATCAGCTACTGCTGTTTTCCTTAGCCAGCCTGTTTGCCATCTGTTGCTCAGTAGTTTCTTTCTTATTCAGAACATTCCAATTGTGCTTGTTATGTCCATTGTTTGGCCAATGGGCCTGATTCATTTCCCTTCTTTTCTCAGCTTCAAAATGGCTTGCTTTATCCTCTTCAACAAGAAATACCTAGCTAATAGGTTTAAGCATAAGCCAAAAAGTAGACTAGTCAAGCAGAGCTATTTTATGTTTGAACAATCAACGTTAAAGGCAATCCCTGGTCAACAAGAAACACCTTTCAATCATGCGTTAGTAGTTTGGCTCATTTGAATAATGAGTGGATTCAAACAAAGGGTGGTATGTGTTGAGAAATTTAACATGTAAAAACCAGGAAATAAAAGGTGACATTCTTAACTCTTGTGTCATGCTAATGTTTTGATGTTAAACCCAATGTCTTTATTGTTCAACAAAAACAAAGCAATTTGGCTTGCTTCTGGAGGAAACTGTATCTGACCTGAGAGAGAATGTTCTCCATAGTTATTCCACTTCAATATGTGATCAGAGCTTTAACTTTCACCCCATGGACTTGCTCTAGATCCAAATGGAGAAGTTTCATGACCAGTGAAACTTCTCAAATTAGACAACTTCAGTTTCCACAGATCTGAACTAAAGGTCAAGAGTCCTTCATTGTCAGATACTCTCCAGCTAAGTCAGTTTTCATGTGATCCAATCTGAAGACTCTGCATAGCAAATACAGTTACAGCGTTGATACAACATAAGAGGAAAAAAAATATGGAAAACTAGAGGAGGAAAAAACTGACCAGAGTCAGGATCTAAACTGGAACATCTCTAAGTAGTTCCAGAGAAATTTAAACTTGCTGTCTAGATTATATGATCCCAGTTTGAACAAACATTAAACATAAAAAAATCTAACTGAAGAACTTTGAAATGCCTTGTTGAAAATGTGCTATATAAATAAAATGACCTTACTTTAAACATCAGAAGCACTTCTGACAAGTGCTGACAAATCTGGCCCATTAGAAGGCTCCGTCATTGAACCTTCTGAAATATTTTAGCACCAGAAACCTTAAAGAAAACAAGCTTAGCTGTAGTGACACTCCAGGGGGTTGGGGCACAGCATTCTAACAGTTTCAGACCAGTCATTCTAAAGACCTGATGATCCTTCCTAAACCTGGATTGCATTTCCAGAAGGCTCTGTAGCTTATATGATAAGTTCATAAAACTAACAGAAAGCTGCCTAACAACCAGAAGAGCTTTTCTAGCTGGATTGAACATGCTCAGAAATATTTACAAGGCTGAAGCATCCGGAACAGGGGTAATTAGAGAGATGAGCTTGTTTGCCTTTTAGGTTAATGACAGATAGCTAGAGGAAAACAGAATACACTCCCTATACCTGGGATTGGACAGACTCCAACAGCTGATTGACAAAATGCCAGTTGATGTGGAATAGATTTCATCAGCAGGGTTCAAAACTCCCTCTGAGTGACAGATCGCCACAGACATGGAACCCCATAAATTATTACCATTATAGAGTCCTGGGAATCTGACACTTCTGAACTAAGAAATCCAAAACACATACTGTGCCAACACAAAGGTTTGGATCAATCTCAGCTGGAAATCCACAGCACTATGTCAGGAGGACATCTTAGGATAAGAATCCAAAGCTAACCTTAAAGATTTTTTGCTCTGACGAGTAAAAAGTCTAAACCAATGGTTAACAATTAGCCAGAAAATCTGCAAACTGCTGCGATCTAGACTGCTTTACATCTTTCAATCGAATCTCCTCAAGTTTCCTACCAGAGCGTTGGGATCAAACTCAACCAGATGCTCTAATTTTAAAACTTCTGGATTCAGATGTGCATCTGGGTTCACATCTGAATTTTTTCTTTATTCTGATCCTGATTGGATTTTGATCAATTTAAAGAAACATTTCAATAGGAAAGCAGCTGACATGATTTTGGACAAGAATTTAATGCTCAGAGAGTAGAACCAAAGCCGGGACTCAGACAGGACAGAAATGGAAACAAAGTTAGAATATTTTTGTTTCCAAAACAAAAACATTCTTCTGGGGGTAGAAAGAGAGATGAAATAAAAGATTGTAGGTAGGTTAGGTTAGGTTCATCTCAATGAAGAAAACCTCTGACTTTTTGAGATTCAAGTTTTACTCAGTTTCTGCTAAAATGTCCCATTCTGTGCCCCAGCCACTTTCAACTGCTCACCCCATCATGATTGTTTGTTTGTGCACCGAGTAGATAAAATAAGTTTGATGTCATTATCTGATCCAAGCTCTTTAAACTCTGAGTCCACAGATCAATTCTGGCCCAGACTTCTGGTCAAATACTGGTCTCCATCCAGTGTTTCTGGCCTTGTGTATTTATGTACACATTTACACTGACTAAGTGCATGTCTGTGTATGTGTCAGACTTTTGTGATCTGACTATGGAGATCATCTTCGAATGGTTCGTTCTCAGGATCTGAGTCTGTAGTGTCTGAGTAGCGATAGTGATCCGGCTCGTTGTCACTGATATCTGGTGTCACTGAGGTCGACATACTGCATGTGTCACAGTTGGCTCCTTCCTCCACAGTCTTTGTGAAAAACAGCTTTACCTGAGGAACAGAAATAGCAAGAATGTTCTCAATGAGCAGAAAAATCAAATGTTCCTGCACCCAAATGAGTAATATGATTTATTCTTCATTTTATTGTAGTTTTTTATAAAGAAATCCTGAAAAAGTTGAAGAATGATTATCCAAAAGTGACTCAGAGAACATCTGTGAAAAGTGGACGTTGTTTCAGTCTGACTGAAGCATCAATCTGGCTCTACCTTAAAGTTTGGGGAGAAGTTCTTGTTGGCTTTATCCTTATTGGCTTTATCCAACTCATTCTTGTCAAGTGTCAGAACCAAGAAGTCCCTGTCGTTGGCCTCACTTCCCATCATCAACTCTGGATTCTGAAACATTCTGTCAGAAAGATCTCGAAGTGTTGCGAAGCTCCCGTTCTCCAGTCTGTCCGAGGACTCTTCTGGCCCTGGGATGAAGAATGTGTTGATCCAGAAATGGAACATCTTTTCCTATAAGAACAAAGGAAAAGAAATACCAGGGATCAGTCAGCCAAGATGGTTTGTGTTGTAAGTTCAGGTGTTCACAATGGTGAAGAATTAACCTAAGCTTCATCACTAGGAATGCCTGAAGATCCATGCAGAAACTCAAACTCAAATTAAACTGGAAAGACAGGAGTGGCGGAACATCCTGGAGAATGTGAGAACATCTGGAGCCGTAAAAATTGAAAGGAGGTTCTTGTTCTACTTTTGGGAGTAGAAACATACGTTTACCCAGAACCTCTGAAATTAAACAGAACCCAACCAAAAAAAAAAACAACTACTTTTTAAACAACATTCCTAACTCTCACCTATGAAGTTGCAGACGTTTTACATCTGTTCTGATCCAGATCATGTTCTAACTGCAAAACCAAACACTTCCCCAACTCTTCCGGGGGAATCCCAAGGCACTCCAAAAGCACAGTCCCTCAGTGAGTTCTGGAGTAGCAGGATCTATTCTAGACTCAGTTGTGTTGCTAAGAACCTGGGTTGGAAGTGCCCGGAACACCTCACCTGGGAGGCGTTTAGGAGGCGTCCTAACCAGATGGCTGAGCCAATTCAACTGGCTCTTCTTGATGTGAAGAAGTAGCGGCTCTACTCTGAGGCCCTGCTGGATGACCAAGCTTCTCACCCTATGCCTAAAGGAGAGGACAGACACACTGTGGAAAAACTTCATTTCAGCCACTCATTCTTTCAGCCACTCCTCAAAGCTTCTGACCATAGATGAGGAAAGGAACATGGATCAACTGGTTAATCAACAGCTCATTTCTTGAGGTGAGGTGCACCTCTTGAAGTACGCTTAAGAGATGCACTGATCCTCATCCTGGCAGCAAATTGTTCCAATGAAAACTGGAACATTGGAACAATGTTCCATTGGTTCTACTGGCATCTGATGAAGCCAGTAGAACCACATCATCTGTGAAAAGCAGAGACACAATCCTAATGCCACCAAAACATATCCCCTTTTAACACCTTGGTTCCACCTAGAAATTCTGTACATAAAGGTTGTGAACAGAACTGGTGACCAAGGGCAACCTTAGCTAAGTCCAACTCTCACTGGAAACAAGCCAAACTTAATGCCAGCAACGCTGTATAAAGTTGTATAGGGACCTAACCTAACAAAAGGCGTGGTACCCATACTCCGGAGCACCCCCTACAGAATTCCAGAGGGACCGAGTTGAATGCCTTCTCCAAGTCCACAAAAGACATATGGTTGGGCAAACTCCCATGTGTCCTCCAGAACCCACTAAGGGTGAGGAGCTGGTTCAGTGTTACACGACCAGGACGAAAACCTGGTCATGTCGGAGTCTTCTGGAATCCGAGATTTGACTCGCTCCTCTCTCCATTTCTAATTCAAAAAGATAAAATTATCTCAGTTTTAAAACCAACAAAGTCGAGAGAGCGAGATCTTCACCATAACATCCTTACCATCTCCTCTTAACCTTCTTCACCATGAACTCCTGCTCACCTTCTTCATCATCTTGTTCTGCTTGTGAAAGAACTCCACCTTGATGTCTCCGCAGACAGGTAGTGGCTGAGGGAACTCAAACAACATCAGTTTGTCCTCCCTGCGAGTATAAGCAGGGTTGTAGGTGTGGATCTTCACTTTTAGCTGGTAGACCACGAAGTGAGGATCTAAAGACATAAAAGCACCTGAGCGTCACTCCCTTCTCCTAGGTCATATAATGAACTGAAATGGAAGTTGAACATGGTCTGCAACTGAACCCAGAGCAGTTTGGGTTGTTGTCTTGGTCTGGGAGGGACATAGAATTGAGACTGTGTCAGCATACAGGGCTAACCTTGGTTTGGGTCTCATTCTAGAATCGAAAAGTGTCTAGAACCAATATTACATTTCTAACATGATCTCAGTATGAACTAAATCAGAGACTGAAACTAGGGCTCTGGATTACAAAAGATTAACCAGGATCTGGATCTGGTTTCTAGAACTTACTGCATGTACCAGCCGTGAACATGGGGATGGTTTCGAACAACATTTTGTGGAAGAGCAGGGCCACAGGTTTGTAGTGCAGCCGGTTCCTGAGCAGGAAGTTGTAGTAGATGACATAGCGGCGCTGGCTGGGAATGGTCACACCCTGAACACACACAAAGAATAACCGTGTCAAAATTGGGTGAATTCACACCAGAAAAGTCCTTTGGTCCACTTGTTTCATTCAGACCAAAAGTGGACTTTTTTTTTTGTTTGGTGCAGTCTACTTTCACGTTATACTTTTTGAAAGTGAACTATACTTTATAAACAAAGCCATGTAATTGATGATTGTTGCTAACATTTGATAGAAATGATGAGGGGCGAAACAGAGCACAGACCCAGAAAGAAAGAAAACAAACATGCAAGTCCTGCATGCTGAATTCATGTTGTACGCATTAACATGTGCTGTTATTACAATTGCAATACAATTTTGAATGTCAAGAGCTGGTCATTCCACTCAGGTTTCGCAATGTGATTTTTCTAATTTTGGAACCACGTCAGCAAATGCGTGCTGCTAACTTAATAAGCCATGACACAACATGCTGGCAGCAGCACTGCTAAGCAGAAGACGACAGATCAGGTATGATTTCATTACAATTAGTACATGCAGTAGTCGTGTTAGCAACATTGAAGGGCTCATTTTTACCATGATGCCCAGCAACGGTGTCTCGAGAAGTCCAAAAAGACGTATGTTTCCTGTAGTTGGTTCAAAACGAGACAGGTCTGTATTCACTCCAAAAGCAAACCGTACCAGTGTTAGTTTGAAAGTGGACTCAGACCACTAACTTAAAAAGTGGGTCTCTCTCTCTGTTTGGGGAGCACCAGGGTCCACTTGAGCATATTTACACCTGTACAAAAGGTTCAAACCAAAGAGGAAACGAACCCTAGTCCATTTAAAGCAGACCAAAGATGACAGCTCAGTTCAACCAGCTACAACTACAACATAAGGATCATAAAAATCCAGCTGCTCATTGTTTCTTTCTCCTTGTTGTTCATCCTCAAACCTAACATACTCGGCAGCTCCAACTTTATTCGCATTCCGACCATGATATCATTCCTTATCATGATGATTAATGATAAGGAAGAGAGATCAGGGGAAGGAGCAAGGATGTTGGTGTAAACTCAATAACCACAGGGATATTCCTGCTTGTAAAATATGGCAAACACACATGTTTTCATCTTTACCTGGTCTTTGCTGTTCCTGACTTACTGACCTTCTTGTCTCTTGTCCGGACTTCTCCATAGAAATCTAGGGCCTCCTGAGCTTCCTGGAACTTCCCTCGGTGCAGCAAGTAGGCACAGATCATGACTCCAGTGCGGCCCTTTCCTGCCTTGCAGTGGATGGCAGCCACATGATGCTCATCTTCACTAAGCCACTGATCCAAGTCCTCGCAGAATGGCTTGATTAGCTCCAGCTGGGGTGGGTTGTGATCTTCGAATGGATACTGAGCCACTGAAACAGAACTGAGTCGTTAGTAAGGACAAATACAAAAACTGGTCTTCCAGCAAGTCAGATTGCAGGGGACTGTCTCACCTCTACAGCTGAACTTCGAAGTGTCGTAGTGTCGCTCTGCACACCTAAGGAAATAGGGACGTCTTTCAGGAAAGTCAGACATTGTACAATAACAAGATTAAAAATGACAGTAATAAGAAGTCATGAAAATGTTACACAGTAAGAGAAATTTTAAAAAGATGAGTCTTGAGTATAGAATCTGTATGAAATCTCACTTTAAATTTAACTTGTAGATTTCAAAGTGAGAAGGTCAGAACAGTGATGGATGATGATGAAGAGTATTTTGAATTCAATGAGCTTAGAGTTAGGGAGCCAGTGTATATTTTGAAGAACTGTGGTTTTGTGGTCAATGGAGAGGGTGTAAGTTAAGGTTGGGCGATATCCAGGATTTTCCAAGCCAATATTTGTCAGTCTATCAAATGACAATGGGTGATATATTCACGCAGGTGACTTTTGTGTGCATTCAAAAGTGTGTGTGTGTGTGTAACAACACTAACCTAACAATAATTCGCCAGCTTAGAACACAAAAGTAAAAAAAATACAAAGTCACCTATTTGGGATTGCTTTGGCTTTAAACAGGATGAAGAGGTAAACCACAGGCTGTGGACAGTCCACAACTGCAATTGCTCAAGCAAGCTCCGAAATTTTTTTTGTACTAGCAGAAATACAAAACAAAGTTCAATAAGAACATTACCACCCCATATGGACACAGGGCACCTTAGATGTAACTATCTCTCACAGGAAAATGCATGAAAGACATTTCCAATTGATGTCCCAAATAGCAGGCAAACATGTGGGAAGCACATGTGGGAAGCAACTCGTTGAGAGGAGCCAAGGTCAGCTGACTAACTACAAATTTGTGGCTCGCGAGACCACAAAGTCATGGGTGCACCTTCTGAACTCGTCTCCAGATTCACCGGTAAAATTGCTCACCATCTGCACAGGCTGCTAAATTCAAAGTAGGATTTCTTGACATGCTTGTTTCCTTTATAAAAGCATTTCTAAAATTTATCTAGAAGAAACTGCAGTTTTCCTTTTTCTCCTTGTTTGGATTCTGCATAGTTTTTGGGTGTTTACATCATCCATTTCTTTTGAATGCATCAAATCATTCAAAAACTGTGGCAGATTTGTTTTTCTTCTTTTAATTTTAGTTTGTGAGGTCATACAAATCCATAAGCACAATTAAACTAGGGAAAGGCTAGTCACCCCTCACTGTATTCAATTAAATGTATTTTCTGAAAATAGGGTAGTGTCTTTCTGATCCAGGTTTGGTAAATAAATTGCCACTGCAGTTGATGGTGTGCTGCATCTTTTGGCTTCAATCAAGAATTGCTATTAGTGGAATAAAAAAGTAATTCAGGAAAAAATAAATAAAGATAAAAAAAACGCCCTTAGGAAGAAACAACCGGCAAAGGGCGCAGCCTTTTGATGATGTTCGATAAATTTGTCCAATCGTCCAACCTTAGTACGCAGTTGGGCAGACAGCTGAGTTTTGTATGAGCTGGAGTTTATTTAGACTTTTTAATTAACACCTCCATAATTCCCTGAGGAGGGAAAATCTGGAGCAAGAAATCTTTGACCTCTAAACATCTTTACCAGGAATGAAGGGTTCAAAAGTTGAACCAGGCTAACAAGAGAAAAGTGGTACTTACAAGTTATAGATCTTATAGTGATTCTTGTGCTTAGAGTCCAAGAACCTAAAAATAAAAATAAGTCAATTAGGTATCAAAGATCAATTTGAGTTTCCTCAGAGTAGTTTCTTCTACAGAGTTTCTCTCTCAAAGTGAATATGATCTGTTGCAGTGGTGATGTTCAGTCTCTATAAAGGCGGATGCTGTCCCAGGTTTCTCTGCACAGTCCACACCACCAGAGGTGAAGGTCCTACACACTTTGGGCAGTGGTCTCAAACTCTCGCTTTTTTTAACTGAACTGAAACACACCAAATTCAGCAGGACATGTACATGATAAGGTTGTTAAAGTCAAGTTAGCATTACTGACCTCCCCATTCGTTTTTTAATTATAACTTTTTTCTACTACAACTAGTTGCGATAGTGTTGACAATTAGTGGAAAAGCAATGCATCCCTTATTCTTTTATGTATCGTGTATTTAGTGCACAATGTTAACAGCTAAAATCAATGGTGGTCATCGTCAGCTAGCAGTCTTTTGCCCTCCAGCAGGGAGCTGGAAGATGGGATCTTGCATACATGGCATCATGTTGTAATGCCACACAATTAGTGCTTTGATACCAATTGTCAATATTACCACAACAAGATAAGGACCAAGGGTATCACATTTCACCAATCAGTTTTATTTAAAAAAATAGAGACAAAGAGGGAAGTAGGTCAGTTATGCTAGCTCGACTTTGACAACTTTAACATGTAGATGTACTGCAGAATTTAGTGTTCTTGGTTCAGTAAAAAGAAAAATAAGGTGACCCACACATTAACTGACAGATCATCGGTAGAGCAGGTGTATAAATTCGCTCATCAAGCACCGTCGGTGTTCAGATTTAGTTTGAAAAATAGATTGGAAATTAAATGTTTAGTTTAAAAAAATACTTAGTCTTAAACTAAATATTTAGCAAGCAAAACAAATATTTAATTTGGTACTAACTACTGAGTAAGATGGTGGAAACATGACTTTTTTTTAACAACTCAGGCTAAATAAATCAAATTATTGCTGTTATTTTTTTTACTGTGTAACTCTACGTTGTAACGGCCAGAATCTTCTGCTCTTTGTGTGGGAAGTGTCTCCATTATTTTGCTGTTGAATCCCAATATACTCTGGAGCTGTTGTCAGTCAGTTGCTATGGTAATGAGTCTATGTGCAGCACAGCCAAACAGTGATAAAAAAGAATGAGTGGTTTTCAGTTGTTCTTCAACGGTTTTTCAGCATTATGTCCCCTTTTCTCTTGATCACTGCACTGAAGTAACAATACCTACATCTCCAGATTTAATTTTGTTAAAGAAATTGTAATACCACAGCAGCGTTGTTCAGGATGGCAAGTAAAATAATTCTTTTGCTTTCCACCGCTGTGCACATATGCAAAATTTCCCGATGAAAGCAATAACATGCAGCGTATCTATACCTGACACGCTGCACGTTATTGCACTTTAGAAACCACTATGATTGTTATAAGCATTTGATTTTAAGATCGGTAGTCTCTTCTCTTTACATCTTCTTCTGTGGTATTGTTCATTAAATTGTGCCCCTTAGATCCTCTCTTTTTGTGATGTTGTCTTGTTGGTGTTGGTTGTTTTTTTTAAATCTAGATGTATCTTGGTTATTTTTAGATTTATTAAGGGCATTTTTATTCTCATTGCTATTATAATATATAAATCCATCCCATAATGTGACTATTTAAGTGAATGTACGACTGTAAACATTATATCACGGTCACTAATAACCAGAACAACACAGAAAGGATTTGGTCACACAAAGAGGTAATAGTTAGAAGTTACAATGTTACAGTGCAGAACTTAACTGCACAGAGTATGATTGTCACATGATCCAACTAACATGTTACACATTTAAACCCTCCCAGTTTAACAGTTACTGTGAAAATCTGGAACATACAAGGATCCAAAGTTCTTATTTATGATGCATTTCTTTGAGAAAGTTGTTAACAAGGCAGATGTCTGCATCGCAGCTCTAAAGCAAACTCACAACACATCAGTTTGATTTTTTTCATAAAGCTGTTCTGTCTGTGGCCCAGCTGTGTTCTTGTTCTGTCTGTGACTCACCGAACGACATCATCGATATTGTTCCTGTAGACGCCCTCAAGTCGCTCAGCGGGAAAACCCATGGCAATGATGTTGGGATAGATATCTGATTGGTAAGTTCAGGAAAAGAACCTGCGGAACAGCTCAGAGAAAAGTTTCTAAATCGGCAACATAAATAGTTTACAACTCATTCTCTTAACAACTCAAATCATTCACAGTGTTAGTCTCACATTTGTATTATACAAGCCATGACAAGCTCTCAGCTCCGCAGATTTAAGCGCAACACAAAATTTAATCAATATCCAGGGCGTGGCAGAGCTGGTCCCTGCCTGTATGGCATTAGGGACTATTGACATTCAGATCCTCTGGTTGTAAGAGCGGAGGTGGGTGGGTGTGCTCATGCCACTCCCCACAAGATGCCGGTTGCCCATGTCGCCCATATCAGGAAAAAGATGTCCTAATCCGATTATGTGATTGGAAATCAGGCCAATCACATGCTTTCAAATTGATCGGAATCAGGCGTTACATCCCGATCAGGGATCAGATATATATGCATATTGATTCTAAACACAAATGGGAATAAATAAGAGAAGCTAGGTTATGTTGATTTCGAGAATCAGAATGTCTCGAAACAACATGTGTAGCTCATAGCAGCAGTGACAGCTGTAAAGCGAAGCAGAACACAGCATCAGCTTCAGAGTAGTTGCCAACTTAACCACAATGTAACATGGAACTTTTCAGACCCCTGGTTAATTTTATATATTTTCTTTCTTCAAAAAAGCGACTAGTGACAAATCTAGCTCTCTTTGATTTATTGGGGACTTTGCTGACAAAACGGGAAAGCACCTTTAGTGCTGCAGTGAGAGCTGCCATGAGCCCCTCCCTCCTCCAAAGCCCTTGCTGGCTCATCATGCAGTAGAGTGGAGGAAACTCCGTCCTGTTTCCACATTCCAATGGAATTACGCACACACAGAGCTGCTGGTGACCCCACTCTGGATGAAATATAATGTAAATATAGTTTTTTATGAAGCCCAGTGTCTTTTCAAACTGAAACTGTCGCATGCAAAAATACCTGTATTTGATTTACACTGCCTGTGTTCTGTTAAATGATAAATGAGGTGGATAAAATAAAAAATAAGGGACAACCTGGATCTGTTTCTTCATTCTTCATTTTTTTAAAATGTAGTCTTGAAGTATCGAATCGGAAGCTGATATCAGCTAATACTCAAAATCACAGAACTCTGAGGCAAAAAACCCCTAAAGTGGAACCTTACTTAGAGCTGCAGAGAACACTGATGTTTTTAAAAGGAACCTTCACACTACTCTGTAAGCAGCAGCTGTAAACCAATGAAATTCTTATCCATCATGACCAGGACTGGAGTCTGTCAGTTACATAAGATTAATGTACGGCTTTCCCACTGCACTCTGCGCAGAGCAACCCAACACCAAAAGAACAGGTTAAATTCCTTGAACTATACCACCTCCATCAATTTCCTTATAGTGCCTTCCCAGATAGTTCTGAGAACTGATCAGAATTTATGATCAGCTCTCAGGAAGATTTTATAGAATCAGACCAAACCAGACATAGTACCTGATGCAACCTCTGAAGAAGCAGAACATCAGTGCATCCATTTATTCTTGTTCTGTCTGGAATAATTACAGTTTTGCTGGAGTTTACCAGCAGCTAACACATCATCTGCGGAGTCACATTTCAATTTGCTTAAATCCTAATACAGGAAAAGTTTGGGATTATTTATCCAACTTCTGAATCCATTCAGATCTTCTTAATTCAGCACCACCTTCAGTCAATTTTCATAAACCTCCTGACACTGCTCTAGACGGTGGACCCACAGACACACATGGTCATTTTAAAACCAAACCAACATCTGAGTTCTGATTGTATGTTTGGGTCCAGATCAGGTTTATACTCTGCTCCATACCAGATCACTGTTTGCTTCAGCCACTCTGAAGATAGAGTGAGGAAACATTTTAAAACCAAACTAGGAAAACCTTCTGTTCTATTGAATCCGCTGGCAAGAAACTCATCCTGCTGTCCTGGAAAAGGAAGACACAACTTTTAAAGCCTGGATTGCAATATTGATTGATACTACAGTACATTCTCAATGACAAACTGGGAGATTTTGAAAAAATCTGGAAACCAGTGAAAAATCTGGTTGCAAGAGATCCTGCAATCACTTATGGAAGAGAAAGACAATTAAAAATTTAATGTACAAGCTGTAGCCTTACTGTGCTTAGGTAACACTCATTAGGGGAGTTACATAAGGGGAAGCCTTCTTATATTGTGTTTATTGACGGACCAAAATGTCAAAGGCAGCAATCCCTTCTTGATCTCTGCTCAATGGAAGCCTTGCAATAAAAATATTTTCAACAAAAATATTGTGAACTAGACCAGAACCCAATTTACCTGAGCCAGAGTTTCCTGAGCTGCAACATGACCCTAGTGAACAGATGCTGCGGCTCGTCAGCATCTGTGCAGGCCGAACTGCTTCAGCGACTGGAACTGCACGTCCACTTATTAAAACAGATCAGACAAACAAGAGAAATACTACACGTTCAAACTTGGATGGAGTTGTAAACTGCTCTCTTATTTCTTTTTTAATTTCCTGAATGTGATTCAGGCTGAATCATCAAATGGAATTTCTACATCTGCAGACCAAACCTCATCAGAATCTGTATGGAGGAATTTTTCTGCCATAATTTGAGAGCACACATTTCCAATCTGAAAGCAGGATCTCATGTCTTTTGTTCTCAAAACTTTTAATATTTGTGCTTACATTTTCAGTTTAAAAGCAGAACTTCATGTCTTTCTTCTCAAACTTATAATGCTTGTGCTCAAAACTTCTGCTCTCTTTCAATTATTCACTGTGCTTTCTCCTCACACTCAAAACCTGTCTCTGCTCAGATCAAAACTACGCTTGTAAACTTCTCTGCTTGCTTGTGAATTCTTTTCTGCTTGCTCTTAAAACAAAAAGCCTAAAACCTCTCAGCCAATAGAATGACAGTGTAGAACTGGGTGTGTTTATTTCTAGTGGGTGTGCCTGTGTGGCTATTGATTGTAGCAACCTGTGCTGCCCACTGGATATAGGGAGAAAGATCATCATCAACTTTCTGCTCCGTGTTACAACTTAGAGATAAGGAATTTGGGCATACAGTCTGCAATCAATAGCTTAGCATTGACTTACATAAAAGAGTTGTCTGTGTTGTCTTCCTCACTAAATATCCACCAGCAGTGTGCTACCGATCGCTAACAGCCTTCTGGCGCCAGAAAATGGATCCACAGAACCAACTGTGTTTCAACTTAGATAGATAGCATGTTGTGACTAAGTTGACTAATTTAGAGAGACCAATTAACCTGACAATTATGTTTCTGGACTGTGGAAGGAAGCCGGAGTACCCAGAGAGAACTCGCATATGCACAGGCAGAACATGCTAACTCCATGCAGAAAGACCCAGGGCCAAGAATTGAACTCCGGACCTTTGTGCTGCAAGGCAACAGTGCTACCAACTGTGTCACTGTGCAGAACAAGAGACATGAAATCCTGCTTTCAGACTGAAAATGTGTGCTCTTAACTGATGGCAGAATTCCCCTATAAACCTCGCTGGTTCGGATCCACAAACAATCCACACATAACAATGTACTGTGCTTGGGAATATCCTGGCATTACAGAATATTTCCTTTCTTTAACGCACCATCAGTGTGACCAATGTAAAACAGAACTGTGAGAATGTAATGCTGTCTGCAGATCATGTCCTAAAGCACAAGAGCCCCATCTGACTCATTACACATTCCTATCCTGAGTTCTCACAGTATTTCCCCAACTCATATAATCAAGACCAGACTGTGGAACCTTGTTATTTCTGTCTGAAGATCTCACCTCAAACTCTGCCAGGAGATGACATCTCCACTGATTCTATGGTGGATTTACTGCCCCATGATGTAAATTAAGGAAAAGGAGGATGCTGCTGCATAATAAGATCTGTCTGAGTGATCACCTGATGTGAAGAACAATGCTGAAATGAAGATTAGACTCTGAAACAGAACTAAGAAATCTGTCTGTTCTTCATGTCCTTTTTCCAATAAAACCATATAAACTGTGTTATTGAACAGGTGAGTTCAAACCTTTAATAAAATCGTCATTAAAAAATATCATGCTTTGAAGGTGGAATGTCAACTAGACTCCTCTAGAATGTGACCTGCATTAAAGGGAAATTGTATTTGCTGTTTTCTGCTGTGACTAAAGCATGAAGCTTTGCATAAACTGTTACCTGCAGAACATCCAGGGAGAAAATAATCAATTTAAGTTCACCAAAAACTGTGCTCCTCCTGAACCTGTCATTAAAGTTGAAACAATGGAACCAGAGGGCAACCAGCTTAAGTCCCACACTCATCTCTGGAAGTTCAGGCTCTTTTCATTATATTTCAACACAGCCGAGAAGGACATCCCTCCCAGCTGGGACCCAAAGAGGCTTTGCTGAATTTGAAAAAAGACGTTTTCCTGCTACAATAACTAATCTGTGACTTCTCACAATAACCCTGCAGCTATAAATAGTCTATAAATACAGGATATATTTGCCTTATGTCCAATTATGCGAGGAGTCCCACGCTAACAGGTGAAAGATACAAGTGAGGTCCAGGTCAAACCCATCCTCCTGATAACGCCGCTTGTTCCTGCTAACAATCTCCTTGATTAGATTAGCAGCCATAGTTCCCAGAGGCCCGTTAACCAAGCACCAAGGCACGGCTGGGAACCCCCGATCCCCCGCTCTGACGGCTTAGGACAGATGAGCTAACGGCCACAGCTAGCTGGAAGCTAGCTCCTCGCTAGCCCTCAAAGCTCCACAGAAATGATAGAATAACACTAAAAATCCTCCGAAAAATATTCTCACAGCAGTCAACGCCCTGAGTATCTCTCCGGGTTCCACCGCAGCAACCGGATGCTAACCGTCATGCGTGTGGACAGCCAGCCCCCGGCCGTCGGCACTGCTTTCTGGGTCAGCTCAGGGGCTGCTCCCGCTGTGGGCCTGGTCTTTCAGGTCCCCCAGTCCAGACACAGAACCACCACGTCGCTCGCCAGTGCAGACCATAACCTCCTGACAAATCCAAGGGAATTATTCCCGGCCTCGGAGGACTGCAAAGACGCAGTGATTAAATGCAGCAACGCGGAGAGTAAAACAATCTCCTAGCAGCGACCACCGAGCGTCAAGTCCGCGGCAGTATGGAGGACATTCAGTGGCTTTCAAAATAAGGGATCGGTCACAACAAGAATTTTACTCTTGCAATGTAATTTCTAAGATGCGTAAAATGTCCACCGGCGTTAATAATAATTAAAATAGCCTTTTTGCCTCCTTGTCTTTTGTTAAGTACATTTGAATAATTAAAACCAACAGATTTAGTCTACTTCCTAAATTCTATATAAACTTCGGTTACGTCATGCCACATGCTTTTATTTGGCGGCAATAGGACAAACATCCTATTGCCGCCTTGTTCAAAATAATAGTGGTTCTCAGTTATTTTGTCATGTAATGTCCTCTCTGCCATTGTTGCTTTCCACAAATGTTGAAGCAGTGGTACCCAAAGTCGGTCTTCAAGGGTTAGGGTTAGGTCAGGAGTGAACTGAAGGAGAAAAGCCTACCATGGAGCTGAAACCACCGAAGAGCTTGAAGCTGACGGGAAACGTGGATGAGCATTGGCCTGCTTTCAAACAACGCTTTCAACTATATGTCGCCGCAATGGGTTTGGAGACGAAGCCGGAGCCAAGAAAGCAGTGACGTACGGTGAGGTTCATAGTTGGTGAGGCACTGACTTAATCAAAATCAGATTTACAAATATAGGCCGCCTGCATGTAGATACTATTAATTTTGTGCTATGTTCCACAGTAAAGGGAAAAATCATTAAAGTATAACTCAAAAACACTTATTTCTCGCTCTCTGTATCAGCTACGCGTAGACTCGTTGCCATAGCAATTGACAACGCCACAAAAATCACTCAAATATTTCCCACACAAAGAGCAGAACATTCAGTCTGTTGCAGTAGTATGCTTTTAAGCTTACTGTTTAATTTTCGATTAATAATAAGTGATTTCTGTGGTAAGAGGAGAAAACTATAAATACAGTATATCGCTGCACTTGACTGACTGTATGGCTCGCTCGTTACTTTCTTACTCTGCAGTTACTTTCTTACTCTGCAGTTGTGGAGTCACAATGTCTAGGATCATTAGAGAGCGCCCCCTGCCATGAGGCAGGAGAACTGCCTGCCTCACCTTGAATTTGTTCTCTGCCGTTCATGATCGCTCCCCAGCACAGGAAACGCATTACACATAGTTGGTGACAAAACACACTGTACGTTATTACGCAAGCTAAATTATGAAAAATCAGTTTATATATTATGTGCTTTTTAACCACTTTATTGGCGACGTATAGACAGGACGAACATGCTCTCATAGAATAGCAGTCAGCGCAGTTGGCGAGAAGTTGCGCAATCAAAGGTGAGGCTCAGCTTCCTGCTGCCTCACAGAGCTTCGCTTCCGAGCATTCGTATGGGAAATTGCAAAAAAAATTCAGCGATTTAGAAGAAAAAAATAATCAAAATTGGTTAAGCTAAATGAAAAATACTTTATAGTACAAACCACAGGGTGAAAATAGCAATATAAATAATTTTATCACTATATTATTTTCCCATGATAGGTGAGGCTCTGTCTCACCTGCCTCCCCTGACCACATGTCACTGCAAGAAAGGTAGCGATGTTGCTGACCATAGCGGGAGCGCAGGCGTTTGAAGTCTACAACACATTTGTGTTTGATGAACCTTAAGACAAAGAAAAGTTGGATGTTGTCATTAGCGACTGTCAAACAAAGTCGCCGAGCGGCTGAATAGGAGAATCCTTGTTGACACGCCAGCTGATCAAAACGCAATCCAGGATGCATTTAGATTATTTATTTTGTCAATATCCAAAACAGAACAGTGTCCAAGCAGCATAAAAACGGGTCCGTACGATTAAACAGTGATTAGAGACAAAAAACATTCTAACTTGAGGCGATCAGCAAAAAATAGACCTTCCCCCATCACCCACTCACTAAAAGTCCCCAGGTGAGCGACAGGTGATCTATAATCACTAACAGCACCACGTGATCCCGCGCTACTCCTGTCCACAACATTCCGGCCCCTAATTATTACATCATTACACAGTAATAATTACTCATACAACACCATAACCTAAGATATACACTACATCAAAACTCATAGAGACATTACATTCAAATAGTCCATCAAACTCATTTTCAAATAGTCAAAACAGTCTTTTTTTTTCTTCAGAATAGTCCATCCATAGTCAGTCAGTCATAGGCCAGAGGTTACCAGCACTTAGCCTAAATATAGTCAGTCTGCGATGTACATCTAGTTGTGGTAAAGTCAAGTCAGAAGGTCATGTCAAGAGGTCAGTCAAATGTATTGTCTTCATTGGTCAGAAGTCTCCTGAAGAAGGCATATCTTTGTGATGGGTCTGCATAAGTGGCTGGTTGGAGTCTTAATCCAGACCTGACGTACAAGTCCATTTTTGTCCGGCACAATTTTTGTGATTCTGCCGATGATCCAGGAACCACTAGGTGCAGAGTCATCCATTATAAGGACCACATCTCCAGAAACAATGTTGCATCTAATCTTCATCCACTTTTGGCGCTGTTGAAGTTGAGGCAGATATTCTATAATCCATCTCTTCCAGAACATATCAGATATGTATTGGACTTGTCTCCATCGTTTCCGTGCATAAACATCCTCTTTTTGGAATAAACCTGGTGGCAAACTTGGGTTAGACTTGAGTAGGAGAAGATGGTTCGGTGTTAGAGCTTCCAGATCATTTGGATCGGTGGACTCCAATGTAATAGGTCTACTATTGAGGATTGACTCCACTTCACAGAGAGCAGTTTGAAGTCCTTCCTCGTCCAAATGCTGTGTTTGCAAGGTGGAAGTTAGAACCTTTCTGATGGAACGAATCAATCTCTCCCATGCTCCACCATGGTACGACCCAGTTGGAGGATTGAAGATCCACTTCACTCCCTTCAGTGACAACGCATCAGAGATCCTTTCCTAATTCCAATCTTTGATAGCTCGTCTCAGTTCTCGCTCTGCAGCCACAAGGTTGGTCCCGTTATGGACCAAAATAATCCACTCCAACAAAACTGAAGGGGGGTTTCTCAGGGGTTACTCTGCTTTCAGGCAGGTCAGCCATTTGTTGCTGCCCTGCAGCTCTGTGAAGCCGTCTGCAGATCACACACCGTGACATGATCTTTCTAATCAATGCACCAGCACCAGGAATCCAATATTTCTGATGGAGCTTTGAGAGCATGTAGTTCCTACCTCCATGACCCACCTCTTTATGAATGTATTGGAGAATAAGATAAGCAACGTGAAGATCTTTAGCTACAATAATAGGATGTTTAGAATCTTCAGACATGACAGCCTTGCTGAGACGTCCTCCAACACGCAGCACATCATCCACCAAAACAGGATTTAACTTGTATATGTGACTGCTTCGTTTGATGCTTTCTCCCTTTTGGAGACAGGAGATTTCTTCAGAATATCTTTCCTTCTGGCAGAACTTTATTATCTGTATCTCAGCATCTTCAATCTCTCCCAATGAAAGAAAGCCAGTATGTAGCTCAACCCTATGATGAGCACCTTCAGACTGGGTTGTTTCAGATGCAGACTGAACATATGTCTTATTATTGAGGCATTCCAATATAGAAGTACTGTCTGTCCACAACACTGAACCAAGGAGAGGTTGCTTCCATAGATTATCCAATGTAACAGCAGAAATTCTGTTCATGGTGACAGTTGACAAACAACTTGTTCTTTTCCAACATTCTCGGTCAATTGGACCATTCACTGTCCAGCCGAGCAGTTTTAATGGCGAAAGGTCCATTACCTTCGCTCCTGATGACCTCCAATGGTTCTAGAGCTCTGGGCATGTTCATGCCAATCAAAAGTTCCACCTGTGCTTTGAGCTCTGGCAAATGAACACGCTTCAAGTGTGGCCAATTAGCCAGATCTTGTTGCTTTGGAATATTACTCAGGCCTACCGGCATTTTTTGCTGAGTAAAGAGGTCAGGCATGTCATAATACATGTCGCTGTCCAATCCAGCAATTTCAAGTTCAGGTACAATGAAACTGTCCACAACTTTCTCTTGTCCCATGGTGCGTAAGAGAATCCTTGTTTTTCTCCCAGTGAGATTCAGCTTATCCAAAAGACCCACTGTACAAAAGGATGCTGAACTCCCTTGGTCCAAAAAGGCATACATTTCCAGTATCCGTTGACCTTTCTTTGATTTCACCTTTACTGGCACAATAGCAAGCTTGCAGTCCTGTTCACCAGCCCCAGTAAGACCACTAGTCTGAACTGTGTCAGGAGATTTCACTGCTTCAACATCAAGTTGAACTTCATTTTTATTGTTGTTGTGCATATGGAGTATGCTTGCATGTCTGAAACCACAGATTTTACAAGAAAGGCATTTTCTGCATTCTTTACTGATGTGCACTGTACGCAGGCAACCAAAACAGACGCCATTTTTCCTAAGAAATGAAATCTTCTCATTATGAGGTTTCTTTTCAAGAAGAGAGCATAACTCCAGTTTGTGTCCACCTTTGCAAAACAAAAATCTTCACATCAGTCTGATGGTCTTGAGCCTCTGGCGGATTATTTCTCTCAACAGCAGAGGTAGTGATGCCAAAACTACTTCCTGAAGTTCTTGGGCGAGAAAAACGTTTTCCTCCATCTGTGCTCTTGGCTGATGAATTTATTGATGGAGCATCACTTAAGTTTCCAAATACAGGATCTGTAATAATTTTGACTTAACGCTCAATAAAGCAAACAATGTCCATAAATGTTGCTCTTTGATGCTGCTTCTCCTGGATGTCACATGCTACTGTTCGCCATTTATCTTTCAATTTATATGGCAATCTTTTAATCACAGCAAGCATATTAGCAGGTGTGTTTAATTCAGAAAGATAATGAACATCCTGCATTGCATTACAACACTCACGTAAGAACAAACAGTATGCCTGAAGAGCTTTTCCATCTTCTGATTTAATCAATGGCCACGAATGAACTTTATTCAGGTAAGCTGATGCATAACATATCCATCTCCAAAATGCTCATACAGCATAGTCTTTGCTTTTACATATCCACCATCAGACATATGCTTACAGCTTTTGACAAGTTCATTGGGCTGCCCCCTGGTGTACTGTGGAGGTAATGCAGGCAATCATCAGCGTCATCAGTCTTTGATTCAATGACCTGTTCAAATGAGCGCATAAAGGCCTGAAAATGAAGCGGATCGCCATCAAAAGGTTGAATTTCTCTTTTGGGTAGGGAAGACAGACTTTGTTGACGAACCAACATGTAAGTTAATTCATTTTGTTTCTCCATAATGGACAACAGATTTTCATTGGTTGCTGATTGGGCAATCAGCAACCATTGCCCAAGAGGCAATGGTTGCTGCAGAGGCATATTTGATATTGTTCTGCTTATGAGAAGGTCCAAAACAAAGAGGTGCAAACCTTTTCTTTGTCACATTTTGTTGCACTGTTTTTATTAGAAGCTCTGCATTTTCATTAACTGCATTTCTCTTTGTCTGTGGAACAAAGATTTTAGCATTAAGAGTTTCAACAGCATTTCCTTTTGTTTTAAAATAGGATTCCATACCATTAGATTTCCGTGAAACTGAGCTTTGCCCTGCAGATCCAGTTTTCAGCACATTCACTTTTGCAGCAGTTGAAGCTATTTCTGCTTCAAGTTGAAGATGTATTTTCCTTTTCCTAAGTTGCTCCTCTTGTTCTTCAATCGCATGTTTTTCTTTGAGCATATTCTGACGTGTGAGTAAAGCTGCCATTTCAGCTTCTGCCCTGAGACCTAAAGATGAAGTTGAAGATACTCTGGAGCTTGACCTGCTTCCTTGATTTGAAACACTGTCAGATGGCAACACATCATCTTGAATGTCATGCTGGAGATTGGCAGATAACTGAGGCTCAATTTGTTCTTGAACCTCCACTTCTCCTGATGGAGTTTCCTGTGACAGTAACGTGTCAGAGGATGGTCTGCTTGAACATTTACTTGTTTCAGAAAGCCATAGTTCAATATCCTCAATAAACCCTTTGTTGTATTCAGTAATACTTGAAAACCATGTATTCTGTTTATCTTTCTCATCAGGAGGAATTAAAAGCAGCAAAGATTCATGTAATACAATGGCATCTGTAAACAGGCATGTTAACTCATCCAACAGTGATTTTACTTGTGAATAATTTTTATCATCTTTCATTAGCTCTTTCAGAGATGATATTACACCTTTCATTTTCTTTACATACTTTTTTCGCTCTGTTTGGAGAGTTTCAATTTTATTTGCGAGAGCTTTCTCCGTGAGAAACCTGCTCAACAACAGATACAGCAGATAATCCACTCATTTTAATCCAAATAAAGGAAACTTTCAGGCAACGTCCTTAGACTTTATTGAACGCACGCAGAGCCACAACACACACTTACACCAAAATCCCGCAGCCGCATTCCCACAGCAAAACGTAGCGGGGGGGCGTGTCACAACAACAGCTTGACGTGGCAGAACCAAACTGCGATTAAAAGAGCAATACGCAGCACCAAACATTTAGGTTACATACCACTGTCGTCTTCTACTTCTCTGACAAACGATCCTCTTTTGTAGGTGTAGTGACGGTGCTGTGTGGACTCGCGTTAGCGTCCAGCTGTGCGACAAACTCCGTTGTCGTATCTTTTTTGTTGACAAATATTAGCGACTACCAAACAAAGTCGCCGAGCGGCTGAATAGGGGAATCTTTGTTGACGTGCCAGCTGATCAAAACGCAACCCAGGATGCATTTAGATTATTTATTTTGTCAATATCCAAAATAGAACAGTGTCCAAGCAGCATAAAAACGGATCCGTACGATTAAACAGTGATTAGAGACAAAAAAACATTCTAACTTAAGGCGATCAGCAAAAAATAGACCTTCCCCCATCACCCACTCACTAAAAGTCCCCAGGTGAGCGGCAGGTGATCTATAATCACTAACAACACCACGTGATCCCGCGTTACTCCTGTCCACAACAGTTGTGCTAAGTAAATTTGATGCTCACTGTTTACCTAAGAAGAATGAATGCTATGAGAGATACGTGTTTCGTTCCCGAATGCAGACTCAGCATGAACCATTAGATACCTTTCTGACAGATCTGAAAGTAAAAGCTCAGTCATGCAATTTTGGCCTGCTGAAGGACTCGATGATCAGAGATCAGATCGTCTTTGGCGTATGTGATGGGAAGCTCAGAGAGAGACTGCTGAGAGAACTGGAGCTGACCCTGGAAACAGCTGTAAAGATGTGTCGGAAAAGGGAACTGTCTCTACAGCAAGTGAGGACATTTTCTGAACTTTCAACAGGAACTATTTCACAGTTCAGTGATGGAGCAGCGGCAATAGGAGCGGTGTCCTGCCAAAAGAAACAGCATGCACAGACGAGGCAGCTGCAAGAGGAAGCCGTTATCAGCTGTAAGCGCTGTGGATCACGGCAAAAACTGAGACAATGTCCTGCTTGGAAAGAATCATTTTGCAAAGCAATACTTTATGAAGAGGAAAGAAGAAAAGAAGAGGAATCGTGTAAACTTAGTAGATGAAACAGACCTAAGTGACACATTCTTTGTTGGTGTTGTGAATTGTGAAAATGAGCCAGAAAAAGTGAAGTGTGTTGACAGAGATGATACATGGACAATTCCTTTGTTAATAAATTCCATTTATTAACAAATTCCATTTGTTAATGGAATTAACAAAGGAATAAATATTAACAAATTTATTCCTTTGTTAATAAATTCCATTTATTAACAAAGGAATTAACAAACACAATTATGTTCAGATTGGACACAGGTGCTAAGGCTAATCTCATAAGCATGTCTGATATAAAAGAAATGCAAGTAAAACCTCACATAAAAGAAGTCAAGTCAGGTCTAAGAGACTATCATGGACAATCAATTGAATGCATTGGAACATGTCAGCTGAATGTGACAGTTAAAGGAACAAAACATCTTGTGTTCTTCTTAGTTGTAAAGGAAGATCGTGAGTCACTTTTAGGTGATAAATCCTGGACTGGTGAAAAGGGTTTATCACATAAACATTGAATTTAATGAAACAAATAACCCTGTTGATGCAATGCTCCAGGATTATGAGGATGTTTTTCAAGGATTAGGTACTGAACCCTGCACATGCAAAATTCAGCAGAGAGGGCTCTCAGCCGGTTGTGCATGCTGCACGTGGCATTCCAGCACCACTGAGAGAGGAGTTGAAAAATGAGTTGGACAGAATGACCAGGTTGGGAGTCATTCAGAAAGTGGAAGAGCCAACAGATTGGGTTAATTCCATAGTGATTACAAAGAAGAAGAATGGAGAATTAAGAGTATGCATGGATCCAAAAGACTTAAACGAGAACATCAGGAGAGAACATTATCAAATACCCACTCGAGAGGAAATAATCAGTGAGATGGCCAGAGCAAGTTATTTCACCAAGTTGGATGCATCACAAGGATTCTGGCAAGTAAAGCTGGATGAAAGCAGGACCAAGTATTGTGCCTTTAACACACCTTTTGGACGATAATGTTTTCTAAGACTTCCTTTTGGAATAAAATCGGCACCAGAAATATTCCACACAGCGATGGAGCAGATCATAGAAGGTTTAGATGGAGTGAGAGTCTACATTGATGACATCATCATCTGGGGATCAACAGCTCAAGTACACAATGACAGATTGAGATGCATCATGGAGCGCATACAGAAAAATGAACTGAAGCTCAATAAAAATAAATGTGAGTTTTGTGTCAAAGAAATTATGTTTTTAGGAGACAAACTATCTGCCCAAGGTGTTCAACCAGATGAAGAAAAAATAAAAGCCATCTTGAAGATGTCACCGCCTGTCGACAAAATGGGTGTTCTGCGCATCATGGGGATGATCAATTTTATAGGTAAATTCATTCCCAATTTGAGTGCAAAGATGACAAACATTCGCAGACTCCTGTACAACAATAGTCATTTCCAGTGGACAGAAGTTCATTAACAAGAGTGGAAGGAACTGAAAAAATATCTGACTACAGAACCAGTGCTTACCTTCTACGACCCAACTAAAAAAATAAAACTGTTTACAGATGCCTCAAAAGATGGACTTGGAGCAGTTCTTCTCCAAGCTGAGAATGAACAATGGAAGCCAGTAGCTTATGCGTCCAGAGCCATGACAAAAGCTTAATGCAGATATGCTCAAATAGAAAAAGAATGCTTGGGGTTAGCTTATGGACTAGAATGGTTTCATAACTATGTGTATGGTCTACCATCTTTTGTAGTTGAAGCAGATCACCGACCCTTGGTTGCCATCATCGAAAAACATCTGAATGAGATGTCACCCAGGATTCAGAGGCTTATGATGAAGATGCAGAGGTATGATTTTACACTGATCTACACTCCAGGGAATAATCTGATTCTTGCTGATGCTCTGTTTAGAGCCCCTACAGACAATGGCGTGAGTTCAACTGAAGAGGATATTCAATATCATTTGAATTTGGTGCCCAATGTGTTGCCTGTGTCAGATGGAAAGTTACAGCAAATAGTTGAGGCAACAGAGTTACAGTTGGTCACACAGAATATGGATGAAGGATGGCCAATAGGCTCATGTTCACAGTTTTTCAATGTTAAAGCTGACCTAAGTGTTGTGAATGAACCGTTATTGAAAAACAACATAATTGTGATTCCACAAGAGTTGAGACAGAACATATTACAGCGGATTCATGAGGGTCACCTAGGCATTGAAAAATGTAAAAGAAGAGCTAGAGAATCAGTTTTGGCCTGGACTAAATAAGGATATTGAGGTGCTAATAAGCAAATGTGAAACATGTCAGACATTTAAAAACAAACAGAGCAAAGAACCTATGGCAATAATTGACATTCCAACATCACCATGGCTGAAAGTTGGAATGGATTTGTTTCATTTTAAAGGTAATCAATGATATTTAGTGATCATTGATTACTATTCAAACTATACTGAGATGGCTCTGTTAGCTAATTTGTCATCAAATTGTGTCATAACACATGCTAAATCAATCTTTGCAAGGCATGGCATTCCACATATTGCGGTGACTGACAATGGACCATGTTTTAGTGGGAGAGAATGGCAAACATTTACAGAACAGTATGATTTTAAGCATGTAACATCAAGTCCACATTATGCACAATCAAATGGAAAAGTGGAGAAAGGAGTTCATATTCTTAAGCAACTTCTGAAGAAAGGTGCAGATAGTAACTCTGACCCGTATTTAGCTTTATTAAGTTATAGATCATCACCATTGCAATGTGGATTTTCACCTGCTGAACTTTTAATGAATCGAAAGATTCGTACGACTTTGCCAAGTTATGAACAAGGTGTAAAGAAATTGTCAAAGTTGGAGTACAAGTTGCGAAAGCAGAAAGTAAATCAAAAGTTATATTATGACTGATTAGCTAAGATTCTACCCCCAATGTCACACAAGGACCGAGTAAGAATTCAGGATGATGAGGGATGGAAAACTAAAGCAACTATTCTGCAGGAAGTAGCTCCACGTTGAAAACTGAAGATGGACAAATTCTGAGACGAAATTGTCGCAGTTTGTTGAAAATTCCATTAGAGCATGTTGAGTCAAGTGAAGACTCTAAGGACTCTCAGATTATTCTGAAACACACTGTGACATGGACAGTATTAAGGACAATCCACCTGTGTTAAGAAGATCTACCAGAGTGGTGAAAAAACCTGATAGACTGAACTTATATAAAAAAAAGGAAAAGAGAAAAAGAGAAAAAAAAAGTTGTAATGTCTATATTTTGTAATTCATGTTTTAATTGAGTGTTAATTAGGATATGTTAAGGTGAAGTAAGCTTTATTATAGCTGTGTGATATTTTGCTCTATCTGTCTCGTACAATGTATGTTGTTAATCTTTGACAAGATTCTTTTTGTAGCATTCCAACTTTAAAGAAAGGAGGATGTGATGATTGAATGAATTATGTTTATGTCCACTAGGTGGTAGTCATGAGTTTATGTGACGAATAAGACAACAGAGTTAGTTCGTCTTTGTGACACACCTGTGCGTAACCTGTGTGAGCATACCAGTGAGAAGATACTTTAATAAAAGTGTCTGAGCAACAAACGAAGTCTGGTTCTTATCAAACACGAATATAACAGCCATCAGAACAACTCCAACGTCAGCTTTTCTAGAAATGGGAGAGATGCCACTTCAGTTAATTTTAACTTATTGGTGTCACAATGGAAATCATTCATGTCAAGAAATTTTAAAACCTAGTTGGGAAAAGAAAAACAAATTCTTTTGGCTTGGTTATAGAGAACCTTGAAAAAGACTTTTGATTTATCTCACATAATATAGCGATTTCCTAATAGTTTTGTTAATATTTCCTGTGGTTGTTTTAGTGTGGGGTAATATACATTTAGCGTCGAGGGCTTGTGCGAAATTCGGTTCCCCTGTGAAAATTTGTTCCCCCTGTGTCGGGAGCGTGCATTGCAGCCAGAGAGGCGGATCTGGCGGATCTGGCCATTTTCACAGCGCTTCTGATCAATTTATTGGTAAAACAAGTCATATAATCATGTCAAGGTTGTAAAATTCAGTTTAATCGGCAGCTGTTGTTTACAAAATTGTAAAATAATAAAATAGGTCTTTTTACGTTTTTTTGTGTTATTTTAAACGCCAAGAGAATCGGTCTTTCTCCTACTTTTGTCACTGAAGCCCGACAGAAATAAAAGTCAGTCACCAAACACAGTTTTCCAAGACGTAGTGTGTATTAATAATTGTTCATTGCTGATATAAGAGGATGGAAGCTGCTGATAGCAGGGTACACAAATGAAGAGTTCCTGAAAAGATGAGAGTAGATTTTCTGGTAAATCCTGTTCTAATGTAAAATATGACAGATTACTGGATTAAGGAAATTTCTATTATATTATTTGCTATCACACATAACAATTTTTGAGAATGAGGAAACAGTTGCTCTTTTTTCCCCAAAGTTATGGGGGAGGACAGGAGAGAATGGATATTTCAGCTGCCTGAAATATCCATAATCTGTCCCCCCACCCCCCATAAAATGGGAACAAATTAATTCACCAACGAGTCTTTAACTGTGCTTATTCTTCTCTTCATTAACAAGAAATCATGTAAGTTTGAAAACATTTACTCTTTATTTGACAAAGTTAAATTAAGTTATTAAATGGAAGTTATGATGGGGGAACCAAATATTTTAGCTGCGTGAAATAATCCATTCCCACTGCAAAACATAGGAACAAATTAATTTACCAGAAAGTCTTTAACTGTGCTTATTCTTCTCTTCATCCCTCCAAACATTGTCAAATAAAGAGCAAATGTTTTCAAACTTACATGATTTATTGTTAATGAAGAGAAGAATAAGCACAGTTAAAGACTCGTTGGTGAATTAATTTGTTCCCATTTTATGGGGGGGTGGGGGGGGGACAGATTATGGATATTTCAGGCAGCTGAAATATCCATTCTCTCCTGTCCTCCCCCCATAACTTTGGGGAAAAAAAGAGCAACGGTTTCCTCATTCTCAAAAATTGTTATGTGTGATAGCAAATAATATAATAGAAATTTCCTTAATCCAGTAATCTGTCATATTTTACATTAGAACATGATTTACCAGAAAATCTACTCTCATCTTTTCAGGAACTCTTCATTTGTGTACCCTGCTATCAGCAGCTTCCATCCTTTATATCAGCAATGAACAATTATTAATACACACTACGTCTTGGAAAACTGTGTTTGGTGACTGACTTTTATTTCTGTCGGGCTTCAGTGACAAAAGTTGGAGAAAGACCGATTCTCTTGGCGTTTAAAATAACACAAAAAACCGTAAAAAGATTATTGTACAATTTTGTAAACAACAGCTGCCGATTAAACTGAATTTTACAACCTTGACATGATTATATGACTTGTTTTACCAATAAATTGATCAGAAGCGCTGTGAAAATGGCCAGATCCGCCAGATCCGCCTCTCTGGCTGCAATGCACGCCCGACACAGGGGGAACAGATTTTCACAGGGGAACCGAATTTCGCACAAGACCTCTCCATACTCCACTCCAGTAGATGGCGGTAATACACATCAATACGTTGCTTGCCAACCGCCATAAAGAAGAAGAAGAACCTCCACAGTGCTTTCAGACATACGAAAGCCGGTCCTGCTGGGATAAGGTGAGTTCTTTACTGCTGATATCAGCTTTGTCAGGTTTTGTGTTCTCCTGGGTCAAGCGGAACTACTGTTGGTCCGTTGTGGGGATTGGTCCATGGTTCCCTACTTATTTTTGCCGGAGAGAGTCATTAAGCAAAGGTCAACCCTTGCTAATACGAGTTAGCTTCAGGTCACTTCCAGTTTCGTTATACCTGGAGGCCATTACGGCTAACTGCATTTAAGCTGGTAAAACTTATTTTGTGATCACGCATGCCAGATTCCTTTTAAGCTTGTGTCAATTTAAGGTTGTAATGTGTATAACCACGGAAACATGGTCTTCAAGCCGAGACCGCCACCAGATCAGAACGTCCGTTAACAGTTTGTTTTTCAGAAACCGCTCCGGATCTTGAACATAAACTTTCAGACTTAACACTTGTTAATTTTGAGACTGAGAGCTTTCATCTGAGACCGGACCTCAGAGATTAGTTAGTAAAAATCTCAAATTAAAAGCTTCAACTGTTAATGTGCTTTATTCCACAAAACAGTTCTCCTGTAGCAGGGGCCACGAATCTGTCTTATTAGGCCTGTCATAACAATGCACAGGGAGAGCCACTACCTCATATGCAATGCATGGAAGGCACCTATTGTTCTACCGTCAATTAGAACGTCTCTTTCTTTATTAATTTTTATTCCGTCACCATTCATGTGTCTACCCCCGCTACGCGCACCCCCACACAATAGCTATCAAAACGTGCGGCTATTAGTAGGGAGCTATTACTTTTAAGGGAAATCGGAGTTACCATGAAGATATAATTCGCAAAAACGATGCCCCCAGATCCCAAAGAAATCAATGGAGTGAGGTTAAAAACAAACAATTTTTCAGGAATTTCAGTGTGGTCATGGATTCAAGTAGAAATGCCATTCAACTCACTTTGTAGATATGCCCGTGTTCTGTTCTGAGGTAAAAACAATTTACGGTTTTTTCACAACTTGTCTCTAGTGCAGGGGTGTTAAACTCAATTTCACCAAGGGCCACTTCAGCATATTGGCCACCATCAACGGGCCACATTGACTGTATAAACCAGGAGTGCCCAAGTGCAGGCCTCCAGACTGCAACTTTTAGATGCATCCCTGCTAAAACACATCCCAGACTAAAGGTTGACTTCCCTCATTAGCAGCAACTCAGTTCTGTAGAGGCCTAGTGATGAGTCAATGATCCACGAACGCATCTAAAGTTGCAGAGTGGTAGGTCTGGAAAACTAGACTTGGGCACCCCGAGCATAAATGTATGAAAATACAATGTTAAAAATAAATTAAACACCTCATATTGTCAAATAACTCATTTTATGTATTCAAGTTTTAAATATTACATTTGAGTTTACATGGATGTAAAGTTACTGCTCAGTTTAAAACTTACAATACTTAAATCAGTGTTTAAAGGTAAGCAAGCAAATAATAAAGACAAGTTTTGATATTAACTCTCAACTTCATTCACAAAACATTTGTTATTACACAACCAACATGTATTTTCACATAAGAACAAAACAATTAGGTGATGTTGCCTGTCCTCTTCACCCTGACACCAACTCACACACATCCTCATTCATCGGCCCTGTTCTGTAAATAAACACAAAACACAAGCAAAATCAATAAACAATATGCATATTCTAGAATACTTAGTCTTGGTTTTACATTCATTCTACTTTAATTCAGTTAGTTCGTGCTTACCGATGTTTTATGGCCGGATGTCTGGCACCGTTTTCCCTTGGTCAGTTCGCCCATGTCTGGTTTTAGTTCTTCTGCTGTGGCAATCCGCAAAACGGCGTGCAGGTTTTCGTCAGTAATGCGCGAACTGTGTTTGGTCTTGTTTAAATTCATTATTGAAAACATCTGTTCGCACAGATAGGTGCTACCAAACATGGACAAAACACGAGCTGCATGGAGTCGGAGCTGTGGCATCAAATCAGGGGGCAGTAGATGGTGAAAGTCCTCGATTGAAACATCACGGAACTTCGCTCTCAGGCCGCTGTGGCTTTGAAGCTCAATAGCTCCATCTGAAGGCGGTGGGGCGCACTGCAGACATCGGCGGTGAAAGGATTGGTAAAGGTGTCAAACTCAAGAGTGCTGCGATTTAAAGTCAGAAAAGCGCTGATCAAACTCGTTTATTAACAGTTAGTTTGGTAGTTAACCGAGCACATGAAAAAGCACCGGGAGGCCGAGATGATCTGACAAACAGGAAAGTGAACGAGATTGTTTTGTACCACCTGGCACTTCCATAGATCGAGTTTACGCTGGAAAGCTGTGATCATGTCGGACATGTGGGTGATGATTTGTTTACGTCCTTGCAGTTTCTGATTTAGCTGAGCAAGATGCTCGGTGACGTCACACAACGTTGTAAAGTCACAGCCATTTCGGATCGGACAGTTCAGACAAGGGTTTCCTTTGTTCTTCTTGAAGGCTACATTTGGCGTACTTGGCTCCGTGTTTGGTTTCAAAATGCTGACGTATATTGCATTCTTTCACGACGGACACTGTCCCAGAACACAAAAGACACACTGGTTTTTCACCTTGAAGTACAAACAGGTATTCGTTTTCCCATCGTTCATGAAACAGTCTTCCTTGTAAATCGATTTTTCTTTTCTTAGACATTTTGATGTTAGCTTGTCGATGTCTCAGTTTTATTCGCTGGGAAAATTAATGAGCTTGAGGTGACTCTGCTGCACTCTAGTGGAGAGAAGCTGTAATGTTGGCTGGTAACAATCGGAATGCATTATGGGAGGTTTGTATTCAATTCGTGCTCAAAACTAATTTTAAGTCAATCATTGGCCTATAAAACGGTGGTGGTGGGGGGAGGGCCACATAAAATGACGTGGCGGGCCACATGTGGCCCGCGTGCCTTGAGTTTGACACATGTGCTCTAGCGCATCAAAAATTAGAGTGTAACTCACAGGTTTATCTAAAAGATTTTCATATAATGCAAACCACTTTTTTTTATTTTTTTATTTATTTTTTTTAGAAAATCAATAAATGGAAATATTCATGTGTCTTTGTAAGGGAACATGCAAATATATTTTAAAAATTATGTTTTGATAAATGTTATGAGTTGTTGAAGCATAAAGGTCAGCATGTCCCCCACTGACCAATGTTAATTTTTCAGTGAATGTAAAACAAATAAAAATATTCATTAACTGCAAGTTATTTCTACTAATATAAAAATGTTTAGGTACACTTTAACCTAAATGAAAGAAATTAGAAAAATCCATGAATTATTTACAAAATAGCACTTTATAATCATGTCTTTCCAGTTTTGTTCAACCTCATAACAGCACAACAATCCCTCCATTTAATAAATAATGGTTCAGTCCAATTTCCTCAGCACCCTGAAAGTGACATCACTTAAGTTTTCCCGCTCACACTGTAGAGAGATTTAAGTATTAGTATAGTTTCTTACTTATATTTGATTATTTTTATCCATAGATTGTCATCGTCAAGCTCAACCTTTTAACACTGTTACACATGTAGATGATATTTAGTGTTGTTTGAAACATATATTTATTTCTTGTTTTCATCATCTCATATGTTGCTCCATAGACTGATGTAGACTTATGGCAATGTTTAATGAAAATTTTCAACCCTGTAACATTTTGTAACAAAAACCACTGTTGTTTTGTTGGACTTAACAACAGTCCAACAATGTTGGACAGAATATTCAACCCCGTTACAGTCTGGTCAACTTTTACACTGGGTTCAACCCTGTTACTTGATACATTATGATTTTTTTTTTTATAATAACAGCAAATATTAAACTAATATTTGTTGGACTATGTGCAAAGTTTAAAGAATGAGTCAAAAACATAAAAAAGCCTGATTTAATATTTATTTTAAAGTGTATTTTCATGATTTATGAAAAGTGCTTTTACATCAGTTTGCCGTATTCTACTTATGAGTCTAATTATTATGATTCACATTCAAATAAAATATATTTCCAATTAGTTGTTTTAATCAAGGGACAGGTGATCTCAAAAGAATTGGAAGAATTAGTTTAATTATGTTATAGAGTTATACTCATAGAGAAATCAAATTGTCCCATTACGGGGTTGAATTTAAAGCAACCTAAATAACAAAGAAATTCATAATAATGTTTGAGAGTTCATGCATAAAGTGGGGTATTTTCCTGGAGGTTCAAAAAGTCCTTCAATAGATGCAGTTTTCAAAAACACCTTTTTTTGTGTAACCTGAGACCCCCAAATGTACTGAATTCAGAGACTAAGCCAGCTTCACTGCCACCCACTAGCATAGTGCAGTAGCATTAGCCTTCTCTCTAAAATAAGCATTTGATCCATTTCTTTATTTATTAGCTATGTCTAGCACACTGAATGGAGCAAGTCAACGAATGACATCATGCTAGTGATATCCCACATGCCACTGACAGCTTTTATGCTAACATTAGCATTTTGGCTAATTTTAGCTCGTACAGTAGGCTTAACATATTGAATGGAGTAGGTCCATGTTAGTCTGTTGACTAACATGAACTAACATGGCTTGTGATTCTCCACATAGTATTCATATTTTAACTAAACTTAGCATCAATACTAATTGTTAGCTGGGTTCCAACCGACAGGCACACTTTGGGAGGCCCCGTTTAAATTTCTTCAGAAATTTTCTAGTGATCTCTTGTTCTCCTCTCCTAACTAAGTACAAATAAGTAACATTGCTTAGTCACGTGTGTGTGTGTTTCAGAGAGTGACCATGGTTCTGAAAGATGTTCCACTTGATAACATTGCCCGTCCTTTGGGGAGGAACGAGGTAATTGGTCTGCTTTTCCGACTCACCATATTTGGAGCTGTAACCTACTTCACCATCAAGTGGATGGTGGACACTATTGACCCAACTCGAAAGCAGAAGGTGGAGGCTCAGAAGCAGGTGAGGGTGTAGCAACCTTGTTATTCACAGCTTTGTGCCTGTTCATGAATTTTCTGAATTGTCGCCAACAGGCTGAGAAGTTGATGCGTCAGATCGGAGTGAAGAACGTCAAGCTGTCGGAGTACGAGATGAGTATTGCTGCTCATCTGGTGGACCCATTGAGCATGCAGGTAGTTTCACCTCATGAGAGTTGATAATGGAGAGTCGAGACTGCATCTGATCTCTGACCTCTGACAGATCACCTGGAGAGACATTGCTGGTCTGGACGAAGTCATCACTGAGCTGAAGGAGACTGTGATCCTGCCTGTTCAGAAGAGACACCTGTTCCTAAACTCCAAACTGCTGCAGCCTCCCAAAGGTCAGAGCTCATTCACCTGCCTGTGTCATGTGACTGCAGCTGTGAGGTAGGTTTAAGATCACGTTGAACCTGAGAAAGAGTAGTGAGTTCAGAGACCAGAATTTCTAAAGACAGACATGCAGGTTTGGTTTCAGCATTTCTGACTGGATAGATTTGTGATAAAATGATCAAAACAGGTTAAAATCCTTAGAATTTAGTGATAATGGAGGTTCCCTCTAAATGTGTCTCCAATTTGTATTGTGACATTTTCTGGAGATGGAATCATGGGTTAAAGCACTCTGGTGATTGTGATCTTTGGCTCTGTCTGTTCTTGTTGTCATGTTTGCTGCAAAAACGTTTTGTTTTGTTGGTTCTTACTGTATGTTCTCCTTTGGTTCTTGGCATCTGATCTGTCAGTTCTTTGTGGCTGTTCAGTTGTTTCTGTTAGTATTTGTTGGTTCTTCCCATATGTTCTGTGTTATTTTTATCTAAGATGTCAATCTTTCCGTATTGGGTATCTTTTACAAAAAATGCTTTTCCATATTTGTTAAAACTGTCCCCATGTCATGACAGTATAATATCAGACAGATAATCTTTGAAAAGATCAATCTCCTCCACCTCCTCCCTGTGATGCTGTTACTGTCTGACAAAATGCACTGCTCCTGGTCAGAACCAACCAATCCAAGGCAAGTGGAGCCAGCATTGGTCTCAACCAGCCCCCTTTTTGAAGAACAATTTTGTTTACTGAGACTTCATAATTCATTTTTTTATTATTTGGATTTCAGTTTCAATGTTAAATGTTGAGTAGAATTTAAAGTTTATTGATCTTTGAGAATGTTTTATTGCATTATTTTGTCATTGGCATCATATTATTTGAAAATGGTCTCAAAACAACAATATTATTATTCATCACAATAATTACTGGGACAATTTATTGTCCAGCAAAATTTGTTACTGTGACAGGCCTACTCTACTGTACTGTCAGGAAATTGTGACGGTTTTAACAAATATGTAAACAAAAAAACACTTTATTATTTATTTTTTTAAACATATTGCTGCTGGTTATTTCCTTTGGGCAGCTGTGAAGAAGGCAGTTTAAAGTAACTGAATCTTTAATATCAACATTTTTGAATGTTGTTGCTTGATGGCTGACTTTTTATGTTTGCTTAAGATATAAGACGATCAAATATTGCATACAGTCAGTGCTCTTTAAAATTGAGAACATAAAACCTCTCTGAGATTCAGATCATGCAACAAGAGTTTAATTTAATTTAACTAAACATTGATCTAACCCAACAGTTTCCACTGTTTGTCTGTGGACAGCTGGGACATTTTAAAAACCCTCAACGACATCAGCTGAATGAGTTCAAATCAAACTGACCGCTGGACTTCAGGCAGATCCCATGGAGGAACTCATCAAGAATTTAGAAATATGGAGTTATTTATGATCCAAACAAGTTTTATTCTGAAACTAGAAAAGTAAAAGTCAGTGTTGGTCTTATCCTTTCGTCATTTTAACAGGTGTACTGCTTTATGGCCCCCCTGGCTGTGGAAAAACACTGATCGCCAAGGCAACAGCAAAGGAGTCAGGGTTTCGCTTTGTCAACCTGCAGCCAAGCACACTGACGGACAAGTGGTACGGAGAATCGCAGAAACTAGCTGCTGCTGTATTCTCATTGGCTGTTAAACTGCAGCCTTCTATAATCTTCGTTGACGAGATTGGTGAGAAATGTGCACACAGTGACTGACTACAGATAGTTGTAGTCTGTTTGCGACCTGTCTGAATTAAGCACCTGTATGTTGTAGTATCTGCCTGGCTCCAATACATATCACTGCTTTTGAATTTAGACTCATTCCTGAGGAGTCGCTCAAGCTCAGACCACGAGGCTACAGCCATGATGAAAGCCCAGTTTATGAGTCTGTGGGATGGACTAGACACAGATTATTATTGCCAGGTGCGTGTGCAACCACAGATGCACACAAGCAGGTGGATATGGTCTTATAGTTTTCTCCATGTTAGGTGATCATAATGGGCGCGACCAACCGCCCTCAGGACCTGGATCCTGCCATTTTGCGGCGGATGCCAACCAGGTTTCACATCAACCTGCCTGTATGTACAGTCATAGTTTTTATAAGTTCTGCCAGAGATCCTGTTGTAGACGATGCTAACACTGTTTGTTTCTGCAGAGCGATAGGCAGCGAGAGGACATCCTTCGTCTGATTCTGAAGAACGAAGAAGTAAGTTCTGCTCGGGAAAACAAACTTGCCATTTGTTTTCATTAAAATGATCAATTTTGAAAATGCCACCTCTAAACATCAAGTCTGCTCTGGGCAAAAGGCGGGGTCACCTAAAGGCGGGGCAGATTAATTTGTAAATAAGAGCTAATGATTTTAAACTTGGCTCACACCTCAGGCATGTGCAGAGGGGGATGAAGGAGGGCTGTAGCACTTTTTTGAGTGTTTCTTTTTTTCTATTTGTGCATCAGGAGGTCTGATGCACAGGCCTCCTGATGCACAGGCCTCCTGATCTATTTGTGCTCCTCAACAACAGTAAATATAACAATTTAGCAAAATAAATTAGTTTGGCTGCCCTCGGTCTAATAATAGCTGAGCATTCAGTTGTTATGAGCTCATGGTGAGGAGGAGAGGGGTGGAACTGAAGCCTCTAGCTTTTAAATTATGAGCATGTTTTTTTTTTTTTTTTTTCAACATACTCTAGTTTGTTAATAAAAAAGAAAGTTGTCTCTGCCACCTGTCGGTGGCTCATATCTCAAGCATGAGGTATGGCTCACACCTGAGCTATGAAGTGGCAGAGACAACTTTCTACATTGCTGCAGTATTTCTTACAAATACTAAATAAATATCAATTCAGAACAGACTGAACTGATAGATCATCTCATAGTTTATAATCACCTGCAGGTGGACGACTCTCTTGACCTTAAACTTGTTGCCAAGGAGACAGAAGGTTTTTCAGGAAGTGACCTCAGAGAAACGTGTCGTGATGCGGCACTGCTCTGCGTCCGAGACTTTGTCCACAACCAGAGCACCAGGTAAGCTGAATTGCCTATTCAATCACATTTCGTGTGTCCCAGATACGTCTGGTGTTGTCTGATATGTGGTTTTTTTTGTTGTTTTTTTGCTGTTTCTCAGCTCGGAGGAAGGTGCCACTATACGTCCCATCTGTCTGACTGACCTGCAGACCTCAGTCAACAAGATGAAGCGCTCAAAGGCAGCAAACATTCATGGTGTTCTGGTGCACGCCGCTTTGGACTAACTGCTTGGGGCTTATGAACTTCCAATGCCTCAGCTGGTGTGGAAATGCATTGAGCACGTGCCACTTACTGCTTTCTGACATCTTTGTTTCCTGTGTCCTCCATGTTTGGGTACCAACAGGAACCTGGTGTTCCTGATGGGAGGAGTTCATAGTTCCACCACAGTTCTCTGTGAAGCTACCAAAGGATGTGCCACCTCACCAAAGTTCTTATAATCTTCCCGCTGTTGTCACCCCCGACCTGAAATCGCTAAGATGTTCTGAATTTGAAAATAGTACTCACTGTCTCAAAGCTAACAAATTTTAATCATTAGACAAAACCCATAAATTTAATAAAACAATAAAACTGCTGATAAATTGGTCAGGACAGCACTCTGTGATGACACACAGCAAGCAATTATCAACGTAAAGTAATTTATAATTGATTAATACCTTTATTGATCCTTTATGTTATAGGTTTTTGTGACTTTTATAATTTCCTGAGGGATGGTTGTGTATTTATTATTTATATCTAACCATGGTGGGGTATTGTGTTCTGTTCAGTGTTTTTTTATGAAGTAGAATAATAAAAAGCAAAATAATATCTATTTTAACGCATTTCTATGGATGGAGCTCATTTTGTCACTTCACTGTTTGGTTTTTGAACATTTTGGTTGTTTCCTATGTCAGAGCTGTCTACCTTTCATCCCTGCTCTGACAGCTCATGGTTGAAAGTACACATGTGGACAAAATTGTTGGTACCCCTCGGTTAATGAAAGAAAAGCCCACAATTGTCACCGAAATTACTTCAATCTGACAAAGGTAATGAATAAAAAATGAAAGTCAGACATATCTTTTTAAACATGCTTCATAATTACTTAAAAACGAATCCTCATGAAACAAAAAAAAAAACGATGGTACCCTTAACTTAATATTTTGTTGATTACCTTTTGAGGCAATCAAACTACTCCAGTTAAAGCCTTTTCCAGACAGCATGTTTCAGCTCCTTCCAAAGATGCTCTTTAGGATTTAGGTCAGGGCTCATAGAAGACCACTTCCGAATAGTCCAATGTTTTCCTCTTAGCCATTCTTAGGTGTTTTTAACTGTGTGTTTGGGGCCAATATCCTGTTGTAAAATTCATGACCTGCAACTGAGGTCGCAGGTCACTGGACAGCACATTTCTCGCTAGAATCCCATGTTAGTGTTGAGATGTCATTATGCCCTGCACAGATTCAAGACACCCTGTGTCAGATGCAGCAAAGCAGCCCAGAACATAACAGAGCCTCTTCTGTGTTACACAGTAAGGATAGCGTTTTTTTCTTGATGTAGCAGTGTAGTGGATGTCCGCCATACTTCGTGGGAACAAACCAGGGTGACCCAGACGCAGACTGCGGATGGATGGATGGATGGAGGTCTTGTGCGAAATTCGGTTCCCCTGTGAAAATCTGTTCCCCCTGTGTCGGGAGCGCGCATTGCAACCAGAGAGGCTGATCTGGCCATTTTCACGGCGCTTCTGATCGATTTCTCGGTAAAAAACAACTCATATAATCATGTGAAGATTGTAACATTTAGTTTAATCGGCAGCTGTTGTTTACAAAATTGTAAAATAATAAAATAAATGAGGTCTTTTTATGCTGTTTTGTGTTATTTTAATTGCCTTTCTCTTTCTCCAACTTTTGTTTCTTAAGCCCGACAGAAATAAAAGTCAGTCACCAACACAGTTTTCCAACACGTAGTGTATTTTAGCAATTGTTTATTGCTGATATAAGAGGATAGAAACTGCTGATAGCAGAGCACAAAAATGAAGACTTGTAGATTGAAGATGTGTAGATTTTCTGGTAAATACTGTTCTAATGTAAAATCTGAGAGATTACTGGATAAAGGAAATTTCTGTTATACTACTTGCTATCACACCTAACAATTTTTGAGAATTAGGAAACAGTTGCTTTTTATTCCCCAAAGTTATGGGGAGAGAGAGGAGAGAATGAATATTTCAGCTGCCTGAAATAATCTGAATAATTCTAAAAAAATTCCTACCCAGTTCACATCTGTGCAATTTTCCATTTCTCCACAGAAGTATCACAAGTTTTTTAGGTCATCTGTTAACAACAAAAGTATAAAACATAAACACACACCCACACACACATGATTATACATGTACAACCGTGTCCGTGTAAATATATATATATATATATATACTGCTCAAAAAAATAAAGGGAACACTTAAACAACACAATATAACTCCAAGTAAATCAAACTTCTGTGAAATCAAACTGTCCATCTAGGATGTGTTATTTGAGTGTTCCCTTTATTTAAAGGTTGGTTTCCATTATGGTGTTGCTAGGGATCGTTCTCAATGCTGCATTCACATCTTCAATAATTTCTGATGGTACTTCACTCAGCCGTTGTAACCCGAGGAGGTCTGGTTGTCATTCTGGTCATGATTCTATCTCTCAGGTCAGCTGCTCTCTCATTCAGCTTTGATTCATTCATCGTGGCTGCATACTCCTCTCTGGGTGGGGACTTGTAGTTAAGTCCCCCCTGTCCTGACATCCAGGTTCCTCCTCTTTGCCGTAGCATTTGTGTTGTACCTCGTCAATCTCAAGTTGTGACAGCAATTGCCGTTTGCGGATGTTGGAACACTGAGCTACTAGTTGTTTAGCACTTAGTGTAGACTGGGGATGTCGAAGTAACCATTCCTCCCTCAGTCTTTGCATATAGCCTCTCCGATTAGGGCTACTTAAGTAGTAGCATTCCAACAGATCCAAGTTTTCACCTCTTGGCCATTTCCATCTTGTTCCAGTAGCCCATTTTTCGTCAAGGTGCTCTGGTTCCCCATCACCTGACGCAGACCTTGTTTGGCCGGGCGACATCTGAGCCGGCATGTTTTGCATCTCACTGTCTCTCATGGTATGAGGTAGGCAGCAGCTCAAAGGATCTTGCAGGAGGACCCAGGCTGGACAGACTAATTTTTGCCGGTTATATATATTGATATATCGATATAGATATATATATATACCAATATATATGCCCCCTCCAAACCTTGTCAAATAAAGAGCAAATGTTTTCAAACTTACATGATTTATTGTTGATGATGAAAGGACTGAGCACAGTTGAGGACTTTCAGGTAAATACAGTATATTTGTTCCTATGTTTTGCAGAGAGAACGGATTATTTCAGGCAGCTAAAATATTTGGTTCCCCCCTCATAACTCTGGCAAATAAAGAGCAAATGCTACCAAAATGACAGGATTTGTTGTTGATGAAGAGAAGAATAAGCACAGTTAAGGACTTTCTGGTAAATTAATTTGTTCCCATGTTATGGAGGGGGAACGGATAACTTCAGGTAACTAAAACAGCTAAAATATATGGGGGGGGAACAAATTATTTCAGACAGCTGAAATATTCATTCTCTCCTCTCCTCTCCCTTTATTGGGGAATAAAGTACAACTGTTTCCTAATTCTGAAAAATTATGTGTGATAGCATGTAGTAGCCTATACCAGAAATTTCCTTTATCCAGTAATCTGTCAAATTTACATTAGAACAGTATTTACCAGAAAATCTACACTCTCATCTTTTCAGGAAGTCTTCATTTTTGTGCTCTGCTATCAGCAGCTTCTATACTCTTATATTTTACATTTGTCTCATGTTAAATACTCCAAAATGACCCATATTAAATCCTCCCAATTGTCTCATGTTAAATCCTCCCATTTGTCTCATGTTAAATCCTCCAATATGACCCGTATTAAATCCTTCCATATGACCCATATTGAATCCTGAAACAAGTCCCATGTAAAATCCTCCCATTTGTCTCATGTTAAAAGTCACACAGCTCACAAGCTCAAATTCTCTGAACTTGAATTTGCACTTTCTTGTAACAGTTTCCAAAAAAACATTTTGATCTTGGCCAAATTTAGTGATAATTCAAACCATTTCTTTAAGTTACTGAAGGCGACTATGGAAATAAGTTGTAAGTTTTCACCAGAGACTAGCGACATGTTGCTTTGGAGTCTACATTTTCACCTTAAACATCTTAAAATTAATTTTTGTGACAAATAAAGTGGTGCAATTAGGTTTGCTACTGCTGGTTTAATTAGGTAGCTACACTGCACTGTGGGATACCTTGCTGGCCAATCCCCACTGTCACATACAAACCAATTGTTTCACACAATCAGTTATTGCAACATATAAAAGCTAATGAAGTTATGTTGTGCACTTTAAGTATTGCAAACCCAAAATAATGTGATAAATTTTGCTTAGCTGTTCATAAACTAAATAGCAAAAATACATCTTGATAATATAAGTTACATGGAAATAAAACATATGTTCCAGACTTTTCTTTGGTAAACAATATTCATTAACTGAAGTATTTTTTTCTGCCTATGTCACCACGAATAGCATTATTTTGATAATCCACATACATAAAAAAACATGAGGTGATCAGAGCATATTTTATTTTTCAACACAGAAATCAGTTATACAGATGTTCAAACCTTTCCCTTCAGTTTGCAAATTTGCTTGAGCAGAAATGAACTGGTGTCCCCAGAGATTAGTCCAGACACTACTTAACGTTTTGCATTGACTTAATTTAAATAGATTACAAAATCAAACATTTTTATTAAAAACTTCATACCATACTGTATGAAATGAAATTCTTATGATGCTTGTATTATGGAACTGTTTTATGTTCAAATTACTTTTACAATTATGCTTTATGCTGAACATAAGTGGATTTCATTGTGTTTACATAACAACAAGATGTGATAAAACAATTCTAGGTAAGCAAGTTTATTCAATGGAAATTTGTCATTCTGAATCTAAAATATATTTATGCAAATGAATATTGTCCCTTATTGCTTTCTGTATTGCATCATTGTCCCAATTGGGCAAACCTAGACGTGACACTTTTCACAGTAACATAGAGAAAAGAACAGTTTACTGTGGACTATAAAATGTCACAAGAATTCTAAGCAATGATTTTGTGTTATTACTTTTATGAAGCCACCAAAAATTATGCATTTTGCAAAATGAAACCAACATTTAAATGAATGAATATACTTCGTTAATCTCAGCGTAAAAGTCACAATCAAGACATAGTAGTATATTAACACCTTCCAAATGGAACAAAGAAGGTCAATGCCCAAACAATTAGAGAATGACAATATTCTTTAACATTTGAAAATAATTTCCTAGCACTAAATGACAGCAGCACACAACTTAAAATCATCAGTAACAAGCTGTAATATTGCAGCAATCTGTTAAAGAATATGAATTTGTGACTGATATCAGGTTGATTATTTCAAGCAATAATTTACAGCTATGTCTCTTTAGATAATCCATGGTGTTCTCTGTTATCGGTGTGATTTATTTGTTAGCTTTTAATTTGTCGTCTGTAATGCTGCATGTTTCTTTTCAGCTTGTTTGAGCACTAAAAACATTGTACAATAAATTACTCAAAAATAATTTACTGAAAGAAAAAAAAACAAAAACAGCAGCTCATGCAAGTCAGCAAACGGAACATGGTATCAACTAGAAATTTGATTCTGAACTGGTGACTGATTAAATTAGCATTTCCATTGTCAAAGCAAGGATGTGGCACAATTCTTTAGCCTGAAACAAACATCAAAAATAGATTAGTCATAAATGAAGAAATATTTTGACTATTGTCCAATACAATAGTCTGCAATACTAGTCTGCAATATTGTTTACAATTTATCATTAACATTTAGCTTCTCAACTAAAAAAAAAAATCAACATGATTTATCAGTCAGTTATACAGTTTTTAAAACCAGCATAGTAACTTTATGCTCAATAGTTTTAATTTTCTTCCTAAAAATATAACCTTTACCCAGCATATTATTGGGATTTTGTGTTTAATAATTCAAACTACATGTGAATGCAAGAAGTGGAGTAACATATATTTATAATACATATCGCAAAAGAAGAAAACATTTAACAAATGTAAATTTAATCACAACCTCACTGTTTAGCAGATCAAACTCACTAAAAAACTAAAGTCACAAAAGTTTAATATAATACAGGTAAAGTACAAAGTTACTAAGAAAAGATATATCTTTTTAAAAAAGCCATATTCAAAAAAAGATCTAAACTAGTTTTTACCTGCTGGAGATGAATCTGAATTTTTTGGAGTTTAACAGCATTGCCATACTGAATCTCCACTCCTGGAACTTTGCCTGCTTTCTTTGGGCGGATTGTGCGTATAGCCTGGACTTGTGCCAGGGCAATCTGAAACACTAGGACCTGCAACAGATCAAGACAAAGATAATCAGAGAGAACAGCAGAATTGAATACTGACTGGGAGTCAGAGGTTAATCTGAAAAAAATTGAAATGGTAACATCGATATTAGTGTGAGAAACAAGAACACCAAGATGTGACATGAATTGTAATAGTACATTTCTAAAACTTTGAATATTGTGTAAAAGTGCAATATTTCTTGTCAGTCATCTGAGAAAGTGAAACTCATTATACAGATATATAATGAGTCTCTATAATAGACTATCCATACAGTTATCATTAACTGTATGGGCAGGTAATAATATATTAAAAGTTATAGTTAAGAAGTGATTGAGTCAATGACTCAATTCAATCTGCAGGGTTCTCTTAGATATAAACATTTTAATTTACTTTGAATAATTAATTGAGCATACTGTACTGTTTGAGAACTAGGATCAATTAGATTGTGTTGGATTGTGTGATTGAATTGAAGTAATATTTTTGTAAAGTGTCACGACGTTTGTTATGAATTAATGCTGTATATATAAATTAATCTGAATTCCCTCTGCTGAGAAGTTGCATGGAGATGCTGGTTTTACTTCCTAGCCATACTGAATCTCCATACTGAATGTCACCTGCCCACTCTGCCAAAATCACCAACTCATCTAAAGGCGCTTTTCCGCTAGTCCGACCGGTACAGTCTCATTCCGCCTCGACCAGATTCGTTTTCCAGATTCGCTAGCAAATCTGGTGTGTCTCAGCCTGGCTGTTCTTAGATTTTAGTACCTACTTCAGGAGTAAAAGGACCGATCAGGGTATGACTCCAAAACCATTTGATTGACAGCTGACAACTCCAAAACAACATTTTAGTTAGCTTAGCTGTGGACCACAGACATGCCATTTGTTATGAGTTTAATCACAATCAGCACCAGGAACACATGCAGTAAGTTTTGCGGAGTAAAATTTAGCAGCTTTGCTAGCAGCTCATGCTCTTAAGAAAGGCAGTAATAAAAAAGAGAGAAATGGAGCAGCTGGCCAGTTTTCTGATGGGCTGCACTTTCCTGCTGACAACGAGAAACACTATTACTATTACTAGCATGTGATGTGAATTTTAGATTTAAAAATAGTTCAGGCGTGGCTATTGGTTTACGTTTTTTGACTCCATTAAGTAAATTGAAAAGGTTACACATTAAAAAAACAATGTGCCTGAATGTAATTATACTAACATGTACAGCAAAATAATCAACTGGTCTCAGTCTTTATTACTATGTTTGGGCCAGCAATGAACTTGTAAAAGGCAAAATGAAATATCCATGTCTATTTGAGTCCAGAACTACAACAATGAGGTCCTTTGCTGAGTGTTGCATCAGCAAAGAATTGAAAACAGCTCACGACCTGCCCACAACAAGAAACAGAGCGTATTAATGGAAAAGCACTACCTGAACCACACCGAGGCAGACCGCGATCATACAGGTCAGAGGTGAGCTAGTGGAAATGCGCCTATAGTGTTCCTGTTCTTGATTAGCCAGTAAATTCCCTTGACCTATAACCCCATAGAAAATCTGGGGACAGTTATCAAGAAGAAGTTGACACACCAGATGCAACAAGACCTGAAGACAGCTTTCAAAGCAATCTGGGCTTCTATCGACCTAGATGGAGCTGATTGCCTCCATGGCTGCTGAGTGCCTCCATGCACTGAATTTATAGAAATGTTCAGAATCCTGATATACATCCATCCATCCATCCATTCTCTACCGCTTATCCGGGGTTGGGTCGCAGGGGTAGCAGCTTAAGAAGGGAGGCCCAGACTTCCCTCTCCCAGCCACTTCTTTCAGCTCCTCCGGGGGAATCCCAAGGCGTTCCCAGGCCAGCCGGGAGACATAGTCCCTCCAGCATGTCCTTGGTCTTCCCCGGGGCCTCCTCCCGGTGGGAGGTGCCCAGGGAGGCATCCTGACCAGATGCCCGAGCCTTATCTGGCTCCTCTCAATGTGGAGGAGCAGCGGCTCTACTCTGAGTCCCTCCTGGATGACCGAGCTTCTCACCCTAGCTCTAAGGGAGAGCCCAGCCACACTATGGAGGAAACCCATTTCGGCCGCTTGTATCCAAGATCTCGTTCTTTCGGTCATGATCCAAAGCTCATGACCATAGATGAGGGTAGGAACGTAGACCAACCGGTAAATCGAGAGCTTCGCTTTTTGGCTCAGCTCTCTTTTCACCATGATGGACTGGTACAGCGCCCAGTCCATCGTACACAGCAGACGTTGCGCCAATCCGCCTGTTACATGTCTCCCTGGTCCAAAACATTTTAATCAAAATAGCAGAATCACTTCCTCATTGTGTAGTCACGTTTTAAAAAGTCTTGCTAATGGCCTCATTTTTTGACTCAGGTGTGTTGAGTCAGATAGTCATCTAAAAGTCTCATCTAATGTTGCAGGACATTGGGCCGGGAGGTGTGGAGTTGCCCACCCTGGTCTCATGTGATGGTCTAATTTTCTGTGACATTAAATTTGGTCTTTTTTTAAAATTATTTTTTATTTTTACTTGTAAGCCATTATTATTAAGAATACAAAACATAAAATCTTGAAATATTTTACACTCTATGTCATGAATCTCTTGAAAATGACCGTTTCATTTTCTGAGATGTCTGGCAAGAAATATTTCAGAATATTCTATTCTGTTGAATATTCTGCAATATTTTTTTTTTTTTTTTTTTTTAGCTCAATTAGTATGTTGTGTACAATAACTGACTTCTCTACAGACTTACAATAAGAGTAAAAAGATACAATTTTTGCTTCTATCCAAATTTCAATGTGGAATCATTACTTTTGACAAGCACAATAATTGCACTGTAAATTTTACAGATTTTTTTTAATATGCTGAACTAAACTCAAAATAGTTTCTGTTTTTCCAGCAACAAAATTCACATCTCTCACCTCCCTCCATTGTTTGTATTTCTGTCGCTGCTGAAACTGTCACATAGAAACAACATGATGTGTAGAGGAAAGAAAATTGAATTACAAAAGAAAATAGTAATGCAAAGTGATTTAGATAGGTTACTGTATTCTGACTGCTGGACTTGAAATAGCAACATGCTAGATTACTCGTTACTGAAAAAAGTGGTCTGAAGTCAGTTACTCAGTAACACGTTACTGACATCATAGGTCACAGTCAGCCTTTTGTTTACGCCATCGACATCACCGTCTGTAAGTTTTTGTTTAATATTCAAGAGTAGATTTTATTTAATATCTTATTTAACATTTAATTAATTATTTAAAGCAACTTTTTTTCTAGTAATAATAAACTTAGCTATATTATTTATGTGTTACAGTTAACTCCATGTTACACAAGTACTTGGGTAACTAAATGGAAGTAAAGAAATTGCATTCTGACTCAAGCATTCATTTATTGGAGTTAGGCTTACTGCTAAATTGTGCTAATAGTGCTGCTTAAGGAGAGCAGAAAAATGTGCATACAAAAAAAACTAAAAAAAGATAAAAATTCGCACTAATTTGTTTTACATTAAAAAAAAGAACAAATACCTGAGTTTTAGGATGAAGGAAACAAACTCCTTCCTGGTTCACACTGATTAAGCAGGGGGAAGGACAGCCATTTTGGCTAACCTTCTTTGCCAAGAAGGTATTAGAGCCAAACAAAGGGAGGGTCCTCAGAGACTCTGAGATAGAAGATTCATGTAATTAGCATTATTATAGTATTCATAAAATTAACATCATGATCACACTTACAGAGAAAAGAAAGAAAAAGAAAAATTTCAACCCACCAATAAACTGAATTTTGGCATCTTCAGGACTGAGGGACTGCATGGCAGCTAGTTGATTATGGCAGAGCAACTGGATTTCTTCAGCTTTACTGGCAAGTCCGTCTTGTAAGGGCAAGTACTCCTTTAGCTCTGGCCTTGGAAAGAAAGAAATCAACAAATGCATATATTACACACACATAGGCACACACACATCCTACGGTCAAAATTCTTAGCCTCCTCAAAAACTGATCTTTTTATTTAGTCAAAGCACAGACCCCCATTGTGAAATTATGTGCTTTTATTTTGTAATGCTTACAGCTCGTAATCAACCAATCAAGGTAAAATCAAAGGCTTTTACTGCTAAATTGACACTTCTAATGCACTTAAATAATACATTAAAAATGTCATTATTTACCAAATGATATTTTATGAGAAAAGTAATAAACATTTATGAAGACTCCTTCATGTTCACCACAGGTATCATAATACCTGTACAGGAATTCACCATTTTTTTTCTTCAAAGTGTCTCACAACTATAGTATCCTGTCCCAGAGTGAATGTTAACTTTTCTAAAATTTTCCTAAAATTGCAGTTCAGCTAAATGATGTCAGCAGGTAGGTTTTGTTGTTGTTATAAGCTAAAGTTACTGTAACCAAGTTGTATTACTATTTTGTTATAATTACACAAAATATCTCATTATTCAGCCTAGTGATTACATAAAACCAGCACAGCATTACCATATGATTTGTGGCTTGTAAAAGCATCACAAGGTTCACAATTTGTATTGTGTTTTTCACCTAAAATAGTTGTAATTTCCTTATGAGTTCACCACATGAACAGTAGTTGGACTGTAGTTTCTTTGGGACTAGGCCAAGGAAACCAATACCAAGCTGAAAAATAAATTCACTGTTTTTGATCAGGGTTTTTTTTTTCCTATATCAAATTAGAAGCACATTTTGGTTTTATGGAAAGCTTTACTCAATACACTAAACTAGGTAGCAAGATCAAGTTATTAATAATCCCCAAAATTTACACTCATATTTATTACCAGTTCTAATTTATTTTACTTACAGTGACAGTTGGCTCGTCAAACCCTGAGCTAAATGCTGCAGGGTTGCCAATTCGGCAATCTGTTGAACTGATGAGGTTCCACCAGCATAATGAGGAATGATTATCTTGCCATGAAGATATTCCTGTAGAAGCTAAAAACACAAAATTCTGCAATTTGAGAACTGATCATTCAAAAACATTTTTCATTTTCAAAAACATCGTCCTCTTACCTGCTGATAGTGAAAGTCCACAAAGAGTTCATTCCTGAAGGAAAGGGGTTTTTCCCAGAGGACTCTTCTGAATGACAAGGAGATGGATCCGTCATCCAGTAAGAAATCAAACAAGTAGTCCTCAGGATGTAGAGGGCGCACCATCCCATCTGAACCAAAGGACCAATAAGTTTAATGGAGGGACAGAAGAACAAAGAGAGAAAACATTGAAAAAAGGCAGTGGGGATCCTTTGGCATTCCTTGACCACCTTCTTCCAATGCAACAAGAGAAAGTTAAACAGCTCTTAGAGGAAAAACATGCTTTTGCTAGTGACGAGAATGATGTCAGGACCATTTTGTCTCTTCAACAGAAAATTAGACTAAATGATCTAACTCATGTCAAAAAGACATACATCTCAGTCCCTACGCCACTCCATAAAAAAGATTTTTTGAGGACTTGTTAAATAGGTAATGGATCACAAAGTATGCAGTCCCCTTAGGGGCTGAAGTATGACAACTGGAGTTGTCATTCTCCAGTCTGTGTGCCAAAAAAGATGGTCTGAAGCAATTGTTGAGAGATATGGATTTACCTTTCAAAGTAAAAGGCTGAACAATCTGAAAGAAACAAAGTGAAGGGGGAAAAGCTCCAGTATGGTATCAAGTATCATCGTGGGAAAGCTAATAGGCATACTGACGGCCTCTCGGGTATGCCTATTATATGGAGAACATAACTGACTGTATACAGGATGTACTTCCTGAGGTGTTGCACAGCTGACATAGTCAGTCACTGTAAAATCCCAGTAGAATGAGCTATGGCTTTCCCCACTAATGATTAATACTCTCACTAAGAAGGCAGGTTAGGAACTCAAATCTCAAAGAGGCCCCAAGAAGAGAATGCTGTGATTATGGAGATGCCCCACTATGTGAAATCCAAACAATGGCATAAGGGTGGAAAACAGCACAACAGTAAAACTGTAGCAGTAGGTAGAGAGACACAAACTGCTGATGGAATGCTGTAGAGAAAAACAACCAACCAAGAACAATTGTTCTTGCCTCAAAAGTTCCAGAAGTTGGTCGTGCTGCATCAAGAGATGGGTCATCTGGGTGTGGAGAGAGTAATGAATCTCTCTTTATTGACCCCATATGATGAGAGATGTGGAGCACTATGTCACTCAGGTGTGTAGCTGCTTGAAAAACAAATGTCCTAACCAGTGATGTAAGTAACACTTTACTTAGTAACGCACTACTTACATTGTATCTCTTTTTTCAGTAACAAGTAATCTAATGCATTGCTATTTCAAATCCAGTAGTCAGACTACAGCTACTTATTGAAATCAATACTGTGCGATACTATTTTCTTTTGTAATTTAATTTAATTTCCTCTTGGGGAGTAATCGCTGTTTCTATGCGACAGTATCAACACTGACAGAAACAAACAATGGAGGGAAGAGAGAGATGCACATTTTGTTGCTGATAAAACAGGAACTATTTTGAGTCAGATTGTTATAAGCAGCTTTGGGCTTTGGAAATAAGCAAACATAAAACCCAGAATTTGTCTGACATCCAGTTAGTTTTAGTCAGGCTCTCTCTGTCTATCATTTCCCAGATGATCTGTCCCGCTGTGTCTTTGTTAATGTCCAGTGTCCATGTCCATATTACCTGTGAATTATGTCGAGCTTCGCGTTGCACTCCAGACTAATATGAACAGCGCAATAAACATAAAAACAGCCGCGAATGAACGAGTCTGTAAAGTTGTGCAACTAAACGCCATTATAATTATTAATATTAAGATAAGTGTCACAAATCTGTGCAGCGAGACATCTGTGCTGTGGAGCCGCAGGAGAAGCTCTGTGCACTGCGCTCTGACACCAAATGCAGGGCCGTAACGCCCAACCTGGACAATAGGGCAGGAGGAGGTCAGGTCTAAAATCCTATTTATAGTTTTCCAGACAATACTGGAACACACAAAAACATGCACAAATAACTAAAGTTTTTTTTGTACTGCTGTAACCATTAAACAATCTCTCCTTCAGTTAACTATATAAGTGGAAACACATTGTTGATGTTACCATTATAAAATAACTTGCAATTAAGTATTGGCAAAGATCAATGTAATTTTCGCAAGTGGCGGAGCGTTGTTGTTAACAGCTGTTGAAAGTAACTAAAAATTTTTACTTTTTATGTAACTTAGTTACTTTCCAAATCAAGTAACCAGTAATCTAAGTTGCTTTTTCTAAGAGTAATTAATAATCTGATTAAAGTTATTTTTTCAAAGTAACTAAACTATCACTGGTCCTAACAGGCTGACCAGATCACCTATAACTAACATCATCAAATCTTGTTATTTTATACATACATTTCCCTGAGTTCCAATTCCTATACTTCAGTCTCTAATGGCTGAAACATGAGTGCTTCAAGATGTGCATACATTCTAGTGTCTTCAAATGAACTTATTCATAACATCCAAATCTGTAGTATCTTGTACCACATTCTCTCCAATAGAGCTTTAATATCAATCATTGAACATATAAGACATTATACTACTATGCTGACATAGTGTACTCAATATTAACAATGTACTAAATTATAATCTTTATGGACATCAGCACTTAAATCCTGGTTTTACTTTCACTCTGGGCAAAAACAAAATAATCTGCAAAACTTAACTTAAATAATTAAACAGAGCACTTTTTTGTAGTTAGTTTGCAGTGAATCACAAACTGTGAGCAAGTGTGAGGGAAAATAATTTGTTCCACAGTTTAACCTGGAGGCATGCCTTCAAGACAATACACAGGGCAAACCCGACCAACCTCAACCGGCCACCTGTCAGACAATGAGAAGGGCAAATTAACCAAAGAAGCAGCGTGAGAAAAAAAAATCTTTTTAACTTAAAAAACTTTACGGAGCCCCCTGGGGACATGGGGAATGTTTTTTCTTTTGCTTTAGCAAAACTTTTGCGTTCCCTTGCAATACTGTGCTGATCAGTTTATGTGGCATAATTGAATACTGTAAGCTTTTCTTAAGGTGGACGCAGTACTTTCTGCTTTAATATAAGGTTATGTGAGGTTTTTCCATGCTTAAAACATCTTTTATATATTTTCCTTTAGGATAGAAAGGCACTAAAAACTTATGATATAACAGAAATGTTCCGTAAGTAGGAAATAAATAAAAATTCATCCAAACTATTTGGACTAGTTCTGAGTTATTATCGTGGGGTAATCAGTCATCTGACAGTTTTGATAGTGTCTCTGTTGTGTTCATAGTCTAAATAGTTTTCATGTGAACCTCCATCTCAAACTTAACAGACATAAACAGTCAGTGAATAAATCGATTTTCAATTAGTTTTTTGCACCAAAGAGTTAATAATAAACACGTTTTCACTGAGGCTCCGTAAGAGCTTTATGAATTTAATAAGTAATTATTTAATGACAGGAGCCCACAGCTTTGACACTTGGGTGGTGGGTGTGTCGTCAAGTATGAATGGAAAGATCACTATCCTGCTGGCTTTGTGTGTGTGAGGAAGCGGTGAGTGGGGAGGTCAGTCCTTGTAAAGTTTGGAGCCTGATAATCAAAATGGAATAACTCGATAATTGTGACAGAACAAAGAAACGGTTTGGAGTTGATTGATAAACGGACAGATGAGATTCCCCAAGTTAACAGGGGCCTTTACCACCATTAGTTTACCATGTTTTATTATAATAAAATGTGTTTATTATTATTAACTCTTTGCTGCAAAACACTGATTGAAAATCGATTTATTTACTGCGCCTTTAAGATGGAACGGCACTGAAAGCAGCTCTTTAAACTATTCAGACTACGAACACAACAGAGACACAATCAAAACTGTCAGATGACTGTTTACCCCGCGATAACTCAGAACTAGTCCAAATAGTTTGGATGTATTTTTATTTATTTCCTACTTACGGAACGTTTCTGTTTATATCATAAGTTTTTAGTGCCTTTCTATCCTAAAGGAAAAGATATAAAACTTCAGATATTTCACAGAGATACTAATATTCGCGGAAACCTCACATAACCTTATATTAAAGCAGAAAGTATGGCGGCCACCGTAAGAAAGGCTTGCAGTGTTCAATTATGCCGCATAACTGATCAGTACAGTTTTGCGAGGGAACGCAAAAGTTTTGCGAGGGAACGCAAAAGTTTTGCGAGGGAACGCAAAAGAAAAAAAAATCCCCATGTCCCCTAGGGGGCTCCGTAAAAAACTGTTTATAAATTACATTATGACTCGTTCTCTAACATTCGCACAGCTTAACTAAAATTTGGGGGTCATTTTGAGTATTTGGTTGACCACTAACTTGACCTAATTTGACAAAGTGGAAGAAGAGGGAGATGGGAGGGAGGCGAATAAGGGGTGCTTGTGCTGCAGAAGAAAGAATTAAGATGCTTGCATTTCATTATCTGCAAGGCTCCATATATTTTACTCTGTGTAATGAATCTACTTAGGAGTTTCATTTTCTGAAATGAGTGACAAAATATATTTAACTTTTAACAATATTAAAATGTTCTGATCTGTACTTGTGGAGGGCAATACAGCAAGAAATGTGTACATCTACACCTTGTCCACTGTAGTGGCATGGGTATCAAACACGGTCCTCATTTCATTTGAGTAACTGAATGGAAAGTAATGAGAATCATTTTGAGATAATTTACAGAACATTCATTTTTTAAAAGAGCAAACAGGGAAAACAGTTAGACCAAGAAACAATACTACTGCATGAGAAAAACACTACACCAGGGGTGCTCATACTTTTTGAGACCAAGATCTACTTTTTCTCTCACAGCCGGCTGAGATCTACCTCATGACACGAAAACATAAAAATTGTAAATTAAACTCTATTGACTTATTTAATATGCAAATGTACATCAGTTATATCAGAAATAATAAAGTGATAGAAAACCTAATGCAGTTTCTTCCTCAGTGAGATTCAGACACTGGTTATGGTTACTGGTTTCTTAGTCAGAAGCTGGTTGCAAACCTGAGGCCAGCAGGTGTCAGTCAGTTATGGTAGATCTGAAATTTGGTTTGATGACGTCAATATGAGAAACTGCAGAGTGATAGGAGGAAGCAAAGAGCTCTGCAAAGATAAAGGCAAATCTTCTGAAGTTGGGATATAATTCATTTAATTTCACATAATTATCTCGGTAGAAGCAATTTGTTTGTTAAAAGTTAATGAAATATATTTTTCCTATTTGATGTTTGTTGTGAATGACGTAAACTCAAAACAAACGAGGTAATTAGTCCAAGATTGTGGTTCATTGATCGTTCAGAATCTTTGCTGTGGCGCTTTACAGCGGCTGTAAAGCGCCACAGCAAAGATAAAACAACCCGAACAGGTGATCAAGTCTAAACCACTCGAACCTTTTTACTCTCCATCTCTCTTTGTTGTTTAAACACACCCGTTGCCATGGCAACAGCCTGCGCCCCGCAAGCCCAGCAGAGATTACGTTAAAAACATTCAGTCCGTTACGATATCAGGTTTCCAGGCTTGATGTTTATTTCTCAATTATTAATAAGCCTCTCATGAACATAGCGGTGGTTGATTAGCCAATTTAAACTCTTGCTCTGCTTGTCAGACGGTCTTTGAGTCCCTTTTTTTATTAATGGAACAGAAATGCACTGAACTGCGCAACACCTTGTTGAAACAATAATTACTGATTATTAATTTTAACACGTCTTGTTGATTTTATTATTATTTAATGAAGCTGCAAACATTTAGGATCTTAGTGACTATTTCTGATAAGCCTGTCAGAAGAGGAAGTGCTGGTCTCAGCGTCCTGGTGGCCTTCAGTTTGTCATCTGCTGCCGAGATCGACTCAAAACCTTCCCGCGAGCGATCGGTCGATCGTGATCGACGTTATGAGCACCCCTGCACTACACTATACTAAGAAGTTTAACAGTTGGCGAATAGCTCAGTAACAGTTTACTAAGGTTACAGATGAACACAGATAAACTTTGTCAAACCAGTTGAATACTCAGTGTCTTTAGCCCATAGTTTACCACTTAAAGGATGTCACTGTGCTTGTGTCTACTGTTTGTACAGTCAAGTACAGTCAACAGTTACCTTGAAATCTGGTGGCAATGAGGGAAAACTCCTTGACCTCTGTAAACTCTACGATTTCCATGTTTTCACACAACTCTGTCACAACATCTGCTGTCACCTAGATAAAGATAGAAAATGGCACACACACACACATATATATATAATACATTTTATTATATATATATATATATATATATATATATATATATATATATATATATATATATATATATATATATATATATATATATATATATATATATATATATATATATATATATATATATATCGATATAGATATAATTTTTTGGCTTTAAAGACCAATCATACACTGAAGCTGCGAATCTTGACCGGAAACTCTACTCCTCCTGGCAACTGGATAGGAATTCGTTGAGAAGTTTTGCCAGTCTACGAGACAAGATAAATGAAATCTTAATAGTAGCTTCAAATGGTAAAACTGAGAAATCCAACAAAAAGAAGCATTTTCTGCAGGCAGAAAATCTACTTGTCTAAATGTGTAACTTACTAGAACGGCCTCCATTTCAACATGTGAGGGAACGTTTCGTCGACCACCAAAATTGATCGAACGCTGGAGGTTATCCAGACACACAAATGCCAGCTCTGATGTAAGTAAAAGTAAAACAACATGAAAAAGCACACGAAAAATTCAAGATACACTTAAGAAGTTAACTTTTGTCTTCTTTACCTTGGTATGGGTGTTCGTTGTCCTGACAGATCTCTTGCAGGTGCTGCATGACAAAGGGATGGAGAATCGCAGAGCAAGGGAAGAAGCCAGTAATGAGGCTAAGCAGCCGCCAGCCAAAGGTACAGCTTGATCTGTAGAGGTGGCACCATGAATGAGTGTGTGCAAAGAGGGTGATAACATATGATAGCATATTTGTTTAACAATGAGAGCAGTGTGTTTCAATAATGTGCATAAATTTTCCTTTCACCCTTTGTCAGATTTTTTGCTTATTGTAAAAAAAAATAACTTTTTGTATTATGCATTTATTTTCCTAACTTTGCTGTTGGTAGATGCAGCACTATGCCTTGTAGGCTCCTAGCAAACCATACAAGTACCTGAATGTCATTGTCTGCGGAGCTGGGTGTCAGTATATAAAGGGCCTCCCCTCATCTGGTTGACATGAAGTTGTTTTCCTTCCACTTCAGTCTTCTGCATTTGTTGGCGCTGCACACTACATAAAACAGTGTGCAGCGCTTCATATCTCCTCATCAAGTCTATTATTTGTGGTAATTTATTTCCATTTTCTGTATAATAGCTTACTAGTGCCGCTTGAATGGTGCTCTTAATAATGCTCTAAACACCGAATGATCCTTCTTGTGGTAAGGAACTTCCCACAATTTCTGTGTTTGTTAGGTTAGCGTTGCTGTGTTTCTTTAGTTTTAGGTCACTACCCAGATCTCCACTGCCGTCTCAGAGCTGAGCCATAACTTGGCTATTTTAATGTGTGAGTGGTTTTAAATGAGTATTTTTCATATTGACTAAAATAAGCATTTGTATAATAAAATTACTAAACTGAGTACAATTGTTTCATACCTCATCTGTAGTGGGTCTGTGTGCCTCTAAGGTAACTTTTCAAGTGGAGTTATTGCAATCAATTTTAACTATATTAAAGTAGTGGTCTTAAATTCAACTTGCCCATTTTCAATCACACTGGTCCTTCCACATAGAGTTCACATATCGTCCGAACACTCCTAACTCCTGAACACTCCTAATAAGTCTCTGAGAAGTACATTAGCTTAAAAAATCTTTCATGTTTTATTTGTAGTAGTATTCTCCTTTAATAAGCTTGAGGAGATATAAGACTTTCCTTAAAAATTTTACGTGTTATCAACCACGTTAAGTTATAACTACGTCGAACCTTGGGTTCTACAGTCTCTTATCTATTTGAATTTATGATTCACGCTATGTCTTTATTTCAATTATGCTTATGTTATGAGAATGGTATGAAATATAGGCTTATCTACTCTGCAGCTTTAAAGAGCAACTGGTGTTAGATAAACAATGTCTCAAATCTCACAGTAGCTTGAGAAACTAATTATTACACTTCTGTTTTTCAGTATAAAAGATGTTTGAACTCAGAAGCCAGAGATGACGTTCTGATTGTCATTCTGAAATTGTTTTAAATTATTACATTTCTGGTAGACCTGACTGAGAACTTTTCACCCTAACAGTGCACAGATAAAGAGTATAGTAAGAAGCTTCTTCATATTCCGTGTAGTACAGACCACTGCAGGAGAGTTTTTCTGCCACCACCATCTTCAATAACTCTTTGAAGAATCCAAATTAATGATTTACAACATTTAATTTTCTTCTGGGATTAATAAAGTATTTTTGAATTTGAATTTAATTAAAGTATTCTTTTTCCACAAGATAGGTTTTTACTTCCTCCCTGCAGTGGACCCAACAAGCTTTTTACCCTGAGTGCTGTCCCGGTGGGGTCGCACTAACCCCGCATATACCTTTGAGTTTTCTCTTTTGTGGTTTTGGGAACTAAGGGGCTGATGGAACACCCCCATCATTTCCTCGTTGTCTGACCGTGACATCTGCCATGCTCTTGCTGAGCGTAGGCTTGTACTTGTAAAATTCAATCTTGAATGAGTGTGAAATACTCACCTGGAGGGGTTGTTGGTTGTTTGTTTGATGACCTGGCAGTAGATTTCATCTCTAAGAATTTCCTTTTCCTTCCCTAACTAAACAAACAAGGGAAATTGATTTTAAAGTAATACGAAAGTAACATCTGTGTCAACATCAACATCAAACTTTGAAAATATTCTCTAACCAGCAGGATATAAGTGATGCAATCTGCTTGAGTAGTGTTCTTCTGTGTTGTGATGTCCCCCATAAACTGCATCAGGGCTGAAAATAAACATAACTACGTAACTTTCTTTAGGATCCAAAACGGTATCATATGTTTAAAAGAAATAGGATTTGCAGACTCACTTATGAAGCACTCAACAGCCAAATCATTGATTTCAGAATCGCTGAACAGAATGAGTGACTCCTGAATGGGGACCTTCATAAAAATAAAATACAGTTAGATCTTAATTTTAAAACTTTAAAGATACTTCATTACTTTCCACTCAACCATGAAAGAAACATTTAAAAATACTTTTTAGAATCTTTTCTAATGATTCATGTTGCACACAGGAAGTTATTTCTTTAAAGACATTCAGAATTCTTACTGACTTACTGACTTAGTACTCTGCAATGGTATAGAGTACTAAAAGAAAATTTGTTTTTGCAAATTCCTTGGCACTAAGGTAGAAAAATTGTTTTTACAAGTTTAAATGCTTTCTGGTTCTCTTCAATATGATTATTCATATTTCTCAGAGAAATATTAAGATGATCCCTCTGACTCTATTTAGCTCTGCTAACACTTATCCTCACCTTCAGAAGGTAAGATATGTCACCCAACCATGGCCCAGCTATTATGCCATACAAATGAATGGAAATTGATTTGTAGGGGTCAAAATAGCAGTTTGGGTGCTATTTTGTTGGTTTCTATAACACTCAGCAGTCAAAGCATTGATTTCATAATTATTGTAGATTCTGAAATCTACAATATCAGAACCATTGCAGTGATTCTGAAATTATTGTATATGGTCAGCCTATTCAACCTATACAGCTAAGTACCATTTAACATGGTCTGTTGTTTGAAGGACAGAAAAATGTCACAACTTGTGCTATATTTGACATCAGGCTAGTGTGATGGCACATTTGGGTTTTACTCTGCCTCAGCCCAATGAGAGTCCAATGGGCTGAGTATGGCAGACCATAGAACAGTGCACCAAACCACACCAACCACACCATTCAGAGGAAACAAGGCTTCAGCTTTAAATATTTGTTAGCTGTCTGTGACATCTGCCGTGCTCACGAAGAGCGCAGCAACAATATTAGTAAATTGTTTATCAGGACTACTTTATTTATTGTCTTTTGCTGCTTTACTTTGTGCTTGATACTGCCTTATTTCTGTCAAGCTGGTGTGTTATTACCAAGTTCTGCTTGTTATTTGAAAAATACTTTGAAATATAGATTAAGCATGATATAGCTCAACCATCTCACTATTTATGATGTATGTCCCAGTCTACTTGTGCAAACTATCTCCTATCATTGTACAGAAGAGCACATCAGAGGAAGAGGCAAATGAAGAATTATCCTCTTTGGACTAAAGCTCAGAATTAGGTCTGGGTGTGCTGTGATTAATCTTAAATGTCAGTTTTCATAGAAGAGAGGGTGCATTAACTGGATATTTTTTTCATCTATAATGGCATGAAAGTTAATGGCATAAAAATAGTGAATATGAAGAAGAGTGATACAGAATATAGCTTGTATAAAAATATGCATATTTACAACAAATGTGATATATTGGGTGAAGAAACTCTGGAACTAGTTGGCTGAAATGAGCTATAATGCTGAAGTTAATGTCATTTAAAAAGATACTCTGGAAAAAGAATAGGTAAAAATTATGTTCCTTATAAGTGAATGTAAAGTTTTAAACACAATTAATGTTCATAGGGTCTTACCACTGTGTGCTGAACTGCTTCTGAAAAATTTCTTCCAGTGACTGGCACTCCTGTTGTCTCCATTCTTTCAGCACCATTTAATGCAACACAACATTAGCCTTCTCTGTTAAACAAGCATACTAACATGAACAGGATTAATGTGGAATTTTTACTTACCTAAAATACGTGGCAGCAAAGTCAGCCATAGCAGAAAAGATCTCTAGTTCATGGTTGGATCCGTTTTGTGAGCTTTGGGCAAGTGTGTGTTGTAAGCCCTGTACTGTAGATGGATTCATGGCCTCCCGGCTGGACTGCACAGAACGATTGTCGGGTATGTGTCTGCTGGGGGGGACTGGTGAAGGGCCATTGAATGAATTGGCTGGCTTAACATTTCTCATGCTTTTTCTCCTGTCATCTCGTCGATCTAGATGGAGCCAGTGATAATCTGGGGCTGCACATGGCTGGGTGATGTCCTGTGGAAAAAGACCAGAACGCCCACCGGTGCTCCCAAACTCCCAACCTAGTGCAACATTCAGAGTAGATTAACATTAAAATAATAGAATATTAACTGTATGCTGGTAGAAATAATTAATACATAGCATATCTAATGTTAAATATTAGATATGCTAATATCTAATAATATTAGTCATAATTGTAAATATACAATTATGACTACCACTGAACTAATGATCTCACCAGTCTGAAGGCCGTCCATTTTCTGCAGTTTGATGATATCCCCCTTATTGAAGCTCAGAAGCGTCTTGTCATCCGTCACAAAACTCTTTAGAGCAACCATGTGGCCAGAGTCCTTAAGAAAAATTTAAAAAATATGTTGAAGAGAGATGTGTAAAGATGGTTAAAATCTAAAATGGGATAAGATGTAAGGAAGATTTAGCCAAGACAAACTAACACTTTTAAAGGAAATATAAGATTTTTTTTAAAAAAATGATTAAAAACAATAAATCACCTTGATGAGTTCCTTGAGGAAAACTTCAATCATGGTAGTGATCTGAGGAGCCTTGGTTGACTGCAGCACTAAGTTTTCCGTTTTAAGCTCCAGTTTTACTTTGTCTGCTCCCTGAAGGTTGACAGACAGCACCTCTGCAAAACTATATTCATATAAAATATTATTCTGGGTCAAAAACAGTGGCATTGTATGTTAAGTTTTAATTAGAGTTAAAATTCAAACAAACAAGGGCAATAGCAGATAAGATGACTATTTGTCACATTTTAAAGCTACTTAATTAGTATGTTCATGTTAGAACTCTCATCTGGAAATGATGGCTTGCCAGGTTCAACCCTGTTTTAGTTTAAGTTGGAAAACCATAGGATTTTCAGAAGTTATATCTATATTTAAAAGAAGATTGTCAGATAAAGACTATTATTGGCTAATATAGATACCTGTAACTTTTGAGATGTTTGAGATGTTTAGGATTGATGCCTGATGCTTTCACCACCTTCAATAGACGAATCCCTCGATGAGAAACACCCAAAGCCTGAGCATCTCCATTGTGTGGCTGCATATAAAAAAAAAATTATATTTTTTAGTGATTACTATAGTTACTATAGTATGTCATATCTAATGGATAATGAAAGCTTATGTTATTAATAACGACACAAGTTATTAATAAAGTAACTTGGATTAAGATTGATGATATCAAATGAAGTGCAGATTGGCTGAAATCTGTGGAATTTAGAGCCAAATGCAATGTAAACATGATGTCTGAATTTGCCCTCCAGCAAAAAGATTTTGTGCTTTAAGGTGAGACTAATTTGTTACCTGTTTTCTGAAGCAAGAAGACAGATAAGACAGAAGATGTTGTTTAGGTCAGATATGGACCTTTCAAAGTAAAGCATTACATTTCTGGCTGTGAGGGAGCATTGATTAGGCAATGTCATGATTTGACTATTGAGTATTATAGATAACTGGAGGTGGAGGTTTGGTGTCTCAGCGACCTTTTGTGTTTCATAGCAAAATGTGTGGGTCTGGCCATGCCTCTTCAACATACTCAAAAACCCACCATTTTGATAACTTTTAATGCCCTGTGCTTTTTGAGAAAACTGACCAGGTTTCAAACTGATCAATCAAAATCTGCTGGAGGAGTTGGATCAAATGTGGAGACTATAAATCATCAAAATGAGGTGAAAATTGGAATTTCAATCTAAGATGGCTGGCTTCCTGTTTGGGGTAGAATATGGGTGCCAGAGAGTTTTCTATAGGCCTCGGGGAGTTGTACAAGTGTACCAAATTTTATTGCTGTACAATAAAGTAAGGTTTTTTGAAAGTTGCCACGTAGAGCTGTTGAGACATTTCTGTTCCAACTTTTGCTTCTGTTCCAAACCCTTGCTTGCTTTGTCTTCCTGGTTCCTGTTTTTGTTCTGCTCTGACTCCCTGCATTTCCTGTGATTTTTGTAAGTTTTCAATTTTATCATTAAAGAAAATTCTCCATGCTCCCAGCTTTACTCTGCACTTTTGAAAGCCAATATTTTCAGAAAATGCAGTCTACTGATATTTTTTAACTATTGTCAAAATATTTTCTAAACTGAAAAGCTTTGAAAACAGATGCAATATGGCATAATAACTATGATATTACTAAACTCAGTTGGAGTGGTATGGTACCATGCACTTTATCCACTCTCACTGCTTTCTTCTTCAGCAGAAGGGAGCAAGAAAGTTGAATGTAGCTTTCTAATGTAAAACGCTATATTATCTATGGGGCTTCCTTACATAGATAATGTTTGATCATTTGACATTGTAATGTACATCACACCATCTTAGGAAACATAAAGCATCTGACTGGACTGAGTGTCATGCTAATCTGCCTGTATGATCGTATTGTATTAGTATGAGTTAGATTTGCTGTATATTTCTATTATTGGAAAATTAATGCAATCTGCTTTCTTTTAATATGCATTGAGATTACATTTCTCAAGTAGACCAATGTAAAAAACCCCAAAACTGAATAACAAAAATGGACAAAACAAATGTACCATATTTCTTTTTCTTGAAGCTTACCGTCACAGGGTAGAGTCGACTAAAATAGTTCTTCCAATTATCTCGAGCGGCAATAACGATTCTCTTCTTCATGTTGTCATCCTGAATGGTGCTTATGTTTGTTCCCACGTTGAAATTTGCTATAAAGGCACAATTATATTGGAAAAGTTAAGTGAAGCTTTGTTACATTAGAGGGTAAAAATGTAAGAAGCTTGGAAAAATCTCAAAGCTGCTGCTAACTGTGGAGAGAGGGTGGAAGCATTACATATGATACAATAATAACATTTTAAGAAATTGTGTAAATTACAATAGTCTTAAATAAAAGGGAACCAGACATTTGCCTAGTTTTCCATAAAGACTTTATGAGGAAGCTGAGGTCATTTGGTGTGAGAGGACACTATTAAGAAGAATCTGTGGTAGTAGCTTTAGTGATCCTCAATGCTGTGGTCTACTGGGCTTGTGAGAGATGAGAGAGATACAGCAAGAGATTTAAGGTGATCAGAAGGGCTGTCTCAGTTTGGAACTGCTCTGGACTCCACTGAGGAGGTGGGTGAGAAGAGGGCATTATAAGCTGAAAGCAATTATGATTAACTCCTCTCTCTCCCTATATAAGACTGTGAGGGTATTAGGCAGTTTTTTCAGCACCAGACTGAACTTCCTACAGTGTTGGTAGAAAAGATACCACAGGTCATTCACACTAAGTGCAGTCAGATTGTATAACACCTACAACTAATAAATTGTTGAAACATATGCCCTACTCCTTACCACTACTTCCTCTATTCTCTCTCGTCCATGTACTTACACCATATTCCAAATTATTATGCAAGTGAAATTTTCCTAGATTTTCTTAAATGGTCAATACAAATGATGGTCAGTGTAAATTTAAGTCTAAATCAAATCAGTATAAATCAAATTTTACTGAACAAAGATCCCCATGAGAACAGTATTTTTTTCAAAAATAAAAAACTCAAAATGCACTGTTCCAAATTATTATGCACAGCAGATTTTCTAAACATTTTATGGATTATAAAGAACTTCAAATGGTCATTCGTTGAATATGCAGCATTAAGTAAAAACATTTAAAAATCAATCAAAAATAAAGCTACAAACAGCTGTTATTAACTCCTCTGACTCTCCAACGGAGCATGCTCTCCAACTCTGTCAGGCCAATCTTACCTTCAATCCTTATGTGATAATCTGGAAATAAGGCATATTACTTATTGGTAAATATAGATGCAAAAACACCACCCGCAATCTGGTTCTGGTTTAATAAATTGGTTGTGGGTGGTGAGTCATTACATTTGCATATCCTCCCAGTATTTTGCACTTTCTCATGACCAGCAAATTTTTGTATCTTCTGTTTGTGTGTTGTTTGTAGATCACTTTTGCGCATGGTATCAAGTTTGTGCCTGATTTTATATGCGGAAACTTTTAGAAGGTAAGGTCCTATGTTGCTTCCTGACATAGTCCAAAGAATTCTCACCAAGAAGGTCTTTCATTTTCCTTCTTTCTTCACTATCAATTCTCACACAGCTGTCAGAGTAGGTGTCTCTCATGATCTGAAAAACAAAAAACACCAAGCAAAGATTATAAAATCTGATCTTAATTTTCTAATTTGACATTTAGTGAAAGGTTAGATCTATAAAAATAGCTACCTGTTCACACAACAGGTTAAGGACATAGGGCTTGTTGAAGAGTTCTCTTGGATAAAACACCTGTAGATGAAATGAGAGGTTACTTAATGGGGATAATTTTTCAGATTTTCTCATAAAGTGGGTGTTCTAAAACAGGCATTGTTTTTGTAGAATTTACGTAATTTTAATTTAAACTAATAGTTTGCCATTTACAATATAAGCACAATATTTGCAAGACATTAACAGAGACCATAATAAAAAGAAAAATCTAATTAGTGAATGAAATTGAGGAGCAAAGAAATCAGCAAAGTTATGAATAACACAAATGCAAAACACCCTGAATTAAGGGCTGCTGGTTTAAATGATTAGGAGATAATGGCTTACAAATTGAGAATCATCAATGGAGTTCGAAAACAATAAGAAATCAAAGTAATAGGTCATCTTTTTTTTCGTCTTCAAAATTTGAAATGAACTAATAATAATTAGGCCCGAGCAGCAAAGCGCTGCAAAGGCCTATTGTTTTCGTGCTGTATATTAGGCCCGAGCAGCAAAGCGCTGCAAAAGCCTATTGTTTTTGTACTGTTTCTTATTATTACGATTCTCCCTCTGAATGAATTGGCTTTTTGGGGGCTTTATCATATTCAAAAACTCACCAAACGTGGCAGAGGCCTTAAGCCTGTTTAAAATTTTCGTATTTTATGGTCGTTGCTATCACAAAAAAAAAAAACGGCTCAACGGCGCCACCTAGCAATTTTCAAAGGACCCTTTGTTATTCCATTACTTCATAGTAGAGACATGAAATGTGGTTCAGTTGTAGAGCCCCCCAAGATGCTCAAAATTTACAATTAATGTCATAGTGCAAGTATCACAAGAAGTCGGCCATTTTGGATTGAAGTTCCGATTTTGACTCCGTTTTTGCTGTTTACAGCCTTCACATTTGATCGAACTCATCCTAGGGATTTCGATTGATCGGCTTCAAACTCGGTCAGTCTGTTCATAAGGCATGTTCCATCTAAAGTTATCAAAACGGTGAGTTTTTGAGTATGCTGAAGGGGGACAACCAGGGGTCAAAGTTCACCTACTCGCCATAAAAACAGAAACTGTTATATCTCCTACACAGAAACTCACAGAGGCACCAAAGTTACTGTGATTGATCATCATCGGGTGTCCTACACTACCCAATAGTCGAATGATGACATCACTTAGGCCACGCCCCCTGAGAATAGGAAGTGTCATATTTTACTGTGAACGGTCGCTATCTGACCCCTTTGACCTCATCTATATAAAACTGTGCCCAGAGACAGAAGACATGTTGGTGTGTCTTCTGTCACACCAACAGAAGACACATGGGGTTGGACCATCGAAGCTGGTCCAACCCCGACCAGCTTCGATGGAGCAGGTGGGCGTGGCGAAGTGACCTCTAACGCCATTGACTCTGAATTCCACAGTTCTGGGCCAAGCTGCTCCAAACTCACTAGGATGGATCTTTATCCACTACCCGAAAGGAATCCATCACAAAATTTGGTGGGCGTGGCCTCATTTCTCTATAGCGCCCCTTAGAACACTTTAAATGATCAGCCCCAAGCAATGCTTTAACCTACAATTATGAAACTTGGTACACATGTGTATGTTGTCAGGATGTACAAAAAAGTCTCTTGGAGCCATGGTCTAAACCCCACAGGAAGTCGGCCATTTTGGATTGAAGTTCCGATTTGGACTCCATTTTTGCTGTTTACAGCCTTCGCATTTGATCGAACTCCTCCTAGGGATTTTGATTGATCGGCTTCAAACTTGGTCAGTCTGTTCATAAGGCATGTCCCATCTAAAGTTATCAAAACGGTGAGTTTTTGAGCATGCTGAAGGGGCTTTACCAGGGGTCAAAGTTCACCTACTCGCCATGAAACATGAAACTGTTATATCTCCTACACAAAAACTCACAGAGGCACCAGAGTTTCTGTGATTGATCATCATCAAGTGTCCTACAATACCCAATGGTCGAATGATGACATCACTTATGCCACGCCCCCTGAGAACAGGAAGTGTCATGTTTTACTCTAAACGATCGCTATCTGACCCCTTTGACCTAATCAACATGAAACTGTTGATTAGGTCCAGACACAGAAGACATGTTGGTGTGTTGTGGATTCCAACCCCGACCAGCTTCGACGGCGTGACGAACTGACCTGTAACACCGTAGCCATATGTTTGGCTCTGAATTCCACAGTTTTGGGCCGAGCCGCTCCAAACTCACTAGGATGGATCTTTATCCACTACGCGAAAGGAATCCATAACAAAATTTTGTGGGCATGGCCTAATATCTCTATAGCCCCCCTAGAACACTTTAAATGATCAGCCCAAGCCATGCTTTAACCTAGAATTACAAAACTTGGTACACATATGTATCATGTCAGGACTTTCAAAAAAGTCTCTTGGATTCATGCTCTAAACCCAATAGGAAGTCGGCCATTTTGGATCAAAGACGTCATTTTCTCTTTTTTATACACGTGGTATCTGATCAAACTCCTCCTACAGTTTTTCAGATACAGACTTCAAAATCACTCATCACACACTTAAGGGATGAAAGGTCAAAAGTTATCAAAGGATTTCTCCTACATCAAAGCATGTGGACGTGGCTTAGTGTCAAAGTTTGACTCTTTGCCATGAAACATCAAGTTTCAAAAACTTCTAATGCAAGATCACAACTCCATCAAACTTCCTATGTCTCTCTACAAACCAGTGCTGATGACATTCACATGGTCACTTGATGACATCACCTTAGCCCTGCCCACTTCCAACAGGAATTAACTTATTTGTTGCCGCTAATAAGTTATAGCAGCAACAAATAATCTTAATAATCTTTCTTTTATGATTCATGTGGGTTTAGTCTTGTGTCAACATTGTTATACGTTTCTGGGTTTTTTTTAAATAATAATTTTGTTTTGTGGGTTAGAGTTCAAATATTCATTCATTTTGGTTAAAAATAATAGAAATTAAGTCATTCATCAGCAGTCACTGTTTAGAAACCGTTTCAGTCAGTATTAGGTCAGTAGGGGTCAGTATTACACCACCAATGATAAAACTTGGCTCACAAAGACAGCTGAAGATGATCAATAACTATACCAGTATTTCACCAGTAGGGGTCAGTGATACTCCACGAATGACAAAGAGATAGAGATCGACGGAGAAAATTACTTTTACTCGATTATTTATTGGCGGATTGTTAGGAAAATTATCTAAGTTCATTTACTTATGAGTTTATTTGAAAGGTTATGTTTTCATATTATTCTGTATGCTGTTTTATACTATTGACTCCTTTCTTTTGTTTTATACTCTTAACTGTTTTTCAGATGTTTTCTTGGGTGTTTAGAAATGTTTTCACATGTGTGTGTTACCAACTGCTTTTGTCATTGGTTGCTTTGACCATCCATTGTCTGTGTTAGCAGCTACCTGTGAAACTGATAATGGTCAGTCTCCTGTCCTGGTAAGGGCATGACGACAGACGATTCCAGAACGTCTCCTGGGAATGTTTATTGGTCAACCGTTTGTGTGACTGTGTGAAAAAGCCAATCTCTTTGTTGTTAACATAATAAAAGGCAGTTGGGGACTGAGAGCCAGCGGAGTTGATCCCAGACAGTGTTTAACGGCGGTTCTCCGTGTCTGGCTCTCTCCCCTCTTCTGTAGAAGAGTAGTTTGTGTCTCTGGTTGATTCTTGCAGGTTGGGAAACGAAATAAATCCAACACGGATGGGCGTGGGAACTTTGCGAGAGCGTCTGCGGTGACATTTCCAACACGAAGATGCCTGTTTTTCCTGCTGTATCTCTTCTGTAAACCCTCAGGTTATATATACATATAAAACTCTTTTCTCCTATACACCTTGAACATTTTCTTAAATACAATGCATTATTGGCCTTTTCACCTTAAACAGGAATAATCACCTTTTACTTAACCTGGTTAATGTTTTACACTAACATATTGGTGGTTTTACCCACTGTAAAAGTCCATAACAATAGATTGTACACAGGTAATTTCTTTTGCCTTAAAATGTAAATGTAGTGTTTTGTTAATAACTTATTTACTACTGCCAGTAAATGCATCAATTTTACTTGTTCTCTACCTTACTGCTCAGTCAAGGGCAAAATTAGGTTTAAGCAATTTGATTGGTTGTGATGGACTGGCGTGAGAACAGCACTGAAGGTGTACGTGAACGCTGCTAGCAGTCGGCCGGCGGCCGTTAATGGACGAGGTTGGACCTGTTCCGCTATGGACTGTTAATTTTTTTTGCTAACCAGCTGGAGCTCCCAACTTTTCCTGAATGTTTTGCCTGGGTTTTGGAGCTGTAGAGCTGAACAACGGGTGGATTTGTAATGGACTGTTGGAGCAGTTTTATTGCCGTTCGTTTAAAGCCATTAAACCACGTTGGGTGGGGTGAGTAACCCATTCCTCGTGCTGGTTCTGGGAGCTGCCATCATTGGAACTGCTATTCCAAGGACGAATGCTAACTGAGTTCATTGAGGCCTGCAATGTTTGTAAAGCTAACGGGCTGGTTTACTAATTTAAGAAACTGAATAGTGTGGTTGATACATCAGTTTTATACATTCAGCCTTGTTTGTTTGTTTTTATGTATAGAACCTGTTTTAAGGGTTGTTTCGAACAGCTCTGAGATAATGCGGTTGCACCAAGGGTACTGTGTGCATGTGTGTGAGGGGTGTTCATGTGTGTGTCTTACTTCTTTTCGCAGGAAAAGTTTTCCTGGCATGTTGAAGTGGGAGAAGTAAACCCCAGCAGAAAAGCGGTGAAGCTGGGATTGATTTCCCTCATCATCTGACATCACATCTGGACAGAAAGAAAGTAAGCACAGAGTTGTCTAAAGGCCTTGTAATATAAAGTAAACTTAAAGTTTCACAGCTTGTCAAGCACAAGTTTGACAAGTGTCTTCATTTTTTGGTAAAGTATGGGTTTGTAAAAAAGTATTATTTTTGTTTTCTGTATTTAATGTTGATAATTTACCAAAATAAATTGAATAAAGTGAAACCAGTAGCAGCAATTTCATATTTTATATTTATACACTTGAACCATATTTCAATCAGAATCACCCACAGAGAGATGGAGCAGCCATGGGTGGAGGGTCTGGGATGTTCACAAGGACAGGCGCTTGCTCTGGAGGAGGAGGTGGGGAGTGAGGAGGAAGAGGGGGGTGATGCTGGGCGCCAAAAAGCTCCTCCAATGGACGCTGCTTCTGCCTCATGTTTTTAGAAATGACCCTCCGACCACTGGTGGATGGGGGAGAATTAGGCGGCCTTAGAGGAGGAGGTGGGGGAGGAGAAGCCCATTGTTTCTGTGTAAAAGTTTACAAATAAGTACTACAACAATGAAACATAAATAAATCTAACAAGCAGTTGTTTTTTGGAGTTACAGCTACCATTACCGTGCCCCTTCTTACCTTTGGTTGAGGCACTGGTGCTTTGTTTCTGAGTTTAGCCAGAGCTTCCTCTTTTGGGTCACTCTTCTTAATAAATGTTCGACCAGGAGATCTGAAAAATACATAACAACAACAACAAAAAATCCATACAGATAATATGTAGTACATATTAAGAAATATTTGAAAAATTCTCCTTAAGTAGAGAACCCAGATCACTAATTTGGGGGTAATTTGTAATGGTCCCTGGTTTAAAAATATTAGCATTTCTATACTTCTTTTTTTTTTGGAAATTTTATAGTCAAATATTTTCATCGAACCACCTTTCATTCTTCTTTTTTAACTGTCTTATTTAAAGCTGAATCTCTGTTAGAATTTTCTGATAACTCGAGATATTTGAATTTGGAAAGTGTGGAATTTTATTTTGTGTAATGTTTTGACTTACTCATATTTAGCATTTAAATTGCTGGGTTTTTAAGCTTAGCAGTAGTGTCACAGGAAATCTATTTAATGCCAACTTTGACTTGCACTGACAGTTTAATATTTTATCACATTTTCACAAAATTCCAAAAGGTTTGCTCAAGTGATAATTTAACATTAGCTCATTTCCTCTGAATGTTGATAAACATGGGTCGTAACAATTCTTACAGTTCCAATAAATAGTTTTTTGGCAAAACTTTCTAAACTATTACTTGTAGACATTCCACAGTGTATTCAATGTAACAAACATGCCTGAATATTATTTCTTTTTAAAAACAATGCATTACAACTTTGATTTTAAATTTCTCACTAAACACGCATGTACAGTATTGGAGGTGGTGCGAAGCTGATCCAAACTACTGTGTGCCTCACACAACCCTGGCTGTGTTGTGCAACTGTACCATGTGCTTATGAGCTTTTGCTATGTCTTTCTTCTGGAACATAGAGACCAACCATCACACTCCCAAAGTCACAAAAGTGTGTGCAAGCTTTCTAAAATTGACATGTTGTCCACAGCATCACCAGACAATGTGCAAAAACAAGTTTTGAAGAACTAATATATTTTTAACTGCAAGTCTGAAGACAATCTTTGCCAATGCTTATAGAAAGGTTGCATGGAAAACCAGTGATACCAGAATTTCCTGTTGTATTATGATTTGGGACTAGTGGAGAATGTTGTAGGATGGTGAACAAACCCTAATGTATTTCATTAAATTATTGTGAAAATTGTTTGAATCATAAAAAACAAAACAAAACAATAAACATAAACTAAAGAAATGAAGAAAAAAAACGCCTCTTCATCACCTCCACAATGACAAATAGTGAACCTCCAGGTTCATTATTTGAAAATACATTAAATATAATAATTAGTTCTGTCAATCAATTCAAAAAAATTAAATAACACTCTAGTGCTGTTACTAATCATGAATAATCTCTATGCTTAACTTTGTAAACTTGAAATGTAAAAATCCATATTTAAAAAATACATTTAAGAAAATGTTTTACTGTCTCAAAACAAACATTTCAGTTTTCAAAATTTTTATATTCCAATAAGTGTTAAAGATAAAATTTAGTTTCAAATGGATCTTAGAAGTGTTAACTATAAACTGATACTTCAGTGGAAGGACAATTCTCCATTGCAATAAGTCTACCTTGTTTGTTGTTCTGTTTTTGAAACATTTATTTTGCACTAGGGAGTAATAATAATAGTATTAAATCAACCAATAGCCTTGCACAGATATTATTTTAAAGTTATTTATTTGCTCCTGGGCTTCATAATAGTTTTGCACAAGGATATTTTTCCAGCCCGCTGAACCCTTATATTCCATCTCATTCCCTCAGGTTAGCTGACCAGATGTTCCTGTGGGTTCCTAACTCACAGAGAAAATTCAGAGATGCTCAAGTATTTTCAATTCCGGGCCCAAGCTGGAACAAGCTGTGTCTGCTCATAAGACCAACTCCTTCAGTATTTAAATCTTACATGAACACACACTTTCCCTCTCTGAATTTTCAACAATGAAACATAATATGTATTCTTTTTAAAGTGCTTTTAAAGTGCTCTAAATCTGGTATGGTATGATTTGAATGCCATTTCAAATTTGGGTGAACACAAGATACTACGGACACTAACCTGACAGGCTCAAATGGCTTGGGTTCTGGTTGTGGTCGACTGTTGAACTGTTTAATGATTTCCCTGATGTTGGAAGTTGGTTCAGACTGGAGCTTTGTGACTGGACTGGGTTCTTTAGCGGGGTCTGGTTCCTCATTTGGAGAGCTGGGAGGACATCTTACTGTGGGAGATAAGAAAAAAATGTCAATATCACGACACAAACACTTATAAAAACATTGGTAAAACATAGCAGAGGCTGGAAGCTACTGGAAACCTGACATATTTTGAAGTCCACATTTTACTTTTGAGGGTGTTTCTACCTTTCAGTAATGTGAACGTCAAATAGAGGTAAAAAATTATATCAAAAAGGTCTTTGGCCCAGCCAAAGCTCAGACTTTAGTCTAATAGAGAATCAATTCAATTGTGAGGGATCTGAAATGTTCTCTGGGTGATTAGTGTGTTCTCCCAGGTTCCAGCAGACCTCCAGGTCAGCAGTGATCAACAGCAGTTCTAGAGTTTGCTGCCACTCTTTCGTCCCTTGAGTTTTGACCCCTTCATTTCCTAGTGACTTTGTTGACTTCTTGTGAAACATTGGCTGACTTCCTATTCCTATTTAGGAACCTCTCAGGTTGGATTCCCATGAGCTACACCATCAACCCAGCTCCAGCAATCATCAGCGTCCTCAAAGAATACTCCTCGCAGAGCTCTCCCTTCTGACTCCATTCACCTTCATCCACAGATTTTCACTCCTTTCAGTAACTTCCCATGTTCAATTCTCCACTCACATCTATACATGTGGTTTCATTTCTATCAAGGCCAACCTATTCAGTATGCCAATTGATAAAATGTATTTATTTTTTAAAAAAAATATTTTTATTAGAATTTTCTGTTATACAGACATACAAGAAAAGAACATGAAAACCACAACAAAAATTAACACAACGCCGTCCCTCCCCCCACCCAACCCCCCCCCCCCAAAAAAACCCCACACAAAACCCCAGGGCTCACTATCTACGCAAAAAGAGAGGAAAAATTAAGTTTACATGTCATAGTGTTCGACAAAATATAAGAAGGGGGACCAAATATCATTAAAGTCTTCAAGTTTTCCTTTTGTTATATAAGTCAGTTTTTCCATTGCCAGGTTGTTGCTCAGTAGTTTGATCCATTCCGGTATCTTTGGTCTTTCTGGGTTCCTCCATTTCAGAGCAATCAAATATTTAGCCTGCAAAAGGCAAAAATTCACAAGCTTCTTTCTCTTTATAGGCACTTTAAACCCATCTGGAAAAATGTGCAGTAGGCAAAGTTTACTGTCCATTGAAACATCCTGTTCAATCAAACGAGAGGTGAACATGATAACCTCCTTCCAGAAAGTCTGAAGTTCCATACATTGCCACATACAATGGAAAAGAGTACCCTTATCCACATTACATTTAACACACACATCAGGAATATTTGGATTGAAATGGTGAAGTTTTACAGGAGTGATATATGTCCTAAACAACCATTTGTATTGTAATAGTCTAAACCTTGTGTTAATAGTTTGCGTTTGTGTCAGTAGACAGGCGCTATTCCATTCATCTTCAGAAATCTCAGTTTGCAGATCTTTTTTCCAAGCTTGTAAATATGAGATACTATTTTCTTTTAAAGCTAAAAGTAATATATTATAAAATTTGGAAAGTAGACCCCCACTTTGATTGTGTTGAGTGGCTATATTTTCTATGGCAGAGAGTGGAGGTTCAGCAGTAGATTTCAGTGACGCAAAGACAAAGCTTCTAAGCTGTAGATACTTAAAAAAATGTGTTCGAGGCAGACTGTACTTATTTGCTAGCTGTTCAAAGGACATCAAAGCACCTTCACAATAAAGGTCCCCTATTTTATTTAAGCCTTTATTCATCCAAATTCTAAATCCTCTGTCTGCTCTTCCCGGTTTGAATCTATTATTTCCCCAAATAGGCGATAGACATGAGAGCTCGGACCCCTCATCCAAAACCGAGTGGGAGTGGTGCCAAACTGATATTGTGTTTTTGAGAAAAGGATTTTTGGTGTTTTTTAGTAGATATTTAAGTTCTGCTGAGTATAGGATGCCAAAGGTAATGTTAATAAGTTCTTCTCTATTTTTACCCAAGAGGGTATGTCACCAGTGGAAAAATAGTAAGTAGCAGCACAGAGCTGTGCTGCAAAATAGTACAGCTTAATGTTTGGCACTCTAAGCCCTCCTCGTTCATAGGGCAGATAAAGAAGAGAGAGTCGCAATCTGGGGCGTTTATCGTTCCATATAAATTTGGTAAAGGCTTTATTCATCGAAGAAAAAAAGAAAGCTGGAATATGTAAGGGGATAGACTGAAAAAGGTATAAGAATTTCGGGAGAATGGACATTTTAATGACGTTAATACGACCTATCATTGAAATTGGCAGCTCATTCCATCTATCTAGGGAATCCAATATCTTCTGCACTAAAGGATCAAAGTTTATAGAGACTATTTTCTCTAGATCTGAGTTAATCTTAATTCCTAAGTATGTAAAGCCCTCATAGGTACAGGCAAATTGTGTTTGTATTGGAGGGTTATTTCTATTAAGTAGTAATAAGGAGCTTTTCTTTTGGTTAACTTTGTAACCTGAGAATTCACCAAATTCCTTCAGAATGTCACCAATAGCCTGAATAGACCCTGTCAGATTAGATAAAAACAGAACAATATCATCTGCAAAAAGAGACAACCGATGCTCCACATCTCCAATTTGAATGCCGATGATTTCAGGAGATTTACGTATTGCCTTGGCAAGCGGCTCAATGGCAAACAGGAAAAGAAGGGGGGACAGGGGGCATCCCTGACGCGTCGATCTACAGAGGCTAATACTTTCAGAAAATTGATAAAATGTTTTTAAGTAAAAGTGTATGTGCTAAAAGTATGCACTAGATTAAATTTTGTCTTTTTGCAGCAATTGTGCACAGTTGACAGATCACCATCTGTAAAGACAGATCAGGCACCCAAAACACAGATGACTCAGAAGGACTTTGTAAATTAAAGAGTTAATGAACTCAGACATGACTTAAGTAACACATTAAAACTGATTTTTTAGTTTTTTCTGCCAAAGACTATTGGTATTCCAATAAAGAACAGAGAACTATGAAGCCCTCTAGGGCAGGGGAGCTCAAGTCCAGTCCTCGAGAGCTGCCATCCTACAACTTTCAGATGCATCCCTGCTCCAAAACACCTGAATCAAATGAGTGGCTCGTTACCAGGCCTGTTCAGAGCTGATCCTGGTCTGTTGGAGTAAGGATGCTTCTAAAAGTTGCAGGATGGTAGCTCTCAAGGACTGGACTTGAGCACCCCTGCACAAGGGGATATGGGAAAAGATCTTTTTGCGTTCCCTCACAATAAGCTTACTGCAATATTTGCTGGTCTATTTTGTATACAGTCACAAATGTCAATTTAAAATGTCAAATGTATACACATTTAAAGAGCCTCAGTGTTTATTCTTGACTCTTTGATGCAAAAAACTGATTGAAAGTCAATTTATTAACTGTGTATTTGTAAGGTTGCAACGGAACTGCACATGAAAACAGCCCTTAAAACTATTGAGACTACCAACACAAAAGAGACACAATCAAAACTGTCAGATGACTTATTACCCCACGATAACTCAGAAATAGTCCAAATAGTTTTCTTCTTTCCTTTGTACGGAAAGTTTCTGTTTATATCAAAGGTTTGTGCTGCATTCCTATCCTAAAGAAAAAGATTTAAAATTTCAGCTATTTCACAAGATATTAGGATAAAAAACCCCACAAAAGCCTTATATCGTAGCAGAAAGTACAATGGCCACCGTAAAAAAAGCTTATGGTATTCAATTATGCCGCATGAACTGATCAGTACATTAATGCAAGAGAACGCAAAAGCCTTTGCGAGGGAGCACAATATATCTGTTTACATATGTAAAAGACAGACCTGTTTGTCTTGTTTGTGGAGCCAACGTAACAGTAACAAAGGAGTACAATATTTGACAACACTATGAAACGAAACACCAGGACAAATATAAGGACTTGGACATGGCTCAAAGGAGCCAGAAAGTAAAGGAGATGAAAAGAGGTTTGGTTTCACAACAGAAAATGTTCACAAAAGCCACAATACAAAGTGAAGCTGCTGTACAGGCAAGTTATATTGTGGCAGAAGAAATCGCCAAATCAGCCCGACCCTTTAATGAGGGAGAGTTTGTAAAAAAGTGCATGATGAAGGTTTGAGACCAAGTGTGCCCAGAGAAAAGCAAGCTTTTGCAAACGTAAGCCTGAGCAGAAACACAATAGCTGAGTGCACATGTGAGCTTGCCACCAATCTACATGTCCAGTTGATGGGGAAGGGAAAATATTTTGTTTCTTTTTCCCTTGCTGTGGATGAGAGTACTGACATGTCTGATACTGGGCAGCTGTCAGTCTTTGTCCGTGGCGTAGACTTAAATCTGTGTGTTACAGAGGAGCTTTTGGGATTTAAATCCATGCATGGCACAACCACAGGAAAATAAATCTTTGAGGAGGTTTGTAAATGTGTAACTGAAATAAACCTGCCGTGGGATAAACTTGTAGGATTAACCACTGATGGTGCACCAGCGATGAGTGGTAAAAAGAATGGACTGGTGGGCAGGATTTGTGAAAAGATGCGAGAAGAGAACTGTGCAGGTGAACTATCTGTTTATCACTGCATCTTACATCAGGAATCCCTGTGTGGTAAAGCGCTAAAGATGGAGGATGTTATGACCACAGTAACACAGTTGTTAACTTCATAAGAGCCAAAGGTCTCAATCACTGCGAGTTTAAGTCTTTTCTGGAAGAGTGTGGTTCAGAATATACAGATGTGCCGTATCACACAGAGGTGAGATGGCTAAGCCGTGGAAAAGTGCTCAACAGATTTTTCGAACTGCGTGAAGAAATATGTCAGTTTCTGGAAAGCAAAGGGAAGGACACAGCAGAGCTCTGGGAGCAAAAGTTTCTGTGTGAGCTTGCTTTTCTGTGTGACATCTCAAGCTACCTCGATGCGCTGAACCTGCAGCTGCAAGGGCGGGTACACATCATCACAGAGACGTATGCGTCAGTGAGAGCTTTTAAAACTAAGATGTGCCTGTGGGAGAATCAGATGCTACAAGCAAACTTTGGCCATTTCCCCTGCTGCCAAACCATAAAAACACAGATCTCTACCGCCATGTGCGCAGTTTGCTGAAAAACTCAGTGTGCTCGGCGCTGAGTTTAGCCGGCGATTTGGTGACTTTGATGTCCAGAAACCTAGATTTCAACTGCTCAGTAATCCCTTCGCAGTTGATGTGGAAAAAGGATTTAACCAACCTCCAAATGGAGCTGACTGAACTCCAGTGTGATGAAACGCTGAAGTCAAAGTTTGATGCTGTTGGGGCCGCACAGTTTCCACAGTTCATCCCTGACACGATGCTTCAGCTCCGCACCAAAGTTGCTCAATTGTTCTCCATGTTTGGTAGCACTTACCTATCTGAGCAACTTTTCTCCTCAATGAAGATGACGAAAACGTCTCACAGGAGACATCTGACTGACGAACACCTTTTTTCGATAATGAAGGTTTCCTCAGCTCAAAAGCCTGAGCCCCGACATTGATGAACTGGCATCCAAGAAAAGATGCCACGTATCTGGCTTGGCCGCAGCAGAGTAGATCAGTGTGTCACAAAATAAGCAATAAATAAGTTTTCTATGCACCTTTTCTTGTTACTCCAAGGCCTGAATGGTTTATTCATAGTTTATTTAATGTTTTATTCATAGTTGTTGTTATTTTCAAATTTATTAGCCTGTGTACGAAGCTAATTTTGACATTTACCTCAGAAAGGAGGCATTACATTTTTATTTAAATTTTATTTAATATGCCATTGATATGTTTTATTATTATTTTTAGCAACTCAGTTTTGCACACCTGCACTTTTAAATTATATAAGCCTTCTTTGTTCAATATTTATTGTTAAATCAAAACTTGTTTGGGTCCATATTAAAAGATTCATTTGTTCAACCTTGGCCCTCGACTTTGTTCAATTTAAAATTTTGGCCCTTATGTATTTGAGTTTGACATCCCTGGATTAAACAGTACCTGTCATTATATTCCAACTCATGTTGAAATATAATTAGGAATGTCATTCCTAATTATATATTCTCTCAATTGGGTGGTCTTGATTTTCTTCTGCTCTGTAACTTTAATCCTGAAAAAAATCACAGTCAAACTGTCCACATTCCACAAACAATGTTTGCTATCTTGGTTACTCATCGATAAGCAGCACAACTATTCTCCTCACAATTGTATAATCTGGCATAATAAGGATATTCTATACAAAAATAAATTTCTCTACATTGACTACTAGAAAAAATATATATAATGTATAGTCGAGGTAAATTAATACTGTTTTGGGTTTTATTGTGTGTGTTATTTACTAGTTATGTCGCAGTTTGACTGGTTGTGGGAGGGTCAATATCACTCCGCCGTTGCTAGGAGACGACGATTGTGGAACAGATGTTTTGTTCTCTGTTTCTAATGGCTGTGTAGCGTAAGGCTAACTGAGTTATTTTGTTACAATTAGAAATTAAAATGTTGCTGACTTAATTACAATATTTCGCTTGATTGTTTGCCACTGTTACATTATTATCCCAAAACATCAAATGTTCAAAGTAATCCGTGAGAAATTCAAGAAAAATGTGCGAAAAGGACAATATGCAGTTTGGAACCAAATGAAAGCACACCATGGCCAGCAGGATTACAAATAAAACAGCAGCTAATAGCACAGAAAAACATGGAGTTTGGAACTTCAACTCCATGCTTGAGTTGAAGCATGGAGAACCTACCTTTCAGATAGGTTCTTGTCCAAAACCTATCTGAAAGAGGAGAACCTGGAAAAATATGTGCTTACTGGGAAAACAAAACACGTTATAAAAGAAAGAAGAGAGCAAGACAGTCCAGTTTATGTGGCGACACCATTGGATAGTGAAGGGAGGGAAATAATTAACTTTTTGTTAATCTTATGGTGTAATTCACTAAAGCCAGTTTGTTCTTTAAATTCATTTAATTACCTTTGTGTCTCATTTAAACATCCCACCATTCTCAGATTGCTATTGTCCCATTGATTTAATATATGTAATAATCTTAACTAACACAGTAGTTAAGATTGTTCATTTTTATTTGTTAGTTGTGCTACTTGATTTAGTGTTGTTTACTTAAAGCAAATTAGGCTTACCTTCTCACTATTCCTAAGCTTACTGTCAGGACTCTGGCTTTTTGGGTTTGGTTTTGCTTTTGCATCATTATTCTTTAGTTACCTTAGGTTCTGTTATTCTTGTATGCCTGAGTCTATGTCTAGCTTTTTTTAGTGATTACAGTTAGATTATTTTTATTAAATCCTTCTAGTTAATTCTTATTTCAGCCTCCCTGTTTCTAGTAATGTTTATTTCTTAGTTATTTCATCATCCTTGGTTCAGTTATTCTTACATATCTGAGATTAGGTATACCTTTCTTTAGTAATCCTAGTTAGCTTATTTCTTACGTCTTCTAGCTTGGGGCAATGAGTTTATATAATTCTTTTAAGTAAGGTGAACTAATTAGATTGTACAGTGTACCAGGAGTTCTCTTCTTCAAATGTCTACACCACTTTCATTGACAACTCAAAATATCTTAAAATGTCCCACAGTTTTAAACATCTTTATAATTTCCTTACCGTTAGGCTTTGGTGGTGGTGGTGGAGGTGGAGGTGAAGGTGGGGGTGGGGGTGGGGGTGAGGGGCTTGGTGAAGGACGTGGCTGCTGATTTTGTCTGGGTGGATCAGGAAGAGCTGAATGTCGCTTTGAGTTTCTTTTTTCTCGTTTTGATTTACCACCTAGAGGGGCAAAAGAAAAAAACTTATTCACTGAACCTTGACGTAGCCTGGAACAAGGTGATTTAAGTCTATTCACCAATATTTTGGAAGAAATCCCTCTTTTCTCTGAAAGATTGCCGGTCATCTGGCTCTGCCAGCTCCACATTTTCTTCTGGCTATGAAAGCAAATGGACAGGATGGTGTCACTTTACAACTTAAGAAATAATAGTTTCATGGGTCATTATTCTTAGTCACAAGAAAACAAGATCAAGGAATATTAAAAATAAAATGTATAATAAAGTTTTTATCTTTTCTCTCCATTGGCATGTCAAGCTGACTTCCAAAATTACTTCATTTAATTAAAATGTATATTTTGGCATTGACGGATTCTCTCACTTTCCATATTCTGTTGTTATGAGCACCTTTAAAGTAAACCATAAAATCTCTAGCATAGCCTATTTGACAAGAATGTCTATAAATGGATAGTCCACAATTTTACTTTGGATCTTTTAAATAACTTGTCAAGATGGATGTAGAAAAATACAGAGGAAAAAGAACCAGTTAGAAATACCTCAGATTCAGATTGCCTGGAAGCTTGTTTACGTGCAGATGCTTTGGGCTTTGACCGTCTGGGTGAGGGACTTCGAGAGGAAGGCGAGTGCTGGCGTTCTCTGGAGCGGCGTGATGACTCGCGCCCAAACTGTCTATCTTTCTCATTTCTTTGTGTCTTAGCTTGCTGTTCCTTCTTCTGCCGTTCTTCAGCCTGCTGCTGAGACAAAGTCATTGCCTGCAAGGTCATCTGCTGGGCCTGAAATGAGAAGATTGATAATCCAAATTAAGAACATAGAGCAAATAAATTGTAGTTTATCTTGATTAAAAATTTTTGATGGAACTCACCATGAGTAAGGCCTGTTGGTTGATGAGAGCTTGCTGAGTTGCTGCCATCTGCATGGGGTCACTCACAGTGGGAGCCTGAGGCACCATTAAAGCTGTGAAAGAATAATTTTCATTAACAAGGGGATAAATATTACAACTGATTACTCAAAAAAGCTTAAAATATTTCAGAATCAGCTAACACAATGGACAGTAGATGATACAAGTTGACTTGGTGGGAGCTCAGTATCAAATTGTTCCTGTGTCCTACCAGCAGGAAATATTCTTCTTCCTGTTCTCAGTGAAGGTGGAAGCTTTTCTCTCTGCTCTCTCCCTACCTAGAGCCTTTCTTTGCACATCCTCCAAACTTCAAATTGATCTAATTTTCTTGACTAAAAGACTGGGCAAAGGAGAGCCCTCTTGCCCTGATGGGACACATGCTGGCAGATACATTGTGGATTTTTTGGGGAAGTGGAAGATAATGTATGTGCCTATTTTGTCCATTCAGGATGTGGAAGATTTGTACTTATTCGGATTTTCGATAACAGGATTTCTGATGTGACATTCCACGTCCCAAGAGATAGGTTCTGCAACCGAGGATCAGATCGTCAGGGCCCCTTCCCTCGGCCACCACCCATCCCTCACTGCATCTGACCCCTTTGGCCCCTCTCACATGTGATGGGCCCATGGGAGCAGGGACCCATGTCTCTTCTTCAGGCTAAGCTGCTACCCCCGCGACCCCATGCCAGATAAGCGGAAGAAAATGAATGAATGGATGGATGGATGGATTTCCGATGTTTGGAGTTCAAGTTCCAATATTGGAAGTTTGGAAGTTGTCAGCAGCTGTTATGCCTGACAGCTGCCTGGCCAAGATGCAGAGTGAAGGATTAGGCTGACTGGTGAGCGCTCACACCAATATGCTATGCCACCAGAGCCTCATGCTGGATGAGTCTTGCAGAGAGTCAAAGGCCAGCGGCGGACCCCAGAGCATGCAGAACTTGCCAGTTCGGTCCAGCGGGAATGATCACACTAATTTGGATGATTGGAATTACCACTGGGATGAACCAGCCACATTTTAGGGCAGACAGAATGTCTTGGCTCCCCCGAGTAGGCCTTTCCTACTCTTTCCATCCTACCTTTCCTACTCTTTCCATCCTCACCCCCTGACATCTGGCAGACTGTACTCAAGGTCAACTGATTAACTCCACAACATATCAGAGACAATGGCTGGGGTCAGCTGTCTGGTTCAGGGACTAATGCTTCCTGCACTCTCACACTGACTTTCATTCTTCATGGTTAGAAACACACACCCTTAAACTCACTGCCTTTGCTGGCTCCACTCCTGTATCTACATGTTGCTTCTTAATTTTTTAAGTTCAAGTATAGAACAGGTTTACCTGGCATATTTGGCATCATGGCAGCTGGACCATAACTGGGAATTGCAGGGTTTACTGGTGCAACTAAAACACAGTGTGCATTAATATAGAGAGTGAGAGAGAAAACAAAGATCTTTTCAGATATTTTATTTCAATAAAGTTCATACAATGAAAAAATGATGATCTGCAGGAAAAAAATAATATTCATATTAAAAATAACATGCTGCTTCTACTGGGAAAACTGGGATACTGTAGTATCCCAGGAAAACTTCAATTAAATGAAGTAAATCACTTAAATGTAAAAAAACAAGTAATTTATACTATAGTCACTTGAGACACAATCAGGGCATATTACTGAATCTTCAGCCACACAGTACTGTGTCTTCCCTTCTGTCTAGTATTATGCATCTTGATTGTTTGTAAAGCTTTATGCAGAGCTGTTATGTTAATCTTGTGCTGCTAAAAATGCTGTGCAATGACAATAAATCTAATCTAATCTCTAGTCCACTCATTGTGAGACTACTAGCACCAATTGGCTGGACCTCTGTTGAATTAGGTTAGTCACTTTAAACGGGCTGAATATTTATGCAATGAATTATTCTATGTTAAATGCGTACAGAAATTGTCATTTTGCAAAAATAAATTTTCACTTTGATATAGGATTTTTTTTTTAATCCTTTCGCCAAAAAGCTAAAGTTTGTTGATCATAATTGGTTTTTACAAGCAATAAAACATGTAAAATATCTAAGAGGATGAATACTTTTTAGGAACTATATTTGGCAGTTCTTGCAGAACTTGGTCTCTTGCTGCTATCAGTGACATCAATCCGGTTTATTTGTACAGCACATTTCAGCAACAAGGCAGTTCTTTACATCATAAAAACTCAAAAATATAAAGTCATAAAAAACATCAACATTTGTTTCTTACCCAATTAGAAACCAGTAAGGAGAAATAGATTTTGTCATTCTGACATCTGGCAGACTGTACTCAAGGTCAACTGATTAACTCCACAACATATCAGAGACAATGGCTGGGGTCAGCTGTCTGGTTCAGGGACTAATGCTTCCTGCACTCTCACACTGACTTTCATTCTTCATGGTTAAAAACACACACCCTTAAACTCACTGCCTTTGCTGGCTCCACTCCTGTATCTACATGTTGCTTCTTAATTTTTTAAGTTCAAGTATAGAACAGGTTTACCTGGCATATTTGGCATCATGGCAGCTGGACCATAACTGGGAATTGCAGGGTTTACTGGTGCAACTAAAACACAGTGTGCATTAATATAGAGAGTGAGAGAGAAAACAAAGATCTTTTCAGATATTTTATTTCAATAAAGTTCATACAATGAAAAAATGATGATCTGCAGGAAAAAAATAATATTCATATTAAAAATAACATGCTGCTTCTACTGGGAAAACTGGGATACTGTAGTATCCCAGGAAAACTTCACTTAAATGAAGTAAATCACTTAAATGTAAAAAAAACAAGTAATTTATACTATAGTCACTTGAGACACAATCAGGGCATATTACTGAATCTTCAGCCACACAGTACTGTGTCTTCCCTTCTGTCTAGTATTATGCATCTTGATTGTTTGCAAAGCTTTATGCAGAGCTGTTATGTTAATCTTGTGCTGCTAAAAATGCTGTGCAATGACAATAAATCTAATCTAATCTCTAGTCCACTCATTGTGAGACTACTAGCACCAATTGGCTGGACCTCTGTTGAATTAGGTTAGTCACTTTAAACGGGCTGAATATTTATGCAATGAATTATTCTATGTTAAATGCGTACAGAAATTGTCATTTTGCAAAAATAAATTTTCACTTTGATATAGGATTTTTTTTTTTTAATCCTTTCGCCAAAAAGCTAAAGTTTGTTGATCATAATTGGTTTTTACAAGCAATAAAACATGTAAAATATCTAAGAGGATGAATACTTTTTAGGAACTATATTTGGCAGTTCTTGCAGAACTTGGTCTCTTGCTGCTATCAGTGACATCAATCCAGTTTATTTGTACAGCACATTTCAGCAACAAGGCAGTTCTTTACATCATAAAAACTCAAAAATATAAAGTCATAAAAAACATCAACATTTGTTTCTTACCCAATTAGAAACCAGTAAGAAGAAATAGATTTTGTCATTGCCATCATCAAATTTTGGGTCAAAAATCAATTTTAAAAAGGTTGGGTTTTAGACTGAAATTAAAGGAACTCAGTGTTTCAGCTGTTTTGCATTTGTATTTCTTTGCTCTAACCCAGAAAATAGCCTTTGTAAAATAAAACTGGACCTGTGCTGATAATTTCAATATGTAATATGCAGATGTGGTAATAACAATAAGTGCTTTTTAAAAAACCAAATGAATAATTGTACATAAAAGAAACCATTTAATCTCCAGAGATTGAATCAAAATTTAAAAGGTTTTTTTAGTTCTGAAAAAATAACAGTTGAATGCTTATTAAACCATGGAAAAGAAATGGTTTAAATATATCAATCTGAAAGTTTGAAAATTTTGGATATCAAACTATTCAATCAGCAATATGCATATCCTTCTAATATTTCTTCCACAATTTCAACTAAAAAATATTGCTTTGCTTGCTAAACCTGGTCAATGTTGTTAACATTTTACTTTACTTTCTAAGAGAAATAACATAATTTTCTAGTTTGTATTCTATTTTATATCTTTATTTTGAACGTATAATGGTAAACTTTTTCCTTTCTGAATAGATCTGTCTATATTTTGGTGTTGGCAAAGACTGAGCTCATCAGGAAAGTATCAGTGGAAACATGCAGAAAGACAGTCAGCATTTTAAGAAGTGCTTCTATGATAAGAAATACTGTTCCATTGATAAATGTATTTTACCAAAAAATGTCAAGCAGGAATTTATTTATGAGACTGCAGAACAAAGAAAACAGTCTATGAATGATGGGTGAAATTGAATCAAAGGTTTGCTGCCAGTTTGGTCTTATTAAAGATCAGTTTATGGTTCCAATTTTATGCATAATGTGTGAAGGAGCTGGGTATTGTGGCTCAGAAAAACTTTGAGTCAACAGTGTAAAACATCCTTAACAATTATCCATGTTACTGTATCGACATAATGGGTAAAATATATATATCAGAGAGCAATATCATCCTAATCACTTACCCATGGGATAGGTTGGCATTGTCATAGGCATCCCTGAAAAACAAAGTAACCATTTCTAATTTGGCAACATTTATCTCAAACTCAATGTAAAATAACTACATTTCTCTCAATAAAAAGTCAACCAGTCATTTCCATTTCCAACGATGAATCCCATTAGTCAATTGATCAGTCCTCAATCTGTGTCCTCACTCTGATTTTCTAATCTTAATTTTTTTAGTGTGCCTATCTTGACTATATAGTTTAAAAGCTGCTCTGTTAACAAATCAATCTTATATTTTTGGCCAAGAAAGTTTGATCAGTTTTAATTCAAAATTTCATCTTAAATAATACAACGTAATTGTGATGTAAAATAATCTTTCATGGGGCGTGGGCTATGTCTCTACATGGAGTAGACGTGTATTGAGGGAGCTCCGACTCAACTTCACCATTATTTCAGCCTAAATAATATTTTAAACTTCTGCTTAGCAAATTTGTAGTATACCATAACACTATGAACAAGATGACGAAGCCCAAAGGAAATAAGAAGGACAAAAGCTCGGGGGATGAGCCCGTGGACGACCGGACCAAGCTAGCAAGCTTCGAGGTGGCTGAGCTAACACGAGCCCCGCGTGCTCTCCAGGTCCATCTGACACCAATGAAGACGTCCTAGCAGCCATAAGCAAGCTTAGCAGTACGGTCAACATGAGAGCTCAACGGAGCTCAATGGATAAATTTCCAGTCTCATAGCAGCGCTTGCCGATATTTGTGATTGTGTGACATCAACTGAGGCTGCAGTCGTGTCACAGGATAGACGGATTTCAGAGCTGGAGAAGGGACACGATAGCCTAGCTGCTCAATGCTCTCTACAGCAAGCTAAACTTGATGATTTGGAGGCGTGCTCGCGCCGGCAGAATATCCGTATTGTAGGCATACGAAAGAAAGCCGAGAATGATTTTGTCTGTAAACTGCTGCCCGAATTGTTGGCAGAGAACAACTTTGATCGGCCAATTAAAGTGGATCGGGCACACCGGAGCCTAACGCACGCCAAAGATGGGAAGGTGAGAGCCATCATCATAAGGCTGCATTATTTTCAAGAAAAGGAGCGGGTGCTGCGGTTGGCAAGGGAGAAGAGTCATCTGCAGTACGACGGTCGCCCGGTGTTTATCTTTCCCAACCTCACCTCAACTGTTATGAAGAAATGTCAGGCGTTCCAAGCCATCAGGGAGCAATGCAGGTCCAAGAGAATTCGTTATGGATTTTGATACCCTGCGCAGTTCATGGTTACTGTGAATAACAACACCACTACGTTGTTATCTGGAGTTCAGCACTCCAGAGGAAGCCGATAAATTCCTGAGCCGGGAAATTGAGGACTGGTGGTCTGGGACTAAATGGACAGACTATTTCTTTGAAATCTTGAGAAAGCGAGAAGTTAAAAATTCTGTCATTGGGTTAGAAATTGAACTTATTCATTTTGATACCTTAATTGTGTAAGGTTGAGCGGCTACTCGGGTTGGAGAGATGGAGAGGCTTGTTGCTAATCCTCCACCAGGTGGAAGGCTGGTTCTAGCTTTAAGCTGGGGGTATGGAGACACCGCTCCTGGTTCTGTTCAGTTATGTTGGGGATGGGGAGGGTTAGTTACGTTATTGGGAGGGTTGTTTCTTGCAATCAGCGTGTTCTGAATACTGTATAATTATATGCACAGTCATGCAACAGATAGTTACTAAAATGTATACAAATTGATGTCAACTGATCCAGATAAACAAAGTAAGATGGGGTTAATTTGATTAGCTGGAATGTTCGAGAGATAAATAGCCCTCTAAAAAGAGGTAAAGTTTATGCACACCTGCGTTCATTGAAGGCTGATATTTGTTTTCTCCAGGAAACCCATATTAAGGAATCGGCTGCTAAAGTTCTTAGTCCCTCCTGGGCCAGCACAAAACTAGAGGGGTTGCAATTTTGATTAAAAAACATACACCTTTTGTTCACAAGCAGACAATTTCAGATCAAGGGGGAAGATATGTGATTGTTAGTGGGCTGCTGAATTCTGTACCAGTGACTCTAAGAAATATATATGGGCCTAATTTTGACAATCCCATTTTTTTTCAAAACCTTTTTAATGTAGTACCGGATTGGGTTGGCTCTAATATAATTATCGGTGGGGTTTTAAACCTAATCCTGGACCCAATTTTAGATAGACAACGCCCTCAGTCTAATTCATTCAAGAATGGTGAGTCCCTTAAAAGTCTATTACAATCTCACAATATGGTTGACATTTGGAGACTACTATATCCTACTGGAAGAAATTATTCATACTTTTCAGCAGTAGGATTGATTACTTCTTATTGGACTCTAGGTTGTTAGCATCAGTATCAAGCTGCAAATATCACAGTATTCACATATCAGATCATGCTCCTGTGTCGCTGAACCTTAACTAGATTTTAAAAAACGGAGATGGAACTGGCGCTTAAATAATACACTGTTGAAAGATAAGGAGTTTTTCTCCTATGTCTCAAATAAAATTAAGTCATACTTGAGTGCTAATGATAGGGGGATGTGGATGATGCAATGCTTTGGGAAACAATGAAGGCTGTTATAAGAGGATGTATAATCTTGTTCGAGGCAGCAAAACGTAAAGAGTCCAAGTTAAGGTTGGATAAAATAGATGACTTCTTGACCAGCTTAGAAAACTCATATAAATTAAAGCAGTGCCCAGACACATTGAATAAAATAACTCTACGATATGAATATAACTCTATTATGTCAACAAACGGTTCTAAATTACTGGTTCAAGTCAAACAAAGATACTTTGAGTTAGGTGATAAACCCCATAAGCTATTAGCCCATCAGCTTTAACAAGCACAGGCCTGGTTCTTGTATTAAGCTTATATTCAAGCTTAATATAATGTATTAAGCTTGAAGATGGAACTTTACTCACAGATCTGGATAAAATCAATGACCGCTTTGCAGACTTCTACACCAGTGTTTATCAGTCAGAAGGAAAATTGGACATTGAAAATATGGACAGATTTTTTGAAAATTTGAATTTGCCAAAACTACCATCAGATTCAATTGAAGCTCTGGAAGCCAACATAACTTTACAGGAAATTGAATCTGTTATCTCTACACTTCCCAACAACAAAGCGGCTGGTCCTGACGGCTTCAGTGTTGAGTTCTTCAAAGTATTCAGTCCTATATTATCACCTCTACTTTTGCGTATGTTAAACCACTCTAAGCAAGCGACAAGACTGCCTCCCACCTTATACAGAGCCAATATTTCGCTCATTCCTAAACCTGGCTGAGATCCAGAAGTTGTTACATCCTACCGCCCAATATCATTGTTACCTCTAGAAACCAAGATCCTTGGGAAAATTCTAGCCAATAGACTCAAAAAGCACATAGGTTTAATCATCCACCCGGATCAGACCGGCTTTATGCCAGGTAGGCATATGTTTTTTAATTTGCGTCGTCTTTTCAATATATTATATTCAAATCATTCAAAGGAGTCCATTGTTATCTCGCTAGATGCACAACGAGCATTTGATCAAGTAGAATGGCCTTATATGATGTATGTTCTTAAAAAATTTGGCTTTGGGCCCCTGTTTACTAATTGGATTGAAATCATTTATTCACACCCAACTGCCTCGGTTATTACTAATCAGAATATCTCCTGCCCCTTTGCTATTCATTGTGGTACACGTCAAGGCTGTCCGTCCCCTCTCCCCATTTCTCTTCTCGGTCGTTATTGAACCTCTGGCCGCCAGCATTAGGCAAAACCCCTTAATATCTCCTATTGAGATGTTTAATTGTAAGCATCATATTTCACTGTATGCTGACGATATACTTTTATATATCTCTAACCCACGGAAATCGCTGTCTCCTCTTTTGACGATGATCAACAATTTCAGCAGTTTCTCTGGTTTTTCTATTAATTGGGACAAAAGTGAACTAATGCATCTTACTACAGAGGCTGATTCGGTATATTTGAGGTCCACATCATTTAAGATAACTTATGATTCCTTTACATAGTTGGGCGTGTTGGTAACAAAGAAGCCAGAACATGTTTTACGATTGAACTGGCAGAGTAAAATTCTACAACTCAAACAGAATATCGATTTCTGGAAAACTCTCCCGCTATCTATGGCTGGTAGGATTAACGCCATTAAAATGGTAGTGTTACAACGATTTCTTCACTTATTTCAATCTGTCCCATGTTTTATAGGTGTATCCTACTTCAGACAATTAGATTCTATTATTATTCCCTTTATTTGGGGCTATAAAAGTGTCAGAATTTCTAAAGTACACTTATGTAAACCAGGAATGGAGGGTGAGTTCTCCTTACTAGATTTCAAGCAATATTACTGGGCTTGCCATTTATCCATCTTGGCGTGGTGGAGGAAGGGCCCACTCTCATTTGATTGGGACGTGTCCTTCCTGGTTATCTTTAGAGCGTCTGCACTGTTGTAATTCGTCTCTAAGTGTGCTCCTTAATGACTTTAGACTTTTTTATTGTCCATTAAACTTACATAAAATGGAAAATTTGCTTTGGTAATGGCACAAAGACACACAACACAAACACACATCACAGTCAGCACAATAAGGAATAAAATAATAGATATATGTATAGATGGTAAGACAAAATCTGTAAAATAAAATCAAGTCATTACTCTACCCATGTCATTCAGTTAATATTAAAAGCCATTTAAAATTTACCATACTACTGCTAAGAATAGCACACAGAATTTTCTACACTGAGTTACGATGTACTGTGTTACTGTGTGAAATTAAAAATCAATAGAAATACTACTAGCAGACTTTTAGGGAGCACATAGAGCTTATCTATTCTCAGTTACTATAATCAGTTTTTTGTTTAGAATAGCCACAGCTGATGGAACAAATGACCGCTTGTAGCCATTCTTTCTTGCCATTGGGACTTTAAGTCTACGTCCAGATGGCAGTAACTGAAGAGCACAGTGAAGAGGGTGGATAGGGTCCAGATAGACTTGATGTGCCTTCTTTGTTAGGGCCCGCATGTACAAATGTGAAAGTTGCAGCTGCTTAAGTCCAATAATCTTTCCAGCCTGGTTGACGATCTGTCCCAGCTTGTTCTTTTGTTTGACAGAGATGTACCCATACTATGACACGATGTTAAATGTCAGCACACTCTCGGTCAGGGACTTGTAGATCATGTACATAGTGCGCTGACTGGTGTTGAGGCCCCTGAGTCTTCTCAGGAGAGCCAGGCACTGTCTACCTTTTTTTTAAAATGTGTAGTCCACATGGTCTTGAAACTGTAGGTGACTATCTATAACTGTCCTGAGGTATTTAAACTGAGTCACCTGTTCCACCTCCTGACCCTTCATGCCGATTGGCCTGAAGGTGTGCCCAGAGTCTTTATTGCCACCCTTCTTGCTGCTTCCCAGCCACACCTCCTTAGTTTTGGAGACATTGAGGTCCAGGAAGCTGCTGTCAAACCAGGCAGATAAGGCGTTAATGTACTGCAGGTAGGGGGAGGTATCTGTCTCCCATAGGCAGGCAATTAGAGTCATATCATCTGCATACTTGATGAAGGAGAGGTTATCAGTTTGACACTGTAGCTCATTGGTGTATATGGAGAAGAGCAAAGGTGATAACACACATCCTTGAGGAACGCCGATGTTGAGGACCAGAGAGTCAGAAAGGCAGTTCTTGATGCACACACGCTGGGGTCGGTCCGTCAAAAAATCCCTGATGAGGAGGACCAGGCCAGAACTGATTTTCAGTTCACAAAGGTGTTGTAGAAGGAGGTGTGGTTGCACTGTGTTAAAGGCAGAGGAGAAATCCATGAAAAGAACACGGGCGTGAGTCTTTGGTTTATCCAAGTGACACTGCAAGTTATTTCGAGAGAGTGAGTGTGGCGTCCTCCACCTCCGTTGGTTCTATAAGAAAATTGCATGGGGTTTAATTGACCTGCTACCTGGCGGGTCAGATTATTGCGAATTAGACACTCCATGCATTTGCTAAGAATGGGTGTAAGGGCAATGGGTCTGAAATCAGTGTTGGTTTTGGCGTGGGGAGTTTTTGGCGCAGGGAGGATGGTTGCTGTCTTCCAGGCTTTAGGATAGTGTTTGCTGTTAAACAGCAGCTGAAATATATTTGTAATGGTAGGACCTAGTTGGTAGCATATTCCTTTAGAACCCTCCCCTTAAGTCTGTCTGGGCCAGGGGCTTTGTGAGGGTTCAGCCTCTGGAATATGGAGGTCACTGTGTACTCCTGAATAATCATAGGGTCAGGTGTCAGACCAGCACACACATCATCACACTCCTTTTGAAAATCATGAATATCAAACCTGGAATAAAACATATTTAGATTGTTGGCGAGCTGGAGAAGGTCCTCGTCGCACTGCGAGATGTGTCTTTGCTTCCCGCCCATCATTTTATTCAGCCCTCTCCATGCATCTCTGGCATTACCAGTCCTTAATTTTCCTTCAACCTTATCTTTGTAGATCAGTTGGGCCTTTTTCATTAGCTGTTTGACTTCCTTAGTCAGACAGCTCCTTTGTTATTTCTAGGTTGCCCTCTATGAAGCTTTTTTCCTCAAATTCAGTTGATGTTTCAGTTCTTTGCTGACCCAGGGTTCATTATTGGAGTAGATTTTGATTTCTTTTGTTCCAATTACTGAGTCCATACAGAATTTAATGTAACTGTGTCAATTAATAAGTCAGTATTGCCCTTACAGTCATTAAAAAACAATTTCCACTCTGTAGCTTCAAAACTGCCTCTCAGCATGTCCACCGAGCTGTCTGTCCAGGCCTGGCAATGAATTACAGTGGGTTTAGTCCTTTTCAACAATTGGCGGTACTTTGGAAGAACGTGGATGACGTTATGATCTGACAGCCCCAGAGGGGGGCGAGCCCGGGAAGCATAGGCACCTTCCACATTCCCATAGCATTTATCAAGAATTTTGTTCTGTCTTGTCGTGCATGTGATATACTGCTCCAGGTTTGGCAAGTGGGGGAGACGACACATTTATTGAAATCCCCCAAGAGAAAAACAGGGTCATCCCCTGAGTGGCGCAGCGCTTTGTTATAACTGGCAGCTATGCTGTCTGCCACGAGTTTAAGAACTGGGCCAGGAACATATACCAAAATAACTGTTATTTGGTCAAATTCGCGAGGCAAATAGTGTGGTCTGAATGAAACAGTCATTAATTCATAGTGAGCAGTGCATTTAGTATCCCGTACCATGATGTTTGTTGCCCAGCTGGAATTTATGAACATACACAACCCGCCTCCGGTGCATTTTGCTGTCTTAGTTTTGTCACGATCATAGCAAACTAAGGAATATCCTTCCAAGTTGATGTTATTTATGTCATCGTTCAGCCATGTTTCCGTTATACATATCAAGTTGGATTGTTTGTAGTCCCTGTCGAACTTTATGAGTGCCGAGAGTTCATTCATTTTGTTTTTAAGTGAGCGCACATTAGAAAGAGTTAGTGTCGGGAGAGGGAAGCGACTCCCCCTCCATTTCAACCTGTTGCGAATCCCGCCTCTTGATCCTCTTTTCTTTTTCTTTTTATCACTCCATCCATGGTGGATTACCCCAGGAGGACTGAAGAGTAAGTTCGGTGGTTCATTGAAGGAACATCGGAGATTCAATAGATCCTTCTGAATGTAGCGAAGGTTGGGTACCTGACAGTGCAGTGGAGTTTCTCTTCCGTGTGCGCTTATAGTGTCCCAGATTACTATTAGGATCCAAGTCAGAGTCATTATCCTGGTCAGCATACTGACCTTCATGTTCCTTCACCTTATTATCACTTGGCTTCACTTACAGACTTACTACAAACAACGGCAAACACGCCAGACACGCCACTACCGAGGGTCAGCACGTACGCATGCGCCCCACAAAGTTCTGGGGCGCATGTGTACGTAATAGCCCCATTAAAGTCAGTAAAACACTCTATACCAATAGTTTTGTCATTAGGAATACTATCAGAATCTGGAAACGGATACAAGAGTTTATAAAAGCTCCAGAGGTTTACTTTGATACTCCAATCTGTGAAAATCATTCCTTTGCACCAGGTCTCAGTGACGCCATCTTTCGGACGTGAAGAATGAAAGGCATTGATGTGATAGGCAACCTATATATTAATGGAACTTTTGCATCTTTTGCACAGTTATGTTCTGAGTATAATCTTCCCCCATCAAGTTTTTTCCGTTATCTGCAGGTTCGGGACTATGTTAGGAAAAATGTGTTGGATTTTGGAACTCTAACAAAGCATGAAACTCTGGAGAAAATAAATAAATTTGATCCTGCCAATCAGGGGGCAGTGTCATACTTTTATAAGATCTTTAATAATATACATGTAGACACAACCAGGATAAAAAAGGCATGGGAGGATGAGTTAGGGCAGCAGCTATCCGATGAATTATGGGAGGAAGGTTTGAAAAGTGTACAAGACAGTTCAGTCAATGCCAGACATAATCTCATACAGTTCAAAACATTACATAGACTCTATTATTCGAGGGAGAAGCTGAGCACTTTCTTTACTAGCGTATCTCCAGTTTGTAATTGCTGCCAGGCTGCTATTGGTAACTTGACACACTCCTTCTGGTCATGTGTTCAGCTTCACTCATTTTGGAAGAACATTTTTCATTTCTTTCAACAGCTTTTGGAAAGAAATGGGATCCAGAACCACTTATTGCAATCATTGGGGTCTCCAGTGCTTTGCGATCAGCCACTAAGCAGGAGAAAATGGCTGTTTTGTTTGGTACGGTGATTGCCAAAAGGTTGATTTTGAGATTTTGGAAAAAGGACTCTGTGCCCACATTTCATCTCTGGTTGGGGGAACTAGCAAATACTCTGAATCTGGAAAAACTGAGATATTACAATGAAGATAAAGTCAGTGTGTTTGAGAAAATATGGAATCCTGTATTAAAATCCCTTCAATGAAAAATTGTTAATGACAGACCTGCCACGGCTTAAGATCTTGTATTCACTTTGTGATGTACTTTTGTTGTTTTGACTTTGTAAGTGCTTTATGATGTGCCGATTTAGGAGGGTTAGGGATGGGTGGGAATTTGATCTGTTATGCTAATTTATGTATGTCAGTATGGAAAATTTAATTTAAAAAAAAAAATCTTTCATGTAAACTCACTCATTTGAGTAAGCATATACATTAAGATATGCCTAAAATATTGACTATAAATTTAAAAATTGACATTTCAAAGTATCTAATAAATTGCATACATTTATTATGATCCAGATGTTCTGTGCGATGTGTAATTACAAAAAAATACTTTACCACCTCCAAACATTCCAGGATGCATCGGTCCAATCCCTCCTTTTCCTCTCATCCTGCGGTTTAACATGGCTACTCTATCCATTTCCTACACATGAACACATTCAGTTTAATGTTTTAATGTTAAAGTTGTAACAGAGCGGAAACTCTAAAAAAATCACAAATGAGGAAAAGCAGAGTGGCAGGGAAACCTAAATAATACAAAGAGTTGACATGTAGCAGGAGTGAGTGAGGTTGCATGTGCCACAATAAGCACACAATAAGCTTGCCTTGAGCTAATTAGTAAGAAAGAGTGAAGACGTCACTAACCACAGGTCCTTGGTCTAGCACAGAATCAAATAAGTCATCAACATAGGTCTCCATCTGTCTGCTCCGCCCTGTAGACAGATAGAAATATACATTAGAAAGCTCCAGACAGAATCAGAAACATTACTTTGATTTATTTTTTGCAGTATACTGCTTAATTAGATTTATTTAGATGTTTGGACAACACCATTTGACATGTTAACAGTTGAGACCATGTATGTACAGTTTGTAACAAGTTTCCTCCTGCTATCGGGTCGTTTTTCTTTCTACTGTCACTACATGCATATTGGTATGGAGGACTACATATAAGCAAATGCAACTGATTGTTCAATGTTCCAAATGTACCTTCAGTGATGTTGACTGGTGCAAAGCCAGCTGGGTTTCTTTTAGAAAACCGTTTACCAATTTGAATAATAAACTGAACTTGACACCATTGTTTTAATGGCATGTGTTAAACTGAAATGTTTGCAAATGACTTTGGATCTGTCCAAATGATTGGGCCAAATTGACAATAGAATTCTTTTGTAAAGTCCTTTAGATAACATTTGTTATAATTTGGTGATATGTAAATGAAATGCAATGAATTGAACTGAAAATAAATATATCTGTGTGACTTTAAAGAGATAAGAATGAAAGTACAGTCACTAAAAACAGTTTACTAACTACCTCTATGTCATAGAGGTATCTATATAAAATTTCCTTCTCGCCCACCGCGGGTGGTTCCTACCCTCTGAGCTCGGGTCCTCTACCAGAGGCCTGGGAGCTTGAGGGTTCTGAGCAGTTTCTTGGCTGTGCCTAGAACTGCACATTTCTGGACTGAGATGTCTGATGTTGTTCCTGGGATCTGTTGTAGCCACTGCTCCAGTTTGGGGGTGACTGCCCCGAGGGCCCCGATGACCACAGGCACCACTGTGGTCTTCACCTTCCAGGCCCTCTCCAGTTCCTCCCTGGGGCCCTGGTATTTCTCCAGTTTCTCGTGCTCCTTTTTCCTGATGTTGCAGTCACTCAGTATTGCTACATCCACCACAACGGCTTTCCTCTGTTGTTTATCCACTACGACAATGTCCGGTTGGTTCAACCTTACCATTTTGTCTGTCTGGATCTGGAAGTCCCACAGGATCTTAGCTCGGCCATTCTCCACCACCTTTGGGGGTGTTCCCCACTTTGATCTCGGGGCTTCCAGTCCATATTCTGCACAGATGTTTCTGTACACTATGCCTGCCACTTGGTTATGTCGTTCCATGTACTCTTTCCCTGCCAGTATCTTGCACCCTGTTGTTATGTGCTGGACTGTCTCAGGGGCCTCCTTGCACAACCTACACCTTGGGTCTTGTCTGGTCTGGTAGATCTGGGCCTCTATTGCTCTGGTGTTTATGGCCTGTTCCTGGGCGGCCAGGATGAGGGCCTCTGTGCTGTCCTTGAGTCCAGCTTTTTCCAGCCATTGGTAGGACTTTCTGATATCAGCCACTTCAGTTATTTGCTGGTGGTACATCCCATGTAGGGGTTTGTCCTCCCATGATGGTACCTCCAGCACCTCAACTTCTGTTCCCCATTGTCTGAGACATTCACTGAGCAGATTGTCTGATGAGGCTTTGTCCCTGATGTATCTATGGATCTTAGATGTTTCGTCCTGGACAGTGGTTCTCACTCACTAGTCCTCTGCCTCCTTCCTTGCGGCTCGTGTACAGTCTCAGGGGGCTGGATTTGGGGTGGAACTCTCCATGCATTCTTAGTAGTTTTCGAGTCTTAACATCTGTGGCCTGTATCTCCTCCTTTGGCCAGCTAATTATTCCTGCAGGGTACCTGATTACTGGCGAGGCATAGCTGTTTATCACATGGATCTTGTTCTTGCCATTGAGCTGACTTCTCAGGACTTGCCTTATTCGTTGGAGGTATTTGGCTGTGGCTCTTTTCCTTGCGACTTCATCGAGGTTGCCATTTGCTTGTGGTATTCCCAGGTACTTGTAACTGTCCTCTATGTCTGCTATTGTTCCTTCTGGGAGTGAGACCCCTTCTGTGTGGATGACCTTCCCTCTCTTTGTGACCATCCAACCACACGTCTCTAGTCCGAATTCCAGTAGCCCATTTTTCGTCAAGGTGCTCTGGTTCCCCAGCACCTGACGCAGACCTTGTTTGGCCGGGCGACGTCTGAGCCGGCATCTCACTGTGTCTCATGGTATGAGGTAGGCAGTAGCTCAAAGGATCTTGCCTAAGGACCCAGGATTCGAACCCGGGCCTCCCGGGTGAAAGACTGATGACTATCCAGTCATCAGTCATATTTAATTCAATGCAATTTTGATTTGTGAACAAACAGACATCATTTTAATTTTATTTAATTTTGAGCATCCATCTTTCTGTCTGTCTATCCGTTCACAAGAAGCACATGTACCAGCCTGTTCTAGATTTCTAAGTGAGTATCTAAATTAATCAGACTATTTTGAAAAGCCTATGGCATGATATTCACAATGTTTGATCCAGGATGTATTTTTCTAAATTTAAAGAGATGTACATTGAATCCTGATTCCGAAGAAAGTAAAGCATTATTTTTCTACAATTCTTACGATAAAAATAAATTTTGGTATTCTTTGATCTAAAAAGGACAAGGTTAGACTATAGAGAGTGATGTCTGGATCTCTTTATTTAGTCTGCTGCCTTCACTGCCTGACTCCAGATGGACAGATGGATGGATAAATGGAAACAGATTGCAAATACAATTCCTAAATGGATTTGGGAAATAGAATGGGAAGATATGTAAATTTTTTTTTATTAAGAAAGAGAATGTAAATTTGTGTAAATAGTTTACACTTACAGAATGGCATTTATTACAATTTTTTATTTTTTTCCCCAAGTATCTATTCAATTTAATTCAGTTCAGTTTATTAATATATTGCTGATTTGCAACAATTTTCTCAAGGCACTTTACAAAAACAATGCAATTAGATGCCATGACATGAATCTGAAAGTGACGAAATTAGGATGTGTTAATATGTTGGTAATTAACACTTACGATCTTGTGGATAGTCTCTTCCCCAAAGGTTTCTGTCAAAGGGTGGCAGTCTGGGAGCTTGAGTGGAAGGTGCAGGTGGGATGAAATCATCAAAATCAGCAAACGGAATTCTGTAAAGAGACAGACATAGAAGATAACATTTAAAGTACATACGGTTAAAATGTACGCTAAGCCCTGCAGTTGCTAAGTATACTAACTCTGATTTTGCTGGATGGGGGATTGCATTATCATAAAAATTTAATGTAATTTGGTTTCCCTTTTTTTATTTTTTTCTCTTTGATATTTTATGACCAAATTAACCTGACTGTAGTTTACACAGCCATTCAATAAGTTAGAATATTATTTAAGTGTTAATTTATCTAAGTAACTCAGTTCACTGACTGAAGCAAATATGATTATGTCAAAGCCTTTATTTCAGATAATTATGATAATGTTCTGCTTACAGCTAATTAAGATAAAATTAAATCAGAAAAATAAAAAAAACTTTTTAATTCAGAAATGTGAGCTAAATAAATGTGTTTAATATCTGCTTAAAGGTTGTCATCTTCAAAAGGTACTGCTAGATATGAAATGAATTTGATTGTCCTATAACGGACAAAGGAAATAAAGAAAAGTTCTGAAAATAACAGTGCTTCACACTGTTTTTACCTCTCTCCTTGGTTGCTAAATAAGTAGTCAGACTGCATGGAGGAGGGCGTCCCTGGTGCTATGGGAACTTCGGCTTCAGTTTCAGCTTCAGCTCCAGCCAGCAGATCCATAACAAAGTCTGAGCCTGCAAGGTCTGACCACCCATCATCTGTAGCAAGAGAAACTGACCAACCTTGCACAGCCTCAGTCACCCCTCTTAAGTTACAACACCATACAGAGAGAGGGAAAATCAAGAAAGAATAAAACACAGAACAATGCAAAATAAGGCAGTTTTAACAAATATGGCTACCTGTAATAAAGAAGCCAAGAGGCCAGCTGCTCTCCTGTTGTCCATGACTCCACTTCAGTTGTCAATATCTCATCTGATGTCAGAGGAGACTTTGTTTTAAATTGATCCTTCCTGTTTAGGTCATGCTCAGATATTTTTTTAAATCTTACCATTGAAAGTGTTTACTTCCAGAAGCATTGTTCCTTTCCTCTGATTGGATGTCCACTCCAGTTGTGTGGGTGGATAGATGCGGGCAGTGGGGCCTGGGAGCTGCATGGAGGTCAGCAGCTTGTGTTGGCATAATGAACGATACTCTGCTGGACCATGGTCAGATACATACCTACACGGAAAATAGGCACACATTTAAAGAAAGCAGTATAAACAAGTAATCTAGTATCTGACAAAGTCTATAGCAGATTAAGCAGCCTTTTCACCAGATATGAGAGCTCAAACAAGACAAATATGAGATGTTTTACATACAGGTGCGTCTATTGTAAAGATATGTTAGCTTATGCTAAAATAGATTACATAAAAAGATTGTCTACTTCGAACTGCATGCTCTCTTTCTCTTTATTAAATTTTCCTTGTTGAATTTTGCCTGCATTTAGACCTTTTCAATCTAGGGTAATTTGTTTTTCATTGTCAAAGTTTTGAAGATGCTGGGATTTTTGCTGCAGATGTCTCTTCCCTTGTTGTGGCAAACAATTATTAGAATTAAAATGGCATAACAAAATGGCATTTTATAATAATTAAAATGGTTATGGTTTAATGTTCTCCATCTCATCTAATTAAATTAAATTAAATATAAATAAATAAGACTCCATTATTATTTTGCAACAAAAAAATAAAAACAATTCTGGTTAGTCTACATGACAAAACAGTCCATGTATCTTTAGTTCAGCTGGTTTTAATTGATAATCAAAAATAGAAAAATTAAAAATGACTTATTTCATGTGAGATTCCAAAAATGCATTACATTAATGTCTTTGTCTTTAACTTTTCCTTACATCAAAAATCAAGCATTTATAAGACGCCCCTCGATCTCGTTTGATTTTGATATTTGTTTTGTGCGTTCTCCTGTGAGTGTGTTGATGGTGAGACACTTTTGGAGCATGTCTGGTGCAGAGGGAGTGCATTCTGAGGAATATAGAATGCCCATCATTCTATATTGCCCATCATTCATTCAGAGTCTTGCTGTCTGTTTAATTTAAGAATTGTTCCCTGATTGTTTCCTGATTTCAAAACTTTGGCTGAAGTGGCTTGACAGTTCCATTCATTGTTTATTTGTGGCTATTGTGGAGAAAAAGTGACACTGGATGTGGATGGATGTTCAGTTTTTGAATGGATTAGAAGCATTGTCATTTTAATAAATTACATCTAAAAGTAGATTATGACAGGACATTTTTGACCTATCTGTCAAAATGACGGGCAACAATAACAAATAACAATAACAACAACAAAAAAAGCAGATAATTGTTGTTGTTGTTGTTGAAGTGTAGCACCTACTTGAGCAAAGCTTTGTCCAGTGTTGGTGAGGGTGTGAAAGCACTCAGGCAGCAGGCCAGCAGGAGCCATCCCCTCAAGCTGTCCTGTTCCTCCTTTTTGTCTAATGTGTAGTACACTAACTGAACAAGGATCTCATCCCTCAAGGCAGGCTGTTTTTGGCCTTGCTCCACTATATAGTTACCAAACACCTGCTCCTGCCAGATGGTTATATCTGATTCAGCTAAAAATCGCAAGATCTGTGGAGAAAAATGCAAAGTGGCAAAGATGGATTGATGGTATGACAGTTGCCAGCATACAAAAAGAGAACATCCAAAGATCCTCATACGAGTTTGTTGATCTCCAAGGCTACTCTGGAATATTCAGGTCCCAAAGGCATGAGAGGTCTCTGGAGTGGATATCCCTGAGGCTGGTTCCATGTATCCTGAGGGCAAAATAAAGTGAGAAAATCTAGTTAAATGTTAAATGTATATTTTTCATCCATTTCTGCATGCATTTTCTATGTATTTATTCTCAACTTTCACCCCTTAAAACCTGATGACTTTTTTTTTTTTACCACCATCAGAATTAACAGATTGAACGGTTATTTAAAGTGAAATAAATGAAGATCGATATCACTTTCACTTCCTTTGAAAGACATTTTATCACGTCCTGATTGTGAAGAGTAAAAACTATTTCAGTCTACAGAATGTAAGAATTGGACAATGACATCACTGCCCTCTTTGATGAATACATTTTATGGTAAAGAGCAAAACAAAAACAAAACAAAAAACAACAACAAAAAAACACAGCATCTAGATAACAGATTTTAGGCAGTTTCAGTACAAACAGTGAGAGACATTAAACCTGAATGCAAAAATCAGGGTACCAGCGCAGACCTTATTTGTAAAAATATTTGTAAGCAAGAGAGATTTTCTTTTATTTAAAAGCAGAATTGGGAAGAAGAGCAGTGCAATACTCTAACTTATATCCTCAGTAGAAGATTTCTGACCTATTACTTTTTCTGATCCATATGATCCAGAAGTGTTGCAAAATCTAGGTTCATTTTTATGTTACATAGTAAGGTAAGAAGAAGAGGAGGAATTAAAAGCATTATCAGTGTAATTAGTGGGAACAGACCTTTAATGTGGACTTGGCAAAGCGAGAGAATGGGTATCTGTCAATGTCCTGAGGAAGGTTCAGCTTATGCTTTGCCTTCACCTGTGGAGGTGCAACTTCTGTAATCTGTGGTCCATGGTGGCCCCCTAGTGGAAAAACACAGCATCAGAATAACAAGCCTGTCTGTTATATAAAAAGAAACTCTTGAAATGGTTAGAACTACTTGTAGAAGATATGACGAATGCATTGGGTCTGAACCAGAGTTACAAATCTGGATGTACAGGTAAAATTCTCAGTGGACTGAATGTGTTTTTCCAGCCCATCGAGGGTTTAAACGAGTGAAAGCAAGCCACGCTTTTGCACACAGAGGCCCAGCCAAAGGTGGTGTTAATGTATGCCATGTGACCCAAACCAGCCTATCATGCAGGGGCAGATTTACATTTGCCAAAAGAGCCTCTAAGTGTAACCGATCACTAAATTACTGAGAGAATCCTAAGTAGATGGATTTAGGAAACAGATGTACCACAGAGGAAAAAACACTAAAAGGGAAAACACTGGGAAATGAAGTTAAGTAATGTAGTAATCCTCTCCTCGGGCTGCCACCTTATTGTGGTGGGGGGGTTTGAGTGTCCCAATGATCCTAGGAGCTATGCTGTCTGGGGCTTCATGCGCCTGGTGGGGTCACCCAAGGCAGACAGGTCCTAGGTGAGGGACCAGACAAAGTGCGGCCCGAAGACCCCAATGATGAATGGCAACTTTGGACCTCGTGTTCCCTCGCTTGGACGCGGGTCACCGGGGCCCCACTCTGGAGCCAGGCCTGGAGGGGGGGCACGATGGCGAGCACCTGGTGGCCGGGCTTTTACCCATGGAGCCCGGCCGGGCTCAGCCCGAAGAGGAAACATGGGCCTCCCATGGGCCCACCACCCGTGAGAGGGGCCAAAGGGGTCGGGTGCAGTGTGAGATGGGTGGCAGTCGAGGGAGGGGGTCCTGGCGGTCCGATCCTCAGTTGCAGAAGCTGGCTCTTGGGATGTGGAATGTCACCTCTCTGGTGGGGAAGGAGCCGGAGCTGGTGCGTGAGGTTGAGAGGTTCCTGCTAGAAACAGTTGGTCTCACCTCGACGCATGGCTCTGGTTCTGGAACCAGTCTCCTTGAGAGGGGCTGGACACACTTCCACTCTGGAGTTGCCCATGGTGGGAGGCGTTGGGCTGGAGTGGGCATACTTGTTGCTCCCCATCTCGGCGTCTATACGTTGGGGTTTACCCCGGTGAGCGAGAGGGTAGCCTCCCTCCGCCTACGGGTGGGGGGACGGGTTCTGACTGTTGTGTGTGCTTACGGGCCGAACTGCAGTTCAGATTATCCACCCTTCTTGGAGTCCTTAGAAGGGGTACTGGAAAGTGCCCCACCTGGGGACTCCCTTGTTCTTCTGGGGGACTTCAACTCTCATGTGGGCAATGACAGTGAGACCTGGAGGGGCATGGTTGGGAGGAACGCTCGACCCGACCTGAACTCGAGTGGTGTTCTGTTGTTGGACTTCTGTGCGCGTCACGGATTGTCCATAACGAACACCATGTTCAGGCATAAGGGTGTCCATATGTGCACTTGGCACCAGGACACTCAAGGCCGCAGCGCTATGATTGATTTTGTCATCGTTTCATCAGATCTGCGGCCGTATGTCTTGGTCACTCGGGTGAAGAGAGGTGCGGAGTTGTCCACTGGTGGTGAGTTGGCTCCGGTGTTTGGGGAGGATGCCGGTCAGACCTGGCAGGCCCAAACGTGTTGTGAAGGTCTGCTGGGAACATCTGGCGGAATCCACTGTTAGACGGAGCTTTAACTCCCATCTCCGGCAGAACTTTGAACACATTCCAGGGGAGGGAGGGGACATTGAGTCTGAGAGGATCATGTTCCGTACCTCCATTGTCGAGGCGGCTCACCGGAGCTGTGGCCGCAAGGTTGTCGGTGCCTGTCATGGCGGCAACCCTCTAACCCGTTGGTGGACACCTTCGGTGAGGGATGCTGTCAGGCTGAAGAAAGAGTCCTATCAGGCCTTTTTGGCCTCTTGGACTCCAGAAGCAGCTGAGGGGTATCGGCGGGCGAAGTGGCATGCGGCTCGGATGGTTGCTGAGGCAAAAACTCGGGTGTGGGAGGAGTTCGGAGAGGCCATGGAAAAAGACTTCTGCACAGCTTCGAGGCGATTCTGGTCCACCATACGGCGTCTCAGGAGGGGGAAGCAGTGCAGCACCAACACTGTTTACAGTGGGAATGGCGTGCTGCTGACCTCAGCTCGGGACGTTGTGGGCCGGTAGGCAGAATACTTCGAAGACCTCCTCCATCCCACCGCAATGCCTTCCATTGAGGAAGCTGAGCCTGGGGACTCTGGATTGGGTTCTCCAATCTCTGGGAATGAGGTCGCCGAGGTGGTTAAAAAGCTCCTCGGTGGCAGGGCCCCAGGGGTGGATGAGATTCGCCCGGAGTTTCTCAAGGCTCTGGTTGTTGTAGGGTTGTGTTGGTTGACGCGACTCTGCAGTATTGCATGGACATCGGGGAAGATACCCCTGGCTTGGCAGACTGGGGTGGTGGTACCCCTGTTTAAAAAGGGGGACCGGAGGGTGTGCTCCAATTATAGAGGAGCACACCCTCCGGATCACACTCTTAAGCCTCCGTGGCAACTTCTATTCAGGGGTCCTGGAGAGGAGAGTCTGTCGGATAGTCGAACCTCGGATTCAGGAAGAGCAGTGTGGTTTTCGTCCTGGCCGTGGAACACTGGACCAGCTCTACACCCTCAGCAGGGTCCTGGAGGGTACATGGGAGTTCGCCCAACCGGTCCACATGTGTTTTGTGAACTTGGAGAAGGCGTTCGACCGTGTCCCTCTGGGAGCCCTGTGGGGGGTTTACCGGGAGTATGGGGTACCGGGCCCTTTGATACGGGCTGTCAGGTCCCTGTATGACCAGTGTCAGTCTGGTCAGCATTGCCGGCAATAAGTCGGGCTCGTTTCTGGTGAGAGTTGGACTCTGCCAGGGATGCCCTTTGTCACTGATTCTGTTCATTACTTTTATGGACAGAATTTGTAGACGCAGCCAAGGTGTTGAGGGGATCCGTTTTGGTGGCCTTAGGATCGCATCTCTGCTCTTTGCAGATGATGTAGTCCTGTTGGCTTCATCAGGACATGATCTGCAGCTCTCGCTGGAGTGGTTCACAGCCGAGTGTGAAGTGGCCAGGATGAGAATCAGTGCCTCCAAATCCGAGGCCATGGTCTTGAGTCGGAAAAGAGTAGAGTGCCTTCTCCGGGTCAAGGGGGGTGTCCTGCCTCAAGTGGAGGAGTTCAAGTATCTCGGGATCTTGTTCACGAATGAGGGAAGAAGGGAGCGGGAGATCGACAGGCGGATTGGTGCAGCGTCTGCCGTGAAGCGGGCGCTGTACCGGTCCGTCGTGGTAAAGAGAGCTGAGTCAAAAAGCAAAGCTCTCGATTTACTGGTCGATCTACATTCCTACCCTCATCTACGGTCATGAGCTTTGGGTCATGACCGAAAGAGCGAGATCGCGAATACAAGCGGCCGAAATGGGTTTCCTCCGTAGGGTGGCCGGGCTCTCCCTTAGAGATAGGGACATTACATGTTAAGGACATTAGAAGCTCGGTCATCCGGGAGGGACTCGGAGTAGAGCCACTGCTCCTCCAAATCGAGAGGAGCCAGTTGAGGTGGCTCGGGCATCTGGTCAGGATGCCTCCTGGACGCCTCCCTGGTGAGGTGTTCCGGGCACGTCCCACCGGGAGGAGGCCCCGGGGAAGACCCAGGACACGCTGGAGGGACTACATCTCTCGGCTGGCCTGGGAATGCCTTGGGATTCCCCCGGAAGAACTGGAAGAAGTGGCTGGGAAGAGGGAAGTCTGGGTCTCCCTTCTTAAGCTGCTACCTCTGCGACCCGATCCCAGATAAGCGGCAGACGATGGATGGATGGATAATGTAGTAGTAATTTCTTACTCATTATGCAAATATGTACCTTACAATTACCATGCTACCATGTCACAGGAATGAGATGCTTTTTTGGCCACATGTGCTCTTTAGCAGCCTCTGAAGTCAAGAACTGAGGGATACTAAGGCTCTCCCCACTCTAGCCTGGAGTACTTCTTTTCTTTCTCTGTTCAAATATGAAGTGAGGATTTTAAAAATTTCTTCAAACTCTTGATCATAGAGTTTGATATCAGAAATTGCCATTATTACAGTAAACAATTATAGAGCTCTGACTGTATTTTGCTGTGTACTCAAATGTTTAGTAAAGTAGTAAAAAGTAATAATTCCAGCCATACTATTTGTTCAGATTTTACTAACATCGATAAAGGAATAAGAACAAACTGAGCAAAGGCAAAAATAAATGATAAAGAGATAAGAAATGATACAGTATGTAACGATAAGAATCTTCAATTAATATTTTTTGATTAATACGATCACCAAGCCAGATGATTGGTGTGATTTCCTGTGAAATTACATGAACCCTACACAACTGGTGCACAATGTTGTTTAAAATCAGTTTTTGATAGCTTTTTTCAAAACTTACCTGCTGCACTGCGGAGTCTGGCGGACAGCTCAGCAGGTATCTCTAACATCCCCACATCCTAAACAAAATATAACGTCTTTTTATCAAAGTTAAAAATAAAAAACTTGGGAGAAGAAATAAGTAAAGCAGAGAAATAATTTGCTCCTATTATGCTCTTACCATCCCTGATGAGATGAGCTTTGTCTTTTTAGCTGTTTTAACTTTGTTCTTCTTGTGTAACTCCTGAAATCAACAAAAATGAATCCTCAATTTGTAATCCTGAATCCTTATCCTCATTTAATGTTATTCATCTCAAACTTGCTGCTAACCCACTGTAGGACTCCTTATGTGTAGGATTGTATTGTTTGCGTGCTTTTAGTGATCTTTGTCCCCAATCACTGTCAGAGGAGTGTTTTCTATCATACCTAATCTTAGATACAGGTCCTGTTATATACTTGTGTTACACCCATAATGCTTTGGTCCCTCCTCACGCAGTAAGCCACACAGTTCCAAATGTCCACCAATGCTGTCATTTTATCAGAGCATTTACAAGTGACACTGCCTCCAATGGCTGCATTTATTATAAGGGGTCTTTGGGCTGCAGTTTGTCTGATCTATCATCTTGCCTCGGATGACTCAGCATAACTCCTAGCATCACTGGGACATTCAAACCCCTCCACCACGATAAGGTGGCAGCTCATGGAGAGGCAATAAAAGATATTGTTTATTGTAATTAATTAAATCTGCTTTGTTGGCTTCACACCAAATCCACCAGATTTTTTCAAGATTAATTCTAGAATTATCATATCAAAACTGATCTTTCATTTTGCTATACATTGGTAAACTCCATTAAAACATATCTTAAACTAACAGCATTATGAGTTGTCAAAGGGTAACATTCACCCCCTAAAACATGTCAAGAAAGCCTGGGTAATAGAACCATTCTGTGGTGCAGAACAATGGGTCAAAATAGCTGCTTCTGTCTCACTGCAATCTGAAGAAATTAAGACTTCCATGACATAAGATTCAGTAGGGACAGAAAATTCAGTTTTCTTCAAACAAATTGTCAAAATCAAGAAAATTATCATTATTTGTCCTAAAACTTCGAAACACATGTTTTTAATAATTTTTAAATTATGTATGCATCATTTATATTAGGTTTAAAGTCTGTAAAGCCTGTATACAAATGAACTAAAAATATAGCAATACCATTTATTTCTACTAGAGACAAAAAACTATAAATAACACTCCTAAATCAACTAAGCACTGTTATTATAAGTACATTTTGAGATGCAAACACCCTCAAATGACATTAGTGAATGTTGTCGCCAAAGATCACGTTACTGAGCTTCAAGAGCTGGCTCAGGCTCTTAGCTCAGAGTCCAAGTCTCATAAAACAATAAGTTAAACCTCAAAACCTGACTGGTAAAACTGAAGCCAAATGACATATGGATAAAGATATTAACCTCATGTAGCTACTTAAAACACATTGAAACAGATCTAGAGGATGTATCAAACCTTGATGAGAAGAGAAAAAAAGAGTCACAGAGAGAAAGAAAATCCTTTCCAGTGTCTTGAAATCTGATGAAGACAAGTCTCTTCCTTATTAACCTTGAATTTATAGAGTAAAATAGCTAAAATAAAATTAAAAACATGCTGAAAACATTTCATGTGCATATCAACGACAAAAAGAATAAAGCACCCTACCTGGTGAAACTGTGAAGCCAAACGCCATATGGGCAGGTTTTAAAGAACAGAAGGAGAGAGGCAGTGCTGCTTCAAATTTCACCATGGCAGGTTAAAGTCCAAGATGAGAGTGTAGCCAAGTGTGTAGTCAAGGTGTGTATGCACACACTGGTAACATGATTAATGTAAGATAAGAGTGGTAGTTAAAAGAAATAGATTTGTTTTTAAAGGAAGTTGTTACCAAAGATTAAACATATGAGTTCAATACACCCTGATGGAAAAATTCTTGATGTTAATCATATCTTACTGGAATAAATAAATATAAAAAAATATTTGATTGAGTCAAATTTGCACCCAAGCTATTCAAATCTTAATAGGACAAAGCAAAATGACAAAACTTATTGATAAAACACAGAATCTCCAATCTAATTATTGTTAAAAAGCACAGTTAAAATCTACACACTAAACACTGTTACCCAATATAAGATCTTTAACAGATATATTATTTTTTATAAATGACTTAATTGTCAAACAGACTGCTGTTTCAGTTAAGAACTGTTTCAATTCTTAACTGAAACAGTAGAGAACCATGTTTCAGTTAAAAGTAACTAAAGGTGCCCCACCCAGCTTTGATTTTGTGAGTGTAGAATAAACAAAAAGAGGGGTGGAGTTGCCTTTTTTATGAGGAACTGCCGTTCAGAAAAAGATCATTTGGAAACTTAAATTCATTTGAATTTACACACCCTGTAAATTCTGCACCCTGAACTGCAGTTTTTTTTAATGAGGAACTGCAATTCAGCAAAATATCATTTGGAAACTTAAATTCATTTGAATGTGTTTCTTTCCACTCCAAATCTTACATTTGTGGGATATTTGCCATCTATAGAACTCCAAAAAATCCACTTTTATAAATTACACCATAAAAAGTTTCCGACAGCAAATGCAATGAATATCTTTTTGAAGTTACACTACAGTTTGATTAAGAAGCTAGATAAATGAGTCACAAAGCTGAACTGCAAAGCTGAAAGCCTCAAATGAGATGTTAGCAGGCACTGTTAAAATAAGAACACTTCTGAAAGATTATATCTATTTACAAATGTACATTAATATGAATCAATATTATATTATTATGCAAGAAAAAAAACAATATGTTGATAAGCTTTACCCAAAAAAATGTTTATAATGGAGTTAAACAATTTTTTAACTCCAATGTCCAAAGGAACGTTGTCACAAACAGCGTTCCCTTGTTGTTTGTGACAACAAGGGAACATTATGGTGCAAATCCAGGGCAATATATTTTACACCATATAGCTGAACATATGTAATGCAACTGTCATTGCTCTACTCTTCTGTTTACAAGAGTAAATAGAAAAAGATAAAGAATATCAAACAATAAAAGTGAAAGCTAAAATAGAAAAAATAGAAAAAAATCAGCCAATATTATAAAACAAAACAAAAATGAATGAATAAAAGAATTAGACTTTGGTCTCAGAGGGTTCTTATCTGTTAGAGGCATGCTATGCACTTAACTGTGAGGAGCAATAAAACTGGGTTGCATAACAGGCAAACAGAATTTATAGCATAATAAAACTTGAAAACATGAGGTTGCCAGGAAAGTTTGGCATTGATTTAGCTGGATAGAGTGCTTCTTTTGTGTCACTTACCTTTCTCCAATGGTGCCTCTTAATTGTGTTCCTAGTAATTAGCATCACAGCCCAAAACTGGGTGAAGGACTGCCTCAAACGCTTGTAGTACTTCCTAAAGTGGAAATAATGCAGTGACTCTTAAGAGGAAATTCACGAAGCAGGTGGAATTATTTTTGCAGTGGATTCGAAAACAGGAACAATTCTATCAACAGATAGAATCTATTTACCATTCTGCATAAAGCCACCTGCAGAATGGTAAAGTTTCTACCTATATTCTTTTAATAGTACTAGGTAATATTTTTGAACATAAAATAGGAATATAATAACTAATGTAGGTCTGAGCAGTCTTTTATAGAAAACTGTGCCAGGAATCAAACCTAGGACCTCTTACTTTTTTTGTCAGGACATACACAATGTCTCTTAGAGCTATGGTCCAAATCCAACAGGAAGTCGGCCATTTTGGATCAAAACAGCCATTTTGTCTTTTTGTTGTATCTGAGCGATTTCCTCCTGCAGGGTTGACATGAAGACTTCACAATCACTCAGCTCACTCTAGGCCAGTGGTGTCCTAAGTCGGTCTTCAAGGGTTGGCATTCTGCATGTTTTATTCTACACGTTTTCTCCCTAGTTAAATGCACCTGGTTCAAATGATGGCTCATTAGAAGGCCTAAGAAGAACACTGACTTCCTGAGGAAGTTGTTGCTACCAGCAGGGAGAGAACTAAAACATGCAGGATGCCGATCCTCGAGGACCGTCTTTGGGCACCACTGGTCTAGGTCACTGAAGAGGAAAAGTTATGAAATCTTTTTGATGCACTAAAGCATGGGAGTGGTAAGGCCTTAAAGTCTGACCATTCGACATCAAATATCAAGGTGGAATAACTTCCACATACAAGCTCCCAACTGGATCACACTTTTGGTGTGACATAGCAGACTTGTCACATTCACAAGGTCAATTGGTGACATCACCTTAGCTCCAACCCCTTCCAATAGAAAGTCACATGTTATGCTGTTTCCTTAACTCTTTGATTCATACAGATTTAAATCCATGTCTGATGACATTCATTAGCATGATGCTGAATCATTCTGTCAACACTGTGGTGGTAGAATGCCAAATTTCAATCCCTTGCCATTTGCATACGGTTGGTTCTAAATCACAGATGCATCTAATGATTTAACTAAACTAAATTTAATTGACCTTTGTTAGTGTCTAAAGAGGACAATTAGATTATATTGGAATTTGAATATCCCCCGCTTGTTTATTCCAACAGTTATATCTCCTATGATTCAATCTGCACCGGATTTTCTGTGCATCATCATTGCTAGACACATGGGTGTGGTACATTAATAACATCATTAAAGCCCCACCCACTCAGAGAAGACACTGAAGATTATCAGGCAAGTCCTTCTGCTCTCTGTATAATATGACTGAAACGGAATCCACTAACTATTGATAACCACACATGACCTATTTCTTGGAAGGAGTAGGAGGAATAATAGGTTATTTTGTTTGTTTATGGACAATGTGCAGCTCGCTCCACCACAGACAGCTCTCACATCGCACAGTTCATAAAAAGTTGCGTGTCATTCGAACGTGTTGAATCCATCCCAGATAGCAAGTGATGGTAATTCAACGCTGAATTACGGTCAAAAAGATAGTTTTTTGCTTGAAGTCCTCTTGACCCCCCCCCCCCTCTCTCTCTTCCTCCTTGAGCTCTGGGTCAGAGCATTTTATTATTGAGTGGGGGTTTATGACTGCATGACCTCTTCTTCAGCCATCAGAGGGTGTTAATCCTCTGCAGATTGAATCCAGGTGTTTAGCAAGCTTGTGGCAGAAGGGAAATGCCTAAAACACAGGGGGGATGAAAAACTGATCTAAACCTGCTAAATACTGATTCAGTCTTTTATTGGATTGGTAACCGGTTAAACAGAACTGGATTATTACTACTTGTGCAGGATATTTATCAGCATATGAGCCTTTTTGAATAAATTTAGTCATCAATTTATTTGGAAATATTTGTAGTTAAAAATTGAACCATTTATTTGATGGAAGTTTATCCTATATATATTATAAATATTTTTCCAAGTACAATACAAACACCTTTTGCACTATTTTTCTGTCTCTGGTGTGTTAAATACAACCCTGATCCTCCATGAGTTGTATCTTTAGCCCTTCTGATAAGCAGGCATTTACTTTAAATATTGATCGCCTCATTTTAACATGAGTGCGGCAACCTTAAAGGCTACACTATGCTGCAGCTTGATGCTGTAGGTAAATGTGATTATATATGTCAACTAATAGCAAGAAACCTATTCATGAATATTCATGATCGTGTCCTTATGAAACTGTGAGTGTACAAGGGGAGTTGTACGGTTTGTGTGTTTGTTCTCAGACCAATAACCAGTACATTATTAAAATGTGTTTCAAAACTTTTCAAAAGTTTTTTATTGTCTTTCTAACCAGCCCAAAACCGGTGCCTTCCTCATTCTAACTTTTGTGTTTTTCAGCTGCTGCTCGGCAGTTAGATCCAAAGGTGACTGACAAGGACTACAGCAAATCTGTCAAGAAGTGCCTTCTCTGTGCACAAAAGAAGGATGAAGACATCATCCAGGAACCAAAGCGATGCCAAGCAGAGTCAAACTTGCTTGGCATCACAAGCAAGTTTGCAATGCGATGTACAAGAAACGACTTGTACTGTTTCTCTGATTTATACATGGTTAACCTCATGGACACTAGTCTTCCATGACAGTCAAAAAAGAGTCAAATATGTTTACAGATCTATGGTTTGTACACACACACTTTTGAAGATATGGTAATGTAAGATAATTTTGAACAACGATACCTATCATCTGCCAACAAAATTGTGTTTAACAGCAGTGAAGAAACTTTTATGTTATGATGTAGACCTATCAAACCAAAAGAATACATGAATCAATATTAATTCGCTAACTTTGATTCAATATAAAATCAACACAAATGTGCATGGTTGAATCAACACTGGTACAGTGTCAATTATGGTTGAAACCCTAACGTTGATTCATTGTGTAAGTCACTGACCACTTCAGTGTGTCTGCCTAATGTTTCAATGTTTATTCACTCATATTTTGCTTTCTGGGATAGCACTTCTGTAAAATAATCCACTACAATTTCCCCAGAAAGCCACTCTCAAGCAATGTTCCCTCCAAATTTTTATGTGTCTGGGCATACACACAAGCTTCCTGAGTATACTGAGGCCCACTGTGGGCATCATCGGTGTGCACGCCATGGCCACGCAAAAATATTACACCTGTTATAAATCTGGGATCATAGAAAGTTGAATGGCTTATTAAAAGAATCAGATTACATCAGCAATTTTCATTTGTTTGCTTTTAACATAAGTAATTTTCCCAATTAAAATAAATAAATAAAAAAAAAGAAGAAAACATTGCTGTTCATGAGATGCATAGTATGTTATAGCCAGGGTGAGAAATGAGACATTATACCTTTCAGACACAACTTTTTGTTCATATTAAATCATTCACATTTTGCACAATGAAGTGTGTTCTGTAGCTTGTGATACAGTACAAGTTCTTGTAAAATATTTAATTACACAGTTTTTTCATGTCTGCCCTTCTCACTTCTCCAGTGGTTGTATACATTGCCCAGGTTGATGGCTCAGTCTGTTTCTTGCTTTATGTACTTGAATTCAGTATATTGACTGTTAATGGCCTCCATAATCTGTGGATGAGGGAGAATGGCCTCATACTTCTTTGCCAGTGTACAAATGTCTGCTGATCCATAGTCAAAATGTCTGAGCTCAATGCTTCAGTATCAAATGCAAAACCATTCCTTTAATTCATCCTCTGAAAAACGAGCATCAATGTGATCACAGAGCTTACTAATAAAAAGAGTAATCTCATCAATATTTCTGCCATCACCTGATGAGGTCCCCATTGCCTCCTTGACACGGTCACTCCACTGTACACTGTACTGTTCTTCTATTTGCACAAACTCCAAAAGCCATTTAATCTTAAAAGAAGCGCATTTCTTTTTTACTTTGGCTTGGTGAGTGGATGTCCCACTGTCCGTTCGCTTAGACATGATACAGTGTTAGCTTTCACGTCTTTTAATGCCGATGCTGGACTTTATTTTATGCGCTACATAGATTTTCTTGTGCACTGATAATATGCGAGCAGTGCGCGATTGCGCATGCACGCAGCTTAGAGGGAACATTGCTCCCAAGTGTAAGGGGCTTAACACTCCAACATTTGAATAAGGTGCCAACTTCTCCTCTGATGACTGATAGATCAGCACCAGCGCAGAATGAAGAATATATGTCATGTAACTTTATATCTGTCCTTGCCATGATTTTTAATGAGTTATTGAGTGAACAACCTTATTAAAGGATGATCTTGATTATTTAATTTTAATGGAAAGACTGCAATATTAAAATTGTGTTTTTTGGAGATTAGCGGAATAGAAGCCAATATTTGTGCCCTTTTGTAATGGAAACGCAGCTAATGACTCCTGTCTGGTAGGTCAGATCACATCAAATCAAATCAAATTTTATTTGTATAGCACATTTCAGCAGCAAGGCATTTCAAAGTGCTTATCTTATTACTAATAAAATTGTTAATCTTATTAATCTTAAGATTAATCTTAATCTTATTAAGATTGCTAATAAGATTGTTAATCTTATTATTAATAAAATTATTATAATCTATAATTAAAACAAGAATTTTTAACATTGTTTTTATGTTAAAAATTATATTGGTGAAGAATACTTATTGCATTTTTTAATTGCTTTATGTTGTTTATTTAAACCTTACACCTACTCCAATGGATTTTAAAATCCAGAAAATATTGTTTGAATGAAGATAAAGCCTTATCTTCATTCAAAGATAAAGACATAATTTTACTTATGTCAGAAGTAAAATAAAGCATTTTACTTCTGACATATTATACACTTCAGAAAAATTTAGCCAAAAAAAAAATCTACTTGCATACCTAGCCTGATGTCCTCGGATGTGACTCTGGAGAACAATTGCTTTTTGTTTGAAAAATTTGAAATTTCTTCTGCAGAGGAAGCCCCTGATATTCCTCTGAATGGTGACAGCTGCCCATGTCTGAGTGCTGTTCCATTTGTCCTCCAACATCTGGTAGAGAAATTCTTTAAGAAACACCTATAGACCCATTCAGCAAATGAGAAAAATACAGAAAAATCATTTTAGTATCTCAGTTCATTAAATGAAACAAGTGAAATCAATTACACATATGCACTGTCGTTTTCAAGCCTTTATTTCTGCCAACTGTAATGAGTGACCCAATAGCTAATGAACAAATCCCTTAATTTCACATATTAGAATGTTTGATCAGACCAATCAAAAATATTTTGTCATGGGGCCCAGAATTTCTGGCAGTGCCGCTGAGAGGTGGGTAGACTGTGTGAGGTAACGCTTTTGATGGGTCAGATAGACTCAAGAAATTGTAACAGCAGCTGTGAAGAAAATAGTGTGTGGCTGTGACACACCATTTTCAACTCCAGCAATTCCGCCATCATTTAGGGTTTTATTTGAGTAAGCTGATGACTGCCCCTCCTCAACAGCTAGTGTTCGTTTCCCTGATGGTGTGATCCATCAGTTGAGCAGCCTGGATAGTTATGATCAGAACGGTCATCAGCTGGTTGGCAACCACACATAGGTGGAGGTGCCATAAATGTTTGGTCCTGAAACGAGACGTGTTTTAGTTGAGGGCTTAGGCTCCTCCGCCTCCATTCATACAGGTGTCTCCCAAGTGATTGGCGACGTCCTCTACTGTCCTCATTGTAGAAACCAATGGACCATAAATATTTTTTACTGCTGGCCCTGAAAGAAGGGAAACCAGATCTAAGATCAGTGCCCATACTCAGGGGAGGGTTGGAAATACTTGTTGGTGAATGTGAACCTCTGTTATCCAAGTTTCAGTGTCCTTAGTTTTTTACTGAGGTCCTTTACAGTCCTAGTGAGGTCTTATATGGCAGTTTTCAGATGCGATCGCTTACTGGAAACAGTATTTACAAAAGGGCAGCACCTGGCAATACTGGTGATATTAAACAAGCAACCTGACAAACCCACTCTGCTCCTGCTGCAACCTCAAAAGCCTCCTGAAACACCTTCACCCCACTCTCATTGCACTTTATCTGTATCCAGATCCTGATTCAAACCAGCAATGAAATGGGGGACATTTTCATGTACTCGCTCACATTTTTCTCAGAATCAGAGAATGCCTCTTTCACTAGACGACATATATCTGCAGCATAGATTTCCATCGCTTCATTTGGCAGCTGATAACGTGCACTGGGAAAAGTCTGAAATGGGGCAATGACATCCTTCTAGCCAAATGCGTGCTGGAGATGCTTTTTAGTAGCCTCAAATGAACTTTGTGTGTCCTTGGGTAAATTGTGTTATGAAAAGCTCAGGCGGCAACAGTGCAAGTAATTCCAGGGCAAGACCAGCATCTTTACAACAAGCTTGCTGAATAACCTCACACTAGTGAGCCCACATTGTGAACGATTCACTTCCATTGTTGCAGAAGGGCGGAGGGAATGGGATTCCCCTGTTCGAAGCGACTGGAATGCGTTGGATGTCACCAGTGCAATGGTGCCCGATACTAATGAAGTATATTTAAACTTTTGAAATTGAAGAAGATAATAAAAATTGGCTTGGAAAAATTATCTCATGTCATTATTCTGGTATAATAGCAAACAGAAAAATGTTGGTAATCCTAATTTACACGTAAGATACTGTGAACAAATGCTTATAGTTTTACATAGTTTTTTTTATGTAAACTTCTGGTTTTAACTGTATCTGCTTTAAGGTTGTCATTTTCAGAAGGTATTTTTAATCTGACAAAAATTAGAATTCATCTGGTAATTTATGATTGTAGAAAGTCAGTAAATGAACTCTGTTTTAATTTCGTGAGTAATTATCAGCAAAAATAAGTTTTATTACCTTGGTGCGTCCTAGCTGGTACTGTCCCTCTTCAGCATCAACCATGTTTAGCAGATTTACTGACATCACTGGCTCTGACAAGTGGCTGGACTGTTGGGTCAGTAGAAATCCATACCTATAGCAGAATAGTAAGAACAGTTACTTAGATCAGTGGTGCTCAACTCATTTTCCTCAAAGCCTCCTTTCTTTCTTCCAAGTCAACCTGGGGCCCCCAAACCCTTGTTGTTTCCTACTTCTTCCAAAAACACACTGAACCATAATTTCTTTATAATAATAAAATTATTATTATTGTTTGGATAAGGGGAAGGGTTTTACAAATTAAATAACTAAAGGGACACTGTTGGGAGAATTTGCATTTTGATCACTTATTTGTGCTATACCTGAGTTATTTTTTCTGTCATCTTTGCCTTTATTTAGTTCAGTCTTTGCTGTTTATTTTACACATTTGAATTTTTTAGTTTGTTCATTCTTTTGTATTTTGTATAGCACATTACTATTTATTGTTGGATTCTGCCTGTTCCAGCGAGATGGCTGGCTCTCCATCTAAAGCTTGGTATCTTAGTATCATAGCTTCTCCTGCACTCTTCAGTCATGTGAGGTATTTTTCCATGTATCTATTGGAGCCACTTCTCCAGTGGAGGTCACTGTTTTGCATCTGACGGGCAATGTGTGCAATGTGTCCTGCTAATCAATCAATCAATCAATCAATTAATCAAGCAATCAATCAATCAAGTTTATTTGCATAGCACATTTCAGCAACAAGGCAGTTCAAAGTGCTTTACATCATGAAAACACAGTACAGAATGGACCAAGACGCATTAATAAACAAAACCTCCATGGGTCGCACTGATGACGCGAAAAATGGGTTACACATCAAAATATTTGCACATCAATTAATCATTTATCAAAAATATTAATAAATGAATTTCAAAATATAGTTAAATGACTAATTGATTATGTTTCAAAAGCAACTCTAAACAGGTGGGATTTTAGTCTAGATTTAACTGTCCATTAATGTACAGGAATGGGAGGTGCCTAAGATCCTGTGTCTACCAGGACCATATCTAAGTGGTTTTCATTCCACACATGGGAACACACACAGACTTGGCAAACTGTGTGGGATGCAGTCGAGTGTGAGCCAATTGGAGGTTCACTTGTGGGTGTCAGCAGGTCCATGTTTGAAGGAAACCTGGGCCTGACGGAGGGCTAGATGGAGGTGCAGTAGTTCATGGGCATAAGCCAGAGTGTCTATCACAGCCCCAAGACTTACATTTTAAAAATAAACACCTCTAAAAGGGCTTAAAATGTTTTTTGGTTTTTTGGTCATGTCCCCCACCCATTCCTATGTTACAATCTCCTTAGCCAAGAATCTGGAAGTTCTACATGGTCTTAGCTCAGTCATTCTCTACCACCTTGCGAGGTGATTCTCACTTTGACCTAGAGGTCTCTCATACATATTCCACACAGATGAAACACTTGGTTTTGCTGTTCCATGTATTCCCTTGCATCTATCTTACACCCTGATTATGTTTATGATTATGATAATACAATAAATTCAATATCAAAATCAATAGAGTTTAATTGTTCAATTTTTTTCTTTGCTTTTGTACCGATCATTTTTATATAAACAATTAACTGATATTTTCACAACCTCTTAGAACAGGGGTGTCAAATTCAATTTCACCAAGGGCCACTTCAGCATATTGGCCACCCTCAACGGGCCACATTGACGGTATAAATCAGGAGTGCCCAAGTGCAGTCCTCTGGACTGCAACTTTTAGATGCATCCCTGCTAAAACACATCCCAGACTAAAGGTTGACTTCCCTCATTAGCAGCAACTCAGTTCTGTAGAGGCCTAGTGATGAGTCAATGATCCAGGAACACATCTAAAGTTGCAGAGTGGTAGGTCTGGAAAACTAGACTTGGGCACCCTGAGCATAAATGTATGAAAATACAATGTTAAAAATAAATTAAACACCTCATATTGTCAAATAACTCATTTTATGTATTCAAGTTTTAAATATTACATTTGAGTTTACATGGATGTAAAGTTACTGCTCAGTTTAAAACTTACAATACTTAAATCAGTGTTTAAAGGTAAGCAAGCAAATAATAAAGACAAGTTTTGATATTAACTCTCAACTTCATTCACAAAACATTTGTTATTACACAACCAACATGTATTTTCACATAAGAACAAAACAATTAGGTGATGTTGCCTGTCCTCTTCACCCTGACACCAACTCACACACATCCTCATTCATCGGTCCTGTTCTGTAAATAAATACAAAACACAAGCAAAATCAATAAACTATATGTATATTCTAGAATACTTAGTGTTGGTTTCACATTCATTCTATTTTAATTCAGTTCGTGCTTACCGGTGTTTTATGGCCGGGTGTCTGGCACCGTTTTCCCTTGGTCAGTTCGTCCATGTCTGGTTTTAGTTCTTGTGCTGTGGCAATCCGCAAAAAAAAAAGCGCGATCTGTGTTTGGTCTTGTTTAAATTCATTATTGAAAACATCTGTTCGCACAGATAGGTGCTACCAAACATGGACAAAACACGAGCTGCATGGAGTCGGAGCTGTGGCATCAAATCAGGGGGCAGTAGATGGTAAAAGTCCTCGATTGAAACATCACGGAACTTCGCTCTCAGGCCGCTGTGGCTTTGAAGCTCAATAGCTCCATCTGAAGGCGGTGGGGCGCACTGCAGACATCGGCGGTGAAAGGATTGGTAAAGGTGTCAAACTCAAGAGTGCTGCGATTTAAAGTCAGAAAAGCGCTGATCAAACTCGTTTATTAACAGTTAGTTTGGTAGTTAACCGAGCACATGAAAAAGCACCGGGAGCCCGAGATGATCTGACAAGCAGGAAAGCGAACGAGATTGTTTTGTACCACCTGGCGCTTCCATAGGTCGAGTTTGCGCTGGAAAGCTGTGATCATGTCGGACATGTGGGTGATTATTTGTTTGACACAGAGCCTACACAAAGTGTTGTTTTCCCTCCACATCACATTGATAACCCCCACTATTCTTTCAAGGAACTGGGATCAGGGCTCTGAACAAGCTTAGAATAGTGGGGGTTATCAATGTGATGTGGAGGGAAAACAACACTTTGTGTAGGCTCTGTGTCATTATTTGGACATGGGCTTGCAGCTGCCTCAACAGGTCCCATGGACTCTTCAAACTTTGACATCACTTCCCTCAAGACTTCTTCAAAATCCTTCCCACTTAGCTTAGCTAAGGTCTTTAGTTCAGTGAGGTAGGTATCAGTAACACTGACCCCTACGGTTTTTGTGTAAACATCTGTTAGGGCGCGGATACAGTATTTAACATCTGGATTATTAGCTGTTGGATACAGGGAAGGCAATGCAGGTGTTAGCTGGTGAACAGCTAAATCAGAGCTAAACTCCACAGTTCTGATAAAACTCAGATGAGCTATCATCGACTGTTAGTGTCCTATTTATTGTACCACATTGTCGCAAAAAGTTAAAAAAAAATCATCATCTTTTTGAGATCCAGTTAAACTGCTAACAATGACTGCATTTGGTATCTTAATTCCTAATTTTGCAATGAAATCCATTGTACCAATGTGTTAACAGACAAGATTCAAATCGTTATTCCACTGTTGTCACACAACTCTAGGCTCCTGGCTGGGCTCGCCAAATTTTTCTTTTTGAATGTAACCCACAAGGAAAGTTACTTTAAATACACCTGATAATATTAAATGGCAGGTAAATCAATTTACTTCTCTGACTAATACTAATACTATGCAAGTATTTTAGAAAAAGTTGGGCCTGATCAAAAGATTCTAAATTCTAGGGAGCCTAGGTGTGAATAACAACAAAGGAGTGTACAAAGTGTCAATAAGAAAGAGTAAAATTTAATAATATAAACAATTGTGTTGGATGCTGGAGTTTTTGAACTTGTAGGGAGCTGTTTTGTCCACCAGGGGGAGCCATGAGGACTCTTCTGGAGGAGGGTGGTTCCCCGCGCACCTATGCGTTATTGGCCTAATCAACGCCTGGATAAGAGGAGCGGGTGGCCGGTTCTCCAGTGCCTGAGTGTTTACCGATTTTGGTACTCTGAGCCCTCTGAGCCTATTTATCTGAGAATTATTCGTTCCCAGCTGATTCAAGTCTTTGTTGTCTTCTCTGACCTCTCGCAGGTTTCCTCTCATAGATTTTGCCCGTCGACCGCAGATCCAAGCCTAGGATCCTCTGGTGTGGCTTTTCCAGCACAGCATCTGGAGAAGATCCGTTTCTGGCTCCACTGACGGTTTGACTCCCAGTCCGCCCTCCGACGTGAGATCAGTCTCTCCCGATCCCTTCGGCCCTCGAAACCAGAGCTGCACCCTCTCTAGCGCAAAGACCCAGGCTCCAGCATCCCAACCTTTCCCTCCCTGAAGGATTCTCTTCGTCTCATCCAGTAAGCCCGTTCCAGTTCTCTGTCCGCCTAATTCTCACAATCCACTTACCTCTCATCTCCCTGACCCCCCCAGCTCACAGATGATCCGGATCCAGTAGTCCCAGAGAGAAATTATTCAAACCCCATAAACTATTCTGTCATAAAATAAAATTTTTATTTACCTGATTCTTCCCTCTCCTGTCTGTGTTCTGCATGTGGGTTAAGCGAGTTAACCCAAAGTATTGATATTGGCTTCTTAGACTATAAGAAGCTTATGTATCAATAAATTATGTTATAATTCAGAGACCTTCCGTCATTGTGCAAGTTTTTCTTTTCAGGTTGTACAACAACCTCAGCCAGTTCATCAGAATACAATGTTACCTACACATCAGTAAAACTAAAGAAATTAGCTTAATATGTGGTAAAGAAAAAAAAATATATATATATGTATAAATATATGTATAAATATATATATATATATATATATATTTCAATCTAAAAGTGCCAGTACATCTACAACACTATAAATTTCTTGTAATGCCAAAGGAAAAAGCACTTAACTGAAATAGAACCGTTGAACTATTAGGACATGTACTAACAGAAAAATAAGTACAACTAACTAAATACAACATAGTTAATGTATGGAATTCCACTTGTCATTACTTCCATGTTTGGGTTCATGTGTAATGGGTGAAACATGTGTAATGGTGGTTGACAATGTTAAATGAACACAGACATCTCGTTGCCAGTTCATGAGAGATGGGCGTGAGGTAGGTTCACTCAGTTTAACAGTCCGGTAAAATGTTCTGTTAGTTTGATGCTAACACGAAATACTATTCCTTGTAAGGTGCTGTACCCCCTGGTTCCTGATTAGTCCATATTATGTTTCATACAGGTACATATTGTTTTATTTCTTTGTATTTCTCTTTAATGTTAATGTATGAAATACGGCTGTTGGCCAGTTCATGAGAGATGGGTGCGAGGTGCTGTACCCCCTGTGATGAACCTGCTTCCGGATTATTCCATATTCTTTTAAGTACAGATAAACCACATTTCATCTGATCCTGTCTCCTGATCCCTTATTCACACAAGCAGAGCTGATGCTAAGCGATTGTAATTAAAGAGGTTACACATACACAACAATAATAATACAAAATCTTACTATACAATTTTACTGTTATTAAATTTGATCAGATATTACGTATTTTAGCCAATTTTCAACAACTTTACTGAGCCAACTGCCGAGCGCGTGCGGTCACTCACCGATGCTCTGATGGTGTATGACGCTAAATTGGGATTTTTTTTTCCGGTCTCAGCTGTTCTCAAAGGAAACTTTCAGAGATTTAAAAAAAACGAATTTACTATTTTCAATTATATATTTTTGCGAAATTATACTAATATTGTTTTTCTTACCAATTGTCTAGATTCTACAAGCTCTTTCAGGCTTTAACGGAAACAACGGTCAGCTGTGAGTTCTCAACCATGTCTGACACGGAATCTCAGCGCAGTAGTGAAACGGGTGGAACAATCAACCCCATTGGCTGATGTAATATCAGACCACGCCAGCCATTGGTTGGCCAATCCATCAGTAAAAACACAAAAGGCCTATTTCACAGTTTTTAAAGATTTTTAGCACTTTTTGATATATATTTGAATAAAACAAAACATAAAATCTATTTATATTTTTTAATGTTGTGGAAAAAGACATTAAATTAACATCATTAAATTTTTACTTGCATTTTTTTAAAACCTGGGTTACATGTAGATATTTCTTTTAAAGATGCCAAACAAGGTACGAACCAACTTCAGTGGACAGTGTTCAATTTTTTTGGCTATGATCACGGGTGATGATGTGGTCAGGTTTGGTGTATGTGCGTGTTAGCACCTCTGAATGAAGCATGAGTACTGAATCCTGACAGGGAAACCTTCTTTTCGGATGTGAATTGTCTCCAGTACTCCTGAGTGTCTCAGCTGAAGAGACATATAGTCTATATCAAAGATCCCAGGACTCTGACAAAAGACACATTAGAAACAGCATTCAGTCACATTTCAACAGTTCATCAACTCGGTTGCTTACAAAACTATAGCCATTTAATTATAAAACCTTTTATATTCTTTTTTCTGTGCTGTGCTCAATTCAAATACTTTGAATATAGTGGAGATAAATTTTCTCCACTATAGTAAATATAATTCTAGATTACTAAATACAACATAAATATACGTTCATAAAATCTATTGCATTATTAACAAGCAAAAGTCTACTGTAATGGAAGTTTGCTAGTCATTTTACATGAACAACAAGAAGGAGGAATACAAGTGATAACACAATAGCTTTCATGTTGTTTCCCATGTGAGATGTAACAGATGTTTTTTAGATTTAGCATTTTCAGTGTTGAATTAAAAAGTCATAAAAATAAAACGACCTGAAAACAAAAGTTGAGTTACTTTACACAATTAGGCTTGGTACATCTATATCCAGGAATACGGCATGTGTAACTGCCTTACATTTTTATTGTACATTTTTATTGTACAGCAGTAGCTAAAGGAAATGTTTTGTATTATAGTCATTTTTACCTTCATAAAATTTGGCTTCAGACAACGGATGATGGTAGTGTTGCATCTAAGAGTGTAAAAAGAACATTTGGATTAGTCTCGCAGGTAGACGGATAACCTTTAAATCAAGATAAAGACAGTGTTATCTGACCCTGAACTTAATCCTTTCCTAGCAATTGCTAAACTTTTGCTAAATTAAAATTGAGAAAATATAAATAATTCCTGCATCTATTTAAAATTTGCTTACTCACAGTGGGTATGGAAAGTATTCAGACCCGGTTTCATTGTAGCAATTTGCTAAAAATAAAAAAGTTAATGTTATTTCTCATGAATGTATACTCAACATCCCATCTTGACAGAAAAAACAGAAATATAGAAATCTTTGCAAATTTCTTTAAAAAGAAAAACTGAAATATCACATAGTATAAAATGATATTTCACATTCAGACTCTTTGCTCAGTATTGAGTAGAAACACCCTTTTAAGCTAGTGCAAATATCTTATATCTTCTTGGGAATGATGCAACAAGTTTTTCACACAGGAGTTTGGGGATCTTCAGCCATTCTTCAGTGCAGATCCGCTCCAGTTTCGCCAGGCTGAATGGTGAACGTTGGTGAAGCCAGTTAGGTCTCTCCAGAGATAAATCCTTGATTTATCTCTGGATGTCAGGGATCTGGCTGGGCCAGTCAGGAATGGTCACAGAATTATTCCGAAGCCACTCCTTCGTTATTTTAGCTGTGTGCTTTGGGTCATTGTCTTGTTGGAAGGTGAACCTTTGGCCCATTTGAGGTCCTGAGCTCTCTAGAAGAGGTTTTCTTTCAGGATATCTCTGTACTTGGCTGCATTCATATTTGCTTCAATTGTAACCAGTCAGAAGATCATAAGAAATGCACAGCATGTGAGTTAAATATAAATGACACAGCAAAGGGTCTGAGTACTTATGACCATGAGATATTTTAGTTTCTCTTTTTTTAACAAATTTTCAAACTTTTCTACATTTCTGTTTTTTTCTGTCAAGATGGTATGGTGAGTGTACAATCATAAGAAATAATACGAACATTTTTGATTTTAGCAAATGCCTCCAATAAAATAGAGTGAAAAATGTAACCGGGTCTGAATACTTTCTGTACCCACTGTATGAAAGCAGAAATTACATTCTGTATCATCCTGTCTATTATTTGCAATATCTGAATTACTTCAAAGGAACTAGAGCTCAGAATTTCTTTGTTTTATTGGCTTCTTACAGGTTTTGCTGCTTTTACACCCCACAGCCAAATGGTAATGCTGCACATCCCCATTATCTTGCAGCCCACAGGTGATCAGCCCAATCTCTTTGATATTAGAAAATCAATAAAATGTGACTCTCCCAAATGACACTGCTTGAAATTTGAGACACAACTGTTTGTGACTTGCCAATAAGTTTTAAACCAATCCCCCAATTGGAAAAGGGAGGGACTTTGTGCCACTATATGTGTGTTGGAATTCCTGTTAATAAAGGAGAAATCTTGCATCTTGCAGGTAAGCTGATTGTGATTACTCCATCTGCTTGGGTATTTTAAACAATTAAGGACTTGTAGGCAGCTAATTTGTGCTTGGCACAGATCTAGAGTTCATATCCCTCCGCCGTTGCTAGGTGACGACGGTTGGAACGGGTGTGCTGTGTTTTTTTTTTCTTTTTTTCTAATGGCTGTGTAGCAAGAACGCTAACGGAGTTACTTTGTAACAATTATTCAATTAAAATGTTGCGGACTCAATCGCAAAAGCTCGTTTGATTGTTTGTCACCGCTACATTTTTGGTGAGCCAGCCAGGAGGAGTTTCAACAAAAGTAACTAATCCAAACGAGACGAACCAAAGATGGAGGAGGAATTACCGATGGAGCAGCTTCAAGACAAAGTGAGCAGAACGCTCACTTCATTCTGCATCAACATGCTGATGTTAGAGAAGTCAGAGCTGATTTTAGTTTGTAAACACCTCAAGAGTGATGAACCTTCAGGAGGGTTTACTGGCCAGACTCGGCGTTCCCTCATCAGACTAGCAGAGACAACACTGGACGACATTGGGAATGAGGAAGAACCAGAATCATTTCAACAGTTTCTCCAGAATTTAATCACCTTCATGGAACCTTGGACATTGGAAGATGCCAGAACACCAGAACAGACACAATCTGACGAAGGTGAATTAAACTTACTAAAAAGCAAGTACAAGGAATTGCAGGAGGAACAAAACAAAGGATTGAGGAGGAAATTGGGGTTGAGGAGGAAATTGGGGTTTTAGAGAAAAAACTGAGCATGACAGTGCATATGGAGGAGACTGAACCACACACTGTGCTCCATCACCTCAAATACCAGAAGTGACCCTCAGGCGGGAGTTTCGGATTTGTGGGCAGATTGGAGACGCTGGTCAGAGGGATAAACTGTCCTATACGAGCATGATAAACCATATTGAATCTGGGCAGAGGAAAGAATATTCAGAGACTGAGATCCTGGAAGCAGTCATACGCCCAGGACTCCACCTGAGAGACATGCTGGCAATCAAAAGAGGACTGACAATGTCCACTCTGAAATTATTCTAAGAAGCCATTTTAAAGTTGACTCTTCCTCTGACCTCCTTCATCAGCTGATGAACATTTCACAAGACCCAAAAGAATCTGCACAGAACTTCCTATTTAGAGCTATCGAACTGAAAGAAAATATACTCTGGAAATCAAAAGAGGACGGAAGCGAACAATTCAGCCCAGAACCGATAAAAAGGAAATTTCTGCGTTCCATAGACACAGGACTGCTAAGCGATGCAGTAAAATTCCAACTAAAGCCTTACCTGACTAATCCTGCAGTATCAGATGAGGTCCTGATTGAGCGGGTGAGTGAAGCTGCAAACTTGGAGCAAGAAAGACAGAGAAAACTGAGAAAAAGCGCAGTGAGTAGGTTCCTAAAAATAAATGAACTCGGAGCTGAAGGATGCATAAATGAGTTTCAACCTCCTTCGATGGAAGAAGCTGTAACCAGAGGCGAGGTAGGGGACGCAGTAATAACCAAAGATGTGCTGAGAGGGGCCAAGAAAAGTCAGAACACAGAACAGGAAGCAGGAACAACTAAACTCATCGAAGGACTGAAGGCTGAAATGTTAGAACTAAAGAAACTTGTGTTGGAAACAGTGGAGGTTACTAAGAAACATCAGACAGAGAGAGCCACCACACGCAGCTACAGCCGACCCAGAGGTTGCCCAGCCTGTCGAGAAGCACAGTCAGAGGAGATGTGTACTCACTGTTTTAAGTGTGGTCAAGGAGGACACCTCGCCAGAGGCTGCCGTCATAACAGGGGACAGCAGGAAAACTAGACAGGGCTACTGGCCCGGGACCCTCAGTAGCCCCACACAAAACACTCAGTCCCACCACAAACAAAACAGGCTCCCATACTGAACTTTCATCTACCCCAACAGCATCCTACATGAATCCACAGAGCAGACAGAAACTTCTGAACCTCATAGGTAAGAGATGCCTTGTTCATTGTCGGCTGGATGTCACTCCAGGAGAAGCATTATGGGACACTGGTGCCCAGGCATGTCTCATTAATGAAGAATGGAGACAATTACACTTACCACACCAGCGAGTTAGACCTCTGAATGAACTACTGGAGGTGGATACACTTATTGGGCTTGCAGCAAATCAGACACAAATTCCTTTTCTGGGCTGGGTGGAAGTGGAATTTAGACTGGGTAAAGACTCACTCTCGGCAGAACCCTTATTGGTACCAGTACTGGTGTCAAGTGTGGCACAACAGCCAATAATTGGCTACAATGTTATAGAGGAAGTGCTAGAGATAACACACTTAAACACAGGAAACCTGAAGTCATCCAAAATGTGTGTGGGGCCTTTGTTGTAACTGTCCAAACTGCACAGACAATTGTCAAACTAATTCAGACATCAGATAGTCAGGTTGATGTGGGTCTTGTGCACACAGGGAGAACTCACATCAAATTAGCAGCTGGACAAATCACTGTGATCCGGGTTAAAGTTAATACTGGAGCTCAGTTCAGAGGAGAGGACCTTCTTTTTGTTCCTTTGGAGGACTCGGTGCTGCCAGAAGGTGTCAGTGTTGAGGAGGGTTTCATAACAGTTCCTAAGGAAAGCTCAGGATTTGTCTCAATCCCAATTTCCAACACCAATAAGTATGATGTCACTCTACATCAGCGTGCAGCCCTGGGTCACCTAGAACCAGTAAAGACAGCTTATACTGTAAATACACAACAGTTGAATATCACTGATGGTGAGCAACAAAAAGATGACACTTCACCCAGAACAAAGCCAGCTGCAGCACAGTTCCTGGTGAAGCAGAAAAACAGAAGCCAACACAGTGGGATCCTCCAGTTGACCTCAGCCACTTAACGGAAAGCCAAAGACAGACTGTGAGACAGATACTGAGAGAAGAGTGTCATGCTTTCGCCTATGATGAAGATGACATAGGTTTAATTCCCTCTTTGAAACTTCATATCACTCTGCATGACACCACTCCTGTGAAGAAAACATTTTTGTCAGTTCCCAAGCCATTACATCAGGAAGCAAAAGAATACCTTCAAGATCTGCTGAATAGAGGCTGGATAACTCAAGTCACCTTCTCCATATGCATCATCAGTGGTGTGTGTGAGAAAGAAAGATGGGACTCTGAGGTTGTGCTGTGACTACCGGGAATTAAACAGAAAGTCCGTCCCCGACTGCCACCCCATTCCCTGAATCCAAGACATGCTGGATTCTCTAACTGGCAGCTCCTGGTTCTATGTATTAGATCAGGGGAAGGCATACCATCAGGGGTTTCTGGATGAGAAAAGTCAGCCCTTAACTGCTTTCATAACACCATGGGGTCTGTACCAGTGGATCAGAATCCCCTTCGGTTTGAGTGCTGCCCCAGCAGAGTTCCAAAGAAGCATGGATGAATGCCTGATTGGTTTAAGGGATGTGATATGCCAGCCCTATCTGGATGACAATTTAGTTCACAGCCCAAGTTTTGAGGATCATCTCAACCACATGAGAACTGTGTTGCAAAGATACCAGAAGCATGGAGTGAAGCTGAGCCCAAAGAAGTGTGAGGTGTTCAAAAGAAAAGTGAGATTTCTGGGGCGTCTTGTCTCTGGTGAGGGCCACACGATGGATCCGGCAGAAGTAGCACCAGTTCAAGCTTTGAAGGAGAGAACCCCCACAACTGTAGGAGATCTGAGAAAATGCTGAGATATCTCTCCTATTATTGAACATACATACCAAACTTCTCCAGAATAGCTAAGCCCATCTACCAGCTTCTGGTCAGTTCACCTGAAAATCAACCTGAACATTCACCATCAGAAAAGCATAAGGACAGGCGGAACATCAACACTGCAAGAAATAAAGGTAACCTCCCATCAAACACTCCCATTCACTGGACACAGAACCATCAAGAGACAATAAACACACTTATTGACAAACTCACTGAGCCTCCCATCCTTGGGTATCCAGATCTCACCCAACCATTTATTCTGCATGTTGATGCTTCCCAGGAAGGATTGGGAGCGGTTCTGTATCAAAGAAAGAATAACAAAATAGTTGTCATCGGGTACGGATCGAGAACACTGACCCCACCTGAGAAAAATTACCACATGCATTCAGGAAAATTGGAATTCTTAGCACTTAAGTGGGCAATATGTGAAAGATTTAGAGATTATCTGTATCATGCACCTCACTTCAATGTATATACCGATAATTAACCCCTGACCTACATTCTCACCACAGCCAAGTTAAACGCCACAGGTCACAGGTGGGTTGTCCAACTTGCAGATTTCAATTTCACCATTAAATATCAACCAGGCAAACACAATATAGAGCGATGGCCTCTCTCGCATGCCATGGGCATAAATAACTTATTGCAGCAATGCACAGAGGAGGTGACTCAGGATGTGATTAGTACTTCAATTCAGGACTGACTGTGCTTCAAGATGCCCCATCTTGGAGCACAGATGGTTGTGGTTAACCAGCTTGATGTGAGCTAGTTAACCACAGCTCACATCAACACACTGGATTAGTAAGTGATGCACCTTCATCTTCATTGTCTGCCCCACTAACACCAGAACAGATCAGAGAAAGTCAACAGAATGACCCTCTCATCAAGCAAGTCATGTATTATAAAAGCCAAGATCAATTCCCCCTCAGAGGAGTGGTGAAAACTGAGCCTGCAGATGTCAGGGTGCTCTTGAGGCAGTGGCGAAAACTGTATATCAGCGATGATGGGATCTTATACAGAAAAGCAAGAAATAAGTCTCAGCTAGTTTTGCCAAAAGAACACCATCTGTTAGTGTTTCAAGAATTACAAAAAGAGATGGGTCATCTGGGGGTCGAAAGGACTCTGAATCTGATTCGAGACAGGTTTTACTGGGTCACAATGCAGCAGGACACAGAACATTTTGTGACCCAAGTGTGTGAGTGTCTAAAGTCAAAACGACCACAGAGAGCAGCCAGAGTGCCACTGATGCCCATTGTGACAACACGTCCATTCGAACTGGTTTCAGTTGATTTTTTGCATCTGGAGACCTGTAAGCAAGTCTTATATTCTGGTTATAATGGACCACTACACTCGCTTTGCACAGGCCTACCCCACAAAAAAACAAATCCGCAAAAACAGTTGTGGAAAAACTATTTGATTACTGTGCCCTTCGCTTCGGCTTCCCAGAGAAAATCCACCACGACATGGGGAAGGAATTTGAAAACCAGTTAATGGCTCAACTGTAGAGGTGTTGTCACGTGTGAGGGTCCCACACTACCTGCTACCACCCACAAGGTAATGGACAGATGGAGCGATTTAACAGAACCCTGCTGTCTAGGCTCCGTACGCTCACAAGTGCGCAAAAGGCTGGCTGGAAAAGTCGTTACGTAAGATGGTGCATGCATATAACTGCACCCGCAGTGACACCACAGGCTTTGCTCCGTACTATCTGCTCTATGGACGATCTCCACGTCTGCCTATTGATCTCCTGTTTAACATACAGCCGAATGAAACACAGCAAAGCTATGCTGAATATGTCAAAGATTGGCAAAGCAGGATGCAGCAGGCCTACGAGATCGCAACCAAAACTGCCACCCGTGAATCAAACAGAGGAAAAAAAGGATGTGACAAAAGAGTTTATGGAGCTGATCTGCAGCCTGGGGAGCGTGTGCTTGTATGCAACTTATCAGAGAGAGGAAGTCCTGGTAAGCTCAGATCCTTTTGGGAGGATAGAGTGCACATCATCACAAAGAGAAGAAGTGATATCAGCCCAGTGTATGAAGTAGTACCAAAAGGAGGTGGCAAATGTCATCTGCTGCATAGGAACCTCCTGCTTCCCTGTGACATGTGATCGACAACTCAGCAATAGCCTCAAAAAGGACTAAAAAGACTAAGTCAAATACATCTCCATGTCATCATTGTCAACGAGAAGAAACTTCAGACAGTGAGAGGGATGAGGAAATGGAGCTAGTGTACCGGTTTCCTCCTGCTCAGCACAGTGGTCACCGAGCTGTCAGCTTAAACCCAGATGCTGAACCATTTACACCAGACCTACATGACCAAGACAACGCACTGGAATTGAAGGAACCTCAGGCTGCATGGATGGACAACATACCAGAGGAAGAAGATAGAGGCCAAGACATGAAGCTGCACCAGGATCTTCCTGAGCTATCTGCAGAAACAGCTTCCGGGGGAGAAGAGGATTCAGCTGTCTCACCACCTACATCGAGCTACCCAAAGAGAGAGCGCTGCCGTCCGAGGATGCTGACCTATGGTGCTTTGGGAGAGCCAACCATGGTGGAAGTAGGCATTAAAGAACTACCTGTAAGTATGATTCCAACCGGTAAAGAACTTTGGCGACCCTGATAGTTCCAGGTGTTGAAGTACAGAGTTAAAGACACAATGTATATAGGTTCGAGAACTAAACTGAGAAAAAAGACTATGTATGAACTTTCCAAAGACAATGTATTGACTGTGCTTTCAAGACAAAAGACTGGTATCAGAACAGAAGAACTGTGGCTGAAATTAAGGTTCTGTTACGCTAGAGAGACAATCTGAACAGATCTAGAAGTACTCGTAACTGGACATTTATAATCTAAAGTGACAATAGTCTCCGTCAGTAGTGGACACTATTACAATAATAACATTACTTCCAGTAAAAGGGTCAATAGGTGACATTAAATGTTCGTTTTAATGTCAGAGGACATTTTTTTTTATGAGGGGGAGAGTGTGGCGCACAAGCCATTTTGATGGAATAGTTGTAGTAAATTAATGCTGTTTTGGTGTTTATTAATACTGTTTTGGGTTTTATTATGTGTGGTATTTCCGAGTTGTGTCGCAGTTTGATGTGGTTGCGGAGGGGGGTTCATATCCCTCCGCCGTTGCTAGGTGACGACGGTTGGAACGGGTGTGCTGTGTTTTTTTTTCTTTTTTCTAACGGCTGTGTAGCGAGAACGCTAACGGAGTTACTTTGTAACAATTATTAAATTAAAATGTTGCGGACTCAATCGCAAAAGCTCGTTTGATTGTTTGTCACCGCTACAATGGCAAGCTACTGGACTGTAGCCACAGCTGGGGCAGTCTGGAACTATGGACTAGGAAATCTAACAGTAAAGAATGATTAGACATAAGGAACATAATAAAATTAGAGTGACTTAAAAAAAGAACTGAACAAAACACACCCAGAGGATCAGGGGTGGAGGGGGCTTGAACCCCTGCCCCTTTTATCCTTTATGCCCCAAGTGCCTTTTTTGAGTTAAGCCTTTGTCACGCTAATTACAAACTGGTCAGAAAACAGAAAAGCCTATCACTAGCAGGTCTGTCCCTGCTAGTGATTCATAAATTAAATTTTCCTATTTCTCTATACCAGGGATGTCAAAGTCAAATACACTGAGGGCCAAAACACCAAATTTGCTACAAGACGAGGGCCGGACTGGTTCACCGTTTATTAAAACATATTGAAATGATTGCACATAGCCTATTGAACTGAGACCTAACACGGTGTATATTATTTAATAATTAAATGAATAAAGCAATGTTTTCTTATGGATCTGTCAGTAATTTCAAGTGAAACTGTTATGTTTCTTCTCATAACTTAACTGTATAACTCAACAGAACCTCAGTGGAACGTGACTAGTTTATTAGACATTTTTCCGAAGAACATCGTGAGATCAATGCGCTGCTACTACATGTGGTGTTCTTCCGCATAGAACACAAAATAGTACCATTCAATAATGTATTGTTTTATCACATACATAACAGTTCCTCCCATCCAGCTTTGACGAACCAGAAATATATTTAGCTAAATGTTGTAACCCCAATAAACCTGCTCAAACAGAAACATGACACCTATTTAGATATGTGCAACACAAAAGCAACTTATTTACTTTTAACATTTAAACTGCTCCCTTATACATGAACAGATAATCTACAAATTCAGTCTTTGAGGTGCTCAGCGAGTTCTCTCAGGATAATGTTTGCATGTTTGATCAGAGTCTATAGTGTTCTGTGTGGAAGGTTCAGCATGTTGGCACACTGGTGGTTTCACATGAACTCTGAACCCCAAGTTGTAGATGTGTCCTCAGGTTGCTCTAGACTTTTGTCTACATATCTAGGATCTGATCAACATGTCCACGCCAGACTGAATTGTCTCCAACATTTATGTGGTATGTCAGAGGTCCCTATAGTCTCTGGTGAGAACTTTTTGTCCAGTGTCAAAAGATCTGGTTTTGTTCCATGTTTCCACCAAGGAAGGCTGTTTGTCCTCAACATTCTTCCGAATGTCCGGTTTCAACAGATCCAAACAAGATCTCAGATTCCGTCCCATGAAGAGCATTGCAGGTGTTTGTCCGGTTGTTGCATGAATGGTGTTTCTATAAGCCAATAAGAAGTTGTCGATTTTCAATTGCAGAGGTTTCCCCTCTGTCCGGCTGGCTTTCATGGACCTCTTGAATGACTGGATGAACCGTTCAGCTTGTCCGTTCGTTGCAGGGTGATAAAGAGCTGAAGTGATATGTCGCACACTGTTGTTCTTAAGAAAACACTGGAACTCCTCTCCTGTAAACTGACAGCCATTATCACTGACAAGCTGTTGAGGCAGACCTGTGCGGGCAAAAAGTGACCTAAGGGTGTTGATTGTGCTGGCTCTTATTGCATGCTTTACAGGAATAATTTCTGGCCACTTTGAGTGAGTATCAACCACAATCAGGAACATTTGATCTATAAATGGTCCAGCATAGTCTATATGTATACGATGTATACGTTACCAGGGGGTGGATGGCCACTCCCACGTGTGTACAGGTGCTGGCTGGGGCTAGTGCAGTGTCTGCTGGCAACCAGTGCAGGACTTAGCCATGTTCTCTATTTCACAGTCTATGCCTGGCCAACAAACATAGCTCCTAGCAAGACTTTTCATCTTAACCACACCCAAAGGTCCATCATGAAGTGAATTCAGTACCCTTTTACGTAGTAGGGGTTCCCCACATGACACAGCTCTGACAAATGGATAGCTGATCTTTGCGGCTGAAGTATGCAGAGAACTGAATGTCACTGGAGAATGGCCAGCCATTTATAGTAAAATCATATACTTTGGACAAGATTGTGTCTCGACTTGTTTCTCTTCTTATCTGAGCACTTGTCACAGGCAGAGGTTCCATTTGTGCAATGTGAAACAGTTTCTGGATCAGTAGTTTCTTCAGTGGTTTGTGTTTGTGAAAACAGTGGTTTCTGACGTGAGAATTTCCATGCAGTTTTGTCCCTTTAAATTCAATGTTGTAGGTGTGTGAGCTAAGGAACAAAGCCCATCGCTGTAACCGTGCTGCAGCCATGGTTGGCACACCTTTCTGAGGACTAAAGATGGAACTAGTGGTTGGTGGTCTGTGATCAGGGTGAAGCGTCTTCCATATAAATATTGATTGAACTTCTTCACTCCCCACAACAGACTTAGCACTTCTCTGTCTATCTGTGCATAATTACCCTCAGCTGCATTTAGGGACCTTGAGGCAAAAGCAATTGGTCGTTTCACTCCATCAGGCATTTCGTGAGATAGCACAGCACAGATGCCGTATGGGGAGGCATCACATGCAAGGCGAAGGGAAAGATAGGGGTTAAAGTGTGTTAGCACCTCCTCTGATGTAATGAGGTGCTTAGCACTATTAAATGCCTTTTCACAGTCTTTTGTCCAGTTCCACTTGACATTTTGTTGCAGCAGTGTGTGTATTTGCTGTTGACAAGTTTGGTAGAAACTTGTGATAGCAATTAATTAAGCCCAAGTGTAAAATAGTGTGGTCAAGGGTCCTCAAGGTGAACAAAAACATCAGCTTCAGCCACTGGTTTAAGATTCTTCTGATGACGTTTATTCCATACATTTGCCTCAAACTTTCCTCCAGAGCTTCCAAGAACTCAGTGTTTTTAAAACCAATTGGCAACATACCTGCAGTTAAGTGGACCAAGCCACAATTAAACAGAAAAACAAAAACAACATTATTAATCTAATTTACAAACTCATCTACATAATGAAATGGTCTGAAAAATAAACTATGTAATAGAAGATAACTCAAAAAGTTACTTCAAAGAAAAAACAAAGCAATCCTTCAAAGAAAACCCTCTAATTGGTAGAACCCAGCAAGGTAATTGATGACATCACCCAGCCATTCAAGCAGGAAGCAAAGTAAATTAATCAGAAATAAAAATAAGGGACAAGTGGTGAACACAAACTGAACCACTTTGTCACACCAAGAATGAGCGTAACTCACTGACATTTTTAGGCTCAGGTGCCTTCAAGACTGCTTCAACTTTGTCTTTGGTTTTGTGGAGTCCATACTTGTCAATCCGATGTCCACAATACTCAATGGCATCTTTGAAGAACTCACACTTTTTCCTGTTTGCTTTTAGTCCATATTTTTCTAGCCTGGCCAGGACTGCTGCTAGGTTAGCTAAATACATTTCTTCATCGACACCTGTGACAATAATGTCATCCAGAAAACATTGTGTTCCTGGAATGTCCTGCAGAACCTGATCCATGGCACATTGCCATACTGCTGGAGCACTGGTGATCCCGAATACCAGTCGGTTGTATAGGCCTTTATGAGTATTTATCACTAGATATTTCTTGGCTGTCTCTTCTACTTCTATCTGTAGATAAGCCTGGGCGAGGTCGATTTTTGAAAAGTGTTTTCCACCTGCCACTGCTGTGAAAATGTCTTCTATCCGCGGAAGTGGGTTCTGATCTCCGCAGAGTACTGGGTTCACTGAAACCTTAAAATCACCACAAATTCTTACACTGTCACCTGTTTTTTTGCTCACTGACACTATTGGTGTAGCCCATGCTGACCTTTCCACCTTGGTGAGTATTCCTTGCTCTTCCAAGCGTTTGAAGCTCTGCTTCGACTTTGGGCCGTACAGCATATGGTACAGGACGTGCCTTGTGAAATCTGGGTTTTGCGTCGTCTTCCAATGTGATCTGTGCTTTAATATTTTTCAGAGTGCCAATTCCTTCTTTGAACACCGGAGCATATTCCTCAAGTATCTGTTTCAGTCTTTCCTCCACAGAACTTGCACTTAGGTCTGGAGCGAGTCTCATGGTCTTTATTTCTTTTCAGTTGAGTTTGGACGTGACTGTTGTCCAGTCACGTCCAAATAATGGGACACCGCCATTTTTCAGAACATAAAGTTCAAGGTTGCATTTGTTTTTCTCATATTCCACTTTCACTTTTAGTTTTTCCAAGGGACTTATTCTTTCACCTGTGTATGTTTGTAGTTTCACTGAGGTGTGCTTTAGTTTCAGGTTTTTAAACTTGTCACTGTACTCTTCATATGAGATCAGTGAGAGGGCTGACCAGTTCCATCTTTAACTTAACCCCTTGCACTTTAGGTGTGAGCCATATTGCATCCTTATATTTCTCCTTATCTTGGATTGTATGCAGCTCAAGGCATGCCAATGCCTGGGAAGAAGTTGAGTCTGTCTCATTTATTTCATGCAGATTCCTGTTTTTGTTCCACATTTTATTTTTCTTCCAGTGTTTTGATCTACACATTGTTTGTCTGTGTCCCTTTTTGTTGCGTTGGAGACATTCTTTACCCTTAAACCAGCAATTAGCAGCGTTATGTGACTTTTTGTCGCATGGTCTGTAATTTATCGTTAGGTTGCACACGCAATTTATTGACAGAACATGGCTCTGTGAATTTTCCCTGAAGCTCTCCTGCATCTTTTGCTGCCGTTTCCATAGATATAGCAATTTCTAATGCACGATGCAACGTCAGATTATCCTCTGTGAGAAGTTGTTTCTGTGTGCTTGCATTGTGCAGGCCGCAGACGAAAAGGTCTCTCAGCGCATCTGACAGCCCTCCCCGAACTGACAGTGCTGCGACAGCCGGCGAAGCTCCACAATGTACTCCGAAGTGGACTCGGTTTTTAACTGATTTCGTTTATGAAATCTGAATCGTTCGGCTATGACCAGTGGCTTCGGTTGGAAATGTTTTTAGAGAACCTCTGTGATCTCCTTGAAACTTTTGTCTGCCGGTTTTGCTGGTGTAATGAGGCTGCATAGCAAGTTATAAGTTTTCGCTCCCATTACGCTCAGTAACACAGCGACTTTCCTCTCATCCTCTACTTTGTTAGCCAGACAGTACTGTTCAACTCGCTCCACATAAGTTGTCCAGTCCTCTGTTCCGTTTTCAGAAATGTTCATTTGTCCAACGCCTCCCGACATTTTCTGTGTGATGTCTATTACTCACTGTCTCTGTAGGTCGTTAGCTAGCAAGCCAAATTAGCTTCCAGACGGAGGGTTTTCCTGTTCTCCTTTTCTTGTCTTTTCCTCACTTTCATAAGGTTTTTCCCCCCTCTCTGTTGTTACATGCACATCGGGGATCCGTTTAAATCTCGTCGCCAGTTTGTTATGTTTCTTCTCATAACTTAACTGTATAACTCGACAGAATCTCAGTGGAACATGACTTAGTTTATTAGACATTTTTCCGAAGAACATCGTGAGATCAATGAGGTGAGGTGAACATGAGGTGTTCTTCCGCATAGAACACAAAATAGTGCCATTCAATTATGTATTGTTTTATCACATACATAACAGTTCCTCCCATCCAGCTTTGACGAACCAGAAATATATTTAGCTAACAGAAACCATTTTTCAACAGGCAAACAGACAAAAACAAACTTCCTTAAAAGAAAAATATCATGTTCTGTACATTAAAAGAATAAAGCACTATTTTGTTATGGCTCTGTCAGTAACCTCAAGAGAAAACATTTTTCCAGGCAAACAGCAAAAAAATAAATTGTTTTGAAAAACTAAATATGTTTCTTAATATCAGGATTAATACATAAATTGAAATGCATGCATTATAAACTGAAAATGCATGATTGGTCTGCTTTATGATTTTCATATTCTTATATTTGTCTGTGTGTTTCTGAGAAGCTCGATAGATTATATTCTGAACCACTTTGTCTTTGACCTCCATGAACATGAACTCTGCCTCTCACCTGGCTTGAAACCCCCTGTTCTCAGCGTCCACTAAACGTTTAGCCATTTTTGAGGAGGGGATACCTGAAAGTTGATCGCTCCTCTGATTGCTGATGAACGCCTAAGCCGCTCATGCTGCAGTGACTTCACAGGCCACCGTTGCATTGTGGGGAATGTAGTCTTGGTGCGTGCAAATCGCACCTGCGGGACGGTTCTAATAGTAATTAAAAATCATCCAGGAGGCCACAGATAATTAAGTCTTGACTTTGACATATGTGCTTTAAATTAAAGATTTGTAACTTTTAAGATAATTGGACACAAAAAATAAGTAGTTATCACTAAACCAAAAGAATTAAGTGAGATTAATGTAAATAAGTCTACAACATGAACTACAGCTAAAATATACTTTTTAGAGTGTGAGGACTAAGGTTCAGAAACATGTTAGACAGTGTAGGAGACCAAAAATGATATTTATCCTGAGTAGAAGTAAATGTTTGATGGATGTCTTTTGATTACTTTCTTTCTTGTTTATTTGTTTTCCATGAACTTGCATCTTGCTAGTTTATTTACTGATTCAGGGTTTACAAAGTCCAAATTGGAACAAATTTAATTGGTTTGCAGATAGGTGGACTTCAACCTGAACCAGATACTTCAATAATCCAAACTGAATTTGAATTATGAGCTTTCTTTTCTCTGTATTATGCCCTGAGATGACTTTATTTGGCATAAGAACAGTAGAAATTAATTGATTTGAAGTAATTTCTACCTTTCCATATGGGTGGTGAGTTCAGTGAGGGACTGCAGGAAGTGTGAAGCAGCAGTTGGGGGTGGCTGACGAAGATGCTTCAACTTCCAACACAGTTCCTTCTGTTGGATGTACCTATCTTGAAGCTTCTGGAACAATTCGGAAATCATCTAAATGAACATGAAAAGAAAAACAATGTGGTTATCTGTAAAAACATCACCCATGACCATAACTGGTTATATGCACATAAAAAGCTGTTATCTTAGAATAAGTTTTTAATATATTGTTGGTGTGATGGTAGAGATTCACCCAGGAATCTGAAGATTGCTGCTTTGACACCCACTTCATCTGGCTGTGTTTTGTGTCATTGGGCAAAGCACTTCACCCATATTGCCTGCTGATGTTGGTCAGAAGGGACGATGGCATGAAATAGCAGCCACTCTTCTATCAGACTGCCCGATGGTAGATGTAGCTACCATCTTGCAAGTCATCAGAGTGTGAATGGGTGTATAAATGGGACTTACTGATTCTGGAGTTTTTTTGAGAATTATTTGAGGATTTAAAGCACTTAGTAAGTCTGATGTCATTATACCTGTGGTATTGTAGGAATACCAGAGGTATTCCTAAAATAATACCTGTGGTTATAATGGTATTTAATCCAATTTAAAGAAGCTAACGTTGGCACATATCTCTTAGAAACAAGGTATACTGTACATCTTCAGGGTGGTGCAATGGTTGTTTAAAGGTAAGGTTCTTCATTCAAATACCATCTTGGAGTGCTTCTGCATCAAGTTTGCATGTTCTCTTCAAGCTTGACCTGATTCTTGCTGGGTTACTCCAGTTTCCTCACACACTCCAAAAATATGACTGCTAGTAGTGATAGGTTATCTGAAGCCAGGCGTGTATTGAGTAAAGAAGAGGCGTGTCAGATGAAGCCCTGCTTGTCTTGCTGAAAACCACGTGACTGGCAACAAATGATGTCTCATTTTGTGTGTTGGTTTTCAAAATAAAAGTGTGATGAACCGTGCTGCTTCATGGCATGGGTGGTTGTATTTGATCGTGCATCAAAGGAGTATTTGTCTTCAGAGGTGGCAGAAATAAAAGGAACCTTTTGCAAGTTCATGTGTATTAATGATTTTGATGATGGCACTCATCAAAATCCACTGTTTGTTACCAGGTTTCTCAATTGTTGATGATGGTATATTTTATGACTTTATAATTGTGAGTTTTTATTATGTAAAGCACTTTGAAACTGCATTGTTGCTGAAATGTGCTACACAAATAAACTTGATTGAAATGGAGCCAGCAAGAAGAAAAAAATCTGACATCTGGGAATACTTTAAGATGATTGCTCACAATAAGATTCTTAAATAAAATAATTAACCCCTTCACATCCAAAATTCTCACCTTCTTGAAATTTCCACTATTTTGTTGTTCTGCAAAGGTATATCAGTCCTGCACAGCAGAAACAGACTAAAGGTGTTGGAAGAGTCAAATTCTGGCCTGATGAGTAAAAATGTAAGGGATCAGATCAGAGAGCCAACTAGGAATCCAAGAAAAACATAATTTTTTGAAGAATTGTAGTTTTTTAGGAGGCAAACCAAAAGTCAAAGAATAATGTCTGCCCCAACAAGCACCGCAATATGAATACACTAAAACCAATGTCTTGTCAAATTAGTCAATGACAAAAGAAAACAGCCACTGACAGTCAACATATACCAGGATTGGCTACAAAAAATTTTAATAACTGAAAAAGATTAGTTAAATAGGATTTAATTGACTCTCCTTTTACTAAATATGAGTTTGACTCTAACTTTGTGACAATATTGCATTTACTAATTATTTATGTACGCCTAACTGAGTGAAGAGGCTGCTACAATTTCAACAGCAGATGTCACAAGTGAGAAATGAATGAGCCACCAAGTAATGAACCTTTGGGCAAAGCAATAGGCTTGGGAATCTTCATTGCTTCGCAAGTATTTATTTGGCCATCACTAACTTTTGAGTCATTGATCTCTTAATATTGCCCTTAAGTGTAAATGTGCATGGTTGGTAGTGCTGTGTTGCCTGTGATGGATTGGTGACTAGGGTGTACCACACTTCTCATGAGCCCCCCCCCAAGATCCTGGATGGATATAATGATATTCTTAATGCAATGTAAAGCTCCAAAAACTATACATAGCTTAATTAAAATAAAGACAAACTATTACTGTCAGGGTGTGTTTTAAATCTGGAGCCAAATGCAGCTGAAGAGAGATATACAGTACTGTTAAAAATTTAATGAAAACATCAGAATTCAACTAGAAAATTCCTGAAGAAATTTAACTGGGGTCTGCCAAAGTGTGCTGGTCATTTTGGACCCAGTGTTCTGATGCTAAAAATTAGCATCAATGCTAAGCTTGGCTAAAAAATTACAAAGTATCATGTGGAGAATCACAAGAATGTTCACTAACATGGACTTGCACCATTCAGTATATTAAAATGAGTGTATAAGCTAAAATTAGCTAAAATGCTAATGTTAGAGTGAACACTATCAGTAGCATGCGGGGCATCACTAGCATCTTGTCTGTAATTGACTTACTCCTTTCAGTATACTAAACATGGCTCAAAAGTAAGAGAAATAGCTAATACCTTATTTAAAAATAAGGTATTATAAGGCACTAGCCTTTTATTTAAGAAAAAAGGCTAGTGCTAAAGCACTGCGTTGCTGTGCATGGCAGAGCCCTAACCTCAGAGGCAAAGATAAAGCAGGATAATCATATTTCGCTGCCTACGGCAGTGCACTAGTGGGGAGCAGTGAAATGCTAATGTTTGTGCTAATGTTTCTGTGTTCGCAGGGCAACACAGAAACAAACAGGACAAACAAACATGCACACACACCTAGGGAGAATTTGGAAAGACCAATTAACCTGACAGTCATGTTTTTGGACTGTGGGAGGAAGCCGGAGAACCCGGAGAGAACCCACGCATGCACAGGGAGAACATGCAAACTCCGTGCAGAGGGACCCCGGGCTGGGAATCAAATCCAGAACCTTATTGCTGCAAGGCAACAGTGCTATATTATTATATATAACATTATATATTATAATATTATATATAGTATATATAATATTATACATAATAATATGATATATTTATATATATATATTATATTATATATATATATATATATATATATATATATATATATATATATATATATATAATATAAATCGGGTCAAAATCGGAACTTCAATCCAAAATGACCGACTTCCTGTGATACTTGCACTATGACATTAATTGTAAATTTTGAGTGCCTTGAGGAGCTCTACAAGTGTACCAAATTTTATGTCTCTATGATGAAGTAAGGGAATAGCAGAGGGTCTTTTGAAAATTGCTAGGTGGCGCCGTTGAGCCGTTTCTTTTGCGATTTTTACAATGACCTTAAAATACGAAATTTTGAAACTCCCTTGACGCGTCCGCCAAATTTGGTGAGTTTTTGAATATGATAAAGCCCCCAAAATGGCCCCTCTTTAGGGGGGCAGATTAATAATAAGAAACAATACAAAAACAATAGGCCTTCGAAGCGCTTTGCTGCTCGGGCCTAATAAACACTATGAAAACAATAGGCATTTGCAGCGTTTTGCTGCTTGGGCCTAATAATAATAAACACTATGAAAACAATAAGCCTTCGCAGCGCTTTGCTACTCGGACCTAATAATAATAGATAACAGCACGAAAACTATAGGCCTTCGTAGCACTTTGCTGCTCGGGCCTAATAGTAATAACTAGAAAATTCCTGAAGAAATTTAACCGGGGCCTGCCAAAGTGTGCCCATCGGTTTGGACCCAGCGGTCTGATGCTAAAAATTAGCATCAATGCTAAAGAAAGCTGCAATGTAATCAATAGCATGTGGAGAGTTGCAAGCATGTTGACTAACATGGATTTGCACCATGTTAGTCAACCAGTATGTTAAAAGTAGTGCATAAGCCAAAATTAGCAAAAATGTGGGCCATCACTAGTATGTTGTCTGTAATTGACTTACTCCATTCAGTAAGCTAAACATGGCTCATGAGTATGAGAAATAGGTAATACCTTATGTAAGGTAAAATGCTAACGCTAATAGCAAGGCAGAGCCCTAACCTGAGAGAAAAAGAAAATGCAGGATAATCTTATTGCACTGCCTATGGCAGTGCACTAGTGGGGGTTAGTGAAATGCTAATATTTGTGCTAATGTTAATGCACTGTCTTGCTAAGTTATAAAATGCCCCAAACAGCAAGAATTTCATGTAAAAAATTGTCAAGGCTTTTATTTTGAAATTTTCAGTAAGCTTAATTTTAAATGTCGAAACTAATCCCACAAGTAACAGTGATTGGATTAATTACAAAATGCCCCAAACAGCAATAACTTGATGTAAAAATTTTCAAGGTGTTTATTTTGAAATGTTTATTAAGTTTCATTTTAAATTGCCAAACTAATGCCAAGTGTAAGAGTTATTGGGTTAAAAAAAGTCACATAGTGCCCAAGAGAACAATTACCTGATGTAAAAATCGTCAAGGCTTTTATTTTGAAATTTTCAGTAAGCACTTTCAAAGTGCTTTACATAATAAAAACTAAAAAGTATTCCCAGATGTCAGATTTTTTTTCTTCTTGCTGGCTCCATTTCAATCAAGTTTATTTGTGTAGCACATTTCAGCAACAATGCAGTTTCAAAGTGCTTTACATAATAAAAACTCACAATTATAAAGTCATAAAATATACCATCATCAACAATTGAGAAACCTGGTAACAAACAGTAGATTTTGATGAGTGCCATTATCAAAATCATTAATACACATGAACTATAAAAGGTTCCTTTTATTTCGGCCACCTCTGAAGACAAATACTCCTCTCATGCGCGATCAAATACAACCACCCATGCCATGAAGCAGCACGGTTCATCACGCTTTTATTTTGAAAACCGACATAAATGAAGCAGTCACGTGACCCGTGCAATGCGAGGCATCTTTTCTTGTTAGTCACGTGGTTTTCAGCAATACGACAGAAGTATTGAAGCAGGGCTTCATCTGACACACACCCCTTTTTACTCGGTCTCGAAGCCTGGCTTCAGATGGCCCATCACTACATAAACAATCTAGAACAAAGAACAACTAGAGGCGAGAAATAAACTAGACTCAGTAAGGAAGAACTGAGGTGAAAACTGAAATGAGGCAGAACTATTTAAAAAAAAACTAGGGGACACAAAAAATGACAGAACCCAAAACAAAACAACCCCAGATATGATAATTACCGTATCTTTATGAGGAATATTATGAGTATTATGAATAATGTGTTAGTTGGTTCACCTTTATCTGGCTTCTTGCAAAAAGCTCCACAATTTCTGTCCTGAACTGGTCTTGATTCTTATTGAGGAAATTCTGGACCTGTCAAAAGATGGTGGCAGTTCTTTGTTCCAGTCTTTTACAAGTACAAATTAGTTGTGGAACATCAAAAGTGGCAAATACAATACCTGATATGTGACAGGTCCAGCATAATGATGAATAGTGAAGACTGGTATTGGGTTCTTGGGTTTGGTATAGAAGGGGTTGGTTACATGGTGGTAATGGCATTTCTGAAGGAAGGTGTGGTCAGTAGCCTATAAAACCCCAAAGAAGTAATCAAGTTTCACCTAAGTTAAAGCTATATTTTTATTTACGTACACAACCCACATGCACACACAATTTGCTTTTCCTCAGTGCCTGGTATTAATTCTGAAAAAATGTTTTGGTTTTTTGGTTTGTTAGGACTATTAAAAATTATTTATACGAGTTAAATACCAGAACAATGAGAAGGGACTATTACAATGAATTTGTTTTTAAATGTTTACATACAGCAAAAAATGTGCTTCAAACACTTTTCAGAAAGCCCAGACATTGTCATAGCTTCATCAACTTTTTTTTAGGTTCATTCACAATACACGCACACGTATACATATATACAGTACAGACCAAAAGTTTGTACCAAAAGACTTGAACTCCTCATTCAATGAGTTTCCTTTATTTTCATAACTATTGACATTGTAAATTCACACTGAAGGCATCAAAACTATGAATTAACACATGTGGAAATATGTACGAAACAAAAAAGTGTAAAACAACTGAAAATATGCCTTATATTGTATTTTCTTCAAAGTAGCCACCTTTTGCTGTGATTACTGCTTTGCACACACTCTGCATTCTCTTGATGAGCTTCAAGAGGTCGTCACCTGAAACGGTTTTCACTTCACAGGTGTGCCCTGTCAGGTTAATAAGTGGGATTTCTTGCCTTATAAATGGGGTTGGGACCATCAGTTGTGTTGTGCAGCAGTCAGGTGGACACACAGCTGATAATTCTACTGAACAGACTGTTAGAATTTGTATTATGGCAAGAAAAAAGCAGCTAAGTAAAGGAAAACGAGTGGCCATCATTACTTTAAGAAATGAAGGTCAGTCAGTCCGAAAAATTGGGAAAACTTTGAAAGTGTCCCCAAGTGCAGTTGCAAAAACCATCAAGCGCTACAAAGAAACTGGCTCACATGAGGACGGCCCCAGGAAAGGAAGACCAAGAGTCAGCTCTGCTGCGGAGGATAAGTTCATCCGAGTCACCAGCCTCAGAAATCGCAGGTTAACAGGAGCTCTGATTAGAAACCAGGTCAATGCCACACAGAGTTCTAGCAGCAGACACATCTCTAGAACAACTGTTAAGAGGAGACTGTGTGAATCAGGCCTTCATGGTAGAATAGCTGCTAGGAAACCACTGCTAAGGACAGGCAACAAGCAGAAGAGACTTGTTGGGCTAAAGAACACAGGAATGGACATTAGACCAGTGGAAATCTGTGCTTTGGTCTGATGAGTCCAGATTTGAGATCTTTGGTTCCAACCACCGTGTCTTTGTGCGACACAGAAAAGGTGAACGGATGGACTCTACATGCCTGGTTCCCACCGTGAAGCATGGAGGAGGAGGTGTGATGGTGTGGGGGGTCTTTGCTGGTGACACTGTTGGGGATTTATTCAAAATTGAAGGCATACTGAACCAGCATGGCTACCACAGCATCTTGCAGCGGCATGCTATTCCATCATTAGTTGGACCATCATTTATTTTTCAACAGGACAATGACCCCAATGACCTCCAGGCTGTTTAAGGGCTATTTGACCAAGAAGGAGAGTGATGGGGTTCTGCGCCAGATGACCTGACCTCCACAGTCACCGGACCTGAACCCAATTGAGATGGTTTGGAATGAGCTGGACCGCAGAGTGAAGGCAAAAGGGCCAACAAGTGCTAAGAATCTCTGGGAACTCCTTCAAGACTGTTGGAAGACCATTTCAGGTGACGACCTCTTGAAGCTCATCAAGAGAATGCCACGAGTGTGTGAAGCAGTAATCAAAGCAAAAGGTGGCTACTTTGAAGAATCTAGAATATAAGACATATTTTCAGTTGTTTCACACATTTTTGTTAGTACATATTTCCACATGTGTTAATTCATAGTTTTGATGCCTTCAGTGTGAATCTACAATTTTTATAGTCATGAAATTAAATAAAACTCTTTGAATGAAAGAGTTTTTCATTCAAAGAGTGAATGTCTGGAGGACACATGAGGTGTATATATGTATATATATATGTATATATATATATATATATACATATATATTATATATATATATATATATATATATATATATATATATAATTATGACAATATTAGGCTTTGATATTAGATGTTTGGTAGAGCATAGCTCTCTGGTTAGGCTGCCATTTTGGTCAGTGGATCAAGGCAACACTTCAAACAGACTGATTCTTTGTGTGACATAATTGAAAACTCAAAAGAAGAAAAACTTCTTAAAGAAAGGATTCTGGATCTCCAGAAGTCTGACATTATAAGATGTCTGAAGATGCCATGTTTATCTATTCAAACAATCATATGCAACTCTAAACAGTGTGGCAAAGACCAGCATTCTAACTATTCAGAAGGAGAGAGATGTAGTGTCCCATAGTTCTGTGTTTGTATGCAGCTGCTTAGACTAATTAAGAAAATAACTTTGTATGTGGATGTTCGCACCTGTGGGATGCATGTTTGATCATCCAATATGCGGAGGATGCCATTTGGTCTGGAGGAGATCAATTCCAGACAGGAGTGAAAGTTCTCAAGTTGCACGGGATGCCAAGGAATCTGCTCTTTACTGTACTCCTCCTGCAAGACACACACAATTACGCCATACAGTTCAATTAGTGAGATAGACAGTACGAGGAGTAGTTGACTTTAATTTTTCTGATTTACCTGTTCCTGAGAAAGTAGAGTTTTGTTGAGAAAATTCTGCAACTGCTCATTAGCAAAGTTGATACACAGTTGCTCAAAGCTGTTCACTTCAAGATCCTTCACAAATGGAAAAAAAGAGATGTAAACCTACATCACCCCCAAAAAACCTGGGACCTTCAGATGTAAGTGATGGTACCTTCAGACGTAACTGAAGGTATCTTCAGACATAACTGACGGTACCTTCAGACTGTCAAGAAAATCCGAGATCATCCCACTTCCCCATGCTGGAGATAATAGTTTAACAGTAACAATAAATAAAGTTACCTTTAAAATTAATCATACAAGTGACATCCAGACCCAACAGTAGACTTACACTTCAATAAAATAAATCTGGTTGTGTGTTGTTTTTGTGTCCTGCAAACTTTGCTTTAATTATACTTCTTTTTTCTATCTAATCATAAGAAATTATAGTCAGAGAGAGAGAGATGAGACAGGAAGAGCAGGTTTCCTGAAAAAAGAGGAAGTAAGTTTCCAGCCTGCTGATGTATAAAAATAGAAGACTTGTTTTAAAGCATGAACGTTTCAAAGGATGAAATCTAAACATTTTGAGTAATTAGATAACATTTAAAGTAAAGTCCATCCATTTTCTTCCACCCTTGTCCCTATTGGGGTTGGGAGTTGCTGGTGCCTATCTCCAGCTACGTTCTGGGCGAGAGGCGGGGTACACCATGGACAGGTCACCAGTCTGTCGCAGGACAAACAAACATGCACACACACACATAGGGAGAATTTGGAGAGACCAATTAACCTAACAGTCATGTTTTTGGACTGTGGGAGGAAGCTGGAGAACCAGGAGAGAACCCACGCATGCACAGGGAGAACATGCAAACTCTGTGCAGAGGGACCCTGGGCCGGGAATCGAACCCAGAACCTTCTTGCTGCAAGGCAACAGTGCTACGAACTGCGCCACTGGGCAGCCCGCTTAAAGTAAAGTACTTATATAATATTGGTTTACTTATAATAGTGTCGTGTTCCGTGTTTTTCTGTTGTGTTTGTTTGAGTTTTCCTGTATCCTGAGTCTCCTCGTTGTCCTGTCTTCCCCTTGATTACTCCCAGGTGTGTCTCATTCCCCTGATTAGCCTCTGTGTATTTAGTCCCTCCTGTGTCCTTTGTTCCTCATCGGGTCCTTGTCGTTTGTAGCTGTCGTTTGCATTGGCGTTTGTCATCTATGGTGATTATCTCTGTTGTATGCCGCCTGTTTACCAGTGCTACCGGTGTGAGCCCTGGCTTCCGCTCAGCCATGCTGCCTGGCCGCGGACTCTGTCAACTGTGTGTTTCTGGACTCATTTATCATTAAAAATCCACTAGTCATTGTACCTGGGTCTCAGCGTCTGCCTCACCACCACCAACCTCAACACCAAATCTGTGACAAATAGTACTTACACTTACACTTGTGGGAACACTTACAAGTAACTGTAACTTTGGTATCAAATAATTACAATAATAGATTATTCTTGGTCTCTTTTCAGAAAACATCTGTAATAACCCACATTATGATTACAATAAGAGTCATAAGTTATGGTTATTATAAATGAATGCTAAATCAAAACTAAAAGGGTTATGAATGTAATTTTGACATTGAACTTGAAATGGTGTAAAACTTGTAACTGCAATTAAAGATCACTGATGATGTGTTGGAGGAGGTAGATATTAGGTGAAAGGTTAGGGGTATAAGGAGAACTAACGGGAGAGCAGAGATGACCAATGCCTTATTTGGACATAAGATGTTGAGCAGTCCTGAGACATTAGCACAGACATCAGGACATAATGTCTCTAAGACAGTGATGGATATGAGATCATCTGTCCAAGCAGTCAGCCAATGAAATAAGCACAGCAACAGTGCCAGCCAATGCAAATGCACCAAAAGGGTGGATAAATCCTATAAAAGGTGAGCGCAAAAGAGGAATCGTTGGTTGGATCCTCCAGGCAGCTTCGAGCCAAGATCGAGATGGACAAAGAACTCTGCAGCTGAAGAAGAGCCGGGGCCACAGAGCCGAAGACTGTCCTGCGCATGGGGACCAATCCGTCAGCCCTCAACATGTGGCTTCAAATCTCACTTCTCTCATCAGCTGGGTTCAGATCCCAAAGACAAAGATGAAGACCAAGGCAAAGATAAAGACCCAAATCCTGCGTGACCTCACCATCGACGCAGAGAAGAAAGCTCATCACACCAACAGAGATCCCTGCCTTCGTCAATCAACCTCCTACTCCTGCTGCAACACCATCTTCATCATCAAGCCAGTTCTGGGGTTCGAAACACCATACTTCGTCTGTTTCGCTCAAAGGTTCCCTTTTTAGTTCTTAGTATCAGCGTTAGGGAAAGATAGGCTAGATGATTGATTTTACTTATTTGATTATTTCTGTTACTTAATTAAGCTGTACTGACCCTTGCAAAATTGCTTTACTAATAAAATGAGTCACCTCAAAGTTCTTTAATGGTAGTAAAATAGCCATGATGTTTGATTCTGGGGAAGAAAGAATATAAAATGTTTTATAGGTTGCTTTAGCCCAAACATAAAACAACATCCTTGGGACTCGCCCGAGTCACTAAAGATTACCTGGTTCAGTAACAAGTGCAAGTTGTAAAAAAGAAAAAGAGAAGGAGCGACCGTTAACAGATGTGCTCTGTGAAACTAGTTGGCTGTAGGCTTCTCAGTTTGGCTAATTCACAGGGGGAGGAAGGGTGGGACATCTGGATGTAGGCCGTCAGAAACCAAGCAAATCCTTTCTCGATGCCAGCTTAAACAGAGTTTACTTCAGTTCTGGACAGGGTAAATCCCAACAGATTTAGGAAACTCAATTCACCCCTTCGACAGAGAGCTGGTAGCACATCTCCAATCTCAGAAGAAGTAGAGACTGAGAGAGTAGAGAGTGAAGGAAGGGAGTACCCACAACGACAAGACGTAACTGAAGGTACCTTCAGACGTAACTGAAGGTCCCAGGGTTAGAAAGTTGATTACCTACCTCAAAGCCGTAAATGTCTACAACACCAACAGTGCTGTCCATCTCTGTTGGGCTTAGCCAGTCATTAATTTTCTCCAACAACCAGTCAAACAACACTGAATACAAAGCTTTGGCAATTGCATTCCTAGAGAGGAAAGGAAAACATGTTTAAGCCTGCCGGCCGTCCAGAATCCCCCATTTACGTCATGAAGTAAACATGAAATTGCAAAAGTTGGACTTCATACCCAACTGTATATGCCCACATGCATATCTGCTAATTTACTTAGGCCCAAGCAGTGAAGGCCTATTGCTGCAAAGGCCTATTGTATCTCTAGGATTTCTTCCCTTACAAAAAAATCACATGTGATTTTCATGGGATTTTTTTGTAACGGTGTTATTCTTTTCTGCCCAAAAACAGAAATTTGAGGGCATAAATATATTGAGTGGATATGACTCATCAAACGTCACCCAAAATCATCCCCCATCTGAAATGTAACTTTTTTAACGTGATCAAAAAAATCCATTAAACTAAATGGAATTACTTTAATGGCCAAACTGCTCTACAGTGTTAGATAGACTGTACATTCTAGAGATCTTAAACTTGATATGAAGGTAGATCCCCTTCAAGTCAAGAAAAAAAGTATCTTAAAGGTATGCCCTAAAATGTACAGGAAGGCGGGTCAAGGGGCAAATTTTGGCTATTTTTGACATTTACACATCTCAAACTTTACCACACTCCAAGTGATTATGAGCTGAAAGCTTCATCTCTCAGTATGCTTGTAAGGGATTCAAATTTTAAGTGTTTGAGCATGTTTCTGAGTTAAGTGGCGAAAGTGGCATACTCACCAAAGCAAACAAAATGCTATACCTTTCACCCAGAAAGACTGAATTGCACCAGACTTTTTTATGAGTCATTTCTGTTCAACCAAACTTGTAAACTGAAGAGAACATTTTTAACAAAAAAATTTATTTTTCAGTGATGAAAAATAAAATATGCTCTGATGACAATATTTCTTTAATGTATGTAGGTATAATGATGTTCTTGGTGATGCAGGCAGAAATAAAATGCTGAAATCAGCAAAAAATTATTTTTTGCCGTGGAAAAGCCTTGACCAAAGACCTTATTTGCAGATAACTTCTAACATCAAAATGTCTTTGCTATTTAGTTTATGTACAACTAAACTAGAATGCATCAAGTTATTTTAGGTTTGCAATACTTCACACAACGTAACTTTAATTTTATATGTTGCAATAATTTATTCTATTGAGGCAACTGGTTTGCATAGATTTAAGTGAACACAGCTTATTTTCTTGATACTGTAGCATGCATTATGTGATGAAGATTCTGGAGAGACTGACCTTAGCCCATCTCAGGACTCAGGTGTAGTCAGTACTGGAGATCCTGACTTCACCACTTAGGAGTTAAAGATGCTGTAATCTACCGGTGGCAAAGAGCTATGTTTTATTTGGATGGTGGAGGAAATGCTGTGAGAATCACATTCTTTGATTTCTTCAGTCCTTTTAACACCATTCAGCTGCTGCTGCTGGATAACAAACTATGGGTTATGGGTAACAAGAGCTCAGTGATCTCCTGGGTGGCTGACTACTTGACAAGCAGGGCACAGTTTCTCCCTCTGGAAAGGGCTCTGTCTGATATGGTGGTCAGCGATACAGGGCCTTCTCAGGGGGCTTTGCTTTTTTATGTCTTTTTCTCTCCACCTTACACATGACTGACCTCCAGTACAACACAGAGTAATGCCGACTACAGAAGTTCTAGATGATTCGGCTGTCCTATGGGGTATAAGATGGGAAGAGTAGGGCAAATACTCTTCCCACTGTAACTAACTGATAGAAAACTTTGTGGATTGGACTGAACTGAACCACCTGTGGCTGAATGTGAGCAAGACTGGAGAGATAGACTTCATAGTCACAGGGATTAGGGGGAGAAAATGGAGGTGTTGGAGTACTATAAATATCTGGATGTCTAACACTAAGGCTGTGTACATGAAAGGAATAAGGAGACTCTACTTCTAGAGGAAGGTTCAACATTTTAATGTCTGCAACGAGATATTGGAGATCTATCAGTCTGTGATATGCAGCATCATCATTTTCACAGCTGCTTTTTGGGGGAAATCTTCCTTGCCATCAATCGATGTTACATTTGTTGTGGGGGCAGAGGCTGTCTAAAGACTAATATGGTCCAACAAAAGAATACTAAAGAAGATCACAGTTTTCTTAGTGATAAATAAGGTAGTGAGAACCATATGAACTGAAATGTCTCAGTGGTGAAGTCATCTAAGTTGCCCAACAAACTAAGGGGATAGATTTAATATTTAAGATGATTTAAAGTCTAAATCTGGCAGGGGTAATAATTATTTTGTGCCTTACTATATGTATAATTGCTTGTAGTGAAGTCTTTAATTAGTCCAGTTCACAACTGTCATTTCTACAGTAGAACGAGTTTCAGTAACAAAAAAGAGAACACTAACTGACATAACTCTGGGCCTACTGCTGCTCTGCCAAAGCAGGAAATGAGTTAGACTCATTAGTCACCTTGACTCTATGGCACTTTCCACAGACAGGGGGCAGTAGATGCGATCATAGTTGGTTTTCTAAAACAAAAACAAACTGTTTGCACATGCGTATCAAGGTGGGTCTAATTGCTTAACAAAAAGCTACTTACTGTGATTTTGTGAGTGATTACTGTTTGAAGGGTCTCACAAGAAATCTGCAACAAGGCCCCAACCCTTCTGGCCTCTGCCTCACTAAAGATATGAGCCACCTCAAATGACTCACTCTGAAACAGCACCAACAAATATATAATATGAATGCCTTGCATCTCATTCTGACTGTCTCATTTAAAGATACATACCTCATATGAACTGAAACAGATGTTACCAAGATGCAGAATAGAGGCGAGGATGGCCCAGATGTTGGAGATTTGATTTGCATGTAGGCCAATAGTCTCCAAACATTTAAGCAAAAGTTGAAAGTCTTGTTTTTCCTTTTTCCCTTTCAAAGCACAGGCACCACCCTACATGGTAAAAGAAAAGTTAAAAAATTTATAATAAGTCAAAATAGAAAAAAAAACAACACAAAAAACAAGAATTGATTTGTTGTTGGTCTAATTTACTTGATTTAGGTAGTAATAAGTCTCAGCCCCCTGCAAGTACAGCTTCTCTTTGTCCCAGTCGTTCATACCTTCCAGCAGTTCATAGAACACATGATAGTTCCTCTCCTTTTTGGCCTAAATGATAAATTAGACGATAATTTAATTTTATTTGAATGTGCTGATTTACAATCACTTATAAGGCACAAGAGACAAAGCAAAGATTTAATTTTATCATTTGTAAAATGCTGTTTCACTATGTTCACTACAGTCAAATTATTTCTAGTTTAAAGCTGCACCAAACTCACTGTGATCAATCCTTGCCCAGACATGTTTGGGGTTGAACCCCATCCTACCCAAGTTCAGTCTGCTTCCATCTAGTCTCCATTTCCAACAGATCATGAATCTCATCCGAGATACATAATAGTATTCCCTCAAATTTGGAAGAGCCATACCCCCTGCTCCCTATTAATTTGGAGTGTTTTAAATTTTATCCTTGGTCTGGTTCCAGACCAAATAAATCTGGAAATCAACCTGTTCCAAGTATGAAACTGTGCACTTGATATTCTAATAGGCAATGACATGAAAGATATAAAAATCAAGGAAGCAGATTCAGCCTCACCATTCTAGATGTGAAATCCAACAATAACCTTGCCCAGGCTGTCAAGTCTTTTTGTATGTTTTCAGTAAGATTATCAAAGTTCAAACTAAATAACTCATTCAAATCTCGGGAAATAAATACTCCTATTTTAGCTTTTTGGCATCCCATCTAAGTCCATAGGTCTTTCTTAAAAATGTACTAGGGGAGAAGTTAATTGTCAGAATTTGTGTTTTTGTGATGTTTACAGTTCACCAAGCTTAGTTAGAGCTAACATAAGTTTGGGGATTGTTATATTTGGATTTTGGAGATATGTGATTATAAAATTGGCCTGCAAAAAGTCAAATTTTGTGTTCTGTATTTGCAAAACTAACACCGTTTGTCCCACCATCCTCTCTAATGGCCTGTGCCAAGGGTTCAATGAATACTGCAAAAAGTGATGGGCTTAGACAACATCCCTGGTGGGTTCCTCTGTGTAGTTGGAAGATATTTGTTAGGTGCCCACTGATTTTAACCCTGGCTTGTGGTTCATCGTAAAGTGACTGCAAACACCTAATAAACTGGGTATGAAAGCCCAGACGCTCTAGTACCTTATATAGAAACATCCAGTTGACCCTGTCAAAGGCCTTTGCTGCGTCGAGACCACATATGTCAAAGTCAAGACCCGGCCCGCGACTTAATTATCTGTGGCACCCTGGATGATTTTTAATTACTATTAGAACCGGTCCGCAGGCCACAGTGGCCCGCTGGCGTTTTGCACGCACCAAGTCTACATTCCCCACAATGCAACGGTGGCCCGTGAAGTCACTGCAACACGAGCGGCTTCGTTGTTCATCAGCAATCAGTTATCCCTCAGCAATCAGAGGGGATAACTTTCAGGTATCCCCTCCTCAAAAATGGCTAAACGTTTAGTGGACGCTGAGAACAGGGGGTTTCAAGCCAGGTGGGAGGCAGAGTTCATGTTCATGGAGGTCAAAGACAAACCTGTGTGCAGTGATGTCAGTAACGCCTTACTGACGGTGGACCACTTTTTTTCAGTAACTCGTAATCAAACACCTTGCTATTTCAAATCAGGTAGTCAGACTACAGTTACATATTGAAATCACTTTGCATTACTATTTTCTTTTGTAATTAAATTTTACTTCCTCTCTGTGGCTTGGGGAGAGTCTTTATGACAGTATCAGCAGCGACAGAAACAGAAACAGTGGAGGCAGAAGTGCATTTTGTTGCTGGAAAAACAGGAACTATTTTATGTTTCGCTCGTCAAGTCCGATTATTAGAAGCGGCTTTGGGAGTCGCTTGTGATTTAATGAGTCGCGGGTTGCGGTTTTTGGGCTTAATAAGCAGACATAAACACGGAACTTGTTTGACATCCAGTAAGTTTTAATCAAACTCATAATGTTAATGTCGAGTTAATATTACCTCTGAATGACATCAAGCTTTGCGTTGCCCTCCAGAAAATAGCAAACATTGAAACTAATAGGAACAGCGCAATAAACGTGAAAACAGCTACGAATGAACGTGTCCGTAAAGTTGTGCAACTAAACACCATTATAATTATTAATATTAAGATAAGTGTCACAAATCTGTGCAGCGAGACATCTGAGTTGTGGAGCGGCAGGAGGAGAGCTGTGCGCTGCGACACCAAACGCAGGGCCATAACGCACAACCTGGAGGCTGGGGCGCAGAAGGGGACGGAGGTCTAAAATCCTAGTTTTCCAGACAATAGAAACACACAGAAACACACACAAATTATGAAAGTTTTAAATTTTTTTTGTATTGTTGTAACCATTAAACAATCTCCCCTTCAGTTCAACCATATAAGTGGAGTCACATTGTTGATGCAATCATTACAAAATAACTTGCAATTAAGTTTTGGCAAAGATCAATGTGATTTTCACAGCTGGCGGAGCGTTGCTGTTGTTAGCAGCTGCTGAAAGTAACTAAAAAAGTTACTTTTAATGTAAATTAGTTACTTTCCAAATCAAGTAATCAGTAATCTAGCTAAGTTATTTTTTCAAGGAGTAATCAGTAATCTGATTGAAGTTACTTTTTGAAAGTAACTATGCCATCACTGCCTGTGTCTCTTCTGTGTGGAGAAAGTTTGGCTGAATGAAAGAATATAATCTATCGAGCTTCTCAGAAACACACAGACAAAGATAAGAATATGAAAATCATAGAGCAGACCAATCATGCATTTTCAGTTTATAATGCATGCATTTCAATTTATGTATTAATCCTGATATTAAGAAACATATTTAGTTTTTCAAAACAATTTATTTTTTTGCTGTTTGCCTGGAAAAATGTTTTCTCTTGAGGTTACTGACAGAGCCATAACAAAATAGTGCTTTATTCTTTTAATGTACAGAACATGATATTTTTCTTTTAAGGAAGTTTGTTTTTGTCTGTTTGCCTGTTGAAAAATGGTTTCACTTGAAATTATTGACAGATCCATAAGAAAACATTGCTTTATTCATTTAATTATTAAATAATATACATTGTGTATATTATACAATGTATAATATACAATGCAATGCTTTATTAAATGAATAAAGCATTGCATATTATTAAATAATATACATTGTGTTAGGTCTCAGTTCAATAGGCTATGTGCAATCATTTCAATATGTTTTAATAAACAGTGAACCAGTCCGGCCCTCGTCTTGTAGCAAATTTGGTGTTTTGGCCCTCAGTGTATTTGACTTTGACATCCCTGCTCTAGACTAACTAATGCAGTGCTGAGGCCCTGCTTTTTGGCTTGGTCTAATATATTTAACATTCGTCTTATTCTGACAGACTTCATCAAAGTCTGTAGGCCTTTGATGAATCCCGTCTGGTCTTAGTGTATTAGGTCTAGCAAGTAATGCTCCATCCTCCGAGAAATTATTGATGTAAAAAATTTTATAATTGACATTCAGGATTGAGATTGGGCTATATGATTCACAGTATTCAACATTTTTCTTTTCTTTAGGTAGGACAGATATTACAGCCTCTCTCCAAGATGATGGGATTTCAGTTCTGCTCAATGTCCAGTTCAAAGTATCGAGCAGGACAGGAGAAAGCTCCGTCCTGAACATCTTGTACCATTCATTTGGGAACCCATCACTACCTGGGTACTTATTACTTTTCAAATGTCCATTAACTGTATCTAATTCTTTCTGGGTAATGCGAGCAGATAAAACTTTGTTTTGGATTAGTCCAAGTGAAGGTAGGTCCAAAGCTGCCAAATAATCGTCAATAGCAGTTATGTTAGCTGGTTCTGGGGCAGAGTATAGTGTTTTAAAGTAATTTTCAAAGGTCTTATGTATTTTATCCATGTAATAGGTTAAATTACCAGTTAAGGGTTCTCTAATTTTGGTAATTGAATACTTCAGATGGTGTTTACAAAGTTGTCTAGCTAGGATTCGTGAAGTTTTTGGGCCAGTTTCATAAAATGTTTGGAGAATTGTAATTTTCCCTCAAGTTCTTCAAGTATCATATCATTTATATTGTTTTTAATTTTTGTTATTTGTTCTGAAACTTCTCTATTGTTAGTCAGTTGCTGTTTCAATTTCTTCAGTGTTTTTTCCAATTCATCGTATTTTAACCTTTTTAATTTTTTAAGATAAGCAGTTCTAGAAATTAGTCTCCCTCTCATTACTGCCTTAACCGTGTCCCAGACTAAGGTGGGGTTTTCCTGCCCATTATTATTATCTTTTACACATTCCGTTATTTCTTTTCTAATCTCCTTTGTTGTGGTTTCATTATTAAGGATAATGCACCATAATGTTGTTTTAGGCCTATTAGACAAACTGATAGATAACATCGGCATAGATAACGTGATCTGAAATATCAGATATTCCAATTAAGCAGTCCTTCACTTTAGATCTATCAATTGTGTTCATCAGAAACAGGTCGATCCTGGAGTGGACTTTGTGGGCAGAAGAATAATGAGTAAATTCTCTTTCTTTAATATGGAGACCCCTCCAGACATCAAACAGGCCCATCTCCCTGATCAGGATATTTAGATCTTTTGACCTACCAGTTTTTTGTTTCTTATGGCTTGTTGTATCTAGAGCATAATTAGGGATTGTGTTCCAGTCTCCAGCGCAAATAAGAAGTCCTTCACCAAATGAGATAATGGTGTCAATGAACATTTTTAAGAAAGTCCTGTCGCTCTCTGGCAGTATGTACATATTAACAATTAAAAGAGCAGTTTGTATCCCATCTTTTTTTCAGTTTGGTCAGACCGCTTTTCTTTTCACTGGACTACGCAATCCGTTTACATTCAAGGAAGCAATTTTTAAATTATCACAGTAATGTACTTGACTTATGTTATAGTATAGTGCTTGACCTCGTCAACCTGCTCTTCCAGGCCCTGTACCTTGGTGGCAATACTGTCCAGCTTACCGTTGATCTCATGTCCCAGATGGTCAATATTTTGTTGTAGCTTTGCATTATCCCGCTTCAAGACATTCTTCAAATTGTCAATAGCCTTAAGTATTCCCTCTGAGCCCATGTTGGTTCCAGTGCTTTCTGCTTCCGAACTAGCCACGTTGTCGCTAGCTTGATTCAGACACGTGTTAGCTTTAGCAACCTGGGCACTTTTATCCTGAGCTTTGGGCATCTTTGTTGATTTTTTATGGCTCAACATGTTTCTCCTCCCGTTCATAAGTTATTTTGTTGAAACAGTAAACAGATTAATGAGTTTTAAATGGGATATTTTGATATTGAGGTGGGAGAGAGGCTCTGACGCACCTGTTTACTCCATTTGCTTCACCAGAAGTCCCGGGTTGAACCCTTATTAGGATATTGTGAAAGTCAAACTTAATCTATATATTTGTGAAATGTGAAATGTCAAGTTTTTCCACTGAGAAAACAGTTCCATAGTTTCTTATTTTTAGAATTATTGATACATATTGCAATAATGCTTTATAAGTATGCATATAAAAGTAACAACTGACTTGGGATTAGAATTCAGTAAAATAAATCTACAATCTTCCAATCTGTGCCAAACTTACTTATATATATACACCCCTCAGAAATGAAGAGGTTTGAAGTAGTACTAAGAGTGAAAACCTAGAATATATATTATATTAAAATCTTTTCTTGTATTTTTCAAGACCAACGGCTCTGACATATACAATTTCTGTCAAAAATGTTTTTTAGACAAAGCATGCAGTGAACTTACCTGAAAGATAACCCTGGACTTCTCCAAGAGATAGTTAGACAGTGAGGTTCCTACAACAACTCCACTGTCAACCAGGAGACCAAATTAAAAAATAGCTGCAATCAATTTTACCAATCTCTCATCTCTCATGATAAGAGGTCAATCTACAAATATTCCTGAATTAAGAAGTAATTGGTGGACTTACTGGAGTATGTGAATGTGAAGATACTTGCCAAATCGGCTGGAGTTGTTGTTAAGAATGGTCTTGGCATTCCCAAAGCTTTCCAAGATGGGAAAGACTTCCATTGGCTAATTAAGAAATGAAAATGAGTGCATATGAAAGCAAAAATGGTAATTTAGTTTTTTTAAAACTTTGAATTACCTGTCTTAGCTTGTCATTTCTGTCCTGACACATTGAGCTGAGGTAATGGACAATATGCTTCATAGCTTCAGTCTTTCCAGAACCACTATGTCCACTGAATAAGAAGAAATGTATTGGACAAATTATCATAGAAAAACTGAGGAGAAATAACTTCCTAAACTGAAGAGACTTTTCAAAATCTTCAAAGAAATATTAGAATTTAATCTACAAAAGTATCAATCATTTTTCAAAATATCATAAATGGAGCTAAGAGATGACAGGCTCTGTTTTTGATAACGGAGTCTATAAATTGTTGATTTGTAACACAGACCATAGATCTAAAACTTTAGCATTTGTTTGTTGAGAATGAAAATGCAATAAAATTTTATTTAGTGTTTTCAGCAGAGATACAGTACAGACCAAAGGTTTGGACACACCTTCTCATTCAATGAGTTTCCTTTATTTTCATAACTATTGACATTGTAAATTCACACTGAAGGCATCAAAACTATGAATTAACACATGTGGAAATATGTACGAAACAAAAAAGTGTAAAACAACTGAAAATATGCCTTATATTGTATTTTCTTCAGCCACCTTTTGCTGTGATTACTGCTTTGCACACACTCTGCATTCTCTTGATGAGCTTCAAGAGGTCGTCACCTGAAACGGTTTTCACTTCACAGGTGTGCCCTGTCAGGTTAATAAGTGGGATTTCTTGCCTTATAAATGGGGTTGGGACCATCAGTTGTGTTGTGCAGCAGTCAGGTGGACACACAGCTGATAATTCTACTGAACAGACTGTTAGAATTTGTATTATGGCAAGAAAAAAGCAGCTAAGTAAAGGAAAACGAGTGGCCATCATTACTTTAAGAAATGAAGGTCAGTCAGTCCGAAAAATTGGGAAAACTTTGAAAGTGTCCCCAAGTGCAGTCGCAAAAACCATCAAGCACTACAAAGAAACTGGCTCACATGAGGACGGCCCCAGGAAAGGAAGACCAAGAGTCAGCTCTGCTGCGGAGGATAAGTTCATCCGAGTCACCAGCCTCAGAAATCGCAGGTTAACAGCAGCTCTGATTAGAAACCAGGTCAATGCCACACAGAGTTCTAGCAGCAGACACATCTCTAGAACAACTGTTAAGAGGAGACTGTGTGAATCAGGCCTTCATGGTAGAATAGCTGCTAGGAAACCACTGCTAAGGACAGGCAACAAGCAGAAGAGACTTGTTTGGGCTAAAGAACACAGGAATGGACATTAGACCAGTGGAAATCTGTGCTTTGGTCTGATGAGTCCAGATTTGAGATCTTTGGTTCCAACCACCGTGTCTTTGTGCGACGCAGAAAAGGTGAACGGATGGACTCTACATGCCTGGTTCCCACCGTGAAGCATGGAGGAGGAGGTGTGATGGTGTGGGGGGTCTTTGCTGGTGACACTGTTGGGGATTTATTCAAAATTGAAGGCATACTGAACCAGCATGGCTACCACAGCATCTTGCAGCGGCATGCTATTCCATCATTAGTTGGACCATCATTTATTTTTCAACAGGACAATGACCCCAATGACCTCCAGGCTGTTTAAGGGCTATTTGACCAAGAAGGAGAGTGATGGGGTTCTGCGCCAGATGACCTGACCTCCACAGTCACCGGACCTGAACCCAATCGAGATGGTTTGGAATGAGCTGGACCGCAGAGTGAAGGCAAAAGGGCCAACAAGTGCTAAGAATCTCTGGGAACTCCTTCAAGACTGTTGGAAGACCATTTCAGGTGACGACCTCTTGAAGCTCATCAAGAGAATGCCACGAGTGTGTGAAGCAGTAATCAAAGCAAAAGGTGGCTACTTTGAAGAATCTAGAATATAAGACATATTTTCAGTTGTTTCACACATTTTTGTTAGTACATATTTCCACATGTGTTAATTCATAGTTTTGATGCCTTCAGTGTGAATCTACAATTTTCACAGTCATGAAAATAAAGAAAACTCTTTGAATGAAAAGGTGTGTCCAAACATTTGGTCTGGACTGTACATTTAAAAAATAAATTGAAACTTTAGGATTTAATTAGGAAGCTTACTTTCTAAAAGTGCAAAGAATCATCTTGATAGTTTAATTGTTGTGTTACCATGACGAAACAGCAAATGCAGGAGGGCCAATTTAACTATGTCAGATTTCAACACTCTTAAAGTGCCTGTATGGATCCACGTCAGAGAGGGTTAATTTAACTCTTCTTGGAGAGTTGGTACTTTAACTCTAGTTAAGCATCAAATATCAAATCTGCCTGTAGTCATTTAACAAATACTAACACTAAATCAATGTTAGATCTTACATATTAACTCTCACAGAGTATTTTTTTTAACTTTGTAAGAGTTGTTTGTAATTAATATTAAATATGTATTTTATTGTTTTGAGCTTTTAAAAATTATTTGGAAAACAAACATTTAATAGAGAGGCGATTTTCTGAAAAGCATTTATTTCTAAGCATGCACTATAATTAGAAAACATATTACAACATGGAATAATGCACACTTTCATGTTTCACATGTTACTTTCACTCAAATATTGCTTATCAAAAGGTCTATGTGAGCTATCCATCCATCCATCTTCTTACACCCTTGTCCCTCAAGGGGCCAGGAGGGGTGCTGGTGCCTATCTCTTATTAGATTTTCAACAGAAACATGAACTGGGTAAGAAATGATGGCACTGAATACCAGGTTGGCCTGTTGTGTACTGTAACATCCAGCAATCTACCTGTGTGAAAAGAAAATTTACTATATTATATTACATGAACTGCAAGTATTACCTTGTACCTTGTACTTTGAACAATTTCATGTATGTTGTATTGAAGAAAAATGTATTAAGCACACTGTTTTTTTGCATTGACTTGCTGACATAGTGGCACAGTTGGTAGCAATATTGCCTTGCAGCAAGAAGGTCCTGGGTTCAATTCCTGGCTCAATGCAAACTCTTTTTGCATTGAGTTTGCATGTCCTCCCTGTGCATGGCGGGTTCTCTCCGGGTACTCCGGTTTCCTCAAACAGTCCAAAAACATGACTGTTAAGTGAATTGGTTTCTCTAAATTCTTCCTAGGTATGTGTATCCATGGTTGTTTGTCCTGTCTGTCTCTGTGTTGCCCTGTAATGGCCTGGCGTCCTGTCCGGAGCACACCACACCTCTCGCCCAAAATGTCTCACTGGAGACACGGCCTATCTACACTCCCCCAAAGGGTTGTCCACTCACTGACACAGATTGTTTGTGAAGTTTGACAGAGGACACCACATGCTCCTCATAGGTACTGCATTGGACAGTCTTGAGTCTCCAAGTAATAGCCAGTGTTGGTCTCTGGATCATAACAAACAAAAACATAACAATAAAAAATGTAACAAAGGAATACATTTTTACCACAATGTATTCCTTGTAGTATACAAGGAATACATTGTATACCACAATGTATTGTAGTATACAATACGTTGCCTTAATTACAAAGATGTGGTGTTTCAGTGATATTAACACTTACATAACAATTTTTGGAGCATGAATCTTGGGAGCGATGGAGAGGTCGGGGGAGTGAGAAAGACCAATGCTGACGACTGGCCATGCATCCTCAACCAAACTGATCTTAATATCTAGAAAAATGGCAATAAAAGGTTTAAAACATCCAGTAAAATACATATGAGAAGGCACAACTGGAATAATGACAACATACATTATGTCTGGAACCAATGCAGAGTATGTTCAACATGAAAAAGCCTTTTACAGTTTTTCAAAGAAAAAGAATTGGGATCAGAAAAGTTGATAAATCTAACAAATATTTATGTACATATTCAATCTCATAAATATGTACATAATATGTACATTAATAATCTAATTTAGATAGATTACTACAAATCTATCTAAATTAGCCAAGAATTTGACTGAATGTTCACCTGCTCGATTTTTTTCTCCAACACTTATATTCCTCAAATATTCAGCATGCTAAACTAAATATGCAATCACCAAGCAATGTGCCAAACGTGACATCTATCATACAAGCTGGTCTCAGATAGTTATATAAGTCATCTCAGAAAAAAACTACTTACCAAGCGTGGTGGACAACTCAGACATGTGGAAAGTAAATTGTTCTGAAATGACTTGGCTTCGCTTTGCTTTGGTGGGAACCTGTGATTTGGGTGGCGGAGTCAGTGAATTTGCTCTTTTAGTGTTATAGCCGCTGCAAGAGTTCAGAGTTAAGAAGTCAGGAGTTACTGATTCCATTTTAACACCTCTGGATTTGATATGGAAACACTTTGTTTTAATACTTGGTTTTAACTCCTAATAATTTACATCCCAGAGTTTCATAAAGAGAATGTGACTCTATTAAAGTAAAATTAACTCTGCTTTTCCACAAAGTTTACTAACACCAAAACATTTAACACTTTTGAATTTGCTGTATACAATCTGCTGCTGTCTGTAATGTTTGTGTTTGAGCTGGGTTTGTTCACAAATACATCAGAGCAAGTAATAGCAACAACCAGTGATTGATTTTAAGTTCAGCCAATTAACCCGGGCCCCCACTCACAGACTTCACAAAATCTATATTTAAACACTGTTGGTGACGCTGATATTCTCAGTAGTATGGGGGGCCCTGAATCAGATTCTGCCTAAGGCCCTATATTACCTTGGGCTAGTTTTGCATGAAGAGCTCAACCCATCTCTCTGCTGGATTTGAGAGACCAATAGAAAGATTTAATTTATGAATCACTAACAGGGACAGACTTTTCCAGGCTCTTCTGTTTCCTGACCAATCAGCAGGGCCAGCCCAATACTCCATGGAGCCCTAAGTGTAATTTGGTTTGCTGCAATTAACAGTCAGATGATTAGATCATTCACACACCTGCTAAATGAATTGAATTTCCGACAATGACATTTACATTATATTGTACATGAATAATATAGAATACATTTATCAGCTAGTTGATTTATCGGCTAGTTTCCTTAACTTTGGGGGATTGCTGATTGGCCAATACTTGCATGTGAAGCTGGTTGTAGCCACAGAATGTAGTCTCACAGTAAAGGTTTAAAAATCACCCACTGTCCTCTCTTGTTTTTCCTTGAAAAGTTTGGCTAACAGATCAACCCTCACTTCATGTCTGCACGTTTGCAGTTAACAATAGTGACCCCATCGTTGCATGAGTGTGTATGGTTGTTTGTCTGTATGTCTCTGTGATGCCAAGCAACTGGACAGGTTAGGGTCAGGTATAACCCTATAAGAACCTAACCTGGTGGCACACAGGTTAGGTTCTTGCAAACCAGGCGAATGTTCACGAGAACGTGCGCCTCTCGCAAAACGTTCACGAGAAGCGCACCAGCACCTCCCGACCTCACTAGGGTCAAGGGTGTACAGAAAATTGAAGGATGGGTGGATGACCAACTACCGTCGTAACACAAAAATATTTATCTTTTCTTTCTATTAGGACGGTTGGAACAATCGAACACGACACAGACTTTAGGCATTGCGAAGCTGGATCAACAGAAATAAATGGGCTGCGTTTACTTCCTGACCCCCATCTGCATTGTGAGACATTGGTACTACATTATCTGCAACTTGGCAAACGCTACAGGGCACAGTTCCATCTCCTCACCATGGACCTGGTGTCTTAACAACATGGAGGCATAGGCACTGAGAATCTGTTCAGTCATTATTAGTCTGAGGGCAGCGTATACTATTTATTTTTGCTAAATTGTTATTGTTAGCTAAATATGATTGTGATCAGATAATGTCATCTAAATCACAAATTTAAGAAGCCAATCAAAATTCCAGATGGGGAGGTGGAGAGTGATATTATACTATCACTTCACTGGTACGAGTCCTGACCCCAGGCCAAATACTGCATGTTCTCCCTTCTCTCTCTATCCTCCTTCCTCTCCAGCTACTAATGAAAAAAGACCACTGGTGCCACAAAAAATAAAAAAAATTACAGATGGATTCAGATGTTGGAATGGCTCTTTACTGAAAGTACCCCAGCTTTTCATAATGGCTATCTTCATGGAGCAAGTTCATGTCCCTAAATTAACATTCTGTTAATTCATTTAGGCACCATCAACAAATTCCAGTCGGTCAAAAGACGTAAACAAAAAGATCTCTGAAAATTAATAATTTCCAGATGAGTCACAAACTGAGAATCAAGGCTGTATTGTGTTACCACACACTAGACTAATTAGACTGATTTTATGAGATTTTCTAGAATTATGGATTTTCCCCACTTATTTCCAGGAAATGTGACAAAGACTTTAAATTAATGCTGAATTGTGATACTACTGAAAGAAGTAGTAAAACCTCCTGTGCCCAGTCAATTGATGACTGGGCGCTGCCAAGTCCTGAGTGTTAAAAATGTATAAAAAACAAAAAATTATAAAACTATGTATTTCATTCATACCTCACAACGATGCATTGGTCTTGTGTTGAGGACTGGGATAGCCTGAAGGTGGAGTCAGCTATGGCATACACATGGCTAAGGCACATAAACATTTCTTAAATCAGTACTAAGACAGGACACATTTTTGAATAGAATAGAAACAGCCTTTATTGTCCCGCAAGGGGGATACCAGCAAATATAAAGGTTCGCACAAAAAGCTGTTAAAGTGTTAAAACAATATATAAAGAAATAGGATGAACTATAATAATATATTGTACGAGACTATAGCAGAAAATACTGTGTGGTGTTAAGAAATAGGCATATTGGACTCAAATAAGTTATTAAGCTGTTGAAAAACAAAAGCAGAAAAACACCCAGATGACATAAAATGTACATATATAGAAAATCAAGCAAGTGCAATTTGAGAAAAGTCTACTCACGGTGGGTTTTTATTTTGCTCCTTGCCCTCATATTTCTGCCTCATTTCCAATGAGAAAATGGTGAGCGACTTGAAGGGATTGATGGACAGTAGGATGTTTCCAATGTAGGTCTGGAGTAAAATATAATATTTGCTAAGTACACAGACAAGTACAAAGTTTGATTTAGTAAGAATTTAATCTACTGGTAACCAGTTACAACCAGTTACTGGTAACCTTCTACACAAATTACAGTGTATAAGGTATTAGAACTAAATGTAAAGTATGATTTGTTAAAGTTAATTGGAAATTCTTTGTTTCTGAATTGTTAGAAGCCTAGTGTCACTAGGTTTAAAGTGTCACTGACACAATAAATCCACTTAGATGATTTAAAAACATGAACTACTGTGCTTTCATTCTGAGTACACAGAAGCTCTTAATAAATATTTCTCACAGAATACTATAGATGCGGAGTGTTGCTTTCTATTTTTGCCTGTAGTAACTAGGTCAAATGCCAGCAGCATCTTGTATCATAATCAGGGTAAATCAAACAAAAAAAAACAAACTAAGGCTGAATACACAGAAGTGGAGGAAGTTGTGAGATTTAAATGATTTATTTGCAGTTTAGGAGGAAGGAGCTGGATGAAGTGATGAAGAAGACAGAGCTGGTTCTACTGAAGGACTGCAACAAGATTTATTTGAGCCATATAATAAATGGCTTTCATAACCCTTAGATGGGTTTGGTATCCTGTGGGATACAGAAATTTTACAAGATGTAGACAAGAGGGCTAACAACCACCTGCACTTCACATTGCTTGATACACTTAGGGGGGCATTGGGAAAAATATTGAGGTCATGAGACCTTATGCCAGCATTCAAAAACAATTTGATACAGGCGTCAGTTTGTTACCCATTTGTTATCCATAAAGTTCAAAATGGCAAACTTTATGGACAAAGACATACTTTGTGAGGTATGAGTTTCATATACATACTGATGTGAGAGATTTTGCTTTTGTAAAATGTTGTTCTTTAAGAGTGATTTAATATATACTGCTCAAAAAAATAAAGGGAACACTTAAACAACACAATATAACTCCAAGTAAATCAAACTTCTGTGAAATCAAACTGTTAATCTAGGATGTGTTGTTTAAGTGTTCCCTTTATTTTTTGAGCAGTATATATATATTTTAAAAATATGTATGATTTACATTTAAACAGCTTAGATAACAAGACATGAAATTTCTGTGGGTACAAAAGAAAAATAGTTACACTCAGATTTTCTTTTATTTTGAGTCATTGAATTTATATACAATCACTAAGAAAACATTGTTTAAGCTTTATTTTAACCTCAAACATAAAATGGATTATTTTAATTTGTAGTGTATTATGTAGGAATTCAGGGTATTTTGGTGCAAATTTTCTAAGAGCAGTGGCAGACTGACCGTTGTACTGAGTCAAGTTCTGGTTCTGCTGGAGATTTCTTCCTGTTAAAGAAGAGTTTTAGCAATCCACTGTCACTACATGCATGCTTAATAAAAATGATTGGGTTGAATTGATTTGTTAATTGCTGCTTTATAAATTGAATTGATATTGATTTGTGGTATTTAAAAAAAGAAAAGCAAAACAGACAAAAACAAGGTAGATTCATTGCTTACAATATTTTGAAATGTGTTTCATAACTTATTACAAACATGTAAAAGTGTCATTTTTTAAAACCCCAAACGGGCAATATATCGTGGGAGATACAAATACTAAATTAAAAAATAAAGGTCCTATTTTTAAAAAAATCATGAAAATGTGTAATTTTAGCTCCCATTTAAGGGCATATATAGCTGCAGTCATCAAGGCAAGGTAAACTCAGGCATCAGAAATTTAAAGTACAGCAAGATGCAAGCATATTATGTTGTAAACTGGTTGCAGTCCTTCAGTAGAACCAGCTCCCTCTTTTTCATCTCTTCATCCTGCTCCTTCCTCCAAAACTGCACATAAATTCCTCAAATCTTCTCTGAAATCTTACAACTTCCTCCACTACTGCTGATTCAGCCTTGGTTGTTCATGGGTTGATTTACCCTGATTATGATACAAGATGGTGCTGTTGTTTAACCCAGTTACTACAGAAAAAAACAGCTGCACGCAGCATTTGTAGTATTCGGTGAGAAATATTTATTACAGTGTTAAAAGTTTTTCTGTTCACAGAATGAAAACAGAGTAGTTCATCTTTTTAAATTGTGAAAGTGGATTTATTATGTCAGCGACAGTTTAAGTACATCTGCAAAGGTGCTACCGTCCATCCATCCATTCATTCATCCATACATACATCTGTCCATTGATGGATGGATCCGTACTTTACACGCTTATCCCTAGTGGGATCACCAGGGGGGCTGGTGCCTGTCTCCAGCAGTTAACGATCGAGAAGTTGTTACCAATGCTCCTTGATTTGTATTTCTCATACTGTACTTCTTAATTTTTTTATTTGAAAGGCTAAGAATAACAGTGGAACTTACATAAATACAGTCACGGTCAAACCTCTTCTTCAGATTCAATAGCACAGAGCTCTCAGACACATCTCTAAAAACACTCAACAAAAATGTTGAATTAGTGCAAATAGTTGAAATGAAATAATGTAGATATGTGTTGATGTATAAACTTACTCTAGGTATGTAAGATCTTCTACCTCATCCAATTCGACTTTTATTTTATTGCCAGGCATCAAAACCTAAAGTAGACATAATTATAGACAATGTGATAACCTGAAAATCTCATCTTCTTCAAAACTATCAGTATATACAGTACAGACCAAAAGTTTGGACACACCTTCTCATTCAATGAGTTTCCTTTATTTTCATAACTATTGACATTGTAAATTCACACTGAAGGCATCAAAACTATGAATTAACACATGTGGAAATATGTACGAAACAAAAAAGTGTAAAACAACTGAAAATATGCCTTATATTGTATTTTCTTCAAAGTAGCCACCTTTTGCTGTGATTACTGCTTTGCACACACTCTGCATTCTCTTGATGAGCTTCAAGAGGTCGTCACCTGAAACGGTTTTCACTTCACAGGTGTGCCCTGTCAGGTTAATAAGTGGGATTTCTTGCCTTATAAATGGGGTTGGGACCATCAGTTGTGTTGTGCAGCAGTCAGGTGGACACACAGCTGATAATTCTACTGAACAGACTGTTAGAATTTGTATTATGGCAAGAAAAAAGCAGCTAAGTAAAGGAAAACGAGTGGCCATCATTACTTTAAGAAATGAAGGTCAGTCAGTCCGAAAAATTGGGAAAACTTTGAAAGTGTCCCCAAGTGCAGTTGCAAAAACCATCAAGCACTACAAAGAAACTGGCTCACATGAGGACGGCCCCAGGAAAGGAAGACCAAGAGTCAGCTCTGCTGCGGAGGATAAGTTCATCCGAGCACCAGCCTCAGAAATCGCAGGTTAACAGCAGCTCTGATTAGAAACCAGGTCAATGCCACACAGAGTTCTAGCAGCAGACACATCTCTAGAACAACTGTTAAGAGGAGACTGTGTGAATCAGGCCTTCATGGTAGAATAGCTGCTAGGAAACCACTGCTAAGGACAGGCAACAAGCAGAAGAGACTTGTTTGGGCTAAAGAACACAGGAATGGACATTAGACCAGTGGAAATCTGTGCTTTGGTCTGATGAGTCCAGATTTGAGATCTTTGGTTCCAACCACCGTGTCTTTGTGCGACGCAGAAAAGGTGAACGGATGGACTCTACATGCCTGGTTCCCACCGTGAAGCATGGAGGAGGAGGTGTGATGGTGTGGGGGGTCTTTGCTGGTGACACTGTTGGGGATTTATTCAAAATTGAAGGCATACTGAACCAGCATGGCTACCACAGCATCTTGCAGCGGCATGCTATTCCATCATTAGTTGGACCATCATTTATTTTTCAACAGGACAATGACCCCAATGACCTCCAGGCTGTTTAAGGGCTATTTGACCAAGAAGGAGAGTGATGGGGTTCTGCGCCAGATGACCTGACCTCCACAGTCACCGGACCTGAACCCAATCGAGATGGTTTGGAATGAGCTGGACCGCAGAGTGAAGGCAAAAGGGCCAACAAGTGCTAAGAATCTCTGGGAACTCCTTCAAGACTGTTGGAAGACCATTTCAGGTGACGACCTCTTGAAGCTCATCAAGAGAATGCCACGAGTGTGTGAAGCAGTAATCAAAGCAAAAGGTGGCTACTTTGAAGAATCTAGAATATAAGACATATTTTCAGTTGTTTCACACATTTTTGTTAGTATATATTTCCACATGTGTTAATTCATAGTTTTGATGCCTTCAGTGTGAATCTATAATTTTTATAGTCATGAAATTAAATAAAACTCTTTGAATGAAAAGGTGTGTCCAAACATTTGGTCTGGACTGTAACTTTTAAATAAAATTTTTTAAATATATTTGTTAAACTTATTGTTATGCTGTGGCAGATAATCTGATGAGTCCAAATTTGTGACTAAAAAGTCACAATCTGAATAAATTCTACTGCTCTGCCTTCTCTCAGTGGACTCATACTAATTCAGTCAGCAGTAACCAATCAGAGCCAGGAGGATTGTTTTGTCACTCTTATGCTCACCTTCTCCCACTAGCTCTTTGCTAAGCTACTGTTGGTTCATTATAAAATAGTCTGCCACCAGCGCTAATGATGGTTAGCTTTAACCACTGACGAGGGCCGATAAACTGTTTTCCTGTGAAACTAAGTTATTTTTCCATCATCTGCAAATTGAGCAGCATAGCAGAGGTTGCTTGACTCCTCATGGCTCTGATTGGTTGATTTAGGTCAGGAGTGGTGTAACTTTGCAGACAGCAATAATAGCTCAAGGAGGAGATGAAGGAGCTAGACCTTTTTTTCCTTTCCCCCCCCCACATTATCTGTCTCACACGATGATGCTGTCACATCCTGGTGGCAGCATTTTGTAAAAGTTACATACTGGACCCAGAGAGGACCTCAGGTGGTCAGCCAGAGCCAACCTAAACAGCACCATCAGAAAGAGCAAAACATGCCTATGGTCAGAAAATTCTGCATTTTTTTTAATGACTTGTCAAACACCAGGTGCATGTGGCAAGGCATCTGTGCTATAATAGACTTCAAGGTTGCTCCTTTATCCTGTGAGGATATCATAACTTTCTGAGTGCACTTAGCAACTACTTTGGATGTTTTGAAGCAGTCAATAACCCCCCTATGCAAAAATCCACTTCATGAGGCAAACCATTGTAGACATTTTGATCTAGGTTTATGTTTTAAATAAACAAGTTGTTATAACAAATACATTTTAAACAACATCAACTTTGCATTAAAAGTATAATTATTTACTGGATGACACTTAATGACAACAGTCATGGACATTCATGAAGACTCCATGTTCATGAAAGCTGTTATGTTTATGACAGTGTCATGTCAGTGTTATGCACAACCCTTCAAATAAAGCATCACTGAACTCTTTGTGTGCCTTCTGTAACAACATGCACAGTCTGTTCTATCTCCATTTTGTTCAAATGTATAACAATCAACATTGCCCCATGTGTCCAACATTTGTTCATTTATTGCACAAACATAGACATCTTAAGGTCTTCTGAAATCAATTAAATATTTAAGCCAGAGTCAATTAGCATTGATATATCTACCCACTCAATCAGTTCCCCTACATAGGCTGTACATTTTGGACTCATCACCAACCCATAGTCTAAAGTAGTGACATCCCCCTAAGCTGTTGAGCATCCACTGTGACTCTCATAGAAGGAAATTGGTGTTTGGGTCCCAACACCAGTCACTGGCAGTTTCCCTGGTTCTGTCTTGCTGGGGAGGGAGAAGGTTAAAAATTTCACATCCTGCCTCCACTGCAATGGGCAGCCTCTGGGAACTCCTGCCCCCTGTCAGTTTGCAGAATTATCAGGTGAGCAGAACTCCTGTGGCCAGATTTGTCATTTATCACCATTGCATCGCTCCCTGAGGGGACTTTTCCTTTTCCCTGAATTTCCATTCGGTATTCCTCAGCCTCAGCAGTACATCTACACCGAAGACCACCACAGTTGCACGCACATGAAAAACACAATTCATACCCTATACATTTGTAAATTTGAACTGACAATAGATTTAGAATTATAATGTTTTATTAATGAGAATGTAAATAAATGTAACAGTTTCAGCAGACATATTACATTTTAAATTTAAGATTTAATCTTTATGTTTAAACTCTTCACAAATCCATCCCAGCAAATTAATAATTATCTTTAGCTCAGCCAAATGAACTCTGCCACTACTCCCAAATTCCACCAGAAATGTTCCAGAAGCTGATGTCATTTTTATTTGTTTTTTATATAATAAATATCTGCTCGTTTACATTAAGTTGTTTTAATTAACTGACACTGTAACACCGACCAATGTATTTATTTATTTTTGCCATTATTGAGCAGTCTTACCCAGCATTTTCAAATTGATGTTCTCAGTCTGATGGACGAGATGAAAATGAGATCACAAATCCCAAAGGGCAGCTGTTGCAAAGGTGGCATGAACTTTTAAAATGTTGAGGTGGCAATTTTGGTGTGGACAGTTTTCTTTTCCTTAATTAATGACATCATTTGAGACTTTTTTTCCCCTCCTTACTAAGTGTAATTTTGTCTGATAGTTGATTTCATTTTGTTGACTCGAAGCATTAAATTTGCAGTATTTAACTTTTATGTAAAAACTGTTTTTACATATTTGTTAAATCTGTCACTGTATTGTGACAGTATGGTGGATCGTCTGTGAAAAAAAAAAGGAGAAAAAAAAGGAAAAAACTCATGCTCATCCACCTCTTCTTAGAGCTACAAATGCCATCTACAGAAATGCAATTTTCCTGGACAAAAGCTGCGTATCATAGCTTTAAGTATGACAAAAAAGCAAAATAGAGGAATTCTACAAAGGGGTAAAAATATATAAAGGAAAGGTAACAATTACCTGTGTGCCAATTAGCTGAGTCTCAAGCATCTCTTGGGTCGGATCTTCTGATTCCCAGTGTCCCCTGCTGCTATGAGTCCTAGCTCGTCCATCATCATCATAGACTGTCCAGCTAGTTAGCTTCTCAACTGTCTGATGGGGAAGCGAGTTTTCCGTCCGAAGCCAAGTCTGCAACTCAAAAGATTTTTGCAGATAGTTGCAACTTATTAAAACCATTTATTTTATGATGCTTTGGTATCAAATCATTTGAACAAATAGTTATTTGTTTAAATATATAACAAATATATTATTTGTTATATAATAACAAATAATATATTTGTTATATATATAACAAATATATATTTGTTATATATATTTTATATTATTTTATATTATTTATATTAGTTATATTATTTGTTATACAAATAATATAACAAATATATTATTTGTTATATATTTGTTATATTATTTGTTCAATTAGTATTAAAAATTGAACACACACCTGAGGGTCTCCGCTCATCTGGTTGTTTCCAGTCCAGTGAAACTTTGGCTGGGCAATAGTATTTAATCCATTCCCACCCATCAACAATGCGACTTCTCGGTCTGCTTCTTCTTCATACAATGAACAAACACCTGTTTTTGCAAAACTTGTCACTTCATTTGAAGAACATTGAGATACAGATCTTTGTATGTGGTCAGCCACTTCTATATCTGTATGTGCACACTTGGTTTGTGCTAGTCCATTGTCTAACATTCCCACTGACATCTGAGAAGGTTTTAGCTTGTCTCTAGCACCACATAGCACACTGACTCCTTCTTGGTTTTCTAACACAGCTCTACTGGTAATGTTCTTTTCTATGGATAATTCGTCTGTGTTGTTGGGAAACTTACGACCCATGTTTTCCATGTCTTCATCTGATAGCAAATTTTCTGGCAATGACTTTTTCATGGACTTCAGGAGACTGAGATCTGGTTTGGAAGGAAGTAACAGTTGAGCTCCTGGCTTTGGGGGTTTGAACTTGCAGACAGTGTGTCGTCCTGATGAATTTGACATAGAAGGAACTGACTTATGTGTCTCAGCTGTCTTTGCCTTTGCCAGTTTTTTCACTCTAGGAAGTACTACTGCATATTTGGCATCTAGTTCTTTATTACTGACCACTGCTTCTTCTTCTGTGGCATCTCCATTAGTTTCCCAGGACCTGGTTTTTTCTTTCTTAAGTTTGTCCTCTGCAGAATTTTTGTTTTTTTGACCAGCTACTCTGGTTTTACAAACAATCCTCATAGCCACTCTGTGTCTAAAAACTTGGTCCCCAGTTCTGCTGCTGCTTTGTTTTCGCTTTAAGGTTCGAAGCCAGCTGGTTATACCAACTGCTTTAGTCACAGCAGAAATTTTCTTCCGTAAGTTTATTTTTTGTGGCATTTTCTTTTGAATCCAATCAGTCATTTTGAAAAAAGGTATCACTCTTTTTCTTGTGGGCATCAAATGTAACTCTTCACTCACATCCAACTCTGTTTCTTCATCAGAATTTATTACCGCCTTTTTCGTGTTGTGTCCAAGGGATGCCATTTCGGTTTTATCTAACAGTAGGCTCTGTCCCCTATCTTTGACAACTGTGTCATCATCCTGCTGCTCCAGAATATCTTTAGTGTATTCATGGTTTGCTTTTATAAATATTTTACTTTCAGAACCTTTGTTCATTTTTGGCTTATGTTTCTTTTGTTCTTGATGTAAATAACTTTTTACAGAAGGGACCCTCTCATTGATTGTTCCTGTTATCTTTGGCATTAGTTCCTTATGCGGTGCATCTATGCTGCTGATAGAAGGTTCTTTCAGAGGTTGAATCGTATCTGTTAAAGAACAGGGTTTATTTTTCAGTAGATTCATGTTCCCTTTTTCTTTTTTAGTTTTTTGTTTGGTTTCTTTCTCTACCGTCTTTTTAACCGTTTTTCTCTTTTGTGTTTTCTCCCTCTCAGCTTCCTTATTTGTCTTCACTTTTTTAAACATTTTGTGTGTTGGTTCTTTTACAGGCTTAGAATGAGGCTTTCTACAGTTTTCAAGAGTCTTATGACAGGCAATATTTGAAGTGTCCTTCTGGATTAACTTCTTGCTTTTTCTTGTCTTCTTGTGCTCTGCTTTGAATCTTGTCTTCAACCTTTCATTTAGTCATAAAATCAAATCATCTAGAAGGACAAAAATAAAAAATACAAACAGACCGCAAATGAAAATATGAAAATAAATTAGTTGCTTTTCCTAATAGAAACACAAAGTCACAATCAAAATAACATTGAAAAGGTTAGTGAAAAACAGTAGGCTGTCAAACAAATGTATTAAACTTAGGGAAACCAGGTCAGTACTCCGTTCCACAGCTTTGACTCCTATTTTTTGGCAATTCTGATCAGATAGGTGCAACGTTTGGCAAGATTTTCTGGCATTATTTAACTAAACTTGAAAGCTGCAATACCTACCTCCAGAGAAAAATGTCAAACTTAATCTACATTTTCAAAAAGAAGCAAAAATTATTCATTATGTCAAGTAATATTTAAATCTTCTTGTGCCAATAAAATCTCCTCCTCCTTTTATGGCGCAAAAGAAATTACAGTAAAACATTGTTTTCAGATCAGTCTAAATGTTACAAGGTACTGCAGTTTACAAACTCACTTCAATTTAATATTTCTTACCAAAATTCTCAGGTAAAATCCAGGTACAGCTAGGAGGCAGCAGAGTACTCAGGCTTTCCCCTGATGGTTTCTGTCGTAAATACAAATATGTACCCTCTCTCAATAGTTCTGAGGCACACAAAAATCCCAGTCCCTTGCATCACGCAGAGGGTAAAGTACCACAAATTCAATACAGTGTGAGGAAAGGCCTGTGTTTGCATACAATAAAGAGACATGTGAGCTGCTTTGGACGAAGCACACAAAGTGCCTTCTAAATTATTAAATTTCATCAGCCTGGTCCTCTGCTGTTCATATGACCAGCTGGTGAATGGTTGAGGAAAGGTGAGAGGTGCTGCTGAAGAAACCAACAATATGTGATGAAAGGGAAGATACAAAGACTAAGACAGTGAAGACAGGGCTGTTTTTTTAAGAACTGCACAGTATTATATTGTCCTTACATAGTCTTTTATTCTTGTGTTTGTTTTTACACTATGCATGTCCCCACTTACATTAACTTGCTGCTGTGACACCAGAATTTCCCCACTGTTCAACAATTTAAACAAATAATGTACTTTTCAAAATTGCACCTGATCTTTTCATAACATATAACATACCTATTTTAAGGAACTTTAATAATTCACCCCTGTGTGAATTATTAAAGTTTCTTTAAATTTTTGGGAAGTGTTGCCTGACTAAACATGAAATTGTAAGGGAAAGATCCAATGACTTTGTTCTTGGTGCAGTTACAGGTGTACGTCTCTTACGTGTCATAGTTAAATCATAGTTTCCTTATGTATAGTATGGATTTGTCCAAGTCTTTACAACACTAGTGATGCTACAGAGTTGTTTTTTTTTAATTTTTTTATGAGGCTAGATCAAATTCTGGTCCCTGGACTAGATGCCACTTGAACCAGACCTAAGTAATACAAGAGATATTCTTGTTATTACTGATCCTTATACAAAGTTTGCATTTTGGAATACCAAACCAAAAAGCGAAGAAGGTGGCAAAGTGTTTGACAACTTTGCGTGCTATGGACAAATCAGGAACTAGATTTTTATGTCAGGTAATCCATAGCACACAATAAGGTTATGAAAGATGGCTTATTTGGCTGATGCAGTTCTTTCATATTGCTACTCATAAGTCTTTGTGCAAAAGTGTGCCAAAGAAATGGAAGCTGGAGCATTTCAAACTTTACGCCTTGTTTATTCTCATACATTAACAGCTCTGGACAGAGGCACTCAAGAATTTTGTAAAGTAGAAATAAAAAGTCTAAATTCAACTTTCATCCATTTTAAATTCAACATTAATTTAATCAGGTAAGTTCTTATTTACAATAACGCTCACTAGCATGCTATCGTCCTTGCTTAAATTATCTAAAAGCTGGAAGAAAACATCTCATTTTAATATACCTTTTTTTTTAATTAGTGGTTGTTATGGTTAATAACAACCACTAACCACTTGTTGCTCTACTGATTATGATTTTAACTGTGCTGGCAAACAAGATTAACTCAAGGTTAAGATGGAGGAAATGGAGCTTGAAGATATTAGCTGTTTAACAAGATAATTTGTTACAAACCTTTGTACCACAGGCATGACACCAGACAAAAGGCCTTAAGAAAAACAGAATTGTGCAAAGAAAATTACAGTGTAAAATTTTATACAACTGAAAAATATCAGGTTTCATGATCAGTTTGCTACAAAAATATATTGCAAAATGATGCTAAAATACCAAGCATTCAAACACACAGTACCAAAATGTTTTTTAGTGTGATCTAAATAGCAGCCAATCCCAGTTAAAATAGGCACAGTTGTCACATACATAATACAGTATATAACAATTTTCTATCATCACTTACAATTACATTCCAAAATCACATCAATTATTGCTGGCTTAAACAGTGTACAAAACAATAACAATATTTATAAAAATAAACCCTAGACAAAGTCCCCCCAAAAGAAGAACCATTGTGCTGAACTGTAGTGCACAAGTACCTGTGGTCAGATTACCTTACAGCTAACAGGAAAGGGTGGGAGTGAGAATGTAGTGTGAATCCCCATTTTGTTTCTAAACAAGAATCTCTTTTATCCACTAAAAAATAACAATTTAGAAACAGCCATTTTTTTCAAATTTATCTTATGATTACAGAAAATCATAAATTCTGAAAGGGAGAAATCATAAGACAAAAAAGACCTACATTTGAAAGTCATTATTAAAATTATGACCCGAGTAAAACCAAAAGAATTGTAAATTAAAAGTTGGTTCACTGCATGAACTTTATTAGAAAATGTGTCCATATAAAATCACCTAGTGTCACATTAAAAATGTGTAAAGGTATAAAGTATATGGGTGAAAAATATAGCATAGTACATTTCTAAAGGATATATATTTTTTAAATTAGGCATCAAACTAATTCATGTATATCACTACATTATACATACAGACAAATACTGGCAAACAAACAAAAAAACACTTTAGTTTAAAAGAAAAAAACAAACTTAAAAATAACTTTTTGTTTTTCAAACTTACTTTTACCACAGTCTAAGTATCCATTGCATCTATGAGGACTGATCACAACTGGTTTGATGGACTCGGATTGTGGGCAGGAAAAGGAAAAGATTTCATGTAGTTTCCAGCTGGAAGTGAGTCACCATGGAGGCCGTGTTTAAAGCACAGGCAGGGCCTGGACTCATCCTTCAGTCTGCTGTGTCCTTATGGCACTCAAACAGCTGCAGCACTGTGAGCCTTTTGGCCTCCATTTAAAGTGGCTCTTAGAAGAATCAGGAATCAGTAGTGGTTATGTGTGCCAAGCAAGAGGTTAGAGAATCTGTGTGACTGTAGTGCACTTCATACATTTTAATGTGTTTATTCTCTAAGGAGACAAAAACAAAACTTAAATAGTAAATTAGCCAAAATGCACAAAATACGAGAATAATTAAACAGACTTACCCGAGCAACTGAGAACCTGATCTCAGGCAACAGCACTCTTCACATTATTCTCTGGGAATGCCCTTTAGACAAACCACAAAGAGTTTCAACCTTAAAACTGAAAGGGTTAGACTATTCTGTATTTAAGTACAGTAACATTTACAAAATAATGAAGGAAAAATCACCTTTTTAAAATCTAAAGTACAATTAAAAAATATTTGATGCTTTATCTTTTTCCACATTTTGTAATGTAATTTAAACTGAATTAAGGTCATTTTGAAATCATTACACCTCAAATTATTCGTATCCCTGGCAGAGTATATGTAAAAGCCCATTTCTTAGTTCATACAAGGAGTGTGCCAAGAAGGAAATAGTAATACTCATCTCAGTTGTGATCTTTGAAAAAAATAACAAAACAAAAGTCACAAGAACAAAGGAAAGGATAAATATATTATAGCTAAAAGGGAAACTGGAATTCCTGCTGTTACTTTGATTAATATATATGCACTTCCTATTCACAATAGGATTTCTTAAAATGCTGTATGAGCTTATATCTGCAGATAATGAAGAAATTTATTCAGCCCGGGATTTTAATTTCACCCCAAATTACAAACTTGACAACCAAAAACAGGGAAGAGGAGCCAACTCTCAAAGATAATTAATAGAGCTGCAGATGTTTGGATGTTTGGCAGAATCTTTATCTGCTTAAGAGACAACACATTTTAGTCTCATCCACACTCAAGTTTATTCAAGGGTATCTTTTTTTTAAATAAATATGGAAGCTAGAGTAGATAATTGCAATTGGGAACAAAATGGGAACAATTGATTTACCTGATCATTTTATCGTCTTTATCAATATTCATTTACAAAACATTCTGGAAAATAAATCTGACCAGCTAAACAACCAAGAAATGAAAGAAGAAATTAAGAGACATTTGTTGCATAGAATAAAATAATGTATATGGAACTATAACAGGACACAATAAAATCAGTCAGAAGTGAACAAGTAAGCACAAGCAGATGCACTGAAACCAGACAAAACCTAAGGTAGCTGTGGTTTCCAGAGTGAAAGTTGAGTTTTAAAGCTGCAGTGTATGACTTTTAGAAAATAACTTGCTTTTTACGTATTTGTTCAAACTGTCAACATGCCGAAAAAGAATTGAATTAAACAGATTATCTGTGAAAAAATGTAGCTCCTCTGGTTTTTTTCTGTTTCCAGTGCTAACTAGAAACAACCAAACAGAGCCAGTAGAAGTGTCTTAGTGTTGTTAGCCACTCTTGTGTATCTGCTGCTCAATTTTTTATTCAATTTAGAAATCTGCTTTGCAAGAGAATACTGACCAAGACCTGACCTTGTAGCTAATGTGGTAATGGTGGAGAAAACCATTTATTCTGCGTCATCGGTGGCCACACTAATTAGTCTGAGCATTTAGGCTCTGTTTTGGTCGGGAAATTACTGTATTTTACCCCTCTTTCCTGCCATATTAGTATTTTCTTGAAATGTTTCAGTATTGTAGCATAATAATCTAAAATAAGAATTAATGTGCCTCTCCAAACTGAATGATGTCACTAGCCTTGCAAAAACTACCACCTGCAGCACCCAGGAAGGCAGTTCTCACGAGGCTAGTGCTGACAATGGAAACAAATCAAGTTTTGTGCCAAAAAGTGATCGTCTGCCAAATACACCTGCCAAACAAAGATAGGCCCACCGTTAGATGTTACAAAACTAACAGTGAGGCGTACAAAGTACACGTAACTGTACTTTGTAAGTGGTTGACAGGCAGTTACTTTAAATGTCTTGTAAACCTGTCTTAAAATGTAAGGGATACTGGAACTTCATTGGAATGGTTGGACAGCTCATAGTAGGTGGTGGAAGATTTTTCTTATTTTTAAATCCAAAACTTGACAGGTACGTCAGGAAGACAGCAGAGCCTGCTAGCATAGAAGGTAGCATAGACAGCGAGAGGCAGAGGGATGAGCAGCATGCATGTGAGCATGATTAACAGCCAGTGATGGCATAGTTACTTTGAAAAGGTAAGTTTAATTGGATTACTGATTACTCCTTGAAAAAGTAACTTAGATTACTGACAACTTGATTTGGAAAGTAACTAAGTTACATTAAAAGTAACTTGTTTACTTTTAGCTGCAAACAACAATACTTGTTGTTTGCAGCTGTTTTGCAGCTGTTTAGTTTCAGCAGCTGCAAACAACAATGCTCCATCACCTGTGAAAATTACATTGAGCTTTGCCAATACTTAATTGTAAGCTATTTTATAGAGGTAATAACAATGTATCTCCACTTATAAGGTTGAACTGAAGAGGAGCATTTCTAACAGTTACAACAGCACAAAAAAATATTAGTAATTTGTGTCTGGGTTTGTGTGTTCCACTATTGTCTGGAAAACTCTAAGAAGGGTTAGGATTAGGGGTTAAGGGGTTAAAGTCCCCCCCGCTGTTCATATTAGACTTGATGTTTACAATTTTCTGAAGCGCAAAGCAAAGCTCGACGTAACTCACATGTAATATATTGACATTAACAGCAGGACGGATCATCTGGGAATAGATGGACCTGGAAGGCCTGACTAAAACTAACTGGATGTCAGACACATTCTGGGTTTTATTTCCAAGCCCAAAGGGCAACTTTATGTTCAAAAACAAGCCCAAAAGCGCAGCCCACAACGCATTAAATTTGCAAGCGATTGAAAAAAAAAAAACAACAAAAAAAAAACAAGGCCAAAGCCACAGAAACTCAAAATAGTTCCTCTTTTTCCACCAACAGAATGCACATTTCCCTCTTCCCTCCATTGTTTACATTTCTGTTGCTGCTGATACTGTTGCATAGAAACAGCGATCACTCAGCAAGACGTGAAGAGGAAATACAATTAAATTCCAAAAGAAAATAGTAACGCACAGTAACGCAAAGTGATTTTGATAAGTAACTGTAGTCTGACTACTGGATTTGAAATGGCAATGCGTTAAGATTAGTAGTTACTGAAAAAACAGCACTGTTAACAGCATTCCTCCAAGCTCTGATTTATTGTTGCTAGATAGCACTCGGAACCATGAGAGAACAACTTTATGTTAAATAAATGTGTGAAAAAAATGTTTACAAAAGTTACATACTGCAGTTTTAAAGTAGAGCTACAAGAAAATAACCACAAGAGTTCTCAAAACTTTATCAAAGTTAAAGACATCTCCCCATGCGTGACTACTTTAAAAATAAATGGGAAGAAGACGTAAACATGGAATATTGAATATAGACCTCTGCAAGAAAATAAGCATATTACTGAATGCACCAAAATTCTGTGGAGGCTAAAAAAATAGCAGAGTGTTTGGCTGGAAGAATTTTATTTGCTTTTCCATACACTGGAAAATTCCACATTTTGTTTCATCTTTTGTTTAATTAAAAATCTTAAACAGACTCTAGACTGTCAATGGATTTTTCAAATAATTTGCTGAATCCATTATAAACTTTATGTGCCACAATGAATCACCCAATGCCACCAGCAGATATCACTGCAAAAAGTTGATGCAATGCCATTAGTCTCTCACCCATTTTTAGCCAGCCTAGATAGTTTTACTCATATCTTGAAAGTAAAGAACAAATGATCCTTTAAGAAAATACAAGTGACTATTAATGGTTTCTAAAATAATATTGATGGATGCAGGGCAGATACTTACGTCTGGTCACCCTCTAGAGACTTTTGGATCTCCTGTAGAACCTCTGGAAAAAAACATTAGACAAGTTAAATTTTTGTGTCAGTCCTGGAAAAACAGTTTAGCCACAGAAGGAAGCCGCTCACTATAATGGAAGTAAATTAAACATTTCTTGGGAAAAAGGTTTACTCTTATTGCCAATATGAAAAGCACATGCTTCAATATTTACCAAAAGAAGAATAAAAAAGTGTGAGGAATTTTAAGCTCCATGTTTCATCACACTCTTCACTATCTCAAGGACTTACTTTCATCGTTCAGCAATGCATGCTCCATAACACGTCTAGCTGCACTTTCTAGAACACACAGTCAGACAAGTAGAGGATCCTTCACATCAGTACAGTCACAAGCATGAATGAGTGTATGACACTAAATAAAAAGAACTCTTGAACAACCACATTAGTCAACAGCAACAATTGACTCTACACTACACCCAGTCTTTAGAAACCACATGCAAATGCAGAAATTGGTGTGTGAAATTAAATTACCTGCATCCTCAGTGTCTTTTGTATATCTTTATGAAGAAAAAAGACAAACATGTATGTGGTATTCACTGAAGCAATGATCCAGAATCAAAAGGGGAAAATAGGGAGAGAGGATGTACCTGAGGGCTGATGAGGCTCCTTCAAGCTTTGGTTGGTGTTGGTTGGAAAAGATTGGAGGAAGAGGAGCTTCAACCAGACAGCGAGGTTCCACCAGGTAGCGAGTTGACAAAGAGAAGCGTTCAAACTCAGATGGAGACATCAGGTAAAAGCCTGTAAATAGGCAAGTTCCTAGTGATTAGTAGGCCCTAACAGCAGTTTTCATAGACATTTCAGAATTCTAACTTTTGCACATCTTTGTTCTGTCAACAGTTTTTGGTCAATACCATTTTTTTCTCCAAAAACTGTAACATACATTTTAGGTCTTGCAAAGATTCCCAACTATGAAGGAGGAAGGCTTAATGTATCTTTGCTGACCCCAGCCATCCTCTCACAAATGCATGGTAATAACATGCAACACAAAAGGCAAAAAGAATTCATTGGTCCCCATTAGTGTTAACCTCAATAACAATATTGAGATGATAAACTCAGACAGAGGCTATAGTAATCTATGACTGTATTGTGTGTATTATGGATATCATAGTTATTGTAATTTTTAATGTGTTTGTAAATTTATTTGCTTGCTGTCCTTTGGAGACAATAAAGGTTCCTTTTCAGATGTGTTATTTAGGTTATTTAGGAATTGACTGTTTAAATCCAACATTTTTACAAAAAGGCACCAGCTTTCAGACTCAACCATTGGTCATTGATATCCAGATTATTTGGAGGAGAAAATCCTCAGATGGATCATATCTGCTGAAACTGTTACTCTGTTGTGTACCTAATAGTCTACAGCAAAAAATTGCACCTTCAAACGATAACCCATTTGTGACTTTAATAAAGCTGATGATGATGAAGCAAAATCAAAAAAGGGTGTAAAATATGCAACACCTACTAAAAAACCAGTTTAGCTTAAAAGCCTATGGTGGAAAGCTTACAGAGAGTTGAGGTAATCCAGTGACCACGGAGAGATGCAGTAACACTCTCTACCTCAACTCTAGAAAATGAGAAGCCTGGCAGGGGACAATGCTTGGGTCCGTTTCACCTGGTCAGAACCACTGGTGTGGAAGCTTAAAATCTAATGGCCCCAGTTCTCCTCATGTGAGCACACACTGCTTCCTGTCTTAACAGCAATAAATTGAGCACATGACCCTTAGAGAACTAACTGGTGACTCAGAGAGGAAGTTCAGAAAGAAGAGACAGGGGTCCAAGGCCAAATAGGTAAACACACTGAAATCAGTGTACAGGGTTCTGATATTACCCCGTTCTTGTCCAGACGGGGTAGAGTGTGGTGGATATTGTGTGATCTCCAATTTCACAAGTCAACCAGAACACTATTATTAAGGAGGTGAGTGTGACACAGAAAGCATTCTGTCAGAATGTAACACAGTTTTTGCTCCTGGTTGTAGAAGTTTGAGATATATGGGAGATAGATATTGAGGTCAGATGTGAGGGAGGGGTGGAGACTGGTCTGTTGCACTTCAGGTTTCAAATCTAACGAGTTGTTGAGATGTCTGGAAGAGAAACATCGCTTTTCTCAGTTACAGTTTACAGAGTGGTTTTGTGAGCTGGTAGGAACTTGGACTCCCAGTGTTGCAGAGGCACCTCTATATTTTTAAAAAAATGGAAATATTTTTCTACATTGATCACTTTTAAAATGGCAGACCTCGCAGACTAGGGAGCAGATGTAGTCTATGAAAGATTTTTGTTAACACATGCAGTAAAGATCCTGGTTATGCACCGTCTGCCTCAGCATAATCATTGAGCTGGTGTGATTTTCCTGGGAGGATGCTGACTTGAGACACTTGATCCTTCTTTTACTGATCTGTTAAATTTCAGCAGTCATCTAGAGAGTGTGCATTAAATATGTAATGAGAAAGGTCCAGTTTAGCTTAAGAAGTTTTCTTTTCCATCTCTAATGTGTGAGTAAATCAATTTCAGAATGTTTTCTTCTCTAGGATACGAGAAGAAACTTAAAGCCTTTAAGCTTTAAGTTATCAGCTATCACCAGTTAGCCACAAGCTATGAATAAAACAACTTTTAAAAAATGTGTTAAATTTTACAGATTATCTGTCTCAGCATATTGTGATGACATGCAGAGAAGTTTAATAAGTATGTAAAAACATTTTTAAGTAAAAGTTACATACTGGAGATTTAGTTATCCTTTCTTAAGAGAATACTGTCAAATTTATTACCATCTAGATAATAACCACTGACGAAATCTCATCACTGGACAATGTACTAAATACCAAGTGAATTTGTACACATATTAATTATTTGGCATATATTAGAATTTAAGAAGGAAACAGCATCTCAGGTCAGAAATCAGTAGAGAGAAGCATATTTACCCTGGCCTTGCTTGGTGAAAACACAGGAGGCGATGCCACTGACATCCTCCCGTCGGATGCAGGGGTACCTAATCTGCATTTTAATATGTGGGAGTGACAACACATGCACGTCGCCCTGATTGGTCAGAAAAACCAATCCGCTCTCGCCATAGTCCTCCGTTCGGCTGCTGCCAAACCAGGCCACACCCACTCTTCGCACCCTGGACCCATCCACAGCAGTCAGCTTAAGCTTCATCTTAGAGCTCAACTTTGGCAGAGTGAAAACCTGAACAGCAAAATACAGCAAAACTTTCAGCAAAAATGTTGAAAATAAGTCGCTATACATCCAGTTCTAGCTGTAAGATCAAGTATTTGCACTAGAAATAATACAATAACTTTTCATCAAGCAAAAAACATATTTATTTGGAGCCGAGACTTAGTAAAAAATAAAAGAGATGGAGTGACCAAGTTTACAAAGCTGGACAACTAAACTGTACTTTAAAGTTTTGTAGTTTTCTATTTGAGAAGATACATTTGTAAAAGAAAAGCGATATAAACCTCCCTCTTAATAAATGGTTAACTGTTGATTGAAAAGCAGGCGAGCATTGGTGGTATGAAGGAATATTTTCAGCATGACTAGAACAGTTTGGTAAATGGATCATATCACTCATCAACAACCTACGTGCCAACTAAAAGTGGTACAGCCCAAGTGAAACAGAGACAATGACAGGTAAGTCCAGTTTCTGACAGGTGACTTCAGTTTATGTGGTAGTCTGACCACATATCCCTCATTCTAAAACCAACCTTCACCTCCACGAGGAGAAACGTTCTGCCACTATTAAAATGCTCATCCCACATAGCGCCAGACAGATTTTGTATTTACTACAAAATCTAATGCACATATTTCGGCTCAGCTCTCTGCACCAGGAAAGATAAGTACCAAACCAATCTGCCACAGCTACAATTTTCCTTATTCATGACAAGATCTTGAGATACTTCAACTCCTACAGTTGGGGCAGGATGTGCTGGAGGGACTATGTTTCCTGGCTAGTGTGGGAACACCATGGGATTCCTCTGGAGGAGCTGGCCCAAGTGTCTTGAGAGAGGAAGGGAAGTCTGGGTCTTTCTGCTTACGCTGCTGACCCACAACACAAAATCAAATAAGCGGCATATGATGGATGTAAGGCACGTAAAAATTACAGCATGAAAACAAAAAATTATGATTTTACTGGCCCATTATGACTTGCCAAACCAAGAATCATTCATTAGATTGTCAGCTACACAGCTTTCCATTTAACTTCTCCTTACAAAGCTTGCTATGTTAAACTGTATATCATGTATTCCCCTCTGACCTTGAACTGCTCCTCAGAGATGACCAACACATGGTGTGAGCCAAGCAGGTCAGGTGAGCGAGCCAGGTCATGGGCCGTCTCTAAAGGTTCAGGCAGTGGAGCCCCGTGACCATCCAACACCACAATCCCAACCACTGGGGCACGGTGCATCAGCTGGATCTCCTTAGCTGAATAAACAAGATAAGTGTTATACAGCCAGAGGTCAGAGAACAGTTCTGTAAAAAAAAAATTCACCTGGCTGTGCAGTAAGAGCTTCATCTGCTCTGTGCTCCACAGGAGGGATGTAGAGAATGTATGCGAACACTGTTCCACCGTTAGTCCCTGCCCACAGGGAGGGGGTGTGGTGTGAACCTACAAGATGACAACAAACCATGTCTTAAAACCACTTGATCAAGATACTTCTGGCTATTGCATACCCAGTCTTCTCCTCTTTGTCAGTAACTCTAAGTTCTGGCCTTGCTTTCAATTGGCTGGAGACATGAATTCCACATCCATGTCATAAATGTACTTCCTACAGTCTCCAAAACAACAAACACCAAACCAGTGTATTTGTGCATAAACACAGCTTATTTGGGATCAATACTCACTATCTGACAAGAAAGTGTCAGCGAAATACAGAGTTCGAACAAGGCCAGTGAAGGAGTCATCTGAGGACCTAGCTTCAATCTTCCTCTGGACAGGAGCCAGTTCCATTTCAGCCAGTTCAGCCTCAAGACGAGCATTTGCCTCCTGAATCTGTTTAGGAAGAAACCTCAGACATAAATAACAGTAAAGTGCTGTGTTGGATAAAGTAAAATAGTGTTGATCCAGTTAATGCCACCTTGTTGGTATTGCTGATGTGATGTTTTCTCAAGGAAACTCTGCTGCGTCTGATTCTTCTAAATGACTGTCGCAGGGACTTCTTTATGCTCTTTACTCTGGACAGAGGTCCCTCCATTGCGAGCTGGTCACTGGGATTTAATGTGCACCTGTGATTTAAAGAACCGACAGAAACATGAACAATAAAACTTCCTTCAAAACAAACTAACCATGAGAACCGCAACAGGTGATATTAGAACAATAAGAGAGCCACTAAACAAAGGGAATGTATTGTTAACAACAACACTGCCTGTAACATGAAAACAGTAATTTTTCAGAGTTGGAAAATGAGGAGTGTGTTCTATTGTGACTGTATACAAAATACAAAGTCCCCTGGTCTATTCAGGAGTTCTAGAGAAGAGGATCAAAGAGTTGGAATCTGACAAGATTGCCCTTTGTCACTGATTCTGTTCATAATATGTATGGACAGAATTTCTAGGTGCAGCCAAGATGTTGAGGGGATCCATTTTTGGTGGCTTTGGAATCACCTCTCTGCTTTTTGCAAATGATGTTATTCTGTTGGCTTCATCACGTCGTGATCTATTCACGACAGTGTACTGCTGGAGCAGTTTGCAACAGTGTCAAGCGCAGGAATGAGGATCAGGGTCTCCAAATTCAAGGCCATGATCTTGAGCCAAAGAAGGGTAGCGTGCCCTCTGTGGGTTGAGGAAAACATACTGCCCCAGGTGTAAAAGTTTAAGTACCTTAATATTGTTCATGAGTAACAAAGAGACCCTGCAGAAGACCCAGGACTCACTGGAGAGACTATATTTCTCGGCTGGCCTGGGAACACCTTAGGATTCCCCTGGACAAAATGGCCCAAGTGGCTGAGAGGAGGGAAATCTGGGCCTCCCTTCATAAGCTGCTACTCTCGTGCAGGGGCGCCATATAGGGGGGGAAGGTTAGGACAATTCCAAGGGCCCCTGAACAAGGGGCCCTCAACAATTTTTTTTTTGTTGTTCATAGAAATTAGAAAGTCAATCATATTGTGTTTTCTAAAATTGTTTTTAGCAGTAAAAACTCAAATGTTACAAGACCACTCCCAGACCAAAAAGCACACATCCATATTTGCACTGGACCCTCCCGCCCCTGGATCTGCTTAGCGCACTTGATGGTGACGATGTTCAGCAGCAGTCAGTAGAAAACAAGAACAACTTTGGCCGTTACTATGCTGCCAAGGAAAATTCTAAAGTCAGGTTTTCAAAAATATGGATATTGAGAGAGAAAAAGACAAGAGTCCCAATTTGTAACTCAGTTTTTCTCCAACAGAGGTGAGTAGACTGTGTGAGATTATCAACCATTTAGCATAGTTAGCTTAGCTACAGACTATTGTTTGCCTCCATTTTGCTAGCATTCAATGAACAAAGAAATAAATTACCAACATATTCATATATTTAACTTCCCCCTGTACCCTCTACCACTCTTACCAGATGAGTCAGCAGCAGCCCATGTCCCTCCTGGCCTGTTCTCTCCTAAGTGAAATTAAAGCTGCAGTATGTAACTTTTCTAAAAAAGAAAATCATTTTTTACATATTTGTAAAAATTGTCATTATGTTGTGACACTATGGCATGAGATGGAATCTGTAAAAAAAATTATTTCATTTGCCTTCTCCCAGTGCTATCTAGGATCAACCAATCAGAGGCAGGAGGTGGGTGTTAGTGAAGTAAATCACAATCTCGTGTGGCTGCTCCCTCCCTGCCCTTGCTGTAGCTAGTGATAAGTTTCGCAACTTAGCACATTTAGTAGTGAGTAAATGAGGTTGATTGACAGCACTAAGACCCTTCTCCTGGTGTTGATTGGTTGTTTTTGGCCAGAACATTTAGCCTGTAATAGTAGTTCAGGGAGAAGGTGGAGGAGATAGATTTTTTTTCAGATTATCTGTCTTGTAACATATTTTTTTATTAAATACTGCAGCTTGAATAAAATGCAACTATGTAGCATTTTATGAGAAATCTGAATTGCTTCATGTATATTTTACACGTTACCTATGACTGTTCCACATGGGGAGAAACATTTCAGTAATCTAAAACTGAATATTGTGCTAGTATCAGTATTGAAACAAAGAAAGCAAGCCTTTAAAAATTGTGACGCTTTGGATGGGCTACATAGACTCAAAAAATTGTAACAGCTGCGCAGGGGGGGTTCCAATTAAATTTTTTGTCATGGGGCTAGGCCTGTCGCGATAAACAATAAATCAATTAATCGCACGATAAATTAAAACTATCGACCTCATTTTAATTATCGGCTTTATCGTTTCTTTTCTCTTTCTGTTGATGACACTGAATGAAAAAAGGCTCAACTCCGGTGCTCTCCACTGACCCTCCCTTCCATTTCCTTAGTGTAATGCCCAGCGCACACTACACAATCTTAGAGCTGTCTGCCAATTGTCGGCCCATTTTCAGAACTTGAGAGACCACACATTAGCCCACAGAAATCCTAGGTATAATGGTTTGATTGGGTTCGATGGTGCCGTGTGGTGTCCAACAATAGGCACAAAATAATGGCTACAAGTCCAGTTAACTAATTGTGAAACCAGGCATTAATCAATGCTTTACTATAATCTTCCTGTAATGCACGTGGCTAGCGTCAACGTAAAGTCCTGACTGAATGAAAATCATTATAACCCATGTATGTCACGGTAAAGAACAGCTGAAAAGTTAATGGGTTTATCAATTGCGGTAGTGATTTCGCTCCAACTCCTCCTATTGTTATTTCTATTTTCTTTGCATGAAATGTTGAATAAACATTAATGTTGTTTCCACATATCATCTCCGTAGCGCCATGTCAGCTGTTTCCCCTCAGAAAGCTCGGAGGAGAATCTGCGCGTTCTGATTGGCTACTTGTCACATTCAACAGGCTGCCTTAACGCTCCCAGTCGGGGAAAATCCCTGATTTAGACAGAGCGGCAATCACAATCTACCGTAACACACCACACGCTTGATGATCGGTCCAACGTCCAATGTTCTAAGAATGTCTGATGGGGAAAATCATGGCAAAAAACGGTGTAGTGTGAACTATTGCATCGATGTGTCCATCTTCTCTGTTTAAATCTAATGATTACTGAAGGGCAGACTTCATAATCTGCACTCTTTTGGTTGAATGCAGTATTTATTTCCACTTTGACTTTATGTTGTTTTGATTTTATTCAAGTGCATTTTTTATTAATGGAGACTGAGAATCCATTTTATTTTTGTTTTTGGATGTTTTGTTTATTTTGTTTATCAGTTCCAGCATTAAGTGTTCTTTTAACACTTTTAATAAAGTGTTTCTATCTTTGGCAGGAAATCGCATGTATTATTACATCCTTTCTATTAAATTAGTGTAATAAGGTCTTGAAACAATATTATCGTTTATCGCAATAATTCTTGAGACAATTAATCGTTCAGCAAAATTTGTTATAGTGACAGGCCTACATGGGGCCCAAGATTACTGGCAGCGCCCCTGCTCCCGCAACCCGACCCTAGATAAGCATAAAAAGATGGATGGATGGTAAAAACAATTCAGTAAAAATACTGTAAGCTATTTGGTTTTTGAATTTAAATAAAATATTGTCACACAGACATTGCCATATTTATGCTGCAATGCATTCTGGGTAAATGACTAAGCCTGATTGCGCTACCTTAATTCAGGACAACAGCAATGAGTAGTATTGTTAAGCTTTTTCGATTTGAATATTGAATTCCTGCATAAAGTTGCACCTTTAATCCATTTAAAATGGTTAGATTGTAGGTACAGAGCCAGGCATTCAGTGTTAAAAAAACAACTAATGGAGAGCACAAATGCTACACTCAATATATTGTAAACAAATACAAATCACCCATTCTTCTTCTGTACTTACTTGACAAGAACAGTGTTCTTCTGTAGGTAATCATACACGCCAAAACCGTGGCTGGTTCCAAAAGCTACCACCTTCCACTCTGAGTGTAGATTGAGGGCTGTTACTACAGCAGGAGGCTGGCACTGGACCACAGTGAAAGGCTGGAAACCTGGCGGGAAAAGCACAGGCTCCTCACGAACCTCCAGTTGAGTGTGGCCCTAGATAGAAGAAAACAGGCAATAAAACTGCTTTAACATATAGACACAGATATTTTGAGTATTTCCTTCCTGTATAATACTAGATTTGTAAGCACATTTGTGTGTAATTTGGGGTTTTTGTGTGTGTAAAACATGAATTGCAACTGCAAAGGAAGATTTGTGTGCAACTTCAGCAACTTTGAAATGTGCTTTCAAATGCACACACCCATATTAAGAAATCAATATAAAAATTACACGCACAATTAGAAATTAAACAATAAAATTTAATAGATTTTTTTACTTTCATCCTCACAAATCTGGTAATTACACATTCAAAAAGAGTCTTGTAAATACAAATGGTTAAATTAATGTGTATATATCACCTACTACACACAGAAAAAAAAACTTGTATGCACAGGTCATTCTGCAAGTGCACAAGAATCTTTGAGACTTATTTAACGCTTCCAAGAGCTTTGAAGATTGATTTGTAAATAGTGCATTTAAATGTTAGTGGAAAGCAGGGTCATCAGAGTTTGGCTTGAAGTCCTCTGAACGGCACAAATATGCAGTGACAAACAACGTGGCAAAGATGTTTTTCTGTGGAAAATTGAATAACTCAGTGCTCAATAGTTGTAACATAATTGTGTGTGTAAATATACACAATTCTAAAATCTACAATTTTAACCAAGGAGTCATCTAACGGATCGATGCATTAACAATGCAAAGATACAAGCCAACAATGGATTTCTGGCAAACTCCTCACTTCACGCGGTAGGCTTGCTCCAAACAGACAAGGAAAACGGCCTCACTTCCTCAAAATCTTTCTCGCTGCAATTACTGTGAATGAGGTACAGATATGAATTGCGGTACTATCGGAGACAACAAATAGCCCTCTAATACACTTCAAAAGGTTTTTGAATATGTATCACGGTTCCCGAATGGGAAGAAGTTGTTCGGACTGCTTTTTCCATTAAAACTGACTGGGTGTCTCACAAAGATAGAAATCTTTCTCCACCCCTGTCTCTCACACACATGACAGTTGAGCTGCTCTTTAGAACTACAATGACTGAATGTAAAAACTACAACATGGCGGAACTGTCAGTTACTAAAGAGGAGGAATGAGCTGGTCTTTATAATTAATTGTGCTTTGGGCATCTTATAACTGATTTTAACCAATCATTGTTACACACATGATTAATGTGGCAGTTTTAAATTAAGCTTAATCAAAATTTCAAAATAAAAGACAACAAAATTTTTTACATCATGTAATTGCTCTCTTGGGCATTATATCACTTTTTTTTTTATTAACAAAATCACTGTTACACTTTGGATTAGTTTGATAATTTAAAATGAAATCCTTTAACTGCCCGCTCAACCATATGGTTTAGCACATTTTGGGTCTCTATATCTCAATATGAGGAGTGCCTAACTTAGCCAAGTGGCAGAGATGGCTCAATCAGGTTAAGCTGAGGTACGATATGCCAAAGAAATCCACTAGAGAGCATTCTTTCTTTAAAGAGTATTCTTCTTCTTCCCCTCTACAAACCAGGAAGTCAGAAACACAAAAATCTGTTACAAATATTGACTGGTTGTGGTAAAACTTTGAAAGGTAGGAATAGTTTTCTGGCATATGATAGTGTTATAGACCTTACTAAACAGAATTATGTTACTTGATACCACCTAAAAAGCTAAATTAATGGTCTAATAATTTTTTAAAAATATGCTTGACCAAACGGTTGATTTGTCACTTTATGGTAAATGTAGCAAATTAAGCCAATGTAGTTAACTTTTTTTTTTTGCTATAAAATCAAGTCATTTTCATCTATTGGTGTAAATATAAAATAAGTGTTATTTCAGTGTTATACACTAAGAATAATTCATTTTTACATTCAAAATGGAAAAGAAAACACTGAAAACAACAGAAACACCCGCCGCCCCCGCATCCCAGCACACACACACCGCCCCGGCGCAACAGCACACACCCCAGGACACAAGTGCCACGCATCTGGAGGACTGACCGAACCAGCGCCACCCATCCTCATCCAAACCCCGAAAAAACATGGCAAACACAGAAAAACACCACCAAACATACCAAAACATCACATCTCCAACCCCATCCATGTGCCCGCAAAACAGCACTCCCCCCGAGCACCAGATTCACTCCACCTCTGGTGACACAACGATAACAAATGTGTCAACTTGCCTAGTAATGCCTGTGGGATCATGCCCTTTTCAACAGTGAAACGCTGGAGCAAAGAGTCCCGCGCAAAGATCACCATCCCGTGCCCATCACTCATCTCTGCCTACAATGAGCACATGGAAGAAATCGATCTGTCTGACATGCTAATACACCTGTACAAGACCCCAGCCAAGTCAAGGAGATGGTATCTTCCCCCGTTTGGATACATCCTGGACCTCTGCATTGCAAATTCCTGGCTACTCTACAAAGGGACAATGGCCTCCTGAATGAGAAACCCATGTCTTTCAAACGGTTCCGCCTCGCAGTTGCCCACAGTTTGAACCAGTTCAATAAGCCAGCATCCAAAGTTGGCCAACCATCTTCCAGCTCTCCACCACCAGAGAAGACAGGCTACATCCCAAGACTATCACGACCAAAACCACAAACAGATGTGCGCTACGACAACGTGGGACACTGGCCTCTTCACTGTGAAAAGCAAGGGAGATGCAATCTTTGTCCAAAGGGAGTGTCCAGGTGGAAATGTGGGAAATGCAATGTCTTCCTGTGTTTGAATGCAAACCAGGAATGCTTTCAGTTATATCACCAGAGGTAAAGTGCATCCAATGCACAAAAAGAACACCGCCCCGCAAACACACAGACGAGGCCGGAAATGCGATGGTCCAACACGCCTGGCAATGTTTCTCTGTGTTTGCCATGCTCCCCCAAAGTCCAAATGAAAACAAGCAACACCAGTTCAATCAATCCTCCAGACACGCGACACCCGCACCCCAAAACACATGCTGCCGCACCAAAACAGAAAAAAATGCACTGAGACACAAAAGCAACAAATGTTTGCATTGCTCCGCAGCGCCCTTCCTTCCCTTCTGAATGCAAAAATGAATGTTTTGCAGTGTTACCTATAGTCAGAAGTGGATTGAATGTGAGAATTTTGTGCTGTTGCATTTTAATACAGATACAGTCAAGATGGAAAAATTAAAAACACAATATTTCCTTGTTCGAAGCAATGTTTTCCTTGGTTGAAATTAAAACCAGTGTTTTGTGGCATTTTGACAGAAATAAACTGTATCCAATGCCCCATTTTTTGTTGTTTATTTCTTTATAAATTAGCATTTTATTTTAATTTATCTACTGTACTTGCTATTTTTATTATGTCATGTACTTAAACCATTAAGTGACATCTCAACCGTTTGGTAGAGGTCAATATTTTAAAAACCACAGGGTCTGTTGATAAAAAAAATATTGACTGTGTTTATGAGTCACCCTAGAGTAAAAGAAATGCAAAGAAAAAAAATTTCACAGGTTTTTTTCTTGGTGTGGTTGCTAAAGGGTTAATGAAAATTTCAAAATAAAAGCCTTGACAATTTTTACATCAGATTATTGATGTTGGGGCATTTTATAACTGATTTAACCCAATCACTGTTACTAATGGGATTAGATTGGACATTTAACACAACGCTTACTGAAAATGTCAAAGTAAAAGCCTTAAGATCCCTCCCTGGCTACTGCTTTTGTTTAGTCAAAATGGCTGCCTACATTAATTCATCTTCAAAGCCCTTAGCTTATTTGGTTTTGGAAAGAATTTTCAAAAATCAATCCGCACTCTTTATGCGTACAGAAATAGCTCAATAAAATTACCCCATTGAACTACCAAAAGATTTAATATAGAACGTGGGATTCGCCAGGGATGCCCTGTATCACCCTTTTTGTTTCTGCTCCCTATGTAAATTCTACCTACGTTTATTAAAAATAGTGATCTCAAAGGCATCTCAGTTGCAGGAAAAACTATACTCCTGAGTCAACTAGCTGATGATACAACTTTGTTCTTACAAGATAAGTCTCAAATTGATGTTGCACTTAAACTTTTAAATACATTTTCTATAGCCTCTGGTCTTAAACTTAACTTATCTAAATGTGAACTTCTTCCAATCAATAGTTGTAATGAATTATCTTTGTCAGGAATTCCTGTGAAGTCTGAAGTCAAATATCTTGGGATAACTATAATTAAAGAGCAAACAGCAAGAATTAACAAAAACTTTGATCCAATTATACCCTCCTGTCAACAAAGATTTAATCTATGGTTACAGAGCGACCTGACAAACACTGGGAGAGTCCTGCTGGCCAAAACTGAAGGTCTTTCTCATCTTGTCTATGCCAGTTCAGTCCTTAATGTCCCAAACAGCCTTTGCACTAAAATTGACCAAATACTTTTTGATTTCATTTGGAAAAAAAAAAAGCCCCATCTTATTAGAAAGAATGTTATGATCAACAGACTAAGTTCAGGTGGATTCAATGTTCTGGATTTTAATACCCTACATTCTATATTCAAAGTCAGATGGATTCAAAGGTATTTGAAAAATCCTAATTCAATGTGGCATTGGATTCCTACACAAGTCTTTAAATCCTTGGGTGGCCTGGACTTTTTATTAAGATGTAACTACAAAATAGAAAAGCTCCCTGTTAATTTATCTAACTTCCATAAACAACTGCTTTTATCCTGGTTATTGGTTTATAAACATAACTTTTCCCCTCAAATGTTTTATTTGGACTAACCAAAATATTTGCTTCAAGCATAAATCCATATTTCTTAAGAACTGGGTGGATAATGATATTCTAACTGTAAAACAATTGTTTAATGAGGACAATCAAATGTTTAATTATGTTGAATTTCTTCATAAATATAACTTCCCTGTGGCCCCTAAAGAATTTGCTATTGTTTTCGATGCTATTCCAGCAGGCTTGAAATTTCTCATATCAACCTCAGGAAGAGCCCATATCCAATATCCCAGATTTCTAGAGTTATTTATTGGTAATTCAGACCCGTTCCTTAGTGTTAAAACCGGAAATAAACATATTACAGAAATAATCCAAAGGAATACTATTAGTAGATTATCCTGCATTTTCTTTGTCTCTCAGATTAGGGCATGAGCATTAGCCATTTACTTTAAGTAAGGTATTAGCTATTTCTCTTACTTATTAGCCATGTTTAGTATACTGAATGGAGTAAGTCAATTACAGAAAACATGCTAGTGATGGCCCACATGCTACTGAATGTATTCACTTAACAGTAGCATTTTTGCTAATTTTGGCTTTTGCACTACTTTTAACATACTGGTTGACTAACATGGTGCAAGTCCATGTTAGTCAACATGCTTGTGACTCTCCAAATGCTATTGATTACATTGGAGCTTTCTTTAGCATTGATGCTAATGTTTAGCATCAGAACGCTGGGTCCAAATTGACGGGCACACTTTGGCAGGCCCTGGTTAAATTTCTTCAGGAATTTTGTATTAGATTATTTATTATTCTTCCACTACCGTTAAGGTGGCTCGTACCGCTGCGTGCCCACCCACAATAGTGGTAGCAAAACGTGCGGCTCGCTCCTGCCATTGTAGTTATTACTTTTACTGGGATTCGGAGTTACGATGGCGACGTAAAAAGCGTAAAAATGAGCAAACATTTTCGGCAGTTACAAACTGCCGAAACTAGAATGTAACTGACAACTCGTTACGAGTGTGGGAAGGAGTGCTATTTTGACCCCAAAACAATTTTGAAATTCCCGTCACGCCCACAAATGTCGCCCTATCGGTCTCAAACTCGGTCAGGACATCAAAACGAGTGCCTGCTCCGGAGAATTTCAAAATAAAAGACTTAAGAATTTTTACATCAGATTATTGCTGTTTCTGGAATTTTATAACTGATTTAACCCAATCACTGTTACTAATGGGATTAGATTGGACATTTAACACGACGCTTACTGAAAATGTCAAAATAAAAGCCTTAAGATCCGACTCTGGCTACTGCTTTTTTTAGTCAAAATGTCTGGCTCAAACTGATAGAATTCTGTCTCCCTCTGTCTGACTCACAGCTGGCAAAGGATCCATTTGTCCCTATCAAATAAACTTAAATAAATTTTGTATTGATAATTTCTTGATATTTGTGTGGGCATTGGAAAAAACATGTCAAAGTTACCAAAGTCATGCACAATGTTTTTGTGACTTACAAATCATGTTTTACACATAAGGTCGTCATTATAGTCCGTCATGATTGTTGTTATTCTTCCTGTGTGCGCAGGACGCAGAATAGTGAGAGTTGTTGAGTATCAGTGACGTTCAGTTAGGATGAATGCGACGTGAACAATAGGTTTGAATCATTTAAATCTGATACGCATCGGATATGCAAGTGGCTTGGGTCGTATTCAAAAAGAATCTGAACTGAGAACTGTGCGTTCACAATTTTTAAGGCTGTGAAAACAGCCTTAAAGACATCATGAATATTCATGTTCACAGGTGTTATGTTTATGACAGTGTCATGTCAGTCTTATACACACCCCTCCAAATAAAGAATTACTTCACAAAATAAACATCAAACATCAAGCCTGAAAACATAATACTGTAAAAAACTGAATGTTTGTTGTTTTATTTTCTTTGTGGGAAAAGATGCATGATTTACTTTTACATCGTGTTCCAAATTATTATGCAAATTTGATTTGCATAATAATGTAAAAATGTAAAAAATCATAAAGATTACATTTTTTGTTGTGCTATTAAATTTATAGATGGTATTGTGTGTCAGGGCTCTTTAAATTACTATAATTAATTTCAGAGAGATGGTTGATTAGTTTGCCTTGTGAACTCAATTAAAGAAAATCCTACTTAAGAAGGATGTTCCACATTACTAAGCAGGCCACAGGTTTCAAGCAATATGGGAAAGAAAAAGGATCTCTGCTGACGAAAATCATCAGCTAGTGTAGTGCTGTATGACAAGGTATGAAAACATCACATATTTAAAGAAAACGGAAGCTTTTTTTTTTTTTTTAACTGTGAAGAGATTTGTGGCTGATTCAGAACAAAGATGGGTTTGTACAGATAAAGGCATAATGAGGAAGGTTTCTGTCAGACAAATTCATCGGATTAAGAGAGCAGCTGTTAAAATGCCCTTTCAAAGCAGCAAACAGTTATTTGAAGCTGCTGGTGTCTCTGGAACCTCAATATGGAGGATCCTCCAGAGGCTTGTGGTGCATGAACCTACTATTCAGCCACCCTAACCAGAGCTCACAAGCAGAAACGCTCGCAATGGGCCCAGCCGTACAGAAGATTAATTTTCAAACAGACTTGTTCACTGATGACTGCTGTGCAACCCTGGATGGTCCAGATGGACGTAGTAATGGATTGGTGGCGGATGGCCACCAATCCCAACACAGCTGTGATGTCAGCAAGGAGGTGGTGGAGTCATTTAATGGACAGAAATCATGGGGAGAGAGAGAGCTGGTCAGCCCCTTCAGAGTCCTCGAAGGTGTAAAAATGACTTCAGCAAAGTATATGGACTTTCTGACTGATCACTTTCTTTCATGGTTCAAAAAGAAGAGCCGTACTTTCCGTAGCAAAATCATTTTCATGCATGACAATTCACCATCTCATGCTGCAAGGAATACCACTGTGTCATTGGCTGCTATGGGCATAATAGGGGAGAAACTCATGGTGTGGTCACAGTCTTCCTCTGACCCCAACCCTGTTGAGAACCTTTGGAGTTTCCTCAAGCTCAAGATCTGAAGGTGGGATGCAGTTCATATCAAAACAGCAGCTCTGGGAAGGTATTCTGACATCCTGCAAAGAAATTCAAGCAGAAACTTTCCACAAACCTACAAATTCAATGGATGCAAGAATTGTGCAGGTGATATCAAAGAAGGGGTCCTATGTTAACATGTAACTTGGTCTGTTCAGATGTTTTTGATTGAAATAGCTTTTGATTTTAGTACATGTGACCACTTAATGCTGGACATTCAAAGAATGACCGTTCGCAGTTCTTTATAATCCATAAAATGTTTAGAAAATCTGCTGTGTATCATAACTTGGAACAGCATTTTGAGTTTTTTATTTTTGAAAACAATACTGTTCTCACGGGGAGCTTTTTTCAGTAAAATTTGATTTATACTGTAATAGTTCATGACTTGAAAATTATACTGACCATCATTTGCATTGACCATTTAAGAAAATATGAGAAAATTATCATCACTTGCATAATAATTTGGAATATGGTGTATGCTTCAACATAATCTTTTCTTCAACTTCTTGTGGATTTGTTAATAGGTTGCCATGGGAAAAGGTCTGTGTGTGGTGTAAAGCCGACAGAGCAAAAGAAAGGAATATAAGTACCGTATTTTCCGGACTATAAGTCGCAGTTATTTTCAAAGTTTGGCCGGGGGTGCAACTTTTACTCCGGAGTGATTTACGTGTGAAATTATTAACACATTATTATATCATATCACATGTTATTTTCACACTAAATCGCAAGAGGGCGCTCTAGGCCTGTGTTGATAATGTGTGTGGTAGAAGCTACCACCGAAGTTACCAGAGTTGTTTACAAGCGACACCAAAGATGAAGATTTAGTGATTTGGAGTGACATGGATAGTTTGGTAAACTTGTTAGCATGTTATATATGCTATAGTTATCTGAATAACTCTTAATATGTTATTGTTAACATACCAGGCCCGTTCTCAGTTTGTTGTTTATGCGTCATGTAACGTTAGCATGCCGTACAATTATTTAGCCTGTTGTTGCCTCTATTTTATTTTTATTTTAAATTGCCTTTCAAGAGGACATGTCTGTTCTTGGTGTTGGATTTTATCAAATAAATTTTCCCTAAAAATGCTACTTATAATCTGGTGCGACTTACCGGTATATATGTCTTTTACTTTTTTATTATGTATTTTATGGCTGGTGCGACTTATAGTTCTGAGCAACTTATAGTCCGTAAAATACGGTAGTTTTGAGTTGTTCACCGGTTTTTCACTGCGTTATTTTTTCTTTGATAGGGCTGTTCGTAGTTTCTGAAAGTTCAATAAATGACAAACATTGAACTAAATACCTCGTTTTGTTGTTCAGTCATCAAATAGAATGAAATATGTATTTTAAAAAAAAGTTGCAGTTGCAGTTATGCAAAAAAAATTATTTATAATGTATTTGTTTAGTGCTCTTATAGATATTGTCAGGTTAATAGACAATATCTATAAGAGATTTATAGAAGAGCACTTCTATAAATAAATAGAAGTGCTCTTATAGATATTGTCAGGTTAATAGATTTACAGTTGAAACCAGTAGTTTATACACCATAGAAAGAGACCTGCATTTTTATTTATTTTTTTATACTGGTGTTAAATCAAAATAAACTTAACACGTTTTAGGTTAATTAGGATTGCTTCTTTTGACGGTAAAACTTTGTAACTGTCCTTACCATACTTTTTATAGTATTTCATGACTAAAAGCTGCAGTGTCACAATCAGGCATCATTAAATTATGACTAAATAAACTCTTGGGTGAAACATTTGAATAAATTAAATCCTTTATGCCATTTCAACAGGTAAATGGTGAGACTGTTTCAGGACTCATCCAACCTTCCAGCGGAATCCCTCTTGTCCCTGCAACAAATCCACAACTTTAGCCTGCACCGTCTGCTCTGCTGCCTCATCATTCAGCTCCAGCATCAGAATCTACAACCACAGAAAGTCATACACACAGAAACACACAGAAAATTAAAAAAAATAAATAAATAGAAAAGCACATGTGGAAACTAAGGGGACCTAGTTTGAGTTGTTCAAACTAGATGTATAAGTTGGTTAATGAAACACTTAAGACATTAGTGAATTTAGTAGTTTGGCACTAAATTCATCATCACTACGGTTCATATTCCTCCTAGTGCCAACATTAAGGAGGCTCTCTATATGCTCTACTGTACCATCAGTGACTTGAAAACTATTCATCCAGAGGGTGTTGTCATTGTTGCTGGAGACTTCAATATGAAGACAGTTCCCCCTCATTTCCATCTGCATGTAGACTTAGCAAATAGAGGCTCAAATACATAGGATAGAGCCTACACAAAAATTAAGGCAGAACTCAAGGTAGCACCGCGCCCCCACCTTGGCTCATCAGACCATCTTTCTGAGCTTTATTGCTCATCAGAAGAAAACCCAGTGAGAAGTAGGTGATAGTCTGGCCTGCAGGATTCATGTCAGCGTTTCAAGACTGTTTTGAATGCACAGACCGAGATGTGTTCAGGGAAGCTGCAGCTGAAAATAACACCAAAGTTGAGGAGTATGCCGAATAGGTATCATCCTGAAGTCCATGGAGGACATCTCTGTGACCAAGATCATCACCACAAGGGCAAATCAAAAACACTGGATGACAAAGGATGCTGAAAACACAAAACTTTGCTTTTAAGTGTGGGAACAGAGAGATGCTCAGGTCAGCCAGCCAATGAAAGTTCAGGGCTTTTAAGAAAGGCTTGCTATCTGACTAAATGATACATACATTTATCTAGTCTACTGATATTAATGATTATATGCCGTCTCCTCAGATCCAACAGGAATCAGTGTAAACAAACTTATCATCTGATGGGGCTGGGTTTTTTTTAAAAAACAACAAAAATTAAATTAATTTCCTTTTGAATGGCTTGATTAATAAAATCCTTAAATTTATTTACTTAGTAGAATCAGCACTTCTGCCCCTTTTCCACCGGCTCTGCTCTACCCGGGTTGCTTTGCGAACTTTTCCACCAGTTTTTTTTAGAGGCAGGGTCAGTCAGACTGGCCCTGCTTTCGTGGAGCTTTGTTCCTTTTCACTGATTGGCTGAGGGCGTGCTCAGATGTAGCATCAAAAAGAGAAGAAAAAGGAACGGCGCAACATTTCAAATTTGCTGCAACACGGAAGTGATGGAAGCTACAAGCAAGATGCTGGCTTTTCTTTGCATCGGATTTCAATATTCAGTGGCAGCTTGAGGGAACAGAGAGGAATAAGTCATTTTTATCAACGTAGCGGAGGTTAATGGAAAGCCTCGTTAGCCGCTTTGGAACCAACGCAGCCCTACAGTGCACACCGACTCAGATGCAGCTCAACACTGCAGCTGCTCTCCAACCAGGGAAGGGGCATTTTTTGAAGATACTTAGTATATTCCTCAGTTATAAATAACTGTCAATATTGTACAGCATGTAGCACTTCGTTTATTTTTTATATTTTATCTTTGCGTGAATCTAAGTGCTTCGATTGTTTCTCATTACTGTTATTGCACCGGAGTTTGTCCCGTTGCGAGATAAAACATGTTATATGATATTCTATTATTGTAAAATGGCTAGATATCAGTTGGCTAATTAAAAGGTTATGAACTATTAATTGTACAGGATTTTAAGTTTTAGACATCTCCATACGTCTAAAACTTACAAGTTGTCTTTAATTTACACAACTATTCAAGTTATTTATAGTTGTGTATGTCTGGATGGTATAAAAAAAGTGTTTGTATACATACAGAGCAACATGTCTGTTTTAAATAATTCCTTCTGTGTATGTAACTTCCACATTAGTAACTCTGTGTTATTTATCTACATTTATGTGCCATAAGCTATAACATCTGATTACTTTTCCCAGGGAACAGAAGAAGAGGAACATGGCTGACACAATGATGGACGAGACATGTCAGAACAACTCGATCTCCTTCAGGAGGAAGCAGCTACCAGCACTGAGATAGCAGAATTCTACAGAGAAGCATTGAGGCAAACAAAAGAAGATAAACAAATGCTTTTGTGCTCTCAAAGAACAAAGTCTCCTTTTTTTATACTCACTCCACACATTATTGCAAGACGACTATTCTACCCACACAGCCACAGTTGCCCGCTAGAAAATTTATGCAAGTTCATTTACTTATGAGTTTATTTGAAATATTTTGTTTTCATATTATTAGTCTGTGTGTTTTTTACTTGACCCCTTTCTTTTATGGTTCACTATTAACTGTTTTTTCAATGTTTGGTTGGGGGTTAGAAATATTTACACATGCTTGTGTTACCAGCTGCTTTGATCATTAGCTGTCCGTGTGATCAGCTGCCTGTGGAACTGATTTATAACGCTCAGTCTTGTGTCCTGATAAAGGCTTGCCACAGAAGGTTCTAGAACATCCTGTGGTAAAGGTTATTGATCAATTGTTTGTGTGACTGTGTGAAAAAACCCAACCTCTTTTCTTGTAATCATAATAAAAGGCAGTTGGGGACTGAGAGCCGGCGGAGTTGATCCAAGACAGTGTTTGACGGCGGTTCTCCGCATATGGCTCTGCTCCCCTCTTCTGCAGAAAACTAATTTGTGTCTTTGGTTGATTCTTTGCAGGTTGGGATCCAAAATAAACCCAACAGCCCCTGAAGTTGTGTCTTGTCATTTTTAAATGGCATCAATAGCTGTTTTCTAACTGTTCTATTTGTTGTTCCTTATTACGTTTTCTATTGAAATTCACAATTATTCTTATTAGTAAAACATCTCAAAATGTGTTCATTATTAATTCCACAGGCCATTATCATTCCTGTGTTATCCCCATACCTGTCAAGTGTCCCGTTTTTTCCAGGAAACCACTGTATTTTATATCCCTCCCCTCTCATGTTAGCTTCTCGCCCTCCCCACCATTACAGTGGTAATACCCTCTGTGACCATACTGTGTGGTAATTAACATATCAATTAGTTTGACACATTTCTCTAAATAGGATTACGTGCTTTTTATCGTCATAGTTTTGCTGACCTGTCTCTTCTCTGCCCACTTTCCTTGGACTCCGGTGTGCTGAAATGGGGCTATTTATAACCTTGGCGGGCCAAGGGGACTGAGGAAAAGCCCAAAGTCCGTCACTGAAATCAACCAAAGGGCTGTCGCGGTCGTTTAAATTTATATTTGATATATTTTCTTTTGTTAAATTATGATAGCCTATGTACATCCCATATACAGCATGTGCTTCAGTCTGTAGTCCAGTCAGCCACTCCTACCCCAGACAGAAGTTCAAACTGAATGCAGCTTTTTTTTTTTTTTTTTTTCTGTTCAAATCGTCAACCCGCCTCAGTGGCGGGTGCTTTGCTCCAATTTACACAAGTACAGCTGACAGTAGCAAAACAGGAGAAGGACTTAGCTGCAGCAAACAGCAGGTAAATGGTGGTGAAGCCAAAAACTGTCTGTCTCAGCTGTTTGCCGAAAGAACATGGAAGACGGCAAGAAATATTTTAGCAGAGAGCATCCATCCTCGTTTTTTGTCAGTTTGAACCTCTGAGCTTATGAAAGTGTTACTGTTTTCCTCTGGCAACTAAGAACATCTATTAGAAGTCATTTATTGATATGGCAATAATTATTCTTAACCAAACTAAATGATAACATTTACCTACAGCGTGCTAAGTGTTTTTGCTCTATTCACAAACTGTTTATAATGTGATTCTATGAATGTGATTTATTTTATCGTTTTAGAGTCGAAATAAAATTTCCACGTTGATAGACTAAATAGTTTCATCTTCACTTCTGGAGTGCAATGGTCACATTTCCAAATAAGGTATGAGACTGATAGTGGTACCTCCCCACCCTCTTCTGTTTGCTGCAGTCAGCTGCAGCGAGGTCCTTCTCAATTTACACGCCACTTGATACTTTTACCCACATTTGGTCAGTGGCGGGTGCAAATTTCCACCCCTGATTAGGTCGCATAGTAACTAAGCACAGCACAAGCAGGAGAATGGTGGTGCTGCGATCACTACGGGGTGATGTAGAGCCACTGTCCCAGCAGCTAGCAGTAAACAGCTTACAGCCACGGCTACTCTGGGAGCCAAGTTTTTTTTTTCTATAGTCTAAAGACCTTTTTTACCTTGTTCCCCCAAAGAATTTCACATTTTTTGTCATCTTGTTTTGACCTATGATATTTTTTCAAAAATTGCATACAAACGAATGAGAAATTGCCTTCATTTTTATGCTAATGTTGTAAAACTGTGTTGTTTGCAATATTTTTTACATCAGTTTAAGAAATTTACAGCATATATTGCAATTCTGAATGATAAAGACCATTTCTTGTGAATATTTGACATTTTCACAGTGAAAAAAATAAAAAAAAATCCAAATTGGATTTTGTTTTTCTGTGACTGAAGGTCCAAAATGCTGCCACAGTATGTCCAAAAGTAAAAATTAAGTGTAAATTCATAAAGTTCAGACTGTCCTGAAAAAAATGATACCACATGAGACAATATTATTTATAATATAATGGTTTCTATTAAGGTAAAATCAAAATTGGTCAAAAATGACCATATGTACCTAGACTCCTAAGGGTTAAAATATTTTTTTTAAATGTAGGCTATTCTAATAAAAGGATTAGTGCATACATCTATAGCTTTTCATTTTAAACATGTAGGACATACAGATAAAATTATCCTCTTGTGGTTTCGTCATATATATAAATTGTTCCAATCCTACGCTAAGAATAACTCCTTAGTTTCCACTTCAGTCCCGTCACTCAAAGTTACCCAATGTATTTAACATTAACACAAACTGCTATAGTTTTCGATTTGCAAACATGACGGTAGCAGTTTTGGATGTGTAGCACTGACAGACATAGCTCTCTATCCCGTGCCATGGCAGGAAAATCTGACGAGGAAGCATTAATATTCAGAACACCGGGCCTATGGAAACGCATTCACTCCTAATTAGAGCCGAGACGCTGTAGTAAGCCGGTGGAAAAGGGGCATTATATTGGTCTATAATTACAGCCTTCATTTTATTTCCAACTTTATAGAGAGTGGTATTATTTTAGCAATTTTCATATGATTTTTTTGTAAATGACAGATTGCATGTATATGTAAATGGCTCTAGTCTATGATGTTCTTAATAAATGCCATATTTATGCCACTTTAAGGTTTTGTTTTGAGAGTTTGTACAAACTTTCACTTTTGTCCACTTTAATATCAAGAGAAATACCATTAATATTTTCAACAATTGCTGTTCCAACATAATCTTTAACCTGCCAAGGTGTTTAATAAATTCAAACAATTTTTTGTGTGTCATCACCTGTCCTGCAGTGCCAGCAACAGTAAGGTAGCCACTATATTTGCAGAGATGTATCTTCTGGATTCCAAGCCTTGGGTCATCACTGTATGGGTCAAAGCAGCCAACCTGTAAAGGAATGACATAACCAGGATGCTTAGCCATTACCCAAAAGATGTACGCCCTGGACTGTTCGCCAATCCATTACAAGGCAACACAGAACCAAGCGCACGCGTGCACACACACAAAACTAAAGAGAATTAAAAGAGACCAAGAGACCAAACAGTCATGCTTTTAGCACCCAGACAGAACCCACGCATGCACAGAGAACATGCAAGTTCCATGCAGAAAGACCCCAGTTTGGGACTTGAGCCCAGGACCTTCTTGCTGCTACCAACTGCTGCACCATGAATAGAATGTAAAAAAAACTGTTAGATCAGAACATACAAGTTGTTCAATGGAAAGTTTCCATATTAGTACCGCAGCCAGCAGAGTAGAAAAAACCTTCCACTGGGTATCTGCTCCTTCTCATTCTAAAGAAGCTAAATGTAGATTGCAGAACACACAACCTTTCGGAAGGGTGGCCACTCTCCTTCAGCGCTTTGGCTCATGTTGTCATTAAGGTCAGCATCTGCGCTGAACGCTGCCGCTGTGGACAGCTTGTACAGAGGATACAGGCAAACTCCTGATGCATCCCAAAAGCGCACAGTTCCATCCTCATGTCTGCATGAACCAATAAAGAATGTACTGTTAACATGCACTGTATTTTAAGGTGGATTTGTGGAACATGTGAAAATAAGAAAAACTAACCCAGTGAGCAACAGGTCCCTCTGTGGAGGATCCGAGGCCAGGTTCTGACCGCCTAATATCGGCCAAGGCTAACAGGAAAACAGGGAAGTCGTGTTAAAGCAGGAAAAATATGACTGTAAAGTATATTGTGTAATATAAATTTTTCCATCAGTGAATGGAGATCTGTTGCTTAAAAAGTTTTTCAATATTACAGGAAAGTCTAGTTTATTAAAAAGGAATCTTGGATGAAACAGGCTTTGACACAATAATTAAACAGATCATGTTTAAATTCATGAAGGAATAAAAATAACTTCCTGCCAACATGGGAACCTTTTTTGAGTACTGAGTATTCTGGACCACTCCAGCAGTAATAATCCTTTCCCATAGTTTAAGGGGAATGGCAGACACATGGTGGGAGCAGGTAATGGCTGAACTGTGAAGTGGAACCAGGTAAGGTGTCTGAATAGCAGGCCAGCCTTCCGTCTGCAGGTCGATGACAACCAGCTCCTCCTCCACCAAAACCACCAGCGCGCTGGGCTCCCCTGCGGAGACATGCAGAAATTCTCAGAATCACTCATGCTGAGGGAGCATGAGAGAAATAATCATGTCTTAATCAAACTGAAGACATTTGAATGCAGGTCATTGCCACTGGTCTTTGTTTCACCACATTATTCACATGGTTCTGAAAACAAGCTTGATCTGTTTTTATTGCATGTCTATGCTTCAGTTCTGATCAAACCAGCTGTATACTGTACAAGTTTGTTTTAAAGGAGACATGTCATTTTTTAGCCCTTGAATACATTTTTTGTGTACTTTGAGTGTTTAGGAATGCAAAAAATTGTACTGGTCCTGCATAGATATTTATGTATTGTTTTTGGGTTAAAATTTTCAGTCTGTTCATTTTCTCTTCATAGTGGTTCAATTAAATTTTTCTCAGGAATGTTCCCACATCAGTGGGGAAAGTCTGCATGGAGCACTTGAGGAGTGCTTCAGCAACCTCTGGCAGTAAAGAGGGACTTTCCAAAGCACTTTGTCTAATTGAGGAGTAAGATCCTTCTCTATAAGGAAATGAGGTTCACAGCAAAGCAGTAAGCTGCTAATAATGCTAAAATAAGGGCAAAGCTTATTTTAGACATGAATTTTGTATGTTCTGGCCAATGGTTTGACAGTAGTGTTGTACCATCTGCTTCTTTTAGTTGGTCTCTTGGTATAACTGTACTGCATGATTTGAATATAATTATTTGGCTTTGTTTTTTCAATTTTTGTCTCATTAAACACACGACCCAAATGCATTCAGTGACATTCTTGATGCTCTCGTTTGCCAACTTGTTAATTATGTTGAGGCTTTGTTTACTTCATTTATATTGTGGTAGCATCAATATTTTAATAGGTATCAGATTTGCATGGACACTATAGTTAATCTACGCTCTGTATAGCAAGTATCTGTTATGGATGCCGAGGGTGTAAATACAGTAATAATAACATGGTGATGCTTTCATTTAAATGTGTGGTTTTGCAGGCTTGTCTTCATTTTCCTGGTCAGGGTCAGACACTGGCTCCAACATTTAAGGTTGGATGGACAAGTCTTCTTCGTTGTTGACATCTTAATAAACTTTGGAATAAAAAGTTTCTCTGCCAGTAGATAATTGTATCAAAAACTCCAAAAATGGCTGAATGGGTTGAAGTGGAATGCTCTATGACCTAAAGGGGGCGTGAAATGTCTCACTCACATTTAAAAAGACCGCAGAAAAAGGGAGTAATGGAGCTACAATAATTAGGAATTCAGACCACAGCATTGCAGTTCTACATTACATAGATCATAAGCAATTAATTTACATGTGAAAAGGAAGGATTTGAATGCATTATTTGTCCATTTAAGCCCTTTCTGAACTATAATTGAAATCCTGTATTTCAAAATCTGTGCTGAAAGCTTTTGAATTGCAATAACTGGACACGTGGGCACAGAAAGTAGTCCCAGTGGCACCGTGGAGAGTTTGGAGGGTTTGCACTGCAAACCCTGAAGTGGCTGTGTTCACTGGTTTCTAGACAGTACACTACCTAAAACTATCACTCTGTCTATGTCTATGCATAATGACTGAGTTCTATCATTTTAAATTAGAGCAGTCTCTAAAGATAGTTTCTTTGAATTCCTTTCACATGAACCTATTTATAGTCACAAAGCTACTTTTTCTGCTTTGTACTAAAGCAGCAGGACAATGCTAGTTGATTTATGAGGAGGAAGTCCTGAGGTTTTCAAGCCTGCCTGTGTGATGGGGGCCATCTCTGATGACAAAGAAATCGATGATCCTGGAGGTAAAGTCGAAGGCCACTTGTGTTTTACTGTAGATCACGGTGATGCAGTGTCTGTCCCCATAGCTGGCCCGCGGCATGCCGCCACTGAACAGCAGGAACGGAGGCCTACACAAACAAGTTCCAGTTCAATTCAGTTCAGTTTGCCCACTGGTTAATGTGTAACGTTTCCAGCGGAGGAGGTTCAACATTTGCACAAATTCACTGAGGACACTGTCCAACTAAATAACGCTGCTCAGTATAATGAACTCACCCTCCTGCAGTTGGAAGCTGAACTATTTTATTGATGGCCTTGCAAGGAAAATGTCCTAGAACAAGAAAATAAATGATCAGCCCCAAATATTACAAATGTGGCAGGAAGTTCAAATGGGGGGAAGGAAGAAAAAAAAAAAAAAAAAAAAAAAAAAAAGGTTTTCCTCTTCACCGTATGGAACATTGGATTTCTCCTCTTCCTCTCTTTCATCCCCAGTTCTCAATGTCCAGCAGCAGTAGCTTCCATCACTGTGCGAGCTCAGAATGCAGCTTCCATCCTCCGTCCACCACATGCTCTCCAGCTGCTACAGGTGATCACATTCAGAGGCTTATTGCAGCTGGGCTAGCAGATGGGCTATTACACTCCCACTCGACACTTACCTGAGTGGCCGGGATGTGGCGGATGGCACAGCGGTGATCCAAATCCCAGATGACCATCAGACCCCGTCCGTAGCCGATAGCAACCTGATTGGAGTTGACGGGGTTCTCCTGCAGGGCCTCAACATGTTCTAGATTCCTGCGACCAATGTAGTCATCTGGTACACTGGAGTAACAACAACAAAAAGTCAATAGTGAACAAAGCCGACAGAGGCAGGTGAGAGCAGGGAACAAGCTCTGTTTTCTTCAGGTTAGCTGAGTTTTGCTTGATGATGTCATAGAGTTCAAATAAATTCTGTGTTTGAGTCACATTCCAGTAGCTTTTCTAACCTCACAGGATTCAGAATGAAAAACCCAAGCTCTGCTTCACCATTTGAGTTGTGTTCACACTCAGATATGAGACGAGCAACCACATTATGAATAAGACTTTCAATGAAGGAATTTTAAAACAACGTAGGGAAAAACTCTTCAAGCCTAGATGCTTATACTTTTCATTATCCCATTTAGAGTCTCTCAGATTTATAATTCAGATCAACTTCTAAAGGTCTTTTGCACTGCAGGGCTTGGTCCGTTCCCATTCAGATGGCCCTGGTTGTTTTTGCATTGAGCAGAGAGCCGCCTGGCAGGTAGCAGGGACCATCATATCAATTAAATTCCTTCTGAAGTCGTCTCCTCAAGGGGTGCAGAACACTTTCATTCTTCATTGTCCTCTCCAGCTCCTTCTGTAAGCGCTTGTTAGCAAGGAAGTTGGGAAAAAAATTACTTCATCTTTACATTTTAACTACATCAATAAAAAAAATTGTTTATGCGTGTGGCACAACTAAACTCCTACTGTACCTTATGGGGATCCCCTTGTTCAGAGACTTGCCAACTTCTGATCTTAAAAATTTACATTTTTGGCTGAAGTGGATCTTGCAATACAACTGTCCAGTGTAGTACAGAGCACAGAATTATCCTCCATATCAGTGTCAAAACCCCAAGACATTTTATTATACACAAGTAATGCAGACCAGGAAGTTGTGAAGTTATATATGTTCAGGCCACCACAGATGAACAGCTCATGAACTACATGGAATCATTTGATTTTATTACTGTTATAAAAAAATCTTATAAAAAAATTTATAAAATAAAATATTGATAAATTTGGCATACCACGGTGTTACTATTGGATATGAATATCAGTCCATTTTTTTATTATTTTTGAGCATCCCTAACAGTTACTTTTTTGTAGTTTTGAAAACTAACCTGTAACAATAATAGCTCACTTTCTAAGTTAACCTGAAGAAAAGTTATACAAAGATCTGTAATTCTATTCAATTTAATAATAAAGAGGCAGGCTCACAAATATGCTTATAAAAAAATGTCTATGCTCCAGCTTTTAGTTTACGTATTCATCTTCAGACAGTTTAATAGATGAATTCTCACCTTGCCCCATACCTGTCAAGCTTTGGGTTTGAGAATACGAGAAATGTCACCTGAAGCTGGGGGGTTTGAGGTGGGGCTAGGGGACAGGCGAACGAACATAAGATGGTGGTGGAGGGGAGGAAATAGAACCAGGTGAAAGATGAACGAACACATCTAATGGGGGGCCGTGGGGGAATACGACTGGCTGGCAGCCATATACCGCCAATAAGTTTTCCGCCACCCGTTTCTTGAGACCGAGATGATATGAAATTTATTGTGCAGTTCGTCCATAAAGCTACACTTAAACTGTAACCATCAACTACTCTGCCGCCCACAGTGTTCAGTCTATCCGCTAAACCTGTATCAATACTCCTGCAGCGCTCTTCCCGTCATTCGCTCCAGCAGCTCCTGGAGGAGAAACGCTGCTGTACTCCAGGCATGGCGCCAGTCATTTTAAACACGCTTATTGGTCCCCCAAAAACGATAAGAACCCAGGCATCATCATCAATCCATAACATTCACACGGGGGACCAAACTTGAAAATTGGGCGTTATGCCGCTAACACTTGCTTTCGTCAACAACTCGGAGGCGGAAGTCCTCTGCGCAACGCAAATAATGTTCTGGCCAGAACATGGTGCATTAAATAATGAAATATAAATTAACGAAGCTTCGAGGAAGGTAAATTTTCCTCAAGGAATTTTAATAATGAATCATTCAAGGAATCATTTCAGTCCTAGAACAAGCACATGCTAGCAGCAGGCACGACAGAGAAATGTTTTCAATTCATATCCCTCATCATGGAAACGACACAAAAAAAGTTCATATGAAGCCGCTTTTAAGTTGTAGGCTATCGATCTGGCAGTACAGGCCAATAGTCACTACACGTAAGCTCGGAGTGAACGAATCCATGGCTTGGCGTGAATAGCAGATTTATTAAGGACCCAACCCTCTGCTGCATCCTTGTGGAAAACTGAGAGTGGCAGAGATACCAGCAAAGTATTGCTGGGTTTCAGATGACGTAGCACCGACGTCACCCAATGCAGATGAAGGGCCGGAAGTAAATGCAGCCCATTTATTTCTGTTGATCCAGCATGAAAATGTCTAAAGTCTGTGTCCTGTATGGTTGTTCCAACCGTTCTAATAGAGAGAAATATGTTATTTTCCTGCTTCAAAGGTAATTGAACACAAGGGAGTTAATTTTTTTTTAAAACTTACCGAAATATAGAGGAGAAAAGTGGATCGAAAATCTACAGCTAAAAACAGAAGGTGCGGAAACTAACAACGCTAGAGTTTGCAGCGCCACTTTTTAACAGGTAACAATCCAGTGTTCAAATTGTATTTTCAGATATTTTATTGGACAGTTACTAAGTCGGCAGCCATTTAACGCTTCTTTTGATCCTGAATGCTTGCCCCAACTTGAAAATAAATGATTGTATTCTCCAGGCTTTTGAAAACGTTCTTCTGGCTTGTATAATATGAAGTCTGCAGCACCAGATAGTTATGTGGATCGCCTCGATGTGTGTAAATCCTCAATAATATAAGAGAAGTCTTTCTTACCGAGATAATACGGGTCAAATCCTAAATATACTGTTTTTTTTTTTTTTAGATGCCTTGTCTGTTCCAGCCTATTTAGGGCATTAGCATACTGTTGTGATCAATTTTGCTTTGTTTTGAACTGGAGAAATCCACTTCCAGCCCTCCATCTGAATTTCACCCGACATCCATACGTATATGTATGTTTCCAGTTTTTTTTTTTGTTGTTTTTTGAAACATTGCGAGTGTGGCTTATAGTGAAGTGCGCTCTATAGTCTAGAAAATACAGTATTTATAACCAGTTATTGGACCAAAGTCATTGTATGTTTTTTTTTCCCACTGCTGAGAAAAAGCTGCATGTATTTATCTGCTTCATGTGATAAATACATGAAGCAGATAAATACATGCAGCCCTCACATTGAAAAAATCCACTCAATGTGGATTTTTTGTTCAGCTTGCTTAATATTATTTAACCAAATTAAAATAAATGCTATTAAATATGTCATAACAGTATTTAAAAATTAATGGATCATGAAAGGAATTCATCGACCACATCTGTGAAAACAACAGACATTGAGAATCAGGGGTCACCAACGTGGCCCCCGCGGGCACCCGATCGCCCGCAGGGACATTGTCTGTCGCCCATGGAGCAACTTCTAAAAATAGCCATAGTCATTAGGGAGCACTGCCAAAGAAATTATTTAATTTCATGTTTTTACATTGAAGTAATATTTGTTTATATTTAGAATTTTTTAAAAAGTAAATTATAAAAAATGTTTACAATAAATTGCTTTATGCATAAAACTCTTTTCTATGGTTAAAGTTCAGAACTATGCGCAGACGCCTGCAGGATGTTATCGGAGGGCAGCAGCGCCTGCAGCTGTACGTCTGCACCCACTCTGCCTACCTTAAGATTTTCCTTGAAGTAAAAAAAGAAAAGAATAATTTCTGAAGTTTTTCTTATCGAACCTTCTTTTCAATGAACACAATTGTGGAGAAAAAAAAAAAACTTATGTGTCAAAACATTTTGTACGTAGCGCACATCTGACTCTGTGGGGGGTGGGTAGGCTAAAGCTTACATCCTATTGGTCAGTTTGCTTTAGTTTATTTGGCGGCTTGGTGGTTTTTCTGTAAGATAAAAATGAATGAGCGGAGTTTGAACCTGCAGTAGTTCTTAGAGTGGTCTTGTGGATCCCGGCGGAGATTTTCACCGTGTGCAGTTCTGGCGGGTCGCCAGTTTATGAGCTTCTTTGATGTTTCCCGAACCAGAGAGCTGGCGGGTCCAGTTAGCGGACATTGCTGCACTTCCTGAGCGTCGCGCTAAGACTGAGGGTTAAACAATTTAATCTAGTCAAAACGTTGCCCAAAAGAGTAAAAATTAAGCAAACATTGTTGCTTCACCTTCTCCTCCTTTGGACGTCTGACACCACCTGAACCTGGGAATCAACATCCTCCACTTTCCGTGGATCACACGGGTCACTTCACTTCCATGTCTTTACTATTTAGCATCGTTTGTGTAAAATAAAAAAATAAAGGGTGGGCTGCTTTAGTAGTTTAGGTTTGTGCTGGTATTGTGCGGCGCGCACAGGATGCAGTAGGAGAGGTGCTCTCTTGCACATCGGGTGCAGTGATAGTTTTGTGCGAACCCTCCGATCTGTAGGACATTTTTTTTGACACACTTCCGCGCACACTGTAAAAAGCTCAGGCGGGATCTTAGAACAACGGGAGGTTGAAACTCCACTCATTAATTTTTAGCTCTCACAAACTGACCAATAAGATTCAGTTTAATTTAATTTAATTGGCGTGCCCTTTGACCCCTACAGGGTCACGCTGATGTGCGCTATGTACAAAATGTTTTGGCACAAAACATCTTTTTCTTCTCTCCACAATTTTGTTAACAGTAAAGAGGGTTGGATCATAAAAAAAAAATACAATAACTTTTCTTTTTTTATTATTTAAAGAAAATCTCACAGTGCCTTCAGCTGCTGCTGCAACAATCCAAACTCTCAGTCACTTGTGGCCAGTTTAGAATCACAGAGAAAAGCTCCAAAAGAGAATCACACTTAAAACTCTGAACTAAGAACTTCTGATCACATAATAGTAATTAACTATAGCTGCCATGGTAAACTATTACTGATAACTATTGTCAGTAGTCCCTAACATTAATATGACCAGGCAGCTTGTAATCATATATATATATGTGTGTATATATACTATTGTTATAAAGGCTGAGCCAAGAACATTTATGTCTGTATCAAACAAGTAGCCCTTCATGTTACTCTGTACCCGTGAAGTAGCTCCCAGTCTCAAAAAGGTTGGTGACCCCTGGTCTAAATGGACCTCTAAAAAATCTGGACTCTTTACAGTCTCGTCCCTGCAGCCAATGCACCAATAAACAGCTGACTTCACCCCTGATTGGAAGCACAGCTTCCAGCCAAGTCAGGTGGGACTGGGTTAGAAGTGCTAATGCAAAAAAACGCAAAATCCGGTATTGAAGCATGGCTGGCACAGTGTACAGCCCTGCAGAGTATAAGAGACATTAGTTGCTCAAGAGGTCATAAATGAGAGATTCCTCACCAGCTGGTGATTTGGTCAAGGCTGATGTTCATCTCTTCCAACTCTCTGAATCCTGGGACTTCAACAATGAACACATGTCCACCTTCTGTTCCCAACAATAGCAGCTCCCCTGAGGAGTGAGTCAGCACTGCAGTCACTCTGGTCACACTGGGGGGGGCCCTGGCATACACACAAGCAAGAAAATTACAAAAAGGTCAGCCTTCAGCTCCATCCCTCTGAATGGGAACAACATTGTTCGCTGCTCCAGCCAGGTGAGAACCACCTGAGCAGCTTCAGCATGGGACGGAATCAGCGTGAAGAGCTGGTTTGTGTCAGTATGTCTGTGTACCCAGGTGGTCCAGTCAGCAGGAAACGGCCTATCTCAAGCAGCTCTGAAAGTCCTTTGTGGCTTCGTAAAGTCCACATGTGCAGACTGTTGTCATCCAGCAGAGTTACCAGCTCCACCTGTACCAACACAACAAAGGTTGGAGTTAGTGTGACTGCTGTACACTCTGCCTGTCATTTTTCCTTACTGTACCTGATGAGGCATGAAGAACACCTGTGTGACGGCAGCATTTTCATCATGGAGACCCATGAACTCCACACCAGGAGCGCCGTACCTGCGCTCTAGTTAAGGACACAGTCTGAATTTACAGGCAGTGCACTCAATAAGTTTGATTCATGGTAATGGTTCATTCATGGAATAAAAGCCTAAATATTTTTATTAATAAATAACATTTGGTGAAATAATCCCTTTTGTTGTGTGTGAAGGGGACTGCACTCTGCCCCCTGGTGGGTCGTCTGAGCAATCAGAGGCTTGATCCAATGGAGAAAACTACTTTCAGTTTCCTCCCAAAGCTCAGAAGTCAAAGACTTAGAAATGCATTAATTTGGAGTTACTTTTAACCAATTACAAAAGGTAAGAAAATCTAATATAGGAAATATTTTTAGGAAGCTGTGACTAAGCCTACCTTTTGTACACAATGAAGCTTAAAGAAAGTGCTCTTCAAGCTGGTTTCTTTGTCAGCATATCTTTTCGACAGAATGTCGGAGAGGTCCACATTTTACACACAGGTTAGTGCATGGAGTTACTCAGGCAGATGAGTGGTCTTAGATCAGCTGAAAAAATGCCAAAGGAAGTGTCTGAAATGATTCTTTGGACTTCGTTCTGGATTATTATTAGAGTAATTTGATGTCCTATACTATGATGCACTAATCTGTCTGAGGGATCTCAAATTGTCCACATGATGGATGGGGTCCTGCTTGCATTTCTAATCTTTTTTTTTCTTGGTAGGACATATATGAAATAAGATATAAACAGCACAAGTTGCAGATCTATTGCAAGTTACAGTTTTAGCTTTTATTTGTATTTTAACATCCAATAATCATGTGACACTGTCAGTTTGATGTGTTATAGACATCTCTATTTTTATCATTTTTTGTTCATTCATGTTGTAAATTCTGTGGGCAAAGCCACTGAGACAATAAGTAAATACAGACGTGACCTTATATTTACTGCAACTGTTGTTACAGTAAATACAAGGTTAGATAAGCAGTTACTGGCCACTGTTTATCAACTTGGTTTGATAAATCAGACATTTCTAACTTTTGCTTTAAGGTTCTATGGCTCGAGTAGCCCTTCTCTACGAGTATGTGAACAGGCAGAAGGGCAGAGAGAAAGGGGAAGACATGCAGAAATCACACTGGGAACAACTGCACTGAGGCCTGTAGCTTCTATATACGGTTAACTCGTTCTACCACTAAGTCAGCTTGTGCTCCTGTAACTTGTCCTTTATTCACTTTAGTGTGCAAGTTTGCACTACATGTTGATAAATGAGTGCCAGTGAGCGGAGCTGCAACACACTTAGCACCATGTCCTTCCCATTAAAGAAGCATCAGAGTTTCTGAGTGGGATACAGCTTGATGGCTCCAGAGCGAGTTCCAATGGCCATGAGCTGAAGAGAGGAACTGTATCCCAGAGCGCTGGGCTGGTGGGGGAATCCATGTTCCACAGTCTACACAAGACAGCAAACAGACAGACTTTATTGTTATTCAAATGTACATTTAAATGTAAATATTGAATGAAATTTTGTTGCAAGGTAATAATAATTATAAAAATAAATAAGTAATAATAAAAAGTATCAATAAAAATATATAGGATAAAAAGATGAATGGGAGTTTAGTTTGTCTGCCCAGTGGCCCCATGGCCCTGTCGTGCATGTTTGGTACTGTATTGAAAGGTTGCAAATGTTATTTGGAGGATTTTAGTTTTGTTACATTAGCCTTCCTAAAGCATTGTGTGCTATGAGGTAACGTGCCTAAAATCAGGAATTATTTGGTAGTTCGATTCTTGTGACCATATTTTCATAGAAAAATTGTGTTTTATGAGATTATCAACAATATTTTCATAAAACAGTGAAAGTGAACGTTACAGTTTCACTGTATTGTGAAGTCACTTACAGAGGATTAGACATTTGTAATGCCTGGAATATTCTCATGCATGCAAACTTAATGAGCTGAAGCATTAAGGAACTGAATTAAGAGTTTCCACATCTGGAAAGCTATCAAATAATCTGTTCTTTGAACATTTACTTGTCATTTCAACTAATCAACACATGCAAGTTAACCCTCTGAAAAATATGATATGACTCCACCACTGATAATGAGGTTGGTGGTGAAAAGAATGAACTTGCCTTGGTGAACTGGAAGAGCTCCTGTTTGAGGCGATCCCGCTGGGACTCTGTTCCATGTCGCCTGAACCTTTTCATGGTGCCTCAGCAGCAGCCTGGAGCCTGCAGCACCAAAGAAAAACTCTATGAGGAATGAAATGGACAAAAATATAAAGATGTTTACGCGTGTATACATGTATGTGAAGCTAAAGTGGTCACTTGAGTTCTGGTTAGAATAGATGTAGAGACAAAGAAATGCACAATCTATATTTATGTAAAGCTTTGGCTTCGTTTCAGCAAATGGCCTTTCTTTGAGTCCATTTACCGAATTACTATTACCAAGTTAGTGGATTATTCTAATAATCATGATGTATTATTCTAATAATTGATACATCATGATTAACCATATTAATCATTTCATCCATAAACGACATCATCTTGAGTTTGATATAAAAACCTGTCCAAATACTTTTCTAGTTCACATATCAGTGTCTCCTTGGGCCGCCACGTTATCGTGGTGGAGAGGTTTGAGTGTCCCAATGATCCTAGGAGCTATACTGTCTGGGGCTTTATGCCCCTGGTCGGGTCACCCAAGGCAGACAGGTCCTAGGTGAGGGACCAGACAAAGCACAACCTCAAGAACCCTTTAATAGATGTGAACATTGGATTTGGTGTTCCCTCGATTGGACGCGGGTCCGATTTCTTTTTTTTTTTTTTTTTAAACTATGGAACCATTTAGTTCCATAATAAAAAAAACAAAAAAAGTGTAACGCGTAACATTTATAGTTGGTCTCTTCACCAACTATAAAAGGTGAAGAATAATACAGAAATCAGGAGTAATGACAAACTTTAGCGCCGTTTTTTTCTTCGCCGCTCTCTGCTTCACCCTGTCACGGTTGCTAGGCAACATGAGTTATGCTGAGGTGAGGGCGGGGACAGTTTGTGAAGGCCAGACCTGTCCAAATTCACTGTTTTTCTCTTCCAGTCTTAGTTTATTCACAGCCTTGGAAGGACCCGGTCTACATAGACCGATCCTTCAAAGGATGCAGACCTTGAATTCAGACAAAGCTTATGGCTGTGTTCACACTGCAGCCTGAAGTGACCCAATTCCAATTTTTTGTCAACTCTGATTCTCCCAACCGCCATAAAAAGAAGTCTTCTTTTGTATGCTGAAGAAACGTCTCCATCCATGTTTGTGGAAGTAAGCATGGATGCATACGGTAGAGAAGAGCTTACACATTTGAAGCTGCAGCGTATTAACAACTTAATCCTCATTATAGTTTTGTCATGATTGTTTTTATTTATGCAGAACTACAGCAGAAAACAAATATCATAAAACATAAGGAAACAACCATATCCATACTGACTAAATGTACTGTAATACATTTACAAATACGTTTTTAAAAATAGTACTATAGTTTTAACTGACTTGATAAAGGCTTATGTTGAAGTTAGTGTTACCTTTGATATTATAATTGCAAAGTGTTCCAATCATTGGGTGCAGTAAAATGAAACGTGGATTTGCCTAATGATGTACAAACTTTTGTAACCATCATAGTGATGACTTCATTACAACATAAAATGCAAGTAATGTTGAAAATATTGAGTGAAAAATTAACAGCGGTGGAATTAAAAGTATGCTGACTAATATTAATTCTATGTTTTTCCATGAAAGCTAGTCATTGAAACCAGTATCTATTTTATCACTAAGACATAAGAGCATGGTTGAACTGCTGAAATGAGACAGGAAGGTCCCCATTTAAATCCCAGCCTGAATTCTTCCTGCATGTTCTCCCTGTGGGAGGGTTCATAGAGTTCTCTAAGGGTTACTCCCACTCTTTACAAACATGACTACTAGAGTAATTGGGCCCTGGTAAACTGTGCTTTGGTGTGATGACATCATTGTATGTTGGAATTGTCTCTATGTTGCCTTATGATGGACTGGCAATCCACATCAAGTGCACTCTCGCCCAATGACCCCTAGAGATAGGCACCAGTTCCACTATAATTAGCTACAATGCAGGGATGGATGCATAAAAGGATGTGCACAATAGAGGCCCCACCCTCTCTTTGCTTAAGTCTGTCAACACATTCCAAACCTCCTTGAAATGGGCAGATCTGACATCATTATCAGACTCGATACTGATCTCATCCTTGAACTGGATAGCAGACTGAGGCAACTGCTAAAAACAAGACGATTGTTACTGAACTTGGGTTTGTCAAATTTTACTCTGGACATTCAAGCTGTCAGCAGAACAAGCAAAAACACCACATTCAGATAGAACCGTATTTTCCGGACTATAAGTCGCACCAGCCATAAAATGCATAATAAAGCAGAAAAAGACATGTATAAGTCACACCAGAGTATAAGTCGCATTTTGGGGGGAAATTTATTTGATAAAATCCAACACCAAGAACAGACATGTCCTCTTGAAAGGCAATTTAAAATAAAAATAGAATAGAGGCAACAACAGGCTGAATAATTGTACGGTATGCTAACGTTACATGACACATAAACAACGAACTGAGATCGTGCCTGGTATGTTAACATAACATATTAAGAGTTATTCAGATAACTATAGCATAAATAACATGCTAACAAGTTTACCAAACCGTCCGTGTCACTCCAAATCACTAAATCTTCATCTTCGGTGTCGCTTGTAAACAACTCGGCTAACTCTGGAGGTAGCTTCTACCACACACATTATCAACACAGGCCTAGAGCGCCCTCTTGCAGTTTAATGTGAAAATAACGTGATATAATAATTTGTTTATAATTTCACACATAAGTCATTCCGCAGTATCAGTCGCACCCCCTGCCAAACTATGAAAAAAAAAATGCGACTTATAGTCCGGAAAATACGGTAATCTCACTCACTACATAAAACAAATGTCCTAAATATATCAGATTAATTTGTCAGATTCCGCAGTTTTAACAGGTTTAACATACAAACAGATTGTTATAGAAGCCCGCAGTCAGCAGACAATGCTGATGCTTGCTGCAAAACCCTGGTGCTCCTATTCTTGATTGGTCAGCAAATTCCTTTGACCTACACCCCACAGAAAATCTCTGGGTTGCTGTCAAGAGGAAGTTGACACACCAGACCCAGCAACACCTAAAGGTAGCTTTCAAAGCAATCTGGATTTCTATCAAACCTATGTAGCACCACAGGTTGATCGCTTTCATGACAAAGCGCATTAATACAGTAATTCAGAAGCATTGAATGTACATGCCTTTCAGAATCCTGACATTTGTACTTAAAGAAAAGAAATCCAAGGTTGGTCTCATGTGATCGCATTTTCTGAGATACTAAATTTTGGGTTTTCTTTAGCTGTAAGCTGCAATTATTAAAATTGCCACATTATCTCAAAATATTTTACTTCCTGTTATAATGAATCTCTAGAAAATGACAATATGGCTCTTTTACACAATATTTAAATTTTTAGAGAGCTACTACAGTCTCTTCATAGAGATGTAGCACCTCTGTAGTACATGGTTAATATGGGCATGAAATGATTGTTTAGAGGCATATACACCGTACTTATTAATCTTGTATCTAGAAAAGCATCTCTTAGGACAGTGTTTCTCAAACTTTTTCAGACTGAGGACCACTTACGCTGTTTAACAAACACTCACATACCACCTAACCTGAACTTGCCACGTGATAACATCTTAATATATGATGCAACCAGAAATTAAAATTATTCTCTTAACTCACATATTGTTGTTTTCTTAGTTCATCCTGCTGAGAAGAGTGATGCTGTAAACCTACCAAACCTACGAACATGAAGACCCATATACTTGGCCACTAAGCTTTCCAATTATGTCAAACCAATGGAAAAAACCCCAAAAAGAAACTGTTCTTTACTACCAAGTGTTGAGTGCATTAATAACATTTAGGGTTATTTGTGACTTAGCAAAATTAAAGGAAAATAGACTTGAGTTGCTTTAGCAGAAAAAAAAAATCCTTCTCCACAATTAAATATAAAAATAATACAATTTATATCTATTGAACTTATAGTATTTAATTTAATAATTTTTAACTAAATAAATGTAATAGTAACATGTAAGCAGAACGTCATTACCAAGCAAAGTCATAAAAAAAAGAAAAGTTCTGACCAACAGGAGTGCTTCCTATCGCTAACCGTTCAAAGGAATCCAGTCGCTAGTTAACAACACATCGACACTCAGCAGCTATGACTTAAGCTTCCTCTGATCATATAGCATTCCTGGAGTTGTTGTTTTTGGGGGTTTTTCCACGGGTATTTGAAGCTTTTCTTTTGAGTGACCAGGTTCAGAGTTTCCCCAAGAAAACTTGCTAAGCTCGGTGGTCAGAGTACCGAGGTGGTCCACTGTGTTTTTGTAGACAGGAAATGTAAAAATATTACTGGGTAATTATAAGTTACAGGAAAACAGTGCCAATGAAATGCTATTTAAACCAACAACTAGTTTTAAAAACAACAAATCAAAAAATACAATTAAAATGAATATCAATTATTTGCACTTAATCCAAATTAAGTCAGCTGCTTCATCAATCCCCATGGTCCCCATAAATACTAATATTTTAACACACACCACAGATACATAAATGTAACATTTGTTTATTGAGATTATCATTGCTGCTAAATTTGATTCAATGGTTTCAGCATACATAAATAAAAGATTTTAAATTAACATTTATACGTAAGATTTTAAGAAGCTGGCAAGTCTACTTTGTAAAAGTTCAAAGAACAATATTCATAGATTGTTTTGTTACCCCAGCAATAATCTGATGCTATGAGTTTAATCTTTGAGTTTGAGCTCTGTTTGTTCACAAATACAAATCAGTAAACTGTAATGATAACTTATTGCTTTTTATATTGGCCAACTACTCCCCTTCTCCCATAATTCACAAAAAATGGGAGAGCCATTTAGAGGTGCTGATGTTTTTAAGCTACAAAATACTTTTTTCAAAATTGTGCTTCTGGTAATATTTTCAAACAGGTTCAGTGTATATTTTAGTAAGCCTTAGTAAATCACAAAATGCATTTCAATAATATTTGTATGCATTTTGTAAATAGTTATGGTGAAAAGAAATACCAGCTCCATTAACTTCTGATGTTTTAAGAGTTTTGGAGTTGGATTTCAATGAAAGGGGTCCAGAAAGCAAATGTGTTTTCCAAGATGATATCCGTTTTATACAACTTCTGAGTGAAAATAATGCACAGAAAGGCAAAATAATAAGAGGCTGGCTACTGTTTGTGTACAGCAGGGGTGCCCAAAGTCCTGCACGTTTTAGTTCTCTCCCGACATTTGTAGGGAGAGTAGCTAGAGTAGTAACATTTTCAGCATGTCAATGTTCTTCTTAGGCGTTCTAATGAGCCATCATTGGATCCAGATGCATTAAACCATGGAGAGAACTAAAACATGCAGGATGCCGGCCCTCAGGGGCCGACTCTGGGCACCACTGGTTTACAGCATTTGAAGGGAGGTTAAAGAGAAATGATCAGTTCCATAATCATTCTAAAACATCTATGAGTCTATCATTGGCTGTGGTGATGCTGAACTAGCTCCTGAGGCAAACACCAATCATGATTGTGTGTGATACTTGCCTCATCATGGGGTGCATCATTAAAAAAAGAAAACAGTTGAGAGTAATGTTTGACTGCTAATTTTGTGGTACCTCGTTGAATGATACTTTGTTCACTGGTCCAGATTTGATTAACTCTTTAATTGGAATCCTTCTGCGTTTCAGAAAAAACGCTGTTATTATTTATGGCATTGAAAGGATGTTCCACCAGTTTTATGTTACAGCAAAGCATCGTTACCTGAGGTTTCTATGGAGAGAGCAAGCCTAAAAATAACCTGAGTGAAGTTGGCTTCTCACCTTCTTCAAATCAAACAAAATTGGTGTCAAACGTTTATGCAGCAAAAATTTTCGTTTGTGCTACTATCATTTTAAAGATATAAAGAAATGTTTCTAGACGTCATCAAAGGTCAACATAATCTTTTCTTCAACTTCTTGTGGATTTGTTAATAGGTTGCCATGGGAAAAGGTCTGTGTGTGGTGTAAAGCCGACATAGCAAAAGAAAGGAATACAAGTACCGTATTTTCCGGACTATAAGTCGCAGTTATTTTCATAGTTTATACTGCGACTTATACCCCCAGCCTCATCGCACCCCCGGCCACACCCGGCCACATGTTAACATACCAGGCACGTTCTCAGTTCATTGTTTATGTGTCATGTAACGTTAGCATAACGTACAATTATTCAGCCTGTTGTTGCCTCTATTCTATTTTTATTTTAAATTGCCTTTCAAGATGACACGTCTGTTCTTGGTGTTGGATTTTATCAAATAAATTTCCCCTGAAAATGCGATTTATACTCCGGTGCGACTTATCCATGTTTTTTCCTGCTTCATTATGCATTTTATGGCTGGTGCGACTTATAGTCCGGAGCAACTTATAGTCCGGAAAATGCGGTATGTAGCAAATGTATTTTTCACAAGGGTGGTTAGAGTTTTCAGCAGACGCTATATTTTTTTTAGAGGACGCATTTGTTTTGGGGTTGGTCAGCAAACTGTAAAGATTGTGTACAAAGCAATTGGTGATATAGTTTCTATCTTTTCTCTCTCTCATGAGCGGTAGACTAAAAGATAAACTTTTCAGAATTGTTTCAATGATAGGTAAAATAGTGATTGCCAAAAAACAAAAGTATAACAACTCAAACAGGAAGGTAGCATAGTCAACCTGGGAAAGATTTAGGCAGGCACCCAAGTTATTAGTATACCATTTGCACAGTTCATCCACATTCTTCCTTGATACTGCAAAATGTTATATTTAATCTTGATCGGTTGTCAAGTTTGTTCTGTGCATATACACTGCTCAAAAAAATAAAAAGAACACTCAAATAACACATCCTAGATGGACAGTTTGATTTCACAGAAGTTTCATTTACTTGGAGTTATATTGTGTTGTTTAAGTGTTCCCTTTATTATTTTTTGAGCAGTATATATACATTGATAAGAAGTGGAACAAAACAGTGCAATATGAATGAATCCGCTGTCAGATTAACATGTTTTAATTTTGACTTCCACTGTTCATTTACAAGATTAAAGTTGTCTATTTGAGCATAAATGATAGATATGTTTATGATGCAGTCATATGAAAAAGTTTGGGCACCCCTATTAATCTTAATTATTTTTATTTCTAAATATTTGGGTTTGCAACAGCTATCTCAGTTTGATAAATCTAATAACTGATGGACACAGTGCTATTGCAGTATCGAATTGAGGTTTATTGTACTAACAGAAAATGTGCAATATGCATTAAAACAAAATTTGACAGGTGCAAAGATTTGGGTACCCTTCTCATTTAATTGATTTGAATACTCCTAACTACTTTTCACCGACTTACTGAAACACAAAATTGGTTTGGTAACTTCATTAAGGTTTGAACTTCATAGCAGGTGTAGCCAATCATGAGAAAAGGTATTTAAGTGGCCAATTGCAAGCTGTTCTCCTGTTTGAATCTCCTCTGAAGAGTAGCATCATGGGCACCTCAAAACAACACTCAAATCATCTGAAAACAAAGATTGTTCAACATAGTTGTTTAGGGGAATGATACAAAAAGTTATCTCAAAGATTTAAACTGTCAGTTTCCACTACGAGGAACATAGTAAGAAAATGGAAGACCACAGGGACAGTTCATGTTAAACCCAGAAGTGGCAGGCCAAGAAAAATATCAGAGGCAGAGAAGAAGAATGGTGAGAACAGTCAAGGACAACCCACAGACCACCTCCAAAGACCTGTAGCATCATCCTGCTGCAGATGGTGTCACTGTGCATCGTTCAACAATTCAGTGCACTTTGCACAAGGAGAAGCTGTATGGGAGAGTGATGTGACGGAAGTCTTTTCTGCAAGCACGCCACAAACAGAGTCGCTTGAGGTATGCAAAAGCACATTTGGACAAGCCAGCTTCATTTTTGGAATAAGGTCCTGTGGACTGATTAAACAAAGATTGAGTTGTTTGGTCATTAAAAAAAGGCGGCAAAAAAAACACAGCATTTCAAGAAAAACACTTGCTACCCACTGTAAAATTTGGTGGCGGTTCCATCATGCTTTGGGGCTGTGTGGCCAATGCCGGTACTGGGAATCTTGCTAAAGTTGAGGGTCGCATGGATTCCACTCAATATCAACAGATTCTTGAGACTAATGTTCAAGAATCAGTTACGAAGTTGAAGTTACCCCGGGGATGGATATTTCAGCAAGACAATGATCCAAAACACCGCTCTAAATCTACTTAGGCATTCATGCAGAGGAACAATTACAATGTTCTAGAATGGCCATCCCAATCCCCAGACCTGAATATCATTGAACATCTGTGGGATGATTTGAAGCAGGCTGTCCATGTTCGGCGCTTTTCTGAAGTTGTACTTTCTGTGATATTTTTAAATAGGTTCTGTATATATTTTAGTAAGCCTCACTAAATCTCAATGAGGTTTAGCGAATAAACCTCATTTAAATGAATAAATCCATTTATTGAAATGGATTTATTTCAATAAATATTATTTATTGAAATGAATATTTATTTCAATATTATTTATTGAAATAAATAATCATTTATTTCAATTGTTTATTGAAATAAATCCATTTCAATAATATCTGCAAGTACTATGTAAATACTGTCCAAGTATATTTCAGTAAAACACTTCCAGTGTTTTTATATATGATACTTTATGCAAACAAAGCATACTTATTAGGTGCCCTAACAATATTTTACTATTTTGTTAAAATGGGAAAAAATAAATAACATTAAACAATCCTTACGTTATTTAAAGTAATATTTTGCTCAGGCTTCAAAACGTCCAACACCGACAGTTTAGTGACAGAGGTTCTAGAACAAACATTATTTGTCCGCAACACTAAATGTAGAAGGTATCTTCAGTACTACATCTCTCCAAATATGATCTGTTTTTCTCAGTTATTTAAAACACTAAAGCTGTCTTTACCCAATCCATTTCAGATGTAAATTTTATCAGTGAATAGCATTAGCTCTAGTGCACACTAAAGAACATTTTGCGGCGGTAACGAGCACTTCCAGTTTTTTTTTTTTTTAAACCACCAAAAAAAGAACAGTGGCATATCAATGAAGCCAGGGGAGAAAAAAAAGAGATGCACTCACACAATTTTGCCATAAACAGTAGAGAGCTATAGTTAGTAATAATAGTTAGTAGTTTTGGTAAATTCAAGCTTGTGACATGCTAGTCCGAGTTACACGAGAACAGAACAAGAACTGGATGGAAATAAAATGTGGGTCACAAAAGTAGCCCAAAGGGATGAAGGCTGCTTACCTGTTGCTAATCGGTGGTAAGTTTGCTTCAAAATGCTATCAATCTTTTCGTAGTTATAAACAGTGCAGTACATATATAACCAAACTTACTTTTGTTTCAGAAACAGGTTTTTGATCACTTTTATTGTGATGATTAGAACAATCATTCAACTTCATGTTATAATTGCATGTGTAGCAGTGTGATGTTATTACACTAGTTTGTCCAGGGAGAAGCTATTCCAGTAGAAAATTACATTTTATTTTGAAAAGACGGCAGATCCAAAAAAAAAAAAATCTTAATTTTTATTAAAATTTAATGTGTTGTAAATAGAACTGTGAATTATTACCTTTACTGTTGAACGTATTGAGTTCATGGATTGTTGTTTTGAGTGTCAGTTCGGAGTTTAAAAAGATAAATTATTGGATCATATCATTGTAGTCTGTGAAAGGTTTTCCCACGCTCTCTGTTGTGGATTACGTGGGAGAAGGTATGAAGTTTTGTTTTCTGTGTTTAATAGGTGTATTTTAAGTGTAATAAGTGTTAGTTTTATTACTGTTCTTCTAAAATAATGTGCATTGGAGCACTTAACCTTCGTTAAATATTGTTAGAACTGTGCTAGCAGTTATCTAGCTGCTCTGAAACATTGCTAATGAAAAGGCTACATCCATGTGCTGAAAATAGTATTGTTCATGGTTAAACAGGCGCTGTGGAACACTGAAAAGAAAACCTGTTTTTGACTATCTTCTGCTATTTGGATGCAGGAGCATTAAAAGTGCCCTCAGATCAGCAGTTGTCTGGCTGTTATTTTCAACAAGACAACACAGAATCAATTATGCTACAAAACTCGTGCTGTGACCCGTCATCTGGTCAACTGAAGCACACCGCTGGTGTTGCTGGACAACGCCTTCTGGTTCCATCTGCACCTTGGAAATACTGTCAGTGCAGAGTTCCTCGGACACTGTTGGTTGGGGTTACACATGGAGGCTCTGTGTGTTGCAACTTAATGTAGTTTTCTTCATAAACTTAACCTGGTTTTAATTAAATTAAGTATGCCAAAGTGTCTTTAATACTGTGATGCCGTATTAACTCATTTATCATTGTTTTTATCTTCAACATATTTTGCAAAACCTAAATACCACACCAGTTCTGAGAATGAATCTCAACTTCTCCAGTGTCCTTCTAACTTCAGAAGGTCTCGACCGAACCACACACAACTCCTTATTAACGACAAAGCAGTGGAGATCATCAGCAGCACTAAGTTCCTTGGGGTTCACATTACAAACAACCTCAGCTGGACACCTCATATCACTTCACTGGTAAAAAAGGCAAAGCAGCGCCTGCACTTTCTAAGACGAATGAAAAGGGCTTTGCTCCCACCTCCCATCCTCTCCACCTTCTACAGAGGAACCATTGAGAGCCTGCTGACCAGCAGTATCTCCATTTGGTCTGGGATCTGCAAAGTCTCAGACTGGAAGTCCCTGCGAAGAGTGGTGAAGACAGCGGAGAGGATCATTGGGTCTCCACTCCCCCCTATCCATGCCATTGAACACAAACGCTGCTTAGCCAGAGCAAATCAGATCCTCTCTGACTCCACCCATCCCCTCCATGGTCTGTTCATCCGGTTGGCATCTGGCAGGAGATTCCGTAGCATCTGCTGCAGAACAGCCAGACTCAGAAATAGCTGTCTCCCACTGGCCATCAGACTGCTCAACAATCCATCACTAAAACTGTCTAAGACTGCTTGAAAATACTAAGTTATATATATATATTTACCACATTACTATTTGTTTATTATGTAATTAAAGGCACACTTGTGTTTCTGTGTGTGCTCCGGTGGCCAAGCGATGATATTTCATTGGCAATTTTACTCATGTTTCTTTGAGCAATGACAATAAAGTAAGTCTAAGTCTTATGTCATTGTTTTGACCTGTAAGGTCATTTCAGATGGCCCTTACAATGAAGCTGAAACAGCACTCAGTCTACTTACAAAGGTTCTTTGTTCGCCTGCAGCAGGTGAAAATGGAAGGACAAACATGTAAAGCAGCCAGGTGGCTCCTGCCATCGCTTCAGCAAATTCTCAATACTAACCTGCTTTAGTATTGACAGGTGTGTTTTAAAAAAAATGACCAAGGTGTTTCACAATTTCACCAACAACCATAAGATAGCAAATAGAATAAAATCAAAAATAAAACGCACATAAGAGTTAAGACCTGTAAGAGCTACTTAGCTTCTTATCCTCTACCAACCCTTTATGAGAAGCCTATGGTGGAATGGTGACCCAGTAAAGCTTACTAGTCCTCGGCTCCTCCCTAACCTGTATGGAACTACATGGCCGTGGTAATAACACACCTGCTGATGAGCCAAGACACACCTTACAGGGGTTTCGTCATTATGCAACAATGGTAGGAACTCTTATTCAGTCGGTTAAAGCTCCCGCTTTCCTCTGCAAAAGTGGACAAACTTTTACCATTGTGTTGGTTTCTACTAATTCAAAAGTAGTTCTGAAAGCGCTCAGTTTTACTGCGATAAATGGCCGTTTTGACAGGCGGAATGGATTAAAACCCAGCAAAACAAATGGTCTAATAACCCACAACCGAGAAATGGATTTGGTCTTCTGTCCACAAAGAGACTATTTCTAGCTAATTATGAGTCTGAAAACATCAATTTTTGTTTTACTACTTCTTTCTGTGTGACGGAGATAGATTAAGCAAGTGAAACTTGTTGCTGCTGGAAAAAGTCGTGCCAAGATACCGCTGAGGAGGAAGCCAAGTCCGGCCTCTTTAGTTCCACAAACTTTAACACCTGAACGAACAGCAGCCATGTCCTCCTCTTAGCACACCTGAGTTCTCTGCTTTTACAGCCACAGCACGACCTTATCTTTTGCTAAGAAGCAGCGTAAGTATCCCCACAACCCAAGGAAAAGTATACTCACCGGGAGAAGTACAACAGTTGTCAACCTAAGATAGGAGTTGAAGTACTTTGTCTCCACCTCTCTATCCTGCCAGGCTAAACTTCACTTTTTCAAAATCGGTCCTAAAACTCACATAAACACACCTCAGCCCAACGTTCACTTGGCATATCCTGTTTCCGCCTTACAATCCAGCTCCACAGAAAGTGTTTTAAGTGGTGGAGCTTCGTTGTCAGCCGGAAACAGCTCCACAGGTAGGCGGAAATACGTAAATTACGGTGGGTACGCTCCATTTTTCAGCCGGCGAAGATACTAGTGAGGCTTAAAGGTGTGATTTGTACACAATTTCACCCCTTTTCAGAGGAGAGATAAAAACCCATCGAAGACAAGTGCTATAAGTACGAACACTGACAGAAATGATGCATAAAGCAAGTTAATCAGGAGAACATGATACATTACAGGCTATACGCTAATTTCCATGTCTTCAATGATAAATTGCTAAACCTCTTAGTCGATTAAGAGGTTGGGAGCAAATGTCTTAATAAACTTTATTTATTTTTGACAGTTCTGACCCTAGGCTGGGCCTCCATTCAAAATAAAAACTTCCCCCGCCCTAATTATGTGTCATTACGGCCCGAGTCATCCACAGGCATACTGTAAAGGAATGCACCAAGTGTCTTTACACATTTAGTCTTTACCCAAGAAATGAATCGATTCTGTTCATTACTTTCATGGACAGAATTTCTAGGCACAGCCAAGGTGTTGAGGGGATCTGTTTTGGTGGCCTTAGGATTGCATTTTCCTCTTATATTAGAAATGAAAAATTATAAATTCACACAATGTGTTGGAAAACTGTGTTTAGTGACTTACTTTTTTGTCAAGGCTTCAGTGACAAAAGTTGGAGAAAGACCGATTCTTTTGGCGATTTAAAACAACACAAAACAGTGTAAGAAGACCTCCACACAATACATCGTTTATTTATTTGTTTTACGATTTTGTTATTGCTTCTCTTTTAGCAGCTGATTAAACTGAATGTTACAACCTTCACATGATTATATGAGTTGTTTACCGAGAAATTGATCAGAAGCGCCGTAAAAATGGTCAGATCCGCCTCTGGCTGCAATGCACGCTCACGACACAGAGAGAACAGAATTTCCCAAAAGACCAATATTCATTATGTTCATTCACTGCGTTTATTCCCGATTGCTCAATGGCTGGTAATCTTATGCACTGAGTGAAAGAGATATTATTATGGATATTATTTTTCTCAGACACTGCTTTATATTTACAAATTAATATTCCTAAATATTTCACTTTACTTTTACATTATATAATATATTTTGCAACAATATATTTGCAAAAGAAATAAAGAATGGTTATTATTTCACACTTGGTTAAATTTAATTGAAAATCAGAGGCTTTAGAGAAAAAAATCTATTGTTTGTAACACTAATGGAATTTGACTGCTCTACTTTAGAAAGAGAGTTGTGTCATCAACCAATTGACATATTACTATATTTTTTCCAAATATGTTAATATCTTCAATGTTACTGGTCTTAATTCAAATTGATAACATTTCAGCTACCATTATTACGGAGCCCCCGATGGGACATGGGAAATTTTTTTCTTTTGCGTTCCCTCGCAAAACTTTTGCGTTCCCTCGCAAAACTGTACTGATCAGTTATGCGGCGTAATTGAACACTGCAAGCCTTTCTTACGGTGGCCGCCATACTTTCTGCTTAATAGAAGGTTATATGAGGTTTTCCATGGATGTTAATATCTCTTTGTGAAATATCTGAAGTTTTACATCTTTTTCTTTAGAATAAAAAGGCACTAAAAACTTATGATATAAACAGAAACGTTCCGTAAGTAGGAAATAAATAAAAATACATCCTAATTTGGATTATTTCTGCTAATTGTGGGATAATTAGTCATCTGTCAGTTTTGATTGTGTCTCTGTTTGTGTTCGTATTCTAAAAAATTTAAAGGTCTTTCAGTGCCCTTTCATCTTACACATGCAGTAAATACATCGATTTTCAATCAGTGTTTTGCACCAAACAGTTAATAATAATAAAGACGTTTTCACTGAGGTTCCGTACGTAAGAGCCATATGAATGAAATAAGTAATTATTGATATGACAGCAGCACACGGCTTTGGGTGGTGGGTGTGTCGATGTGGGCGTGACTGTTACTAAGTCTGAATGGAAAGATCACTATCCTGCTGGCTTGGTGTGTGTGAGGAAGCGGTGAGTGGGGAGGTCAGTCCTTGCAAAGTTTGGAGCCTGATAATCAAAATGCAATAAATCGATAATTGTGACAGAACAAAGAAATGGTTTGGAGTTGATTGATACACGGACAGATGGAGATTCCTCGAGTTATCAGTGCGGCCCTCTACCACCGTTAGTTTGCCGTGTTTTATAATAATAAAAGGTGTTTATTATTAAGTCTTTGGTGCAAAAAACTGATTGAAAATCGATTTATTTACTGCATGTTTATGTCTGTTAATGTTGAGATGGAGCTTCACATGAAAGCAGCCCTTTAAACCATTCAGACTATGAACACAGCAGAGACGCAATCAAAACTGACAGCTGACTGATTACCCCGGAATAGATATTTCACAAAGAGATATTAACATTCATGGAAAAACCTCATATAACCTTCTATTAAGCAGAAAGTATGGCGGCCACCGTAAGAAAGGCTTGCAGTATTCAATTATGCCGCATAACTGATCAGTACAGTTTTGCGCGGGAACGCAAAAGTTTTGCGAGGGAACGCAAAAGAAAAAAATTCCCATGTCCCCTCGGGGGCTCCGTACCTTATGGAGCTAAAACAGTCTCAATTGCAATGACAATAAAGTTGAATTCTATTCTATTCTATTCTGAATGCACAGATCAAGATCCACACTTGTATTTTAGATGCAAACACAAATATATCTTGATTTACAAGCTACGTCGTCTGGCCTGTGAGTTGTGCTGCATTGGTGTGTGAATTCTGAGACTCCCCTGAAGCCCAGTTCACACAACACAATTTTAGAATTGTCGGCCAACCCTCGGTCGATTTTCAAAATCTGAGAGACCACACACTTGCCAACAAAAAAAATCAGGTTCTATCGTGCAGTGTGTGGTGTTCAGCCACACGGTAAGAGCAACACACCTCACACAAAATGATTTCTCTCACCGACCTTCAGATTCCAGAAAATACAGTAAAAACCTACTATATCACACATGAATTTAGAGTAAACAAACACGGTTGACAACATAAAAGCAATAACGATAGTTTGTGAGCTTATTTTAAGTGATAAAAGATGTAGCAAAAAGAAAAGGCATTGGATAAAAGCGTGGATCTCGACTTGTGCTTTTGTGCATCTTGTGCTGTGCATTTTTGGATCTCAAACTATGCATTTGTGAATCTTGTGAACTTGTGGACATTGACCTGTGCATTTGTGAATTATGAGATTGTTTTAGCTCTGTATTCCTCCGCTTCTTCCTCTTCAACCGACCTGAGTCGCTTTTCTCTTGCTTGACGTTGAGGGTGCAGAGTTGCCTCGTTCCCTTTTAGTTTGAGTGGAGATGTCCATGGCATAGCTGCGGTTTGTCTCAGAAGTTGCTTTTTTCTTTTTAGAGTCAACTCTGTTTCATGGGATTTTAGTGGAGGATTAACTTAAAAGAAGAATAAAATTTTGGACTTGCACTGCGAGCTCTTGAAAACATGGCCATCTTGTTCTGACTCCTGACCCCACTTTCTCCAGAAGGCAGAAAAGCTGATTTGTTTTCACATTATCTGTCTCAGAAGGGATAGTTTTAAAAATATTTAATATATATATATAAGCCACATACTTTAAAGCTCTATACATGTTGCAACCAAGTAACGGTTCCAACATGTGCAACCATTATTTGGTTGTGAAATGTTTTTCTTGTGAGTACTGCAAATTAGCTGTTGCTATTGCACTATGATGAAAACATGGGACTGCTGTTTTGTTCAGTTTGTCTATGTCAATGTATGTCTGTCCCTACAAATAAATGTAAATAAATAAATGTAACCATATTTTGGAGTGCTTTATCCGTAACACCCATCTTATTCAGGGGTATTGAAAATAATGAGGGTGCACACAACAACACACCTACATTTAATAACATCTTGAACAGTTTAGATATAAACATTTTATTTTTTAAAAATCAAAGAAAAATCAATCACTGTATCTAAAAGTATGATTTATTTCAAAGTATAAAAGTACAATCACTTTATACCTTTAAATGTCATGAACTAAAAACTGCAATTTTTATCTAGCTTATGACAAAGCAATGCATCATTGTGGTAAAAAAATTTTATGGCAGCCTATTTTCATGTTACAGGGATGATTCCAGATGCCTTCAGTGTGTGCAGAAAATGTAGGTTCTCAAACAGCAGAAATAAGAAGTGAGGTCAAATCAGACTGAGAGCCCTTGATCCTTCTGACGGAGTTGTAACGTAAAAAGTTGGAGTTCCACTGTATTTTTCCTATTGTAAAGAAAAATGCAAAATAAGAACATTTTTACTACATAAACAGGAGTCAAAAATCGATTGAAAAACATTTATTCATCATGGAACAACCTATTTGTCTTAGCCCTCTATTCCCTGTTCTTTCTAATTATTATTAATCCTTTAAAAACCCATTGAGGACAAGACCTTTTTCACAAGGGTGACCTGGCCAAGAAAGGCAGCAGAAGGCCATAAGACAGACACACAGACTATATATATATATCCATCCATCCATTTTCTGTTCACCCTTGTCTCTATTGGGGTCAGGAGTTGCTGATGCCTATCTCCAGCTAGCATTCTGGGCAAGAGCGGGGCACACTCTGGACAGGTCGCCAGTCTGTCTGTCCGGAAAAGACTATAAGTCGCAGTTTTTTTCCACAGTTTGGCCGGGGGTGCGACTTATACTGCGGAGCGACTCGTGTGAAATTATTAACACATTATTATATCATATCACATGTTATTTTCACACTAAACCACAAGAGGGCGTTCTAGGCCTGTGTTGATAATGTGTGTGGTAGAAGCGCTCCATCTTCTACCTTCGGAGTTAGCGGAGTTGTTTAAAAACAACACAGAGGATGAAGATTTCATTGCGTTTAGTGATTTGAAGTGACACAAATGGTTTGGTAAACTTGTTAGCATGTTATTTATGCTATAGTTATCTGAATAACTCTTAATATGTTATGTTAACATACCAGGCACGTTCTCAGTTTGTGTTTATGCGTCATGTAACGTTAGCATACCATACAATTATTCAGCCTGTTGTTGCCTCTATTCTATTTTTATTTTAAATTGCCTTTCAAGATGACACGTCTGTTCTTGGTGTTGGATTTTATCAAATAAATTTCCCTCAAAAATGCGACTTAGCTATGTATTTTCTATCTTTATTATGCATTTTATGGCTGGTGCAACTTATACGGATTATACGTATTTTCCATATAGTCTGGAAAATACAGTACTCTTTTACATGTCATGCAGAGCCAACGTGCCACCGTAGAATAATTCCGTTCACTCAATTAAACTTGGAAATGTAGGTATTTTTAATTTTGTGCCATGCTCCACAGCAAAGAGAAAAACCGTTAAAGTACAACTCCAAACCACTTGTTTTTTGCTCTCTGTATCAGCAAAGCTACGAGCAGGCTTGTTGCCATAGCAACTAACAACAACACACACAAAAAAAGACAAAAAAAACAGTAAAATATTTCCTACACTAAAAGCAGATCATTTAGTCTGTTGCAGTAGTATGGTTTTAGGCTTGAGGTTTATTTTGCGATTATTAATAAGAGATTGATGTGGTAAGAGGAGAAAACTATAAATATATCGCTGTACTTGACTTTGCTGTATGGCTAGCTCGCTGTTACTGTCTCTTTCTCAGGGAATCTTTGAGTGGACAGTCTGGAATTCCAGAAAATCAAGGTTCTGCATGTTTGGAAGTGCAACATGGTTTCCTTAGTCCAATATTTTATTCAAATTAATTTGTCAAGTAGTCTGTTTTGGACGTAAGACCTGCTCTGAAAGAATTGTTTTCATCATCCCATTCAATATCACCCAAACAATATTGTCATAAAGTTTGGTGATGATACCATGGCAGTGGGGCCACATACGGAGTGAAGGTAGAACAACTGTCTGTGTGGTGCACCACCAACAACTTCTTTTGAAGCTGTATTGCAATAGATCTGAAGAAAACCTAACCAAAAACATTTGATTTCAGTCTTGTGAAGAAGATATCCTGGAAGTTCTTTATTCCATAATGGCTGATACTGATATGACCTGAAAAAACAAATCCACACTTTTGTGTTCTTTTGGCTTCAAAAATTTAAGACTGGAAAGAAGATAATCTAACTTTGTATGTTATAAGACAAGATTATAAAATATCTATGTTGTAAGATTAACATCCATTCAATGTTAATGTCTACTTGTTGTTTGCACCTAAGAACAAATAGAACAGTAAGATAAAAAAAAAGAGAACCAGTCACAGACCAACAAGTGAAACTCCCTGCAGCTTATACTGAAATGACTTCATATGAAAGGTTTTTTTTTTTTTTTACCTGGATGTGTAGTATGGCCATGTCAATGGCATGTGCCTGTAGCAAAGTCACGGTGCATCCCCCGAACCCTCCACCAGTCATTCTGCTGCCGAAGACCCCTTCTACCTCCATGGCGGCAGAAACCAGTTCATCCAGTTCTTTGCAGCTCACCTCATACAAGTCCCTGACAAGCAGATCATGTTACTGAGTGTCTCATGGTTTCTGTTCACAATCATATTTACTTTTACCTCAGGGAATTGTGGCTTTCCACCATGAGCTGGCCAAATTCCTTGTAGGACCCTTTCTTTAGGGCTTCAGCAGCTTGGACAGTCCTCTGTATTTCCCCAATAACATGACGAGCTCTTCGATAAGTTACATCATCCAGCTTCTCTTTGGCCTCTGAAATGTGGGGGATGGTGGAAATATGAAAGGAACTTGACTAAATGGTTGGTCTTAAAAAATAAATAACTATTTTAAAGAGAAGAGTTGATTTAGGTAATGAAAACAAGTTTGTGTGCTTGTAGGTTAAAAACAATCTGATTAGTCCCCTCTCTGCATTGTTTGCAGTAAAACATTATTTTTTCAACTTCTGTTCCTGATGACTCATGTTTTATATCTGATTTATCATCCACCTCACAGTGAGTGAGTCAGCAGTGTTGCTTGTTGACGTGAGCAGGAGACCAAATCCAGAGAATAATCTAAGCCTGTCAAGTATTGAGAAAGCCAGCTAACGTTCCTTTTCAGCATAGCTCTTGATTCCTGATTCAGTATGAAGATTCAAGTGATTAACTCAGATGATTCATTAACTGACCTGCTGTGCTCCAGTCACTATTAAAGACTTACACCATTTCCCAGACAAAGAAAGAGAATGTTCACAATATAGATCTATTGGAATACGACTTAACATTTTGTTGAGAAAATACTATTTATAAAAAAATTACACAGTAGGTGGAATATTGTATGTATGGACCTTACCAAGCTACGCCCACAACTGACCTAGAAAATCCCACATGGCCACAAGTCTCACAAACAAAGCCTAGCGACGCTTTGTTTCTATGTAAACATGGGGTCTCCACTTGGACTGATTCTCTGTAGAGTATTTCTGAGTCGATTAGTCCATCATTTCACCAAATATCAGCTACAACAATGGACAGAGGATCTAACAAGTTCATGAGAAGCTTCACTACTTTGATGTTGTTATTTTCAGTCCTTACATTTCATTTTGCAAGCTTTTAGGAGTTGTAAAGCGAGCCTGGTAGCTACAAAAGATAACAGAGATGTTATCTTAACGTCAAAGGAAGGAATTACTTGCACAGTTGGTTGATTCCACAGTTCTCTTATTAGAAAGACAGTTATGTCCGGTTCCTAATTTTTTAAAAATTAAGTAAATTTATAATTGAAATATTATGTAGAAGAAATCAGGGGAGAGTCGTGTAACTGCCTGTGCCGTGTCATTTAGCAGGAGCACTGTTCGAACTGGTTGATGACAAGCTGTGCTTAACGGTGTTTTGTTTATATATAAAACTCAGCGAAACACTTATTTATACAGCTGGTCATTTTCACTTCTAACATGGTTAATCTTAGTTTACTATACAGAAAATATACCGTCATCCTCTTAGCTAAAATTTCTGACTCTGTTTACAATGTTGCGCATTTTAACCAGTATAGTTACCCCACTGGCAATGAAGAACCATTCTTTTTCAATTGTTGATCCAAAAGCTTTCTGCCGGTCTGCTAGTCCACAGTGTAGCCTGGCGCTACATTAGCTTGTGTTTACTAATGCATGTACATTAGCTTGTGTTTACTAATGCATGTACATTAGCTTGTGTTTGTGAGAAGGCCACGCACATGGTAGCACAGCTACTACGTAGAATGGGCATCAGCCAATGATACGCAGCCCCTGTGATATGGTCCATTGAACAAATCAGCAGTTTCTCTAAGTAAATGTATTTCTAAAGTTGCTAATGACATGCAATTATTATCATCTAATCCACAAATGCTCACAAAAATTTTGCTAATATGGAATGGCACAAGGGAAAAGCATTCAACACAGGAAAAACAGACATGGAAAGTTATGGTACCAGCTGAAGTATATTAGTAATCAAGAAGCAATTCTGCCATACTGAATAGTCCCTCAATATATGAGGGCCTGTAGAAAGTTGTCATAAAAAAAATAACATCTGAGCTTTCTCACTCTTAAAATATATTCATAAGAATGTATGAATTCATACATTCATACATTCACATTCTCCAATCAATCTCCATGCAAAGAAAATATCAGTAGTTTGTCCACAATTACTAGAGAATGTAAACTTGACTAGAAAGAATAAAGTATTCTCTCAGTTTGACATTTACAATATGGAAATGAGGGAAAAAGAAGTTACGTTTTTTGATACACTAAATGTTTGATTTCAACCCCAATTTAGTGCAAGTGACAGTATCAATAAAACCTTACAAATATATTCCTCAAAAGGAATCTGTCTCAGCCTTAAATTTTGAGTTTGTGTGTCACTAAAGTTGTTAGCAACTTTCAATTAAAATTCCACAGCTGACCTTTATTGTGAAATAATTACTTCACAGGGAATAATCCAAACCATAAAAATATACAAAGTAATATTATTTTCTGGCCTATAAAAACTGAGTAAGACATTAAAAATCTGGAGAATGTGACTGCAAATGGTTTTAGATAAAAAAAAAAACAAACTAACAGGCTTTTACATACCAAACCACTCCATACCTTCTAGTTCTTTTATTGTAACATCTCTCAGACTGTCTTTTCCCAGTGCAGAGGCAGCCTGTTCACAATGTCTGCGTCTTGTTGGGTACTCACTGCCAGTTAGCGAGTGCTTTACATTAGAGTTAGTAATGAGGATGACCAAGCTTGGATCTGCCAAAGGGACTGAGGTGGCTTCTAGAGACCTGACTCAAAACAAAAACAAATATGACTTATGACAAAGATTTGTTTTCTGTTTCATAAAGATAATGGACTCGAACAGTTAATGAAGACTGATTGATGTCCTCCGCCTGGATGTTTTCCTTTACCTGCAGTCAATGAGTAAAACCTGTCCCTCCCTGGCGAAAACAGACACAAACTGGTCCATAATACCACATGGTACACCAGCATGGGTGTGTTCAGCCTGCTGACATGCCAGCACTTTTTCCAGTTTTTCTCCATCATCTATGGGAAAACAGGTAAGAACAGGGCAACACATACCAAAAAAAAAGAAATATAGCAGAAACATATTTGTGCCATATTTCTTTAGGCAGAAATATGCTTCTGCCTAATGTTGAAACAACAAATCCACATTGACATTGAAACAATATTGAAAGTGATTGATAATTTACATGTTGAATCAATGTTAGGTGTTTAAACCATAACTGACAATGAATCAATGTTGAATTAATTATTATCTGAATGTGGATGGACATTTGTGTTGATTTTATATTAAACCAAAGTTAATGAATTAATACTGATGTGTGTATATTTTTTGTTCATGAATCATTTTATGTTTTTATGTTACATCATGATATACCATTAAAAGTTTCTTCAGTGATGTTAAACACACAATTTTGTTGGCAGACGATGGGTATTATGTTGTTCAAAGTTGTCTTACATTACCATATTTCCAAAAATGTGTGTACACAAACTTAAAAAATGACAACATGGCATTAATATTATGTTTAAGAGAGTGGAAAGCATAAACTGATTCAGTGTTTTTCAACACTGGTCCTCAAGGCACACTGCCCTGCAAGTCTTAGGCATTTCAATTGATGACTAATTAACAGGGTTTTACTGAATTGCAATCATCTGAATGGGATGTGTTTATGCAGAGGAACATCTAAAACCTGCAGGTTAGTTTGTCTTGAGGACCAGGCTGGAAAAACAGGATCAGACGTTGTCATGTCAATCATTAGAATTCAACCACAAAACAACATTGATTCAGTGATATCTTTTCAACAGTGGTTAATTGGCTAGAACATGTTGATTGTTTGATGGCTGATCCACCATCACAATTTTTACCTTAACTAAAAATCAACCTTTTGATCATAATTCAACATTGAATAACCATCGCTTGCTATCTGAGAAGACTGCCCTGGGAATGAAAGAGGGGGACTTTTGGGAGGGTTTAATGTGTGATTGTATCCAGAAAATCAATAAAATTTTAATTACAAAAACATTCCAGGTCTGTGCCAGAAAACCAACTAATTGAAATGTACCCTACAAACTCACTTAACTCAACAATTCTGTGACATCTATCTAGACAGAAGGATGTCAGGGAATTGCTGATGGTATGAAAATATTGTGATTGACACATAAGACATTTACTCGTATTGAGAGTATGAACATATTTAAGGCTAAATTTACAATTGTGATTTAAGTTTCTTGACCATTCCACATCCTCCAACACTCAGAAAAATATGTATGTTAGAGTCTAACCAGAACTGTCAGAATCTAACATACATATTTACTCATAGAATGACAAATTATGTTCAGTCACTTGCATTTTGTATTAGTTTCATTATCAACATAGTGTGCACTTGAACCAAATGTAATAAGCCATTGGAAGTGTGCCTTAGTAAAGCTTTGTGCTGAATATCTAAGTCTGCTGTAAAATGTCTGGAGCTTCACTTGGACTCACCTGGCTTGAGCTGCTGCAGGAAGGTGTAGAAGGCCACTTCCAGAGAGGCAGAGCTAGACAGTCCTCCACCCAGCGGGACACTGCTAGCTACCACTGCTCTGAAATTTGGGAGACCAGGAGCTGGGGCAAATAAAACCCAAAGGCAGTGCATATTTCAGCTGTGGTGCTAGACAAGATAACAGTTATGACATTCTGAAAGATCTGATGTAAATTTGTCCCTGCTTGAGTTAATATTACTGTCTTCATAAAAAAAATCCCACATAATGCAGATTCTATTTGAAGACATTTGATCAGGAAATCACTTGGTATGATTAATTTGCATTTTATTGCTGAACATAAGTATTTGATACGCTACTAACTAAATTATGGCTCTCAACGGCCAATTATTCTTTTATAAGATAGGTACATACGGCATTTGAAATGACGCGGTTTGAGGCATTGTGGCAGCACCAAGATGGTGCTGCGTGCTGTGCACTTTTGCTGTGCACAGAACTGCATGCTGCACGCTGGAGCTGTGTGGACTGTGGACAGTCCACCGGCCACCAGCCCACTAATGGAGCAGCCTACAAGGGAATCCCCTGGTATCTCCATAGGTCAGGCAGCCTCTACTTTTGAGATATTTTGATTGATTTAACTGTGGACCACAGCACAAAGCGAAACATGCCAAATTGTTGGTATACTACCTTCATTAATATATTAGTGAAAATGATCTTTGTGAGCTCCAAATGCAATGGGCCAAATCTTCCTTTAGCAGTTGAGGTTCTGCAGTAACCTTTATTCACAATCGCTCAGCATTCCACGTCCATTTTTACCAGATCGTATGTTTACCCCTGTAGTGCTGTATGACACCCTTCACATAGTTTGCCCAGCGAGGTAACCCTGGCGACAGACAGCATCCATCGCCTGTCAAGGTGAAGTCAATTCTCCGGGGTTCATCGGCGTCCTCCGCTGTGGTTACCACGGTAACTTCTTGGCCAGAGGTTGGACCTCCAACCACCACGGTCACAAAGGGAAGCGCCTGTTTCAGCACAAAAAGTTAAGATTTAACTGATTTAAGAAAGAGGTCCCTTAGTAAAAGATAGAAACTATGCAAAGTTCTTATTTCTTTTCTGTTATTGCATTAGTTCCGTCCTAAAGCTGAACGTAAGACATTTACCGGGTCTGAAGTTGTATCATTGACATAAACATGAAAAACCAACAAACAAAGACAACAGTCGCAGCTGCGTGTTTTACCATTGGAAGAACGAATCCCTGGTTATAGTCGGTGTGCTCCCCGATCAGGTTGACTCTGCCCGGAGCACATGCCGCCGCTTGGGGAGGTTCTTCCCCGAACAGCTCACCATACCGGCGGCGAGCGTCTGACAGCAGCGTCCACACGTCAGGGAAATTAGAAACCATTGATATAAAAATAAGTAGCTAAAAATTGAGCCTTAAATATTAATGGTGACAACTCATCAGCTTTCTGCCACCAGTAATTGGAGGGACTATCCTTGAACTGCGCCACACTTCCTTGCTCTGCAGCTGCGATTGGCTGAAACACGTCACATGACGCGACAGCACAGTTTACAGTTCAACGACCTTGTGACCCAAAAACACATTGATGGGGTTTCGTGTATTATTTCGTGTATTATTTCGTGTATTATGGGATTAAATTTGAATCCCATTTTGATCTTGGATCACAACGGCTTTTTAACCTCAAATTATAATGACTTTATAATTTAATTGACGTCTCTTCAAAAATTTAAACAAAGTAAACCTGAATTCTTCAGCCTCAAAACACTCAGTCCTGCTCCTGAATAAATATTTGTAAGTCTATGTGTTCTTAATGCTGATCCAGAAAAACTTATCCGGCTGGTAGCATCATGCTTCTTCATTGTCTTCAATGAGTTATTTAACCCTGTAGGTCCAGATCTCAGTTTTGATATGACATCTTCCCATCTTTATCTATTTCTCTTCTTTAAATTTTTAACTGTCCTTTGTATTTTAGAGCACCTCCATTTCAATCTTCTGTTTCATCTGTTATTTATTTTTTTGTTTCTGCTATTTATCTTGATTACACTTAATTTTTTTATGCCTTCAGTATTTCTCGTTGCTACTCATTTTTACAGAGCTGTCTGACAAGTAACTTCCAGCCACAAAGATGTAGTCTTCTTCCTTCCCTTTTTTAAATTCAAATATACTGAAATTATATCCAACAAAACACTTGTACCTCAAAGCAAAGGAAAAACTACTGATTTACTAAAATCTAAGTAGATTGAAGAATTTGTCAGTGTTTTAATTCTTCATGTAACTATAGTACTACTACTGTAGTCCATGAGCAATAAACACTGTGTCTACTGTATCTTGCAACTTTAGGTGTATTCTCACCTGATACATTTGGTCCACTTTAAACAGACCAGATTTTGTCCTAGTGCAGACTAAACAACCTGACAGCAGCATACTTTTTTAGGTGGTCTCGGTCGTATTCCGCAAAAAATACTGGTGTGGTTTGCTTCTGGTGTAAATACACAGACGTCAATGCAAAACAACTGGAGGAAATGTGCATCTGTTTGGACTTCACAAGCCACCATTACTGGCCACTATGTTAAAAATAAGCAGTGACCCACAGTGGGAATGTTGTGGGTCAGAGGGCAGCCAAATTTGCCAGTGCCGTTCCAAAGTTAATATCACAACCTCTGATGAATGACCTTCTTTTGACTTTGAAAATGGCACCGCAGTTGTAATAACAGCACGAATATAAACAACATCACTGTGTTAAACAGGACTTCCAAAGTTTGTTTGGGTCTGTGATCAGTCCCATCCCTGTCATTTCTGTTGAATGGGAGCAATGATTGTCACACATGGCTTTGTTTAGAAATTATAAGTCCACCTGCAGAAAACCACAATTTGAATCCAAACCACACTGAACTAAAAAAATGAAACCTGATCTGTCCAGACCATACAAGTAGATTTCAATTCAATTCACAACAAATGCCATCTCAAGGCACTTTACAAAAATATTATTTCAATTCAATCACACATACATTCCAATTGTACTGTTTCTTAGTTATGAAACAGCACAGTATGCTCAATTAATTTTTCAAATTGCATGGAGTCATTGACTGGCAGCATTCCCTCCTCAAGGACAAACATGCAGCAACAATCACTTGCGTTATAATGTTGACTTTCCAGCTATCCCTAATAGTGAGCATGCATGTTATGATCAGTTACTCACTATTTGAGTAGTTTACCAAATAGAGGTGCACGTCAGAGTATGCTACTCTGATGGGAGTACAATTTTGGAGTACTCTATGTGTAAACGTTTGCTCTATGGATCACTTTTTAAAAACAAAAAAATACTGCCATAAAACAATGTCTATTACAGCAGCGGTCATCCCACCCCATGACAGTAGAGCAACACGCTCTACTGTCATGAGCGTGTTGAAAATAAGGGACACTTAATTTCTGAAAGGTGGCAACCCTAGTCAGTGGGTCACAAAGTAGTATTCATTCTCTCTTAAAGTCTCACTTAGATTTTTGCTAATGGTTTTGAATAAATTATCTAAACTAAACACGTTATCAAAATTTACGGTAAATACAAACCCTAGAATTTGCAAAATATCCAACATATATTTTGCATGAAGAGACTGCTGAAGCAGAATCAGAGAATAACTGAAACCTGTAATAGAATAAATTAAGTCAGCAAAGAAGATCCAATCATTACTGCAGAATTGGAGGAGACTCACTGAGGAATCTGCCTCATTCAGTGTGGGGAGAGAAAACAGGCTGAGGGGATGAGAAAAAACTGAAAACCAGCTACAGAAAGGATGTTACTGTGCACAAGTTTTACTTTTATTTTCACTCTGACACAGTTACAATTTAGTACAGCATATCTAAGGAGAAAACATTTAATTATTTTTATATTCAGACACTTTTTACTTTGGGTATGATCTGTGTTTGAATCAGTACATGGATGAAGCACCCCACTGTCCAATACAATCTGATAGTGCTGTTAGTTCATCTGTTAGTGTTAAATTAATTCAGGCCTGATTCCTCCAGGCAGATATTGTTCCAACAGTTTTGAAGGACACTTCATCCAGTTGGGACCTGGAGTTTTCTCTTAGCATAATAATATTTAAATATTAATGCTTCTACCAGTCTGGAGGCGTTTGATTCATATTATTTGGTTTACAGTTCATAGATAATTGCTAACTGCTGGAAACCAGTGATCTAACCAGTGGAGACGTTCACTAACTCTGGGCTGAACAGGCTTCTGCTCAAATCTATCACTGTTAACCAGTTCTTGAACTGAAGGGTTCCTCTCCACATTCTGCATTGCAGCTTATGTATCAGTCAACAGGAAGGCTGGACTTTAGCTGAGCACCAGACCCTCGCTGACCGGCATGTTGATGTGAGCCGTCAGCAGAGGGGAGCTCTTCTCTTCGTGCAACACAAACACCTTGATGATGTCAGAGATGCCCTTGTCGCTGGTACACTCCACAAAGGTCTCAACGGGGTAAATAAGTCCCGGCACCAGCAGTGGGATCTTCATGTACGGGTTCCTGATCTGGTACAGGTTGTCGTCATAAAGGAAGTTGATGGCCAGGTTCATGATGGGCCGACAGGACGCTGTATTCTGGACATTCAGGGTCAGTTTAAAAGATGGGCCCAGGCCCTGGACCACAGCGTTCATCTTCAGGGGCTCTGAGAGGCTGGAGGACATAGGGGTCAGGCTGGACTCCAGAGCTTTGACATAGGCTCGGGCAGCAGCTAGCCTCGTCCGGCTCAGGTCCATGTGGAAGGTTCGGTGCATTGCCAGGCCATTCTCCCGCTCTCGCAGCGTCTGGTCCACATATAGCTTGGTTTTCTTAGGGACATTGAGGCGGACACTCTGAGCCAATGGTGGGCCAGGAGTGCTGTCCATGTCATCGAACACCGCCGTCCTTTTCAGGATCTTCACCATGAGGCCTCCCCCCTTTGTGGTCATTATAAGGGTCCCATCCTCACGGCCGTACCGACCAAAGCAGATGCTGGTGACTATGTCGGGGGTCTTGATGGTACTAAGCAGGTTCTTATCCCTGTACAGCTGGACCTGACAGTTTGCCAGGCCCACCAGGACAGCCTGAAGGCCCCTAGCGGGGAGGTCCATGGCAGCCATTGTAGTGACAGGAGCCACCAAGATGATCTTCCACAACTTCCTACCCTGAAAAAACAACCACAGATATCCAGACTGTTACTGTGATAGAATTGCTGCACTGACAGAAACAAAGAATCCAGGAGGATCACTCAAATTAGAATCTTAGCTGCTGACTGATTTAATCACTTACAATATTTCTTGTGATCAGATAACAGTTGGTTCAAAGTCTACCTTCTGTGTGAAGCCCTGTAGACTCTCATCAGTGCATCCTACAACCATGTTCTTCCCAACTCTCACCAGCCCAACAGGATGAGACGACAGCTCGATGCAGTACTTTGGTTTCTCTGATTCCCTGACCAACAGCAGGAAAAACAGCTGCATGAGTTTAGGCTCCAATGTGTTAGACGAGTTCTAGAACAAGTGAGTTTGGTCAGTTTTTTCTTACCTGCGCAGGATGTAGATGCTGCCATTGCGACATGCCACTGTGATGCGGAATTCCACATCAAACTGACCTGTGACGTCCATCATGGTGGGAACAGCGGGAAGAGACATCTTCAATCACAGAGAGATGTTTGGAGGAAAAGTTAGGTTTCAGTGCTGTCTCAAGAAGTGTTGTGAGAGAAGGCTTATGTGTCATCAGTGTATTGTTTTTATTTAAATGTAAAGGGGACAAGTATGGATTCATACTCCACAGTTCAGACTGAGCTACCTCAAAGTCAAAAAGAAATTGCAATAGCATAATGTCAAAAATTGTCAGATCAATTCAGGTCAAGTCAGTCCAGTTCAGGGGCCTTATGAGTGAAGTATGCGTATGCATGGAAAATATGCGGTGCCATATTTTATGCACAAATCGGCATGTATAAAAATGAACGTGGCAAACACACGCAAACTTTTTACCTGCCTTGAAAATGTGCGGCAGCCACGCAAATCCTCTTTGTGGACAGTAAACTACAAAGCGCAAAAACTCACCTAAATACACTGAAATCTACCTACTTAGACCAAGAAGCATCAAACCCAATGGGGTTTTTTTCTCTCACACACACAAAATAAATAAAATAAAAATAAAAGGATTTGAAAACCTCACTCAAATGGAATACAGTGAACTCTCGCTATAACGTGGTTCACCTTTCACAGTCTTGCTGCTTCGCAGAATTTTTGTGCAGTGTTTTTTTTCCCCCCACAGTGGATTGTATTCTGCATCCTGATTGGCTAAACAGTCTCTCTGCTTCTTCTCTACCTGTGGTCAATAACGTTGCGGTTTAATATGTACCCGTACGTAAAACAGCTTGCCAAATTTACGTTTGCAAATTCTCTTGCAATTTCAAGTTTCTCTAAAACCCATAATGTCGACAAAATGTTCTGCACCGACAAAGGCACCAACTGGGCCCAAAAGACAGAGGAAGATGCTAACTATCGCAGAAAAAGTTAAACTTCTGGACATGCTACTCAAACATAATCAATGGTCTGTACGTCGAAGCACATGAAATGCATGTTATCTGTAGACTAATTTCATTCTCACTGAATAAGAAAGCGGGATTGGATCAGCTCAACGCAGGTCAGGTTCGACTATGTTTAAGGTGACCGAGGTATGTAGATAATCATACATATATAAGTATCTGCACAAAGGTGTGCTGTGTAATTGTGGAGTCTTTTGGCTCTGTTGGAGAACATCGTCTCGGAGGATTCGGAGCGAGCATTTGCTCAGAAACCATATCGATCTACTGGGATGTGTTGATGGTGATTTATTAGCGTTTAGATTGCCCAGACTGATCATCCTGGAGCTATGAGCAAAACCTAAAGAAGGAGCCGTGCTTCACTGGTGCAGCTGGAACTGCTGACAGGTCAGTCTTCCTTCAGTCGAGCCATGCCTGCTTTGTGGATGTGCCTTTATGGACAGAAAGCATCTCCATTCTTTCAATGTGCAACCTATGCACATGATCCTCTATTTAGAATAAGCTTCCACATTCCTCAGTCACTGCAGAGGACTCCCTGACACGCTGTGTTTCTTTAAATCCCGGCTGAATGTTCCGTTGTTCAAACAAGCATTTTCACATGGATTTCTATTTTCTTTTTTTTTCTATTTGGAATTTTTTCTTTAAAATGTATTATTTTTAATTTCAGTGAGGTGACCTTATGTGCCCTAAAAACACCTTTTAAATAAATTACATAATTATTATAAGTAATTATACGGAAGCCTATGAAGGGAGGCCCAGACTTCCTTCTCCCCAACCACTTGGGCCAGCTCCTTCGGGGGAATCCCAAGGCGTTCCCAGGCCAGCAGAGAGACATGCAAAGGTCCAAACATTTTTTTGGAGCGCTGCACATTTCTAATTTGAATTAGCTCAACCAAGTTTAGAAGCATATAAATGTTTTCAGACCAATTTAAAAACTGGGTCAGACTAATTTCAAGTCATGTCAAGCCATTTTAGAACCAGTAGAGACCAGTTTAAACCAGCCAACTAGAGTGTACCTTGCAGAGAATGGTGAAAGCTTCAGGGTCAAGGACAAAGACGTCGCTGTTCTCTGTACCAATCACCAAACAGCTAATTCCGTCCTCATCGGCTGTGCTCTTCTTCAGAGTTCCGATGCAGGTGATGACCGTCTGAAAGAACCCAATCAATGAACATACTGGTTTCTCAGAGGTCAAACAGTTCTGGGTTCACATTAAACAGAACCAATATGAGTTAAACTCACGTGTGGACCCTATACGTGGTTTAAACTGTATTAGAAGAATTGGCGTTCTTTCAGGACTGTATGGAATCCCATACTGAATTACATGTGTTAATTACAGAAATACAGAAATGTGTGAATCTCCTGCTTTTCATTTAAACATAAAAAAAATAACTGGCTAAGAAACATTTAGTGAGAGAATCTCAGATGATACAACAAGAATAATTTAATATAAGAATCAATGAGTTACAGAGCAAGTGCCAGAGACACTGGTCCTCTTGCACCTGCTCTACTGCTGATGTAGTCCACGTCCAGTTTTGAGGAAGCAAGTACTGGTCAAACTGGTGAGGGAGCATTTTGACATGTACTGCTCCCAGTACTGCAAATTTGGCCTACATGATGAAAAAAGTAGCATTACCTGCCGCCTGATTGATTGCTGTTTGTACAGCTGAACAAACTCGTCCACCTCATCAGACTCCAGAGACAGGAACCTGAGCGATCGGACAGACAGCGGGATGTCTGCCTTCTTCCTGATACTTTCCAGCATCTCCTTCAGCATCACAGGATCGATTTGACCCTCCCTCACCTGCTGCCACACATCCTGACCAATCAGAGCACAGCAGCTGGTCACATACTCATTAAGGTCAATTTATAGTGAAAATTTTAAACTTATTGTTTCATCAACAGCCAAGGGCGCTGCTAGTAATCGTGGGCCCCGTGACAAAAAAATTTAATTGGACCCTCCTTTTGCAACTGCTGTTACAATTTCTTGAGTCTATAACCGATACAAAGCGTTACAATTTTAAAGGCTTACAACAGCTTTGCTTTCTTTGGTCCAACACTGATACTAGCACAGTATTTAGTGCTAGTGAACTTTAAATGCAAAAGTCTGCATACTGTATGCAAATAGGTTGCTTAATTTTTTTTATTATTAGTTTTAGCTTATTAAAATGTCTCTCCCCACCAGGAAAAGTGACAGGCAATGTGCAAAATATACATGAAGCATTCCAGACTTCTCAAAAATTCTATGTTGTTGTATTTTGTTCAAGCGGCAGAATATAACTAATAAAAAATGTTTTTTCCACATTTGTTAAAGTTGTCACCATGTAATGACAGTTTGCTATGAAACAGATATCTGTGAAAAGATCAATCTCCTCCACCTCATCCCTGAGCCGCTACTGCTGTCTAAACAAATGCATCATTCTGATGATGGGTCTTAGCGCTGTAAATCCACTGCTATGTGTGCTGATGGAAGATTTTATAAAGATTGTTTGAATTTCTGTGAGTAATAAATACATTGTTTTTGTTTTGTAACTGTAAAAAGAGCAGAGAGGTAGGAAAAATCCACATAGATTCCCTGGAAAGATCCTAACTTGCTTATCATTGGACACAGTATTGCTCACCTTTTTCACTGGGACAAAGGGGAGGCATTATACTGGTATTAGGGCTTTGAGCTGCTCCTGACTGACTCATCTGTTGTTAAGTGTGACAAGTTGAATATATGAATATGTTGGTAGATTTGTTCCTTCATTCATTAAATGGCAAACAGTAGCAGTAAGGTAACTATGCTAAACGGTTGATAATCTCACACAGTCTACCCACCTCTATCGGGAGAAAAACTAGGCTACAAACGGACTCTCTTATATATTTCTCTCTCTATCCAGAGGCACCGCCAGGAATCTTGGGCCCCAGGACAAAAAATTAAATTGGGCCTCCCCTGCACAGCATGAGTCTATGTGGCCTATCAAAAGAGTCAGAATTTGCAACGGCCTTGCTTTCTTTGTTGTAATACTGATACTAGCACAATATTCACTGTTAGTGAATTTTACATGAAACGGCCTGTATACAATATGCAAGTAGGTTGCTTAAATCTTTTCTATCAGTTTTAGATTACTGAAATGTTTCTCCCCATGTGGAACAGTCATAGGTAACGTGTAAAATATACATGAAGCAATTCAGATTTCTCATAAAATGCTACATAGTTGCATTTTATTCAAGCTGCAGTATTTAATAAAAAAATATGTTACAAGACAGATAATCTGAAAAAAAATCTATCTCCTCCACCTTCTCCCTGAACTACTATTACAGGCTAAATGTTCTGGCCAAAAACAACCAATCAACACCAGGAGAAGGGTCTTAGTGCTGTCAATCAACCTCATTTACTCACTACTAAATGTGCTAAGTTGCGAAACTTATCACTAGCTACAGCAAGGGCAGGGAGGGAGCAGCCACACGAGATTGTGATTTACTTCACTAACACCCACCTCCTGCCTCTGATTGGTTGATCCTAGATAGCACTGGGAGAAGGCAAATGAAATAATTTTTTTTACAGATTCCATCTCATGCCATAGTGTCACAACATAATGACAATTTTTACAAACTATGTAAAAAATGATTTTCTTTTTTAGAAAAGTTACATACTGCAGCTTTAATTTCACTTAGGAGAGAACAGGCCAGGAGGGACATGGGCTGCTGCTGACTCATCTGGTAAGAGTGGTAGAGGGTACAGGGGGAAGTTAAATATATGAATATGTTGGTAATTTATTTCTTTGTTCATTGAATGCTAGCAAAATGGAGGCAAACAATAGTCTGTAGCTAAGCTAACTATGCTAAATGGTTGATAATCTCACACAGTCTACTCACCTCTGTTGGAGAAAAACTGAGTTACAAATTGGGACTCTTGTCTTTTTCTCTCTCAATATCCATATTTTTGAAAACCTGACTTTAGAATTTTCCTTGGCAGCATAGTAACGGCCAAAGTTGTTCTTGTTTTCTACTGACTGCTGCTGAACATCGTCACCATCAAGTGCGCTAAGCAGATCCAGGGGCGGGAGGGTCCAGTGCAAATATGGATGTGTGCTTTTTGGTCTGGGAGTGGTCTTGTAGGTCTTTTAACAATTTTAGAAAACACAAAATGATTAATTTTATAATTGACAGGGCCCAAATTTTTTTTGTTATTTCTATGAACAACAACTAAAAATTTGTGGAAAGCCTCTTGTCAGTCAGAGGCCCTTGGCATTGTCCTAACCTTTCCCACCTATATGGTGCCCCTGTCAAAAGCACTAAATTCCTATCTTGAAAGATAAACTCAGCAGAAATGTAATTAAAAGTAATTATTATATAGAAATTAAAAATAAACCATTGCATTATGTTCATCAGTATGCTGTGACCCAGCTTCTCTGTGATCCTGACTCGCTCCCTGTGGATGTAACAGAGGCCACAACCACCTGCTCCAGTGGATTGATGTCCAGGCTCGGAAGTGTGAACTTGAAGTATGGCCGCAGGTTCTTGTAGACATAGATGCATGGTCCAGAGGCCACGGCCACGGCGGGGATACGGGGCTCATGGAGGTCCATGAAAAAGGCGACCAGGCCAGCAGGTAGGTCCAGCAGGCTATTCTCACTTATGAGTGCCGTGCCACGGTAGACCTTAAGCTTCATGCCTGATGAGCCGGTGCCCAGGTCCCCGACCACGAGTCGGTTCTCCCTGTCCCCGCTAAGATCTGCCAGGTCTATGCAGGACGAGAAGGTGTAGAGACCAGCCACAGGGTCGTAGTGGGCATCCAGCCACTTACCCCCATCCCCACTGGAATCCACAGAAGACATAACCACGGGACAGGAGATGGGAGGATTTGCAGAGCTGAACAGGTCAGACCTGCAGGAATACAGAAAGTAGATCAGAGTCATCTGAATAAGAAAGGAGCAAATCAGGATCAAAGCAGATCCAGTCAAATTCAGAGGACACAAGATCCCAACATGATGGAAATGGATTTCATCCATCAGGATCAGAAAGGGTCCCATAAGGATCAGAGATCTTATCAGGGTGAAAGATGAAACCATCAAGATCAAACTGTCGGTGGGTTAAATGTCTGTTGTTCAAGTCAAGACATGCCAAACCTTGCAGAAGTATCTACCTTCCTTCACGTTTCCTCATTTTGTCCTGCTCTAATCATAAACCTTGATGTATTTTACTAGGATTTGATGTGAAGACCAACAAAATTAAATACATAACAGTGAAATGAAAGGAAAATGAATAATTAGTGTTCCAAGTTTTTTCCAAACAAAAATCTGAAAATGCATTAAAATATATGCCCCTTAATTCTGACGGTCTTAATAAATTCTTGTGCAGCCAGTTTACAAGTAATGCCAACATCAAACAGAATTCACCAGAAAGTTATTCAACTTTATAATAAATCCAGCACTTTTCTGAAGACATCACAGGTTTGTGCCTTAACAAGAGAAGGAGCCAAGACACCCTGATGGAGCTGTAGAAATCCACAGCTCAGGTGGGAAAATCCCTCAACAGGGCAACTATTAATAATTGAATTGACCTTACTGTTTGTGGGATACGAGACACATGGGGATAATTTATCTTTTTTTTTCTTGTGAGCAAATAATAGGAAGCCAGTGAGTGGCAGTGTGTAGAGTAACTATATCCAGATGAAGTAGTTTATAACCCTTCAACATTCAAGAAAACATTTTCTGAAAGCGATCTCAGAGGTAACCAATGACCATGAGGTGGTTCTTATCAAAACTCGGTGGCATAAAAGCAAAAGTAACTGGATCCTTGATGTAAATAACCCCGAATTAAGCTCCTTATTTGTTACATCACCTTTAGGGCGCTTATTGCCTTTACTTTATTTTATTTGTATTGTTATGTGGTTGACTTCAGGTCTTGTGGGAAATTCTGTTCCTCTGTGAAAATCTGTTTCCCCTGTGTCGGTGAGCGTGCACTGCAGCCGAGAGGGTGAGCAGATCATTTTCACGGCGCTTCTGATCGATTTCTCTGTAAAACAACTCATATAATCATGTCAAGGTTGGAACATTCAGTTTAACCGGCACCCAAAAAATAAAAATAAAAAAATAAATAAATTAGGTCTTGACTTCTTACACCGTTATGTGTTGTTTTTTAATCACCAAGAGAATCTGTCTTTTTTCAACTTCTGTCACGTAAACCTGACAAATAAAAGTCAGTTACCAAACACGGGTTTCCAACACATTGTGTGTATTTATAATTTTTTATTGCTGATATAAGAGGACGGAAGCTATCTGATAGAAGGGCACAATTAAGACTTTCTTAAAAATATAGAGTGTAGGCTTTCTGGAAAATACTGTTCGAATAAAAAATGACAGATTAATACATAAAAGAACTTTCTAGTTGTTAATATTTGGCAGCCCAATCTTACTATCATCCATAACAATCATTGAGATTTTGAAAACATTTGCTCTCTATTTGCCAAAGTGAAATACCACCTGCCACCTGAAATAATCTGTTTCCCCTCCCTAACATGGTAACAAATTAATTTACCAGCAAGTCTTTAACTGTGTTTATTACTCTCATCATGAACAATAAATCCTGTATATTTGGTAATATTTGCTCTTTATTTGCCAAAGATATCAGGGGGAACCAAATATTTTAGCCACCTGAAATAATTTTCTTTCCCATCCCCTATAACAGGGCCGTGCAAAGACCTTTGGAGGGGCAGGGACTCAAAGTTAAAAAAGGGCACATTGAACAAGATCTTAAAACACCGTAGCAACAACTCATATTAATCCAGAATTTAATTGGATTCTACTATATCTTTGCCGTCATGCGGGGACAATGCAAAGCAAATGTAATATATTTTCCCCAACATGTTGCCGTTTCTACTGTTGACTGTCCTGGAGGGCTGAGTTGATCTGAGACTGTACCTGTTAAACAGACCAGAGGAGAGAAGGTCAAAGGTTATGAAGTTATGAAATAAGCAAATTTCCTGCCATTTTACTAATTAAGCCCTAATAATATCTATTTAACCTCAACAACAACTTGGCTGTAGACTGCTTTATAGATCAAAAAGCTCAAAGGGGTTTAACTCTATATAATTGTTTGATGTTAGCATCTCTGAGATCTAGAATTGTAAGACTGGGATATCAAGGCAAAGAAAACTCAGTAGCTGCTGGGAGGGGCCCCAAGAAATGGTTTAATTGTAACACAGATCATATATCTAAACCTGTAGCACCCATTCATAGAGAATGACAATGTTATTACATTTTATTTAATGCATTCAGCTGAGAAAAAAAGTACAATTAGGAAGTTTATTTTGTGAAAGTTTAAAGAATCATCTTGATAGTTTGATTGTTGTGTTACCATGGCTACAATATGGTGTAATCTTAGTGTTTGAATTGGGTTTGTTCACAAATACATCACAGCAAATAACCAATAATCAGTGATTGATTTTAAACTCATCCTCAATGACTCAATCAAGCTGTGTAATTATTTCAGTATGTTTTTGAAGAAATCTACTTGTTCCTAATGTTATAAATAGAAACGATACAATGCAGAGCAAGAACTGAGGTTATTTGATCAACCTCAAGCAAAATTGTCATGTTCTAAAATGAAGTATTGATCTAACAACTGTACAAATGTCCTTATTATCAGCAAGTTATGGATTTTCGTTCATGTATTTTATCAACAATTAGCACTTGTTCTATATCTGGATCTGCAATGACATGTTATTTTTTTGATACCACAATAGCAACAGTGTTCAATATCTTTTATACTAAGTTACTGATGTATAACATAAGGCTATATTCAATCTGAAAGTTTGTTTTAAAAGTTTGGTAATTGTAATGGCCATTAGAATAACTAATAACATGGTCATCCAGGTAAATCCCAATAGCATTGTTTTTTGTTTTTTTTTTGTTATTGGGATTTGCAAAAATATTCCCAATAGCAAAATAGATACATATTGCAAATAAAATATTTGCAATATGTTGCGAATAAAATGTTATTTTACCCAATACCTTTCTGTTTTTAATATGTTGATTAAGTTCATTTTTTATTTAAACAGCCTAAAAGCTATAATATAATCTCTAGAATAATATTCATTTTGCTATAAATTAAATATTTACACGTGGTTCTCATATACCAAATTTAAGGATGTCATCAGGTAATTTGATCAAGCAGTATATTTCACTTTACAGCATGACAGAACAAAAAAATAATGAATTAACTGTAAAAATATGAAAAGGATGGAATCAGAATTCCAGAAACTGGCACACATGAGCTCAGTAAGATGGCAAAATGAAATGTATGTCTTTTAAGCATGTCATTTAGAATAGTTAAAGATACAATTTCAGAATTGCAAATGGTCTCTCACTGATGGAATGATATCTGGGTATCTAATTTGTACACTATTCTGTCTCATAAGTGCAGGTATTCAACAAGTCAAATTATGTTTAATATGTGTTATAATTACAGAAGTGGCTTTGTATAAGATATCATCATCTGTATTGTAATGACACAAGTAGAATATCAACTACAAAGTTGATATACAAAAGGCAGTGGGTCCTGTCATGGTAAAAATTACAATAAGGTCACATCTGGTAGTCATGTCATATGAAATGTTTGGGAACTCTCAACAAAAGAACTATTTGGGTTACAAGTACGAGGTTGGAAAGTTGTTTTCCACAGCTGTGTCAGGACCAGACCGTCTCACCCCTTGTTTTTTATTCCTTATCATTGTATAAAAACTTACTTGTTGTCTCTGCCTGGTAGAGCTTGGAGAGCTTTGTGAGCTTTGCATCCAGACTGGCTTGATTATTGATTGTCTTATGAGCTGTCTGTATTGTGCACAATATCTGAATAAACCTGATTGAGTGATTCTACCTGAATAGTGCTTGGAAATAGTTTTTTTTCCCACGATAGGTCCTCACATGGGTTCTGTAAACAGTGATACATGTTTACAGAAATGCTTTGTAGTTTAAATGTTAAAATGTTGGCTTCATTTAGGGTTTCCAAGTCTACTCCTCCAGAGATACTTTCTTGCAACTCATGATGGATCCCTTCTCCAGCACACCTGACTCAAAAGACGGCATCCCGTCATCGGCATGTCAGGTAGCTTTCTTGAGGCCTAATGGTGAGCCATTCATTTGATTCAGATGTGTGGGAGAACACCTCAAACCTGCAGAATAGTTGCTCTTGAAGGTCGGACTTGCTTAGTTATAAGTAGTTTGCAGAGCCATGCAAGGCTTAAATATACTGGAGCCAGTGCTACCAGCAATGAATGCTAAGAAAAGAGGTGGCATACAATGTAGAACTAGTCAGTTTATACAGTTGAAACTTGATATTAACATGCACTGACAAAAAGATATGTACAGATGGTTTTGTCACTGTCATAAGTTAAATTAGAACACACTTTTCTTATTTTTGCTTACTTAAGAGTTACCAACACCCTTCAAGGTCAGACTAAAGAAGAAAGACATCAGAATCTAAAAAAAGAATCTAAAAACCTTCTTTCTTCTCAACCTTAGAAGAAAGAATAAGTCTGACCTTGACTGATTAAAAGAAACGTTAGAAGTTTCTTCTAAACTTCTAAAGTTATTTAGAAGACGACTGACATATACAGCTAGCCTTAATTTCATTGTGAAACATTCAAACAGAAGAACAATAACATAAACACACCAAATCCTTATGGGACAATTCCAGCAATCAACAGCTGTTACATCCTCTATTCATCTGTGTGATTTAATATTGTGAATCGTTTATCCCCATAACCGCGTAAACTATTAAACATGCTAACAACTAGCCATAACCGTTCGGCTTTAGACACGAAAATGTCTCATTTGATTTACTCAACTTTTGTTCTTCCATTAATGGATGCTTCGGGGACCCTGTGGCACATAAAAAGTCTCTTAAATCAGACATCTTTCTCCAGAACGATTGCTGTCCGCAACAAATGCCGTCTGTGGTTCTGAAGTTGTTTGCCTGCTGGCACCCATCAGCCAAAATTCAGATTTTTTCCTCTGAATTCTAAAAATAGTTTCTGTGCCACTGAAGAAAATAATTCCTAGTTGTTGTTTTTTTTTTTTAGAAAAATGTCAGATTTTTTCCCCCAGTGGCCCTAATTGTCTTCCGTAGTTCCCCTACATTACATGGTAACAAATTAATTTACTATCAGCTATCTTCGATACTATTATATCAGCAATGACAAAGCATAAATACCTAACGTGTTGGAAATCCCTGTATGGTAACGGACAAGTGACAAAAGTTGGAAAAAGACCGGTTGTCTTGGCGAAAAACAACACAAAACGGTATAACAAGACCTCCACGTGAGACCTCGTTTATTTATTTATTTTTCAATTTTGTTAGCTGCCGATTAAACTGAACGTTACAACTTTGACATGAGTTGTTTACAAAGCGCCGTGAAAATGGTCTGCTCTGCGCTCCCGACACAGGGGAAACAAACTTTCACAGGGGAACAGAATTTCGCACAAGACCTCTTTTTGATTTGATGCTTCTATTTTGTCAAGACAACTTCCGCTCACTGTATGTATTATAGAACGGCAGCCACAGAAAGCAACGGAACAAGTTGCAACAGTGTAAAGTCTATCTTATTATTAGCAGCCCCTTCATAGAGGTTTATTTCCAATAAACTTCACTGTTCATCAGTGAAGCCACAAATCCTTCATTCGAACTTCGTTCAAATCTTCATTCATTCATTCATTGTACACTACACTTGATATATACGTGTTTTTAAAATAATGCACTCATCATTGCAGTTCTGAATAATTAGCCACCAATTATCCACAAGTCAGCTGCTTTTAAACAGGTTCCGATCAGAATTAAAGTCAATATGTCGGTTTCAGTCAATCAAGATTTCTTGTTGATGATTAACATACCCTCACGGTCACCAGGGAGACAGCACTCAGCTTCTCTCTATTGTTTCCAGCTCGTACTTCTTGTTTCCTTGAATTTTCTTGACCCTGCTTCGATTATCAACGTTACAGACGGTTTCGATGGTTGCGTTAATCCAGTTTGGGGATTAATACTGAGCTGGACGTTGCTTTAATCCACCAAAATCCGGTACCTCCTCCTTCAGCTGTTGTCCTTAGGTGATGACGTCAGTCTTCTCCGCCGGTGTTTCGTTTCCGACCTCGCTCCCGAATATTAACATTCATGGAAAAAGCCTACATAACCTTATCTTAAAGCAGAAAGTATGGCGGCCACCGTAAGAAAGGTTTACAGTATTTAATTATGCCGCATGAACTGATCAGTGCAATATTATGAGGTAATTCAAAACATTTTGCGAGGCAACGCAAAAGAAAAAAATTCCCCATGTCCTCTGGAGGGCTCCGTAAGATACTAACCAATAGCAAGAGACTGTTTAGACCCATCATTTTCCTCTCCATATATCCTATAAATTGTATCTCTGCATGAATTATTGAAGAAGAATGTTTGAATTTTGTGTTCGAGGTGGCCATTTGTCCAATTGATTATCTAGAATCATATTAAAATCTCCTCCTATAATAATTGTATCAGGAAATTTATTTAGACCATCAATTAAATGATTTTTTTTATTAGAGAAAGAAGTAAATAAATATCAATAGTAATTAATAGTAATCAAAATTTGATTACAATATGATAATATCATGAACACAAAGTGTCCCTAAGAACCACACTTATCAAAAGGACGTCGCCATCAAATTTGTTGGTTAAGGTAAGTATGCCAGCTGAATGCTGGCTACCATGTGATGAATTTATACTATCACCTCCCCCATTGACTTTTACAGAAATTTATGTCGTCACTAGTGGAATGTAATTCTTGAAAGAAAAAAAGATCTGCTTTTAGCTGTTTGGAAAAAAGAAATAAAGCTTTTTGTTTTGTGGCCATTTTTTTAGCCCCCTGTTATTGAGAGGATAAAAACACTAGACTCAGACCAAAACTGAAATGACCCAGCTTTCTACTAGGATGTAAACGCACCGCACAAATCTGGGAGCTCCTGAAGCTTGAAATGAGTCTCAAAGATCCTCGTGCACTGCTAACCAGATCTGTGCGTAAATGCAGTTTTGTGTGTGTGTGTGTGTGTGGGGGGGGGTGTACCAAGTGACTTGAGCACACTTTTTCAACATTTGTAGAAGACGGTTTATTTTATTTTTGAGGTGTACAAATCCAGTATTACACATGCACAGATATTTTTGTCTGTGCATGTGTAATACACAGACAAACACACAAGTGTTTTTATCTGCACTTGTGTGCAGATAAAAACACACACATATATTTTTACACACGTACAAATATTTTTACACATGCACAAATACTTTTACAAACGCACAGATATTTAGACTATTTTCACTCCATACAAATCTGTGCATATGTTATCTGAGTTGTAGAGCGGCAGGAAGAGCTCTGTGCGCTGCGCTCTGACACCAAACGCAGAACCTGGATGATGGGGCAGGAGGATGGGAGGTCTAAAATCCTATTTATAGTTTTCCAGACAATACTGGAACACACAAAAACATGCAAAAATTACTAAAGTTTTTTTTTTTTTTTTTGTACTGTTGTAACTTTTAAACAATCTCTCCTTCAGTTCAACCACATAAGTGGAGACACACTGTTGATGTTACCACTATAAAATAACTTGCAATTAAGTATTGGCAAAGATCAATGTAATTTTCACAGGTGGTGGAGCACTATCGGTTGCAGCTGTTGGAAATAACTAAAAAGTTACTTTTAATGTAACTTAGTTACTTTCCAAACCAAGTAATCAGTAATCTAAGTTACTTTTTGTAGGAGTAATCAGTAATTTGATTAAAGTTACTTTTTCAAAGTAACTATGCCATCACTGATTCTGATTTAGTAATCTAATTATATTAGTTGTGTTACCATCCTCATGCCAGTAGCAGGCCTGAAAAGAAAATCTGCTTCCACTAAGAAGCAGATTTAGAAGTACACAGACAGCTACAGAATTTCTTAAAAACTGTGAGTTGCGCTGAGGTAAATAAAAGAGAGTAGTTCAAATACATGCTGAGAGTGAATCTCCTTCCTAAAGGTGAAAATATATAATTTCAAAAGAAAATAAAAACGGAAGGCCACCGATAATATGGGAAATAGCGCCCCCTTCACTTCCGAAATGCAACGGTCCCATTTCCAAATATGGTATGAGAGTGACAGTGGTCCGTCCCCCTTCCTGTTTGCTGCAGTGAGGTCCTTCTCATATACTTCAAGTTTAAGTATTATTTAACTTTATTTTGGAACCACAAATTTTGTGCTTAATGTATTTTAAATGTAATTAAATTGCAGAAAATCACAATTTGAAGTGTACTAAGTGTACTATTATGGGCATTTTTGGAACAACTAAAGGTGTAAGTATTGAACAAGGAGAAAAAACATGACTAAATAAAAAATCAAAAGCAAAAATGAACATAACCCTTGCGTTTTTATTTTCAAAATTAAATTCTGATATAATTGAGAGAAGTATGATTGCATTAAAAAATTTTTAATTTTTTATGATTTTAAAAAATTAACAAGATAACCATTTTTAATATTTATTTAATACTTAATATTTTAATGATATTAATATTTTAATAGAACAACATTTAAGAATGTAAAATTTGGCCATTATTATTTATCAATACAGACACCGACCATTGGATAAAGACTACAGTCACCTGGCTGAGGGAATTGGTTTTTCCCAAGAGCTGTGAAATCCATCGTCCCCCCTGCAGACACTCACACCCATTCGCTGCATAACTGATTGAGACTTTTCTGAATCTAGAAGTCAAGTGAAGAGGCAGCTGGAGAGACTGAACCAGTACAAGGCTGCAGTGATGATGGTGTCAGCCCCAGAGTCTTGAGCAGAGCAGCTCTACAGGATTCTGCAGATTCTGCAACACCACTCAACTTCAGCCTGACCCATAGAGAAGGTTCCACTGTTATGGAAAACATCCTGCTTGATTCTGGTATCAAAGAAAACTCACCCCACAGTCATCAGTCATCAACTACTATGGACCTAATGCTCTGACATCATGGAAAGATTCCTGTTGGCCAATGAATAAGCAGACAAGCTTATTCATGGCTGTCTGCCATCATTCAGCAGCCAAGCTTATTCAAGATAGTTGGTCAGCAACACAGGAGCACCACAGAGCACTGTACTCTCATCATTCATTTTCACTCCGTACACTTCAGACTTCCAACATAAGTCCAGATTTCTGTCATCTACAGAAATACTTGGATGATTGTGCAGTTGTCAAGTATCTTCAGTCAGTCTTCTTCAGATTTGCTGTAATGCAGACCGCTACAAGAGATCTTTGCTACCAAAGATCTTTGCTAGCAAAGTTATTATCTTTAATAACTCTTTGATACTCAATTAATGAGCTACAATAATATTTAATTTCCCTTTGAGATTAATAAAGTAGGGTATTTTTAAATTAATTGAACTTTAATTAATATGTAATATGCCTTGTTATTTTATTTTTCTATCTATCACTGAGGATACCACAGTAATTTTATTATGTTCTGTTCTGAAATATAATGTCAAAAGAATCTGTCCGATGAAAGATCCGTTTTTCCAAGACGTGAAATCTCGCGAGACTTAGAACTATGGCGCTCAGGAGTTGAGTGACGTCTCTTTCGGGGATTGGTCCTTTTGTTGCAGTTTAAACGTTGACCGCGCAGCTGTTAAAAACAGGTTGGCTATTGGAACAAAAAAACTGATCGTAAATTTTTTTTCAGGTTTATTTTTCTTTTGGTATTTGTTATTATTTATTTTATGAGCTATTTGAAGCATCTGGGAATCTCTGGGATGTTTTTCTGGCCTTCTGTTTACGGGTAATTTAAAACCTTAACAGAACTCAGCTGAAATTTCGTCCAATTTTAAATGTCTACAATTGACCTCCCAGCTGATACAGCTCTGGATCTGCATCAGATGGTTTAAATCTTCACCTATCGGGTGTTACCCTAACGTCTGTTTCGTTTCCAGATTTTGTTTTCTGAGTGATTATGTGAACGGATTTCCCTTCTCTCAGGAGCGAGGAGTGATTGTTCGCAAAAAATGATGGAGTCATGTTTTACTGGGATACCGAAGAGAGTCGGACCAGTGGAGGTGGAGGACATCAAAAGAAACCTGCTGGGTGAATTGGAGGCTGTGGAACCACAGGTAGGTCCACAAGGCTTTCTGTGGTGATGAAGAGGAGGCTAATGATGACGAAGATTGGTGAAAATCACATTTCTCCTGGTTGAAAACGTTCATTCATAGACGGAGAACCTACACGTGTACCTTAGAGTTCGGCCTTTTACTGCAGCTGAAAGAGACAGCGGAGAGTCCAAGGTAAGCACAGAAAACTACTGTCTGATTTACCAACACCAGGCTTATTTAAAAGTGATGAATTGATTTTGAACTATTTTATCAAGATCACAAATTTTATAATAAGTGAAATAATTTGCTGATGAGCTGGAACAGCATTTTACTGTCCCATCCGGCTCTGACATAAAACAGTCAGTGTGTTTGCCTAGTGATGACCTGAGGTCTGTGCACAAGCTTGACTTTAGCAGCTGTGTTTTCTGCTCTAGGACTGTGTGACCATTGAGGGTTCCAACTCTGTGGTTATCAGGGCTCCCAGGTTCTGTCAGCCGAATCGGCAGGGCGACAAGTCTCTCCCTCAGACGGCTCAGAGGTTCACCTTCACACAGGTACCCATGATGTCCCTGTGCAGTGGGGTCAGGAGGTGTTTTGTGTTCTTAATGTTGTCTTGTTTAGGTGTTTGGCCCCGAAGCCAGTCAGAAGACTGTGTTTGAAGGTTCAGTTCGTGGTTTGGTCCAGGATGCTCTGCAGGGAGGAAACTGTCTAGTGTTCACTTATGGAGTCACCAATGCTGGAAAAACCTTCACCTTCCTCGGTGAGCAACAGATTAAGACACATCTGTGTGTGCGTCTCACATAGGGGTGCACCAATTTATAGGCCAGCCGATTTATCGGTGCCAATTTTCTTAATTTAAGGAGATCGGTGATCAGCTGATTTTTACAATGAAGCCAATCTTATCCACTGATCTTATCTAGCTTGGCAAATGTGTAAGAATCAACCACTGCCCTCTTTTGCTCTCTGGTCTGAAAGGTTTGACTTACAGACCAGCCCTCCAAGTTATGTCTGCATGTTTACAATTAACAATGGTGACCCCACTGTTGCCAACTCAACAACTTTCTTGGTATATTGAGCAACATTTCAGACAAAAAGTAATTGGTATCGGCCAAAATTGGAATCAGCAGATTAAACTTTTTAAAAGATTGCTAATATGCAATCGGCCAGAAAACTTCAATCGGTGCGCTCGTAGTCTCACCCTCTCACCATGTGTCTGTCTCTTAGGGCCAGACCACAACTCTGGGCTGCTTCCCAGGTCTCTATCGGTCATCTTTAACAGCATAAAGGGTAATCTGTACAGCCGCAGTGATCTGAAGCCTCAGCGGTGCAGAGACTTCAGCAGACTAACCCCTGAACAGCAGGCAGCAGAGATCAGCACCAAGAAGAATCTGCTGAGGCTGCTGAAAGAGGTTAGACATGACTTATTTCATCATGACTCAGACTAAGCTGTAGGTTTGCTCAAGATGTGGTCATGTCTTTTGTCTACAGAGCGACAAGAGTCTGACGACTGGGAAATCAGCTTCACTTGAAGGTCAGTGTTTGAAACATATTTTGAATTATTCTACCGAAACCTTGACTTCAAGGTTTCTTCTGGTGCCATGAAACAGCTACAGTAACCAGAGAGACTCTGCAGTTTTTTAAATGTATCTGTTACCTCATCTTGTGGAAGTGAAGTCACATCTGTTTCAGAGCCAGCAGAGTGTAACCTGTTTGTGTTTTTGTGTCCAGGCTCCTCCGTCAGCAGCGATGGCAGCATGAGCAGCATTGCTGAGGCAGACTCCTTCTGTCTGGACATTCCATCAACTGTTCGCTTTTCTGTTTGGGTTTCATTCTGTGAAATCTACAATGAGAACATCCACGATCTACTGGAACAGGTAGCAAACTGATGTTAAGCTCATACGTCACTGTAAAGTACACAAAGAAGCTGAGAAAGAAGAAGTTGAGAAAATGACTAAACTCTTCCCAATGAAAACAACAAATTCAGCATCTGATTAAAGTCATATTCAGGCTTTCAGTGTGATTAGGTTGCTGCTCTGCCTTCCAGTTTCCTTCCTAACTTCTGCTTTTGCATCTGTTGCATTATCTCTGTGTGAAATGTAATCTCAAGATCGATGAAATATTTAAGTATATATACTATGTTTCCAATATGTTATATTTATGTCTTGAATATTGTAATATTCTATCTCATGGGGAAATTTTTCTGCACACACGTTTGTCTGAACGTGTGTGCACATAATTGATGATGTCATTGTGTGCACCTGTTTTTTTATTTGACAGGTGCAATGACGTATCAGCACATTTAATCAATCATAACTCGCTAAATACTAAACAGATTTTCAATATTTCTTTGCTCTAAATGTTATTCAAACAGCTATCACAGCTATATTTATAACAAAATTATTTTTTTAAAGTATTTTTGAATTGAGATTCAGCAGATTCAGCAACTAAGATTCATCCGTGTGATGCAATGAGTTCGTCTCTCCTTTAAGACATTTCCCTCTTCTTCCTCATATCATTGTCTTTATGAAACCTTCAAAACAAAAACAGAAGCTATCTTACTTTACACAGAGTGAAAGAATTACAAATTCTTAATTAGGCTTCATAGTGGGTGCTGAACCCCGGTATTACACCTATTGTAGCTAATATTAGTTGGCATTTTGCCAGTGGACATAAATACTGGCAAAATGCCAACATGGTAATATTCTATTCACAAAATATAAACGGTAGTATGTCCATCTTTCTTGTGAAATGTTATCCCCGAGATCTCACGTCAACAGTCCGTCGATATGAACAAAAATATTCTGCAGTGCTGAGGCTTCTCCTGCAATAAATAGTAGCCACACAGGCACACCTGAAGGAAACGAACACAACCAGCACAACACTTCCATTCTATTGGCGGAGAGGTTTCTAGGCGACTGTGCCAAAAAGACAGTTCCATGTTTCGTAAGCAAGCAGAGAGCCCGAGCAGAGACTAAGCGTGAGCGCAAGGAGAAGTTTTGAGAAGAAAACTTGTAAAATGAAGTTTTCTGCTTCATTTTGCTTTCAAAATGAAAATGTAAGCAAAAGTATTACAAGTTTTCAGAACAAAAGATAAAATCTTGTTTTCATCTGAAATTTGTGCTCTTGGCTTATGTCAGAAAAATTCCCCCATACTTCCTTTATTTGGCCAGATTGACTGACTCAAACTGCTTTTAATGTCCACATGTGGAAATTGTGTTCTAATTGATGCCAGCATTGCAATTTTCAACAGTATAATTCGAATTAAATATCTTCTAGAGTTTGTGTGGCCCTAGATCTGTAAAGGAATACGTTTCTGTCTGGGGTTCATGACTTGGTTTAAATATTTCACATTTTTTCATGCTGTTTTAATGTGTGTGGAGACCAGACTGAGACAATTTGAATTTCCAGATTGTGATGTCCTCCCAAAGTTTGGCTTAGGATCTGGATACAATTGGGGGAAAAAGCATTTTATATTCTAAGTGTTAGTAGAGATTAAAAATAATGCTTACAAATTAAACGTACATTTACTGTTATTTATGTTTGCTATTGTACTCTAATTTATTGTAATTCCTGTCTGCTCAACCAGTTTGGGTCACCAGTCTCCTCCACATTTTTGTTTTGTGATTAGAACATAATTGATGATGTCATTGTGTGTGACGTTCAGGTTCCCAGCGGACAACACAAGAGGAAGGTACTACGTCTGTCCCAGGATGTTAAAGGGAACTCTTTCATAAAAGGTATTAATGATTCAAGATAAACGTTGAATCTGATGATCCAGATGCTGATGTTTTCATTCTATAATTTATCAACACAGATGGATTAATCTGATAGACTATTTAATTAGTGAATACATAATTTGGGATCTTAGCTATGTTCAATTTAAATGTTAAATAAAAATCCTGAAAGGGAAGAAGAATCCTTATAATCCCCTCAGCACAGCATGATGAATAGTTTGCAGGAGTTCTGAGCTGGAAGTTGGTTACAGGCAAACATGCTGACTTTCTGGAGAGCTCACAACTCTGGTTAAATCTTCCAGGTTTTCTCTTTACTCCTGCTTTCAGTTAGGAATAAAGATGACACACAAACTTTTATTGATAACCTCCCACACCCCTGCACAGCATTCTTTTGTATTTGAAGCTGTGGTTTGGTCAGTGTTCCAGTGCTAACCGCTGCTTTCTGTGCAGACCTGCGTTGGATCCAGGTGAACAGCTCAGAGGAGGCGTACAAAGTAATGAAGATCGGGAAGAGGAACCAGAGTCTATCTTCTACCAGACTGAACCATCTGTCTAGCAGAAGGTCAGCGTGACTCCAGTGTTTACTGCACCATGCATAGATGTGAATGCTGACCTGGAGCATTTATTGTTTCTGCAGCCACAGCATCTTCTCCATCAGGATCCTCCGGATTGATGATGTTGGAGTTCCCAGAGTCCTCGGCATCAGCGAGTGAGTCGTCCTCCCTTCGCTCTGTTCCAGAGGTATTGCTCCCGGTTTGACTTGTGTTCCTTATTCAGGCTGGCTCTTTGCGACCTGGCTGGCTCGGAACGCTGTTCTCGCACCCACAACATCGGAGCACGCCTAAAAGAGGCAGGAAATATCAACAGCTCCCTGCTGACGCTAGGGAAGTGCATCAACGCCATGAAGCTCAACCAGAATGCCAAGTACGATCCTAGTATTTAATGCTGTTCTGATGTCACTGCACTGCAGCACAGCAGCTTCAGTCTGACATTTCCATGCAGGTTCCAGCATCATGTTCCCTTCAGGGAGTCAAAACTCACCCACTTCCTGCAGTTCTTCTTCTGTGTTTCTGGCCGCGTGTCCATGGTGGTTAACATAAACCAGAACTCCTCCTGTTTTGACGAGACGCTCAACGTCCTCAAGTTCTCCGCCCTGGCTCAGAAGGTGCCACTTCCACTACTGCACACCCCCTTCATACAATACAAACAAGTTGCTGTCATCTGCAACTTGTCATATGATCTTATTAGGATTCTTTATAATAATAATACATAATAATAATACTACTGCTAGTAATAATAAAAATGCCAAGACATAGTATAACATTACCATGGTGTGGCACTAAGGTAATGTTTCAAGGAATGACTCTTCATCAGAATAATTAGCTTTATATATTTTTATATCTTTCTATGTGGTTTAGATTTGTAGTTGTATTTTAGATCGACTATCCTATTGTTTTTTTTGACATAACTTGAATTTCTTTAGATGGTGCTCCCACAACCTCCACATGTTTAAGACACATGTGCATTGTCTGAGCAGCACTTCCCCTCCTTGTCCAGGTGGTGATGGTTACCTCCCAGCCCCTTGCCCTGGACAACAGCGCCTGCCACAAGTCAGCAATGGAGCTGTCTCTCATTATCGATGAAGCCGACCAGCGCAGAAATATGCTGAACCAGGGCAGGAGGAGCTCGCTTGTTGCCTGGGAGACGAGCCTGGAAGATGTCCTGGAGGCTGACGACAGTGAAGAGTGGGAGGAAGAGGAAGAGAGTGTGACGGAGGGAACAGTGCTGGAGGCTGGAGGGGAGGGGGATGGGGACCAGACTATGGAGGAGGAAGTGGTGAACGTGAGTTTCCTTCAGCTGCTGCTTGTTCAGTTTTGGTTAGTGGTTAAGGTTTGGGCTGAATTGTATGGTTTGGCACAAAAGGATGGACTAAATATTGTTAGAAATACGAACTTGTGTTTGTGTGTTTCTGTCTGATCAGGAGGCGGCACTACGTTTGGTTCTGGAGGCTCAAATCAGAGAAGAAGTCAGCTCTGAGTTCATGGAGCTGTTCAACAAGATGGAGAAAGACTACAGGTGAGGCTACCTCTGATCGCCTGCTGCTGCTGAGGTTCTGTTGTAATGCAGCTCTTCTATTTGGCAGCGAGCGTCTGGAGAAGGAGAGAGAGATCTTGGAGGAGCGTGCTGAGAAGAGGGTGGAGATCCTAAAAAACCTCGTCAGTAAAACAGTCGACCTGACCACATCCAGCAATGATGACTACATGGTGAGAAACATTGGGTTGATGTTTACGTTCAGCAGGTGAAGATTTTATCAGAGAACAAACAACTGCAGAAGAAGAGCATATTTGAAGTTATGATTAGAAACACCCTCAGCCTCTGCAGGTTCAATCAGCTGGAGGTTAATCACACTAGCGTGTATGTCAGGGGTGTTTAAAGTTTGTGCTCTCATAAAGTCCTCTTACAATTAATAGCCAAGATCCTCCGATCAGGCTTTTACTGACAGGCTGCCAGTTTCCTTTGAGGACTCACCTACAGATTCAGATTTTTCTCCCTGAGGACTAAAGCACAAGCAGAGTCGTTTGTAGAAGCTTTGTTTATATTCAGTTAGAAACTCTGACCATGAAAGGAAAAACCTGTTGCAAGTTAAACGATAAGACTCAATTAAAAATGTCACAGGAAAGAAAGTAACTCTGTGAACATAGCTTTTAACTTGTATCTGGGTTTCTCCCAGAAATCTTGCCAAGTGTGGATATACCATAACTTTCTCCAGCTGAACAGAAAACAAAACTAAAGTTCTGGGTTTCCCAGGCGCACCGGGTTTTGTATTAAAAGATGTTAAGATGACAGGAAATGTAAAATATTGCTGGGTAATTATGTTACTGGAAGACATTGTAGACAATACTTAAACCTGGTGTTGTAGTCAAAACCACCTAACTCGGGGCCAAAGACCAGAGTGTACTGAGACAAGACCAAGACCTTTAGGGTCCGAGACCAAGTTTGAGGGAAGTCGAGACAGAGTCAAGACAAAGACCGCACTACATGACACGATAAAATGTGAAATATGATCAAAATTGCTTCTCAAAGTGATCTGAAAAATTCACTTTCTCATAAAAACAACTTGGAGCTGAAATGAATTTAGCCAGTATTATTACCAGTTCAAACTCTCTGTTCTGCTTTGCTTCCATCTCTGTGTTAGAATTCGCGGAGGTCTCGTGCCACCCTAAAAAGATAACCCCCTGGGCGGTTGCCCATATCGCTTATGTCTGAAACTATCACTGTCTGCACCATTAAAACTAGCAAGTAAGGCAATGCCCTGTAAACAACGCCCAACCATGAACACTGACCAAGGAGCAACAAGCAAGAATTAAACAAGCACAAGGCGCGCACCGTAACTGTTCTCACCCTCTCTCCTGCTGCGTGAAGCCAGGCAGCATACAGTGGTGTGATATCTGCCACATGACGGGTGACAAAAACAATCTTAGAGCAATGAGCATTCTCTGTTGCTTTTCCATTCTTGTTTTATTTATTTGCTAATTAAATAAATATCAATGTATATAATTAAATAATACCTACTGCAGTGTATGCAGAGCATTACGGGAACAAAGAACGGCTCTCAGTGAGGCTTCAGTCCTATCCTCTTAGTAAAGAGAATATCTAGATCTGTCTAGATTAGACAGATATCTGCTGCGCAGAGAAAATCACTATGCACTGTCTTAGAGTGTCGCGTGCGAGTGAAAGGGGGAGGCGACTCTAAAATCCTATTTGGAGTTTTTCCAGACAACAGTGGCACACACACAGGGCATGCTGTGGTGAAGTAGGAGGTTAGCACAACCCACGCATGGAGGCCCTAGTCCTCGACGTAGCCGTCATGGGCTTGACTCCCGGCCCCGGCAACATTTGCCTCATGTCTTCCCCTCTCTCTCGGTCCTCTCTTTCCTGTCAGCCTACTTTAAAAAACTACGGGCCATTAGAGCCAACAAAAATCCCTGGACTGTTGTAACCATTAAACAATCTCCCCTTCAGTTCAACTTTATAAGTGAAGATGCATTGTTGATGTTACCATTATGAAATAACTTGCAATTAAGTAAGTATTGGCAAAGCTCAATGTAATTTCCACAGTTGCTTCCAATTAGGAAGCAACTGTTTCCTAATTCTGCGTAGGTTTCAGCAGCTGCTGAAAGTCCCCTAGTGGTCGACGAGGTACTGCATGTAAACAACTGTTTATTTGCCGTGACATGAAGTCAAAATACCATGCTGTAGTTAGCTTACCAAAGGATTGTGTTGAAAATAAACATGTAAATCTGGTTTAAAACCAGTGTTGTGCAAAATCCTGTGAAAATCTATTCCCCCTGCGTCAGGAGCGTGCATTGCAACTGGATGGATTTTCACAGCGGTTCTGATCGATTTCTTGGTAAAAACAACTCATAATCCTGCCAAGGTTGTAACATTCAGTTTAATCAGCAGCTAACAAAATTGTAAAATAAATAAATAAATGAGGTCTTCTTACACCGTTTTGTATTGTTATTTTAAACGCCAAGAGAATTGGTCTTTTTCCAACTTTTGTCACTTAAGTCTGACAAATAAGTAGGTCACCAACACAGGTTTCCAACGTAGTGTGTATTTATAATTTTTCATTCCTGATATGAGAGGATGGAAACTGGCTGAAAAATGAGAGTATAGACTTCCTGGTAAATCCCATTCTAATGTAAAATGCAACGGATTCAGGCAGCTAAAATATATGGTTCCCCCTCATAACTTTGCCAAATAAAGAGCAAATGTTTTCAAACCTACGTGATTTATTTATGACGATGAAAAGAATAAACACAGTTAAAGACTTGCAGGTAAATTAATTTGTTCCCATTTTATGGAGGAGGTACAGAATATTTCAGGCAGCTGAAATATCCTTTCTCTCCTTTCCTCATTCCGTAACTAAGAAATAAAAAGCAACTGTTTCCTAATTCTAAAAAATGGTTAGGTGTGATAACATGTAGCATAACAGAAATTTCTTTAATCCAGTAATCTGTCAGATTTTACATTAGAACAGGATTTACCAGAAAGTCTACACTGATCTTTTCAAGAAGTCTTAATTTTTGGTCCCTTCTATCAGCCAGTTTCTATCCTCTCATATCAGCAATGAAAAATTATAAATACACATTACGTGTTGGAAACCTGTGTTTGGTTACTGACTTTTATTTGTCAGGCTTAAGTAACAAAAGTTAGAAAAAGACAGATTCTCTTGGCGTTTAAAATAACACAAAACGGCGTAAGAAGACCCTGTTTATTTTTTACAATTTTGTTATTGCTTCTTTTTAAACAACAGCTGCCGATTAAACTGAATGTTAACCTTGTTAACCTTGACATGATTATGAGTTAATTTTACAGAGAAATTGATCAGAAGCACTGTGAAAATAGTCAGATCCATCTCTCTGGCTACAATGCACGCTCCCAACACAGGGGGAACAGAATTTCGCACAAGACCTTGTTACTCAAGAGAAAAGCTACAGATACTGGTAAAAAGAAAACAACTCCAGGACTACTCAGAGGAAGTTGCTGAGTGCTGAGGTGTCCTTCACTAGGGAATGGATTCCTTTGAAAGGTTAGCGATTGGAATCGCTCCTGTTAGCCAGAACTGTTTTTATGTTTGGTAATAAATGATGCTCTATTTTTAGGTCAACAGCTATTGCTAATTTTATTTAATAAAAAATATTAAATGAAATAAAATAAATACAGCTGATAGAAATGGGTTAATTATTTTTATATGTAATGGTGCAGAAAAGTATTTTTTGTTTCTGTTAAAGCAACTCAAGTTTATTTTTCTTTAATTGTGCTTTTAAGTCAAAAATAGTCCTAAATGTTGTCAATGCACATAACACTTGGTAGTAAAAGAACAAATTCTTTATTTCTATGCATTTGACATTATTGGAAAACTTAGACACTTTTAGAATCTATAAATAACTCAAAATGGCCAAGTGGAAGTGTTCGTGGCCACTCTTATTAGGATGAACAAAGAAAACAATACATGAGTTAAGAGACTAATGTTTTCATTTCAGGTTGCATCATATATTAAGATGTGTTATCGCGGGGGTACTTTCAGGTTAGGTGGTCCGGAAGGGTTTGTTAAATGGTTAAGTGGTACTCAACCTGAAAACATTTGAGAAACACTGGTCTAGTGTTAAAGGAATTTTGTGTTTCAGCTGTTTGCAGTGTTCTGGAAGTTGGTTCCAGATTTATGGTGCATATAAGTTGGATGCTGCTTCTCCAGTTTTGGTTGTGGTTCTAGTTCTGAGATGCAGAGTGGAACCTGAACCAGAAGACCTGAGAGGTCTGGAAGGTTGCTACAACAATAGCAGATCTGTAATGTATAGTGATTTTAAGCCATTCAGTGATTTATAAACTAACAGTAAAGTATATTCTCTCAGTTTAAGGACTTTAGAATTGGACCAGAGTTCCTGGTTTTAGTGAGGAAGCCAGCAGCAGCGTTCTGGATCAGCTGCAGCTTTCCGATTAATTAATTAATTTTATTTATTTATTTTTTATTTTTTTTAAAGCAGACTTCTGATTACAGACTAAAGATAAACACATGGATGAGTTTCTCTACATTTTGCTGGGATGTTATTCCTTTAATTCTGGAAATGTTCTTCAGGTGATAGAAGGTAGCAGAGAGCGATATGGAGGCTGTGTCCGGTGCATACTCAAGCGTGACTGACTGTCCTAATCAGATTGGTTGTTTCTAATTGACTGTGTATTTCTGCAGTTATTAATGGGAGTGCTAAAAGAAGGTGGAAAAGCTAGGTTTTTATTTATTATTTTTTTGACGGATTGTCTGTCTCATAACATTCTCTCACAAACTACATGGTGACAGTCTTAAGAAATATGTAAGAAACATTCTTATAAAGTTACATAGTGCAGCTTTAACCTTCCTGAGCGATTTTAATTTCTAATCTTATATATCATCATAGTTTGTATCGGGGGGGGGAAAACAGAGTTTAGTCTGAAGTGGAGCAGGTATGTGGAGACTTGGTGTTGACCAGTTTCTCTTCTGATTGGCTGTCAGGAGGCAGCGGATTTGGGGGGAATCATCAGCTCCATGACTGAAGACCTGAAGAAGATCAGAGACGACGCTCAGAGCGTCCAACATTGTCTGTCTGAACAGACACACGCTGCAGGTACACACATACTCTGCAGACAATTTGATGCACAATACAGATCCATGCAAACATGCCCATCAGATTTAAACACATCTAAAAGAAATTCCAGCTCCTCTGTGGGGAATTTTATTTCATTTTTCTGAAAAAGAGTAAATACCAGGACCTATTGAACAGACTGGAAAACTATTGATCTATACCGCGTTAACATACTGGAAGGAAACAAGACGACACGAGAACTGAACCATTAATTTAGAACTGGACTGTTTTACATTTACATGACAGACTTTCTCATGATTTTATTTTTTGTGCTGCTTTTTGCCTGCAGAGCTGGAGGTGCTGCGGTTAGAGAAGCTGCAGGCTCATGAGCAGTTGCAGGAAGCCAGGAAGGTAAGAGTTGAGACAGAGACTGACTTTGTGAACTCTGCAGGAGAGATCATGTGGAAATAAAATGAGCATTGACAGCAGTGTCATCTCTGAGATTTAAAAAAAATAAGTATTCGCTGTAGAACTTCTGCAGCTGTTTGCAAAATAACTTCTAAAGTGCTTGTTACTTTTTCTACTTCCTGCAACTGTCAGTACTCCAGGCCAGGACATACTTTAGCTGTCAGTAATTAAATCTAAAATAATTGGGGTCAGCAGCCTAAGTAAGGAAATCCAGACTTCACTCTCCCCAGCCACTTGTTTGTGGTCCTCTAGGGGAATCTCAAGGCATTTCCAGGCCACCTGGGAAACTAGTCCCTCCAGTGTTTCCTGGGTCGTACCCTGGTGGGACATGCTCGGAACACATCCACAGGTGGCATCCTAACCAGATGCCTGAGCCACCTCAACTGGCTCCTCTTGACGTGAAGGAGAAGCGGCTCTGCTGACTCCTGGATATCTGAGCTTCTCAGCCTATCTCTAAGGAATAGTCCAGAGACCCTATGGAGAAAACAAATTTCTGCCGCTTGTATCCGTGACCTCTTTCTTTCGATCATTACCCAAAGCTCATGACCATAGATGAGGGTAGGAACGTAGATCAACCGGTAAATCAAGAGCTTTGCTTTTTGACTCAGCTTTCTCTTCACCCCGACAGACTGGTGTAGCACCCACTTCACTGCAGATGCTGCACCGATCCATCTGTCGATTTCCTTCTTCATTTTTCCCTCTTTTGTGAACAAGATCCTGAGATACTTAGAACTCCATCCACTGGTGGCAGGACATCCTCCCCGCGCCGGAGAAGGCACTCTATTCTTTTCCGGCTCATTTGCATTTATGCATTTATTTATATAGCTATGAATTTTTATTTTATTTATTGAGATGATAAAAGAAAGAACCTTGAACACATTGGTCAACAGATTTTGCATGCTATTCAACACATTCTCTCTCTCTTGGTTTTCTTATGCAGGGTGTCAGACACACACACACAAATAATACACATGCCTAATAAAGTATAGGGCATGTGTATATATGTATATATACACATGCTGGCTAACATATATGTTAGCCAGTTGGTTAGATAACTAGTGTTGGCTAACTTTGAAGAAGGCTAATATGTTGATTCGTGACAATAATGCTGTCACAGTACTCATGATTGACATGCACACACACATTTGTGAGGTAAAAAATAAAGATACTTGTATGTAAGAGTTCTTGCACTTGAATTCAACATGAAGAAATCTGAACATCCTGAGTCCAAAGCCCAAAACCATGAAGCGTTCAACCAGACTTAAACCTGTCTCTTACATATAAGTACTAAGTGTACTCAGGGGTGACACTTAGTACCCCTGAGTGTCACCCCTGAGTGTGTATGGTTCCATACACACACTCAGTGTGTATGGTTCCATACACACACTCAGTGTGTCAGTGTATGGTTCCATACACACACTCAGTGTGTATGGTTCCATACACACACTCAGTGTGTCAGTGTGTATGGTTCCATACACACACTCAGTGTGTATGGTTCCATACACACACTCAGTGTGTATGGTTCCATACACACACTCAGTGTGTATGGTTCCATACACACACTCAGTGTGTATGGTTCACAAAAAATGTTTTCCTGATAGTCACAGTTGGTAACAAACAAAGATTCCCATTTAATTCCATAGGAAATGAATGCGGGTCATTTTTGACCCACTTACGGAAGAAAGGGGTAGTAATATAAAACATGCTATTTCTTAAAATGTATCAAAGGTAAATTAAAAATTTGAATTGCATGATATCAGTAATATATTTTTTGAGGAATACCTGGAATATTAGGTGAAGAAAACTTTTCATTACAAAGATATTGCAAAAACATGACCTCATTGGATCAAAAATGACCCACTTACACATCAGAGGGTTAAAATAGTTCTAGGAATACGAGTGCCCTTTTTTCACTTCCATTTTCTCCATATCACTTGTGCTGCTGATCAGGACTCACCATCCCTCCATTCATCTAGAATTCACCTATGGACGTATGGCACCATCCCAACCATTCTGTCAGTTTTCTCTTTCTGCTTTGATTTTATCCCCCAGTCCCTTAGACACACACTCACACACATAGAAGGATAAGTTAAGCTTCAGGTGAGTTCAGCAGGTGCAGAGAAGAGTTAAACTGCACATTGTTGCTCTGTTGAGCCCATGCAGGAGATTCTACTATCTCTGTTATTTTTAACAAGATGACAGTGTTCTCTGTTCTTATTTAACTGGTAGAACTGTGTTGCTTTCATCAGAGTCTGGAGCAGCAGCAGCAAAGGTTCTCAGAACTGTCAGTAATCTGTGAGCAGAAAGAGGACATCATCAATAAACTCCAAGAAGACTTGAGAAACGCCACACAAGACGTAAACACTCTGCTTCTTCCTCCTCTGACTATTTTCTGTCAAACTTCATGCCTCTGATGCTCCTGTTTCCTAACGTCTGAGAGAATGCTGCTGTCTTTCAGAGACCGGCCATCTGTACCTGTGGGAGGAGGACCAGAGAGGACCAGAGAGCAGGGGAGGAGAGGAAGGAGAGCTGTAAGCGCCAACGAGATGATGCAGAGGGGCAGGAAGGAGGAGCAGTCAAGAAGAGAGGTTTGATGTTTTCCTCTGATCATGATCATGTTTCCTCTGAGAGGCTCATCCATGTCAGTCTCTGCATATGTTACCTGAGAACAGTGGTTCCCAAAAGGTTTTCTAACCCCTTTTCCCCCCATACATTGCAATAATACACACACACACATCATTCAACCAGACTTAAACCTATCCACATATTTTGTTTTTAAACTCCACTGAAGTTTATTTCACACTTCAGGTTGCAACAGTATGGAGACCCCTAGGGGACATGGGAAATTTTTTTTCTTTTGCGTTCTCTTGCAATACTGATCAGTTATGCGGCATAATTGAACACTGCAAGCCTTTCTTACGGTGGCCGCCATACTTTCTGCTTTAATATAAGGTTATGTGAGGTTTCCGCGAATATTAGTATCTCTGTGAAATATCTGAAGTTTTATATCTTTTCCTTTAGGATAGAAAGGCACTAAAAACTTATGATATAAACAGAAACGTTCCGTAAGTAGGAAATAAATAAAAATACATCCAAACTATTTGGACTAGTTCTGAGTTATCGCGGGGTAAACAGTCATCTGACAGTTTTGATTGTGTCTCTGTTGTGTTCGTAGTCTGAATAGTTTAAAGAGCTGCTTTCAGTGCCGTTCCATCTTAAAGGCGCAGTAAATAAATCGATTTTCAATCAGTGTTTTGCAGCAAAGAGTTAATAATAATAAACACATTTTATTATAATAAAACATGGTAAACTAATGGTGGTAAAGGCCCCTGTTAACTTGGGGAATCTCATCTGTCCGTTTATCAATCAACTCCAAACCGTTTCTTTGTTCTGTCACAATTATCGAGTTATTCCATTTTGATTATCAGGCTCCAAACTTTACAAGGACTGACCTCCCCACTCACCGCTTCCTCACACACACAAAGCCAGCAGGATAGTGATCTTTCCATTCATACTTGACGACACACCCACCACCCAAGTGTCAAAGCTGTGGGCTCCTGTCATATAAATAATTACTTATTAAATTCATAAAGCTCTTACGGAGCCTCAGTGAAAACGTGTTTATTATTAACTCTTTGGTGCAAAAAACTAATTGAAAATCGATTTATTCACTGACTGTTTATGTCTGTTAAGTTTGAGATGGAGGTTCACATGAAAACTATTTAGACTATGAACACAACAGAGACACTATCAAAACTGTCAGATGACTGATTACCCCACGATAATAACTCAGAACTAGTCCAAATAGTTTGGATGAATTTTTATTTATTTCCTACTTACGGAACATTTCTGTTATATCATAAGTTTTTAGTGCCTTTCTATCCTAAAGGAAAATATATAAAAGATGTTTTAAGCATGGAAAAACCTCACATAACCTTATATTAAAGCAGAAAGTACTGCGTCCACCTTAAGAAAAGCTTACAGTATTCAATTATGCCACATAAACTGATCAGTAAAGTTTTGTAAGGGAACGCAAAAGAAAAAAACTCCCCATGTCCCCTAGGGGTCTCTGAACAACAAAACGCACTACAAACCATCTTTACAGTGAAACATTACTGTGTAACTTCTTTTTTTTTTTTTTCGTCCATGCTGCTTTGTGCCCCCCCTGCAATGGCACTGTACACCCCTGGGAGGCGCCCCCCACACTTTGGGGACCACTGCCTTAGAAAGCCTCCGTTTAACATCATCATTGTCTGTACGAGCTAATATTCTCTCCACTGGTGCGCAATTATCTCTGCAGATTCTGTTCATTAAACATGAGCTTCATGGTTACCTTTTTTTGTAAATAAATATGAAATTAATCATAAAAACCAAAGACCAGATGATGGCTTTCTTCTGTGTGCAGACAGACATATGAAGTGGTTTATGTGGTTTGTCCTCTCAGTAGTCCTGGAAGAAGAAATCTGGAGGCTGCAGGAGGAAAACGACAAGAAAGATGAGACCATCAGTGAGCTGAGGAGAAAGCTGGAGGAGCTGAAGAACGACAACTTGGAGTTGGAAAAGAAGATTCAGGAGCTGACAGGCAAGAGCTAAATGTTCCTGTAGGCCAGTGTTTTTTAACCTGACTCCTCTGGACACAATGACCTGCATGTCTTAGTTCAGGTGTGTCAAACTCATTTTCGTTTTGGGCCAAATCAAGGTCATGAAGGCTCTTAAAGGGCCGGTTGTGCCAGAATGTGTTGATAAAACCTGTTCACAAACTGTTAATATGTCAATGAATTCTTAAAATTAAGTAATATTATTGAACATCTTTTCAGTCTCTCCAGGGACTAATAATAAATGTGATTTCTTTTTATTTACTCGCTGTATATATCATGGACTATAATCAGACATCAACTAAAGCTGAGGCAGCTGTTTAGTACAACTAAGAAAGTTTTTCACAATTTCTGTGAAAAATCTGCAATAAACTCCCATTAATGTATTAACACAAAAAAATGCAGGGATTTTGTGTGAATTTCCACAATAATTCTCAATAAACTGGAGGGATTGATTGATATAAATTGGCAGGAAACAGATAAAAACTGCATTGATTTGATTGATAACATAATAGTTAATCATACTTAGTGTTTAGTCTAAACTCTAGAGGGCCACATAAAAAGCTACGGTGGGCCGGATTTGGCCCCCAGGATTGAGTTTGACACGTGTCTTAGTTGTTCCTCTTCCTAAGACAGCCTGCAGGAGTTTATGGAATTTTGCAGAGGTAATGTATTTCAATCAGGTGTGCCGCATGTTACATGCTCACATTTGCTTCCATCTCCTGATTGTTTATTTTTATTTTTGGCACCTTTGACAGTTCACTGCTGGGGGGGCGGGGCACAGCCAGCCCAAGTGTTTTTAACTGGGCTGGTGGCGCACCTGAGACTGATGCGTGGTGTTATTGAAGCTGCTGCAGCAGCGACGTTTTTGTTAAGAAAAATAACTGAAAGTACCATGCGCCAAGAAGGAAAGAGTATCGTCACCTCGGGGCAGATCAACCCAGTTTGTTTTCTTCTGTTTTGATTTTTTTATATATATATATATATATATATATATATATATATATATATATAAAAAAGGAACTGCTAGACGCTAAAGGATTTTAGCACCGGGGAGTTTAAACAAGACCAACCACCGATGAAATCACAATGACAAGTTTTTAGGAAAAGAGAAAAACTATATATATATTAAGAAAAAAACCTGTTGAACAGAGTGTCTGACGGACGAAAGATCGCGCGGGCTTGCCCTTCTTAACGGATGTCAGCTGGTTGAGGAACGCTGATCAGACATCTAAAGTAAGCCCCAACCAAACTGGGTCTTCTGTCAGGTACCTGTTTTCAAAAAAAGAAGAATGAGCAAGGGTGAGAGTGTGTTAATGGTAATTAACACGCAGCAGAGATGCATCTCAAACATGACAACCAGGTTCAGAAACCTTAGCTTGGTAAAACAAATGTCACACTAAGGTTTCTCAGTGGAAAAAAATGGAATAGGGACCCAGAGGAGCAGGGAAACGGTAAGGGCGACCATGCCTGAACCAACCTTAATTTAACTACTCCATGGTCTCGTCTCTCTCTCTCCTCTTCCTAAAGATCTGGATGAGTGTCTGAACTGTGGCTCTGTGCTTTCGTCTCTGGAGGTGGAGCAGAAGGAGACAGCCAGGCTACAGAAGGAGAACAAAGCTCTTGTGAACGGCATCTTCCAGCTGCAGACTGAGGTGCTGCTTTTTATCCTCCTCTTCTCTTCCTCTTTGTCTTCCTCCTCCTCTGGTTGTTTTTTGTTGCAGCTGTTGATCATGCTGGTTCCCCAGGTAACTGCCCTGCAGATGCAGCTCAAACAGCAGACTGACACATGCAACAGCCAGTCAAAGCAGCTAGACTTGACAAAGTCTCGCCTTCAGTATCTGGAGAACCAATTAGAGGAGAGTTCTTGCTCAGTTAAGAGTCTCACAGAAGAAGTGGCGTGTCTGAGACAAGAAGTCAAGGTTATTCCTCTTATTTTATGAGTGGATCATGTTGTTGTTGAAAACCTCCTGATGACCCACTGACTGATTCACCAGCAGGAGGAACAAAGCAACAGCATCAATGTGGTTGCCATGGAAGAGCTGAAGAAGAAGAGTGAAACGGCAGAGCAGAGGACTGCTCACATTTCCCAACAGATGGAAGAGCTGCAGCAAGAGAAGAAGCAGCTGGTGGAGCATCTGGCTCTCAGGTGCTCAGCACAGCCTCCAGTCAGCTGCATGGCAACCTTCTGACCTCTGTTTGACCTTCTGTGATCTCTACTCTTTCAGCAACAGCAGCTGTGTGGAGCTCAGGGAGGAACTGGAAAATCAAAGAACAGAATTGAGCCAGCAACTGCAGAATCTAAGGGCCGAGCTGGAGTCAGAGGGTGGAGCTCTGCAGCACAGACTGGAGGATGAGGTGGCAGGTAGGGGGAGGTGCAGAGACATGGAGGTGTTGATGGTTACAGTCTGAATGATACCTGGATACTCAGACAGAAACACTGAGGACAGATTAGAACCGACCTGAGTGATAGGAGCGCTCTGATTGGCCGATACTTGTCCTCTGCTTTAGGACTGCAGCGAGTCTTGCTGGAGAAGGAGCAACTACTGGAGGACAGCCGACAGCAGGCAGAGACTCTGAGGCGAGGTAACACACATTCACTGTCACATGACCCTCATCAAGCTCCGGCCCCAGGATCCACACTTCAACTTCAATTGTTTCTGTCACTGACTAACAGAGTTCCTCCAGATGTGAAGATGTTAAAATGCCCAATTCAATCCCAGATCCATAAAGTGCCTTGCTCAGGGGTAGTCGAACCCACAACTTTCAGATAACAAAACTACTTTTCCTACTATGTCACAGCTGCATTTCAGGTGTTAATGAATACATTTTGTGCAATCAGATATTTTGTGCAGTAAAATCAATCTTTATTCAGTCAGAACGTTTTGGGTTGGATTCCTCTTTCCTTTTGATACATGCCAATGTGCCCTTGGCCAAAGCACAAACCCCAAGTTGCCTACTGATGTGGTTATTAGTACATTAATATTTGTGATTGAATGAACTCGGCACTAGTTTAAAGATCCTTGATTGGTTATAAAAATGCTTGGTAATGCAAGAGTAAAAACTGACATTGTTGTTTTTTTTCAAAGTAAACAAAAAACAAAAATCTTGTTTTGCTTTCAGGGTAGCAGGTTTTTTTTTTTTTTTTTTTTTTTTTTTTTTGCTGTTCATAAACACAAACTCTAGTTTCCCATGACAACCATTTCTTCACTCACCAATGTGATGATTTACAGCATATTGAGTAAAATTGTGAATAACTGGCCATAAAGCCTCAGCTTTCTGACCACATTACTTTCAGTTTAATATTCAAAATTCAAACCTTACTCTGTGGGTTATCAGAAGGTGGCTTATCTTTTTTTTGATAGAGTTTAACTTTCTTATTAAGTTCTGAACCATTAATTATACAGATTTATGTATCAGCTTCACCTAAAACATCTGGTGGACTAGAGTGATGCAAACCATCTAATCCTGAATGTCAACAAAACAAAAGAAATTGTTGATTTCAGGAAAAATCTGCCAACTCACACATCCTCCTCATCAATGATGCCGCAGTGGAGCAGGTCAGGAACATTAGATTCCTTTGGATACAGATCACTGACACTTTGACCTGGTTCCTCCAAACCTCTGGTCTGGAGAAGAAAGCTCAGCAATGTCTACACTTTTTATATCAGATGAGAAGAGCAAAACTCCTTCCTGCCATTCTCACCACTTTCTATAGAAGGTCAATAGAGAATATACTGACCACAGTAGCATCTCTGTATGGTTTGGAGCATGCAACGCCGCTGACTGGCAACATGTAAGGACAGTTGAGACTAGAATCATCAGGACTGAGCTTCCTTCCTTCCTTGAAGGAAGCTGCCTGTCCAGGGCTCAGCCAATTTTAAGACACCGTCCACCCTCAGCATGGTTTGTTCTCTCTGTTGCTCTCTGGGAAAAGGTTCAGCAGCTTCAAATGCAGAACAACCAGATTTCACAACAGCTTCATGGCATAAGACTACTAAACTGCAATTAATTTAATCATTTATTGTATATTTTTATATGGATACTCTTATTATTTATTATTATTAATTAATAATATTATTTATTATTATTAATATTATTATTATTATTGAAAGCAGCAAAACTGTTTTCAATATGTACATTTTTTTAAATGTACAACTGAATGACAAAAAAAACTTTCTATGAAACTACAGAAATCTAATTTTCATGTTTTATTCAGTGTCAGGAAGTGGTTTCTGTTTCTGTCTTCACTCTTAAGAGCTGCAGTGTTTGAAGGAGAAGCTTCACAAGAAGGTTGAAGAGGAGAAGGAGAATCAGAATGGGAGAAAACTGCATGGGAGGAGGGGAAACGAACAGAGGGAGAATCTGCACAGAGATGCTCAGGTAAGGTTGTTTACCTTAACCAGAGAAGAACCAGGTCTGCTGATCATGCACACTCCATCAAACCTAACCAACAAAGAGCAACCATGTTTCAGAAGCCATGGGTGCTCTGGAAACCAGCAGGAAAATGGACTGATCATAAAGCCGTGACTTTTAGGATATTTATTTTTACTCCAAAACAGTGTTTTCTGCTTTGACTGCAGAGTTCTGTTCAGACACAATATTTTTCTGCTCTTGATCTAAAACAAGCTTAATACTTTTTTTCAGCATTCAGCTTCTGCTGCTTTTTAAAGTGTTTTAAATAATGAGCTGAGCCTCCATGGGGCAAGCTCATTTCATTAGGCTTTATGTTTGTTTTCTGCCACACTTTGACATGTTTGCTGCATCTTTCACATAAAACTGCAGGAATCCTGCTGCTGTAATCATGTCTGTATCGCAGTCTGTTGGTGATGCAGCTCCAGACACTTAGGAAATCTTTTTTTTTGTTTTTCTTCAGGATATTTGTGCTTCCCCTTTGCGGTCTATCATTGCTGACAGGAAGAAGGTCTCCAAGACAGTGAAGAGGAAAAGGAAGAGCAGTGAAGTAGAGGTAAGCCGTGGTCTGTTTGAGTGTGTGGTAGCAGAGCTGAAGTTGGAGGCTGCAGTCATATCTTCCTTGTCTGTTACTCAGGGTTTGGTGTTCAGTGAGAACAAGAGGAACAAAGTTAAAGAGAAAGCTTGCAGCAACAAACTAGTAGGGGACCTCTGCTAACGGGTAGATCTCAGAGCACTTGTCTGCTCCAGGTTTTCATTTGTTTTTTCTGTGCTGCAGGAGGATGGCATGCTGCAGAAGATTGAACTGACCCAGAACTCTCCATCCATCCTTCACAGCAAAGGTTTGTTCCTATAGAAAGGTTTCCATACCTTAAAGTTTCAGGATTATCTGATCTTGTTCACTTCAGATATGGTTTTCTAGATGAATTCACATGACAAGCAAACATTGTTATAAGGTGAAGTTAGTAAAACTCTCTGCGTTACCTCAGACATTTGTTGAGGAATTTTTGCCTCAAAAATGTATTATATTTCTCGACTTCTTAGGGCAAAGAAGTAAAGAAATATAAAACAGTCATGACTTAAAATATATATTCTTCCATGTCCCTGAAGTTATTTTTGGGAATCCACAGAGAAACTGACATTGAAGCCTGAGGGTCTTAGGAGAGCTAAATTGTTCTGCAAAAAAAAAAAAAAAAAAGATTGTTTCATTCCAACTTGTAAAAGAGGTGGGAGTGGGAGGGTTTTTATGTTTATCTTCAATATCCCATTGGCTATTTATTATTAAATTTCGTTTTTCATCTTCCAAGTATTTGTCCAGCCATGTTTTCTCATTGTTCTTCATTGTTCTTCTCGGCCTATTGTTTCTTACAAACAGCAGGTGAGCAGTTGTGCAATGGTATGTATGTGAACTCAACCTCATCATGTTATGTCAGGCTGCGTATGAGTATTTTTACCACATGCCTGAGAAGTTGCTGCTTTACCAACTTTAATAAAAACACATTTGTAGCAACAGTTCATATTTATTGTTTTGGTCTCTCCTTGATACATTAATCTTTGATTTAACCACTAGATATACAATGTAATGATAACAAAAGCCTTCATACAGACGAACATGTTGTTATACGATTGATCACTGTTTTATTCAGATGATCATGATCGGTCACAGGCATTAATCTATCTTTGACATTTTTCCAGACTGTTAGAGTTTTGTTAATATAATAAACTTTATTCTGTGCTCTAAATGTTCTGGTAAAAGTGTCTCTTAAGTAAGCGTCTCTTTCCTCACTGAAAACTTTTAATAATTCTTTCTGATTATTTCAACCTCACCTCTATGACTGCAGCATATTTGGAATGATAAACCCTGACAACTTTGCCAGAGGTTCAGTTCCTCCAGGTAAGGGGCATCTGCTATTGGCCAAATTGCTGCCCAAACCGCTGATTGTTCAGTGACTGACAATCCTCTGGACTGAGCTGCAGGTTGTCGTATGTTAATTTTAACCTGGATGCTCTCAGAAGATATTAACTGCTAGTTGTATTTGGTTTGCACAGCAAAAGGCTCTAGGTTAAAGGTCAGCTTTACCATCATCTAAGTGTTTCATCTGAGTCTTTGCTTGACCTTTTGGGTGGAGACATGTGTTCTGAAGGTTTGTATGTGGGCGCTTCAGACTCTGGATCCACATGTTGGCCTGACCTCAGGCTGCTACTCGGATCAAGATTGATGGTCTCAGTTGTTTGAAGTATTTTTGAACATTTGCAATAACTGTTTCCTGATTATGTTTGATGGAATTGATAGGTATGATGCTGGAAGAATCAATCTTTAATGAGTAAAATTTGCTCAGAACTGATTTCAGGTGAAGTAGTGATTCTGGGACATGAACAGCAGTTTCCTGTCCCTGCAGCTGATCCTGCCTCATTCATGGAGACCGTCACTATGGCAACCAGACCTCGGCGAGGACGAAAGAAGCTGTTTAAGCTGCATGTCTCATCTCCGCTGCTGGACTCTCCGCACAGCGTGAGTCCTATTGGCAGTGTTGACTCCTATCAAGCAGTAATTCAGTTCAATCTATTAAAACTGAACTATTTTCTGAAATAGTTCAGCTTTAACTGAACTATTTCAGTTAAATAGTTAGTAATGTAAACTAGTTCAGTCTTAATATGAACTAGTTTACATTAATTTACAAATTGTCATGATATAATTTTTAATAAAAAGATCATGTTGGTATGGGTCAGTTGCTGTATAAGTCTGTCATTGGCAGCTTGTTGTTTCCAAAGTTATTTCCATTTGTTTAATTCCACTCTTTGTCAAGAAAACAAAGAAAAGCCTATTTTTCTGTGGCTGAACAAAATGGTGCTATTCCAACTCTACTGAATTCTACAACTGTGAGACTTGGAAGTGGCTAAGTTCATCATAGTGCTGCAACTTTGGTGTATATATGTGCTGTATTTGAAAACTCCCACTCCCTGTGGACAGCAGGTTCTGCAACAGGAACAACCAGCTGTAGCTTGGGGTGGAGACCCTCATTACCTTTAAAAATGGAGCAGACTATGATCAATTTTAACACTGGAGGAGTGTTATACAGCAACAGGGCTCCACAGACAGACAGATTAACTTGTGTTCACACTGTAAACACTTCAGTCACCATGCTCTAACCTTTTGAGAAGAGATGTTGCAACTATTTTCTGTAGAGGTTGAAGTTTGTCCTAATCTTAGTTTATAGTTGAATGGTATTCATTTCACATCACTTGATATGGAGGTTTTCTTTTGTAGTGTTTCAGGGTCCCATTTATAAAGGATTGTGTGGGATTTACGATCAAACAATCAGCTATTACTGACAGTTCCTCGGACCAGACTAAAGAAGAAAGGAGATCGGGCTTTTTCTGTTGTTGCTCCTAATCTATGGAACAATTTACCTTTCCAGATTAGATCTGCTAACAGCCTGGAACATTTTAAATCGCTTCTTAAAACTCATTTTTATTCTTTGGCTTTTAATTGAAGCAACGTTTGATACTCTGTTTTTATCAACTTGTTTTTGTGCAGCACTTTGGTGCAGTTTTATACCTGTTTTTAAAGTGCTATATAAATAAATTTGACATTGACATTTAATGATAAAAGTGTATGTACGACCAAAATAAACTCAGAATGATAGAACTGCGCATGCACATCAACAAACAATTTCTCTTTATGAATCACAGCTGCATAAGGTCGTGCCTCAAGTTCTACCCTCTACAAACCCACATTTAACCAGAAATGGTCAAGTCAAAGCACCACATGAATTTTACGATGTAACTACATCTTAAATGTTATTTCATGATTTACAACAGCAACCATGAAGAAAAAAGGGGAAGAAAAAAAAAAAGGTCTGCCCCCTGAAGATTATAGGGGAAGAGTGAATTATCACATCAAGCCTGAAATCTTTAAATTTCCTTCGTGATTTTCTCATTTCCCAGGTCTTCCAGTAATGTCACTGATATTGATGAGTGTGATGAATGCGCAGACTTATATGTACTTCATAAATAGCAGCAGTGTTATGTTTCCACTGGTGAGTGTGATGAATGTATCAGCTGTTTTGAAAGCTTATAATAAATTTAACATGTAGTTTTAGACTGAGTGAAATCAAATATCTGAGAGGAATCATAAAGAAGTGTGGCTTCAGTTTTTCATCTCACATCTTTTTCCTGGTCAAGTTATGTATGATACATGCTTTATAGATCACAACCTTTGCATGGAAGGTGACATAAACAAGTTCCAGGCCCTGTTTTGTGTGTGCATGCCAGCTTTACAAATGAGAGCCCTGGTCTAATATCAGTTTGTATTTTGTCAGATGCAAGGTGGAAATGAGGAAGACAAGGAGAGTGATCACCTGATCATCAGAAGACATCTGCGCTCCAGCCGTAGAAAGTGACCTGTGTTGCCAGTTTCTGATTCTTGGACTTATGTTTTATATAAAAATTGATAGCTGTAAGTGATGCAACTAGACTCAAAACCAGTTATAGTAAGAAGATCTGAGAGGACAATGTCATTAAAGGTTCTTCATTCTGGCATTTGTGATTAAATCAGAAACAGTGTAATGAGACTTTGTTCATTTAAAACGACTAGATCAAATGCCTGGAGACAATCCACACAGAAGGTGAGTCAGAAGAGTGAAAACATTAATCAGGGTGATGACATGATTCTTTAGTCCTCAGAACATCCTCTTAGTATCCAGGAGGACCAAATGCTTCCTCTGCATCATGATAAAGCCACAAACTGATGTTCTCTACAGAAATCTGATTAAATTGTCATCACTGACTGGCCCTCTCTGGTTTCTGCTCCTCTCATCAGATTTAGTTTTTTCTCAGATTCTGAGTCTGACCTCTATTGACTATCAGACAGAAACCAAACACCTGCTGGGTTGTAGGACGAACAATAAGACCAAAAAGTGTCAATGTTTTTCTTTAGTTTTCATGAGTCAAAATAAATTTGGCTTAAGGTTGTGACACCATTTAAAATCTATTGGAGTAAAATATTGATGTGATATTAGATAAATCCTCTGACTTCAGGTGGTTCCACCTGTTTCAGATTGATTCTGTTTTTACATGAAGTTGGTGCAGAATGGATTTTTTTTTTTTAAAGTAAAACCCTTAAAGACACATCCTAGGTTTTATTTTGTTGATGTAAAGGATGGTGACACAGCAGGTTGGTCATGTTTCAGTTGATATTTTTTGTAATAAAATGTTTAATACCTGAAATGTTGGCTGGTGTCAGTGTATGGGACAGTAGGTCAAATTCTTAATTTGAGACATTTTAAAAACTAGACTTTAGCATGCAACTAAACCCTGGAGGGTGTTGTGGAAAAGATTACTTTAATAACCGAAAACGGTGAGGAGCACATAAAATTTTCCATTTCATTCCCTTCTTTTGATTATAATAAACATTGTTTATATTAATCACACAAAAAATGATGAAAATTTTGATAATACATGAAAACGCCAATACACTTATGTGAACTTCACAAAGAATCATCAGTCAGCCATTACAGGTTGAAGATCAGTCATAATAATGGGTCAGCACAGAGTGAAGAGTGTAACCTTGTAACCACTAAAGAAGCGGTTACATGGTTTCTGCCAAGAGATGAAAAGTCCACTGAGACTCCAAGTTGGGATCAAACTGGGAGTCTCTTGAGGAGTCTGGGGTGGTCTTAAAACCATGGAAGAAAGCCACTGGCATTGTTTATTTTTTCCATTCTCAGAAATGTGAATCTCTGTTTTATAAAAAGTGGAGCATGTCTCTGGCAAGAGCAATGGCAGCAGCAACCACAACTCTCATTGAAGGAAGATCATGCTGATGAAAGCTTGTGCAGGCCTTATGCATGAGCTCCTGCCGACAAGTCCTTTTGGGATCTTGCAAGGGTTGAAATTTATCTTCTCCAGATTTTTTCTTTCTTTTGTGCTAAAGGATTCAAGACTTGAACACACCAGTGGAGAGAAGTTTATATTACCCCCTCTGTTGCTGCAATCACGTTGGTTGACATCTGGTTGGAGGTCATCTACTGGATCTGGAACCTGTTGCACTGGCTTGTGTGGATCCAGCTGGCTTGTTCATGAACAGCCCTGGCATAATTCCTTGCCAATTCGCCAGTGTTCGCTACAGTTCTTCACCATTGTCCAGTTAGCAGGGTTCAGTCAATGCAAAGGAATTTTTCTTCATGCCAATATCTATCAATGTGGTAAAATATGGAAAGAAAAAGTTGAGTATTTATATGCTCCCACTAGCTCAGGTTATAACAAGAAATAATATTAGTTACCATAACTATCCAGATGATACTCAGCTCTACATCACGATATCACCAGGTGACTCTGAACCCAACCAATCATTGAATAAATGCTTAGAACATATAAATGTGTGGATGTGCCAAAACTTTCTCCAGCTGAACAGAAACAAAACTGAAGTTATTATTTTTGGACCTAAAGATTCATTTATTTTCTTCTGCTTATCCGGGGTCGGGTCATGGGGGTCGTAGCTTCAGAAGGGAGGCTCAGACTTCACTCTCCCCGTCCACTTCTTCCAGCTCCTGCGGTGGAATCCCAAGGTGTTCCCAGGCCAGCCGAGAGACATAGTCCCTCCAGTGTGTCGTGGGTCTTCCCCAGGGACTACTCCCGGTGGGACGTGCCCAGAACACCTCACCCGGGAGGCAACCAGGAGGCATCCTAACCACTGCCCAAGCCACCTGAACTGGCTCCTCTTGGCGTGAAGGAGCAGCGGCTCTACTCTGAGTCCCCCCAGGATGACCGAGCTTCTCACCCTAGCTCTAAGGGAGAGCCCAGCCACCCTACGGAGGAAACCCATTTCGGCTGCTTGTATCCGAGATCTCGTTCTTTCAGTCATGACCCAAAGCTCATGACCATAGATGAGGGTAGGAATGTAGATTAACCACTTAATCAACAGCTTCGCTTTTTGGCTCAGCTCTCTTTTCACCACGATGGACCGGTACAGTGCCCGCTTAACAGCAGACGCTACGCCAATCCGCCCGTCGATCTCCTGCTCCCTTCTTCCCTCATTTGTGAACAAGAAGGTTGCAGAAGCTGGCTCTTAAGATGTGGAATGTCACCCACATTAATAAAATAGTGAAATAATATTGACCATATAACACTATTTTTATAAAGATATCAACATTTTTCTTACACAGAAAGCCCTAACAAACTATTGTAGAAAAAAATAAATGTTTTTTCTTCACGATATTTATTTACCCTTAATGTATTAGTATGATTTGTTCTTTAAATTGGCATTTCTGCACGGAGTTTGCATGTTCTCCCTGTGCATGCGTGGGTTCTCTCCGGGTTCTTCGGGTTCCTCCCACAGTCCAAAAACATGACTGTCAGGTTAATTGGTCTCCCTAGGTGTGAGTGTGTGTGTGCATGGTTGTTTGTCCTGTCTGTCTCTGTGTTGCCCTGTGACAGACTGGCGACCTGTCCAGGTGACCCCGCCTGTCGCGCGGAACGAAGCTGGAGAGGCACCAGCAACTCCCGACCCCATTAGGGACAAGGGTGAAAAGAAAATGGATGGATGGATGGATTTTTACTTTTTCTGTCAACTTAACATCCTTTAATAAAAAACATGGTGGACTGCCAGTGGGCTGCCTTAATTCCCCAACCACAGGGCTTAGCAAGTTTTCTGGGGGAAACCCTGATGTGTGTTACATTTTATTAGTATATATGTGCAATTTTAATATTTTGTTTGTGTGTCTAAGTGTTTAATAGAGTGTTAGAGACAAAACATAGTTTTTGTCCTAAGCAGCCCCTCCCTGTGCTCTACCATCTGACTCAGATGGTAGCAGCACCAGAGCCAGAAAGGCCAGGGCCTTTTTGGAGACTTCTATTGCGCTTCTGAGCTGATTGTATATAGCAGGCTGTTTGACACCGACAGTATCTCAAGGACATTAATTTTTACCCATAGCTTCTCCTCAGTTCCTACTTCAGCAGTTCAGTAGCTTTAAGTTCTAGACTTATTCTTAGCCTCAAAGAAGGGAAACTGTGCTAAAGAAGAAATGTTTTTAAATATAAGTTTTGACCAAACAATTGTCCTTTAATTCCAGGCTAAGCAGTAGTTTGTTTAAAATATTAAATATCAAGAAAATATTTAACAATTTCTATTTATATTACAAAATGTAGATTCCATTGATTCCCAAAACAAATACATCAGCAATGATTGTGCACAAACCCTACTAATGTAAATCAAAAGCGTTCTAAAGGTTGGAGAAAGGTGAAAGGACATTTTGAAAGAAATACAACAATTTATTCCTTTACAGGGTTTCTGCAGCAGAGTTTTACAGAAGGTATTTATACACTGTACATATTCTACAACACATGGGTTACAACTGAGACCTTATTAATCAGATGAGAAAAGCTGTATGCCTGTATCAACATTAAAAGAAACATCCATGCACACACCAAGATAATTCAGTGCTACATGGCCTTTATGGCAAAATGACAGTTTACAATGAGATGTTGATCCTGTTCATCCCTGCAGATGGACAGGGATAGGCACTGGTTTTATTTTTTTATTTATTTTTTGTTCTACAAACAAAATTTTATTGGACAGAACAATTCAGAATCTTGAAAAGATCATTAAACTTTTCACAATGTTACTTTTTTTTTTTTTTTTTTTTTTTTACATATTGTAGCAAATGACAATGTTTTTATTGCACCTGACTTTTAATATGAAAACGCATAACAAAATTTCTAAATTTAATTATAAATTCAAATTACATTTGACAATATGGTAATGATTGTTTTGTTTGTTTGTTTCATTTTACCAATACCGGTTATGGAAGAATATTTACTATTTTAAATATATGACTGAAAATACATGTTCAGCATTTTTAGCTGAAAATGTTGAATTGAACATGTAATTGAAGTGAATAAACCTGTTCAGACAGGATAAGTTTCATTTTTCAAGCAATTCTTGTGTTTATAATGTCTTAGAGCCTAAAAAGACAGTGAAAAAAATACTTTTCCTGTGACTTTTATTGACATTACACTAAATAACTCAAACTGACAGTAATTCAAGCCTACATCTACCACCCTTGTCATGTTGTAGTGTTGGCACACTGTCCTTACTTGCCACCAGTCACTCCGGTCTTCTTAGTCTAATTGGAAATGTTGATAGTATTGATCATGTTTCACAGTTCAAAATTTATCCTATCATTTTTTTGTACTTACAGTGTCACTGGCAGATTGGTGACAATATCCAGTGACTAAGGGTGAGATATTAATAATAATAATGTACTGGCTGTAATTTAAAATGTGTAAAATTCATAGGATGTAACAGGATAGTGCTAAATAATTCCGATGACAACTCGACTACATATTGTTTTTCTCACATTAGTCATGCTTTATTTTAATTTCAAATCCTTTGTGGCATTACAGAGATTATGTGTTCACCATGTGGCTGTGACACCCAAGTCAAATGTAATCCGTATGTAATCTTTAAATCTAGGGTTGAAAAGTAACTTTCACAGTTAATAGGCAGACATACATAATCCAAATGTTATATTTTAATTATTTGACGATGTATCAACAAGGACTGAAACTTCCATTCTTTTTCTATGCAGCTTACAGCCACTCAAGCAGTACTGACAGATTTACACAATGCACAGAAAACTATAAGTGGCTATTTTACAGCCTACAGATTCTGAGACTGTTCACAGATGAAAAATGGAAGAATGAAGTGAATAGTGTTCATAAATGTTCTTCGGCGAAGTATAATGTCTGACAGTGAAATGCACCACAAAGGTTTGCTGAACATTTTCAAATCAAACACAAAGGAAAATGGATTTTTGTCCACATGGATATTTTCTTGGAAAAAAACAGTTTCTCCAAATTAGGTAAAAATGAAGTTATGGCAAGAGATGGTGTGCATAGGTGGTGTATTTAGATGTAAGCGTAGCAAAGGGCAACCAAAACAAAATGAAAGTACAACAAACGTTGGCAGCATACTGTTGGAAGAGAGCAGAGTTAGTCAGTTGGTAGTCAGGCTTAAACATCTGAGCAGTTCTGTTCACATTAATTATGATGCAGATGTAAAGAAACTTTATTAGACATAAATGAACATTTCAAAACTATAGATTTATTGTGAGTTGATATCTGAACTAATGAATAATGTGTTTGTCGGGCCGATAAGAAAACCCTGGCTGTATTTGATTCAAACATAAAACAGTGGCTGATATGACAAAAGCAATCAAACTGCATAAAAAATCATCAAAAAATCAAACATGATGTCAAGTGAGAACTCATCTGCTGTCATTCACTTCACTCTAGTTCCATTTTCATGATCTCCAAGGTTAGTGATGTTAAATCTTCATACCAAGCTTGGCTTTCTGTGGAAGACACATCACAGTGGTTAACACACCATCACCACACACTGTTGACCATAATATATTATTCAAGTGACTGGAGGGCTGGGTGAGTCTCTCAGTTTGAATCTTACCTAAGTAACAGGGACTTCTTTGTGTCAACTGATAACTTTTCATCGGAGGGGACAGAAGTCACACATGGGATACCTCAAGGTTCAATACTTGGGCTCCCCTTCATTAATATCTAGATCAGTGGTGTCTAAAGTCAATCCTTGAGGGCCAACATCCTCCAAATTTTAGTTCTGTCCTTGGTGGTAGTTGCTTCCTAACTTGCTAATGAGCCATCATTTTATCCAGCTATGTTGAATCAGGGAGTGAACTAAGGGTGCATTCACACCAGCCCAAAACTAGAGTCTTGAATCAGACCCTAATTCATTTGTCTAGAAGATCTGATTAGTTTGGGAGGCGACAATGCAAATTTGAAATCCAAAACGGACTAAAAAAGCAAACTGATCTGCCTAAAAACCTAGATCTCGATCCAGTTGAAGTGAACTCTTGCACGGCTGAAAAAATATCTGAATGCAACCTGACTGGAAACCATTAGAGGAAAAAGTGGCTCATGGTCAGGCGTGGAGTGAAGAGGAGGTAAAGGCCCTCATACAAATATGGTAAGAAGAAAATATATTGCAGAGACTTGTATCTGCTCACAAAAACAATGTTTTCAACCTAATTAGTGTGAAGATGGAGGCACTGGGATTCTCTTGTACAGTTGCACAGTACCGTACTAAAGTAAAAAGACTTCGCCATCAATACATCAAAATACATGACATGATCAGGGCAAGTGGAAGTTCAGGAGATGCAAAGGACAAGTTTCTTTGGTATGATGCACTAGATGCTACTCTAGGCACTCGATCCAGGAGCAGCCTGCAACATGTTGTGGAGACCTACCAAAAAGACTCCGCTCTATGTCTTATTCAGAGGTTTTTGTGTCGATTCCTTCAGTATTTCTTGGTGCAGCGCCACCACAGGCGATAGGGGGAACGGGGCTTTCAGTTAGTTTGCATTGTTTGACACAGTGTAGTGTGAATGCAAACTACAGTCCTGAAAGTGTAGCAAATGTTGCAATTTTGATTCCCAATCGAACAGTCTATCGGACTATCTGGTGTGAAAACACCCTAAAACATATAGGATATCAGCTATTGGAAACTGACTCTGGAAACCTCCTATAGACGGGCTGCCTCTAGCTCACATAATAAGCATTAATAAGAAGAATAAGTTACTATAACTACGCCGCTGATACACAACTCTTACATTACATTTAGAGATTAGTCTGATTCATGCGAAGGGCATGAATCAGTTCATGATTCTAAAAGGGGAAAAGTACAAAGAGATGCCACTATTTCTAAATTGTTGTATAATTTTCATTCCATTCTATAATTATGCAATATTATGCATTTTTTCAACACATAATTAAAAAAGCAAGAAAGTGTATGCTATGACTGAAGAAAAGTTCATAAGGTATCAATACTTTTGCAATGCACTGTTTGAGTTGGGATAATCTATTTGTGAGTCCGAGATTCAAAGTTTTCTGCATTTCAGATTCCTAAGGAAGTGCTTAAAACAAATCAATGTGTGAATGTGCCACAACTGTCTCCAGTTGAACAGAAACAAAACTGATGTTATTTCTGGACCTAAAGAGGAACAATCTTGGTAGCGCACAGCTCAAAGCTAGAAACTAACAGTCAGGCTCACATGTTCACAAACACAAGGAAAATAGAGATAATCATCCTAGTTCTAAAGTCCTAACACTACCTAAACCTCAAAGAATAGACTTGGAAATATTTTTGCTAGTTTATAAAACACTGAATTGCATTGTACCACAATACATTAAAGACATGTTGGCATATGAACCTTCAAGACCAAAAACATGGAAAAGTTGCATTCAGTTTTTATGCTCCTTTAGTCTGGAACAAACTTTCATAAAACTGCAAAACAAAACTAAACACAGTTTTAGTTTTGATTTATAGGGTTCCTATAAATCAAAAATAATATTTTGTTTACGGTATTTTGTTTTCTATCATGGCTTTTTGCTGAAATGTTTGATACAAATAAATTGGATTTCCATTTTCACAACTGAAAAGAGTGTCTTCCTTTATTGATAATCATTATTAATAATCAAGAAATAAAGATCAAGCCTGTAAACCAGTTCATAAGGAACTGAATGTTATGTTTTTAAAATAATCTCTGGTCGACTTGCAGGGTGCAGGCCGTTGCCACGGCAAAGGGTGTGTTTAAACGACAAAGAGAGACGGAGAGTAAAAAGGTTCGAGTGGTTTTAAGTTGATCACCTGTTTGTGTTGTTCACCTTCGCTGTGGTTTCTGAACGCTCAATAAACGACAAACTTAGACTAATTACCTGGTTCGTTTGCAGTAAACGTGTCACAACAAACATCAAATATATTTCATTAACTTTTAACAAACAAATTGCTTCTACCGAGATAATTATGTGAAATTAAATGAATTATATCCCAACTTCAGAAGATTTGCCTTTATCTTTGCAGAGCTCTTTGCTTCCTCCTATCACTCTGCAGTTTCTCATATTGACGTCATCAAACCAAATTTCAGATCTACCAGAACTGACTGACACCTGCTGGCCTCAGGTTTGCAACCAGCTTCTGACTAAGAAACCAGTAACCATAACCAGTGTCTGAATCTCACTGAGGAAGAAACTGCATTAGGTTTTCTATCACTTTATTATTTCTGATATAACTGATGTACATTTGCATATTAAATAAGTCAATAGAGTTTAATTTACAATTTTTATGTCTTCGTGTCATGAGGTAGATCTCAGCCGGCTGGTGAGAGAAAAAGTAGATCTTGGTCTCAAAACGTTTGGGCTCCCCTCCTATATAGGAACATTCCTTTGTTTCTTTGTGTGGTCTCTGCGGCACAAAGGTACTTCATAAATGCATAAGAAATTAGAACTGTTTTTCAATGTACTGTAAAGAAGTTGCTTATGTTCTTTACTTTGAAATTCCTGAAAGATGCAACTACAAACCAATAGGAAAAAGAAAGAATCTGTCTTCAAACAGTACTAAAGGGCTTTGAGGAAGCAAAGAGTTCATCATCATCTGACCTTTACCCCTTTAAGCAAACCAGAAAAATCTCAAGGAAACTTACAATACCAGAAGCATGTTTTGGTTTAACACTATAGGAAGTCTTCTCCTTGGCTTGTCTGAAACTCTCTTCTGCTGCTTTCAACCTGCAAAACAGAAATTTTAGAGTGAAAATAAGTACAGAGATTAGCCAAATTATTCCTACTTATGAAGCTGTTCCAAATTTTTAACACTGAAACCACAAAGTTTAATGTTAATTGGGATTTTATGTGATCCCAATTAACAAAGAAAGACATGATTACACAGTGGAAAGACAGTATGTCATCTTTTTTAAAATTAAAAGAATAGAGTGTCAAGTTTTTATTAGGTGCACAACACAATTAAATTCAGTTTATTTATATAGTGCCAATTCACAACTGTCGTTTCAAAGCACTTTACAAAAAGATAATTTCAGTTCAATCACACATACATACAGACCATACTAATATAACAGTACAGTATGCTCAATCAATTATTTATTTACAGTAGATTAAAAAGTTTCAAGGTCTGCATGTTTGGTATGAAGAATGGCAACATACAAGCCATTCCAGGAGAAGTGAACGCTATTGATCAATCAATTATATATATATATATATATGTATATATACATATATATACATATTGTGCGCCCTTCAGTTAACCATTCAGGGTGAGTCCCATTTTGTAGCAGCTGGTTCATTTGGGCTGCCAGTCGCTCATGGAGGGCAGTGAGCTTCTTTAGCCAGTAGGCATGGATCATGTCAGGCCCTGGTGCTGTCCAGTTTTTCATACCTGAGACTCTTTCTTGGACATCTGCCACAGTGATGGTTACCGGGGCTCAGGGAGGTTGCTATGGTCGTCTCGTAGAGAGATCAGCCACTGTGCATTGCTGTTGTGGGTCGCCTCCCTTTCCCATATGCCTTTCCAGTATTGTTCAGTCTCCAGCCTTGGTGGATCTGCTCTGTTGTTACCCTGCCATTGAGAGTACACTTTAGCTGGTTGGGTGGAGAAGAGCCGGTTTATCCTTCTGGCTTCATTCTCCCTTGTGTATCTCTTTAGGCGACTGGCCAAGGCTTGGATCCTCTGTTTGGCAGTTTCGAGTGCTTCAGGTATGGGCATCTGGCTGTACTTCCTGGGTACTGGTCCTTTCATTGCACCACTATGGAGCTCTGATAGTTGGCTCACTTCCCTCCTTGTCACCTTGATTTTGGTCTCTAGCCGTCTTTTCCATGGTGGGTACTGTCTCATGGTTGCTCTTATAGCCAAGCAGCTCAAGGATCACTGATGCTGAGTTGTAGATCAGCTCATTGGTTTCCGTTATGGTGTTGCTAGGGATCGTTCTCAATGCTGCATTCACATCTTCAATGAGGCTTTCTGATGGTACTTCACTCAGCCGTTGTAATTGGCGCCGAGGAGGTCTGGTTGTCATTCGTGCCATGATCCTATCTCAGGTCAGCTGCAGCTTTATTCAGCTCCGATTCCTTCATTGTGGCTGCATACTCCTCTCTGGGTGGGGACTTGTAATTAAGCCCCGCCCATCCTGACATCCAGGTTCCTCCTCTTTGCCGTAGCATTTGTGTTGTACCTCGTCAATCTCAAGTTGTGACAGCAATTGAACACTGAGCTACTAGTTGTTTAGCACTTAGTGTAGACTGGGGATGTCGAAGGTGCTCTAGTTCCCCAACACCTGACGCAGACCTTGTTTGGCCGGGGGATGTCTGAGCCGGCATGTTTCTTTGCTTCTCAGTGTCTCTCATGGTCTGAGGTAGGCAGTAGCTCAAAGGGTCTTGCCTAAGGACCCAGACGGGATAGGGCAATTTTTTTTTTTTTTGCCGGTTTTGGCCTGGATTCGAACCCTGGTCTTCCGAGTGAAAGACTGATGACTTGAAGCCAGCTCAATGGCAAGAACAAGATCCATGTGATAAATAGCTATGCCTCGCCAGTAATCAGGTACCCTGCAGGAATAATTAGCTGGCCAAAGGAGGAGATACAGGCCACAGATGTTAAGACACAAAAATTACTAACAATGCATGGAGGGTTCCACCCCAAATCCAGCCCCCTGAGACTGTACACGAGCCGCAAGGAAGGAGGCAGAGGACTAGTGAGTGAGAACCACTGTCCAGGACGAAACATCCAAGATCCATAGATACATCAGGGACAAAGCCTCAACAGACAATGTGCTCAGTGAATGTCTCAGACAACGGGGAACAGAAGTTGAGGTGCTGGAGGTACCATCATGGGAGGACAAACCCCTACATGGGATGTACCACCAGCAAATAACTGAAGTGGCTGATATCAGAAAGTCCTACCAATGGCTGGAAAAAGCTGGACTCAAGGACAGCACAGAGGCCCTCATCCTGGCCGCCCAGGAACAGGCCATAAACACCAGAGCAATAGAGGCCCAGATCTACCACACCAGACAAGACCCAAGGTGTAGGTTGTGCAAGGAGGCCCCTGAGACAGTCCAGCACATAACAACAGGGTGCAAGATACTGGCAGGGAAAGAGTACATGGAACGACATAACCAAGTGGCAGGCATAGTGTACAGAAACATCTGTGCAGAATATGGACTGGAAGCCCTGAGATCAAAGTGGGGAACACCCCAAAGGTGGTGGAGAATGGCCGAGCTAAGATCCTGTGGGACTTCCAGATCCAGACAGACAAAATGGTAAGGTTGAACCAACCGGACATTGTCGTAGTGGATAAACAACAGAGGAAAGCCGTTGTGGTGGATGTAGCAATACTGAGTGACTGCAACATCAGGAAAAAGGAGAAACTGGAGAAATACCAGGGCCCCAGGGAGGAACTGGAGAGGGCCTGGAAGGTGAAGACCACAGTGGTGCCTGTGGTCATCGGGGCCCTCGGGGCAGTCACCCCCAAACTGGAGCAGTGGCTACAACAGATCCCAGGAACAACATCAGACATCTCAGTCCAGAAATGTGCAGTTCTAGGCACAGCAAAGATACTGCAGAACCCTCAAGCTCCCAGGCCTCTGGTAGAGGACCCGAGCTCAGAGGGTAGGAACCACCCGCGGTGGGCGAGAAGGAAATTTTTTTATCAGTAACATGTGGTGAGGTTCATAGCTGGTAAGGCACTGATTTAATCATAATCATATTTACAAATATATACCCCCCTGCATGTTGACATAAGGAAATTTCGTACTTGCAGACAACACTGGAGGGCAAAAAGACAATTCTTTTACATAGCCGCACTGCCGCAGTAGAATAATTCCATCAACTCAATCAACTTTGGACATGTAGACATTAATTTTGTGCTGCGCTCCACAGCAAAAGGAAAAACCGTTAAAGTACAATTCGAAACCACTTCTTTCTAGCTCTCTGTATCAGCACTTGTGAACAGCAGTTTTCAGCTCTTTCCAGAGATTCTCGATTGGATTCAGGACTGGACTTTAACTTGGCCGTTCTAACGCCTGGATATGTTTATTTGTGAACCATTCCTTTGTAGAGTTTGCTTTATGTTTGGGATCATTGTCTTGTTGGGAGATAAATCTCTACCCCAATCTCAGGTCTTTTCCAGACTCCAACAGGTTTTCTTCCAGCATGATCCTGTATTTTGGCTCCATCCATCTTCTCATCAATTTTAACCATGTTCTCTGTCCCTGCTGAAGGAAAGCAGGCCCAAACCATGATGCTGCCACCATCATGTTTGACAGTGGGGATGGTGTGTTCAGGGTGACGAGCTGTGTTGCTTTTATGCCAAACATATCTTTTTGCATTGTGGCCAAAAAGTTGGATTTTAGTTTCATTTGACCAGAGAACCCTCTTCCACATGTTTGGAGTGTCTCCCAGGTGGCTTGTGGCAAACTTTAAACAAGACTTTTTTTTGATATCTTTGAGAAATGGTTTTCTTCTTGCCACTCATCCGTAGAGGCCAGATTTGTGCAGTGTACGACTGATAGCTGTCCTATGGACAGACTCTCCCACCTCAGCTGTAGATCTCTACAGTTCATCCAGAGTGATCATGGGCGTCTTGGCTGCATCTCTGATCGGTCTTCTTGTTCAAGATGATAGTTTAGAGAGACGGCCGGGTCTTGGTAGATTTGCAGTTGTCTGAAACTCCTTCCATTTCAATATGACCACTTGCACACTGCTCCTTGAGATGCTTAAAGCTAGGAAAATCTTTTTGTATCCAAATCTGGCTTTAAACTTCTCCAAAACAGTATCAAAGCTGCCTTTTGTGTTCCTTAGTCCATGATGGTCTCTGCGCTTTAAACACAACCTGAGATGATCACAGAGCAGGTGCATTTATAGGGGGACTTGATGACACACAGGTGGTACTTATCATCATCAGTCATTTAGGACAGGATCATTCAGAGATTTCACTGAACTTTCTGAGTGAGCTTGCTGCATTGAAAGCAAAGGGGCCGAATAACATTGCACGCCCCACTTTGCAGTTTATTATTTGTTAAAGTTTAAAATATCCAACAAATTTCATTCCACGTCACGATTGTGTCTCACTTATTGTTCATCTTCACAAAATAATAACAATTTTAGATCTTTACATTTGAAGCCTGAAAAGCGGCAAAAGGTTGAAAAGTTCAAGGGGGCCGAATATGTCAATGTCAAATTTATTGACATAGCGGTTTAAAAAAAAGGTGTAAAACTGCACCAAAGCGCTGCAACAAGAACGACAATAACACAAATTGATAAAAGCAGAGTATTCTTTCGCAAGGCACTGTATCTGTTAGAAAATACAGGCAATAAAAGATTGGATATTAAAACAAAATGGGAAAGGGACTTGGGGATTATACTAACAGAAGACCATTAGCTGAATATCTGGAAGGCCCAAATTACAACATCCTCTTCTATAATTTGGAGAACATTGTTTTGAAGAACACAATCAGATTTTTTTGTAACACCCAAAATCACCAGTAAATTAAAATCCAACCATGTTGGAGAAATTGTGGAGCATTTAATGTCAACCACACACATGTTTTCAAACTTTGTCCCAGAATCACACAGTTCTGGGACAAAATACACAAGGAGATTGTAGCAGTATTGGGCTACACAGTCCCTAAGACCTGTTTGGTTTTATATCTTGGTCGCTTAGAAAATACTGCACTTAAAAAAAAGGCTGTTTATTTAAAATTCTGCTAATAGCAGCCAAAAAGGTAATCACGAAAAAATGGTGCCAACCTGAACCTCCTAAGACAAAGGAATGGATACAGACTGCAAACTCATCATTTGAGACAGAGATTTTAACACAAAGAGTAAGGACAAAGGAAGAGCAATGCCAGGACAAATTGGGAAAATGAACAAATGTCACATCAACATTACAGGTCTAATTTTGGATATAAAGAGTCCCCTTATTTAAATAACAGGACACTCTTATTTAACCAAGAGCATCACCTTAGAATGCAGTTAGTTTTTTTGTTGTTTTTTTCTGTCTCTTATAATCTCAGTGTATTGTTTGACCTTTTTTTTGATTGTATCTAAAAATGCCACTAAAAATAAAATTATAAAAAAGTAAATGTTACTCCATCAGTACATACTAATGTTTTTAAGTTTTGAAAATGTAATTTTTTAGGCAAGTTTGCATACAATTTTCAAGTAAATGCCACTTATTTTGTTTTAGTGTAGCACAGCATGCTAAGGTAACTTAAATAGTCTAAATAAATGAGTTTCCTCAAATCGACTTCAATAAATTAATCAGATTTAACAGTATATACTCACAATCCTTTTTGCCTTAGGCAAAACCTTCTATTTTCATAAGATAAAATAGAAATATATTTTTAGAATCTAAACCTAAAGTCCATAAATAGGATAAGAGAAAAATAAGATAGGAATGGAAGTAAAAAATAAAAGTTTGAAGCAAAAAATTTCTATGGTGAAGGAGTGGGTAGGTAGTATCCTACCTTTCCTTGAGAATAGTTTTGTTCTCTTTTTTCCATTGGTCCTTGAAATCAGAGGAGAATTCATGCCAGATGGAAAATAAAGTGTTGGGGGAAACCTCCTTTTCTCCTGCTTTGGGCTTCACTGAATAGAACACTGTCAGCTCTAGAAATCTAAAAAGAACAGACACATCCACAATGTCATTTTTTAAAATATTTAACAACCAGGGAGAGATACAGCTACAGTTCCTAAATTTGCCTTACTTTTTGCAATAAGCTTTTGTGAAAAAATAGATTTTTAAAAATACACAAGGTAATCACAGTGATATGAAGGTAACTATGACATCAATGAGTGTTGAAGAGAAAAAACAAAGCCTGAGCTTACAGTTTGTGAGTGCTGCTGAGTTGAGCATCCAGGATCTCTAGTTCACTTTTAGCTAACAAAGGAAGAAAAGTTTGAAACTCAGTTTCATTTCTTTTGTTTATTTTTTGGTAGCACACAGCAAAAGTCAGTACACACATTCACTCCAATAAACACAGCAGTGGTTCAGACAGTGTCTATCTCCTGCCTTGTTCTTGCATTTCATTACAGAACCAGTACTGAAAATGCTGCATTGGATTCTTATATCTTGGCTTCCTGAGAAGGCAAGATATGTTATTTGTTGCTCGTTATTTTTCAAAGATGAATATGAAATAGCCTTTCAGGAAAGAGGCTAGAACTGGCCTCTTGTGGCCGAAAGAAGAATTCTGCTGGAAAATGAGGAAAGACCCCTCCTGATAGCCTAATCGTGGTTGGTTGATAGATTTACAGCATACCTTGTGCAAGAAACTCATCCATCTTCTCTTTGAAAGGCTGCAAGTTATCCTCATCAGACACCTTGCACACCTTTTCCACTTCCGATGTACATGCTAGTTAAAGTGATGAGTGTAAAACATCTGGGTTACACAAACATTTAATAATAAAATAAGATTAGCAAATTTTGCCTTTGTATGATGTAATATTCATGTTCCTGAAATTGTGTAAGAACATTTTATCCAGACTATACTGTGTGCACAATTATTAGGCAAGTTTTAGTTCATGAAACTAATAATCATTATAATAATATTTATGCATATTTTCCAACTCCAAGCAGTATAAATTCTATAAGCATAAATTTGAATGCTTATAGAATATAATACACATCAGCTGACATGTATTTGTCTAATGAGGGAGAGTAGGGCCTCACCCTATATCAAGGTGTGCAGAATTATTAGGCATCTTCTTTTCCTCAGCCAAAATGGATAAAAAAAGATTGAAAAGTCAAAAATTGTAAAGTCTTTCAAAGACTCTTGAAATTGCTAAGATGTAGGGGTGTGATCAGAGAACCATCAAACTGCTTGCTGCAAACAGTCAACAAGGTTGCAAGAAATATGTTGAGAAAAAGACTTAAATTTACTGCCAAAGATTTGAGAAGAATCAAGCGTGATTATCTTCCAGTGCTGTTATATTCCAGAACTGCAACCTACCTGGAGTTCCCAGTAGTACAAGATGTTCAGAGTTCAGAGACATGGCCAAGGTAAGGAAGGCTGAAACCCAACCACCACTGAACAAAACACATAAGATGAAACGTCAAAACTGGGCCAAGACAGATCTGAAGACAGACCTTTCAAAGGTTTTATGGATTGATCAGATGAGTGACTCTTGACACACCAGGTTGATGGACCTGTGGCTGGATCAGTAATGGGCACAGAGCTCCACCAGCAAGGTGGAGGCAGGTTCTGGTATGGACTGCAGATGAGCTAGTTGGACCTTTTCAGGTTGAAGATGGACTCAAAATGAACTCCAAAGCCACTGCCAGTTTTAGAAGACACTTTCTTCAAGCAGTGGTACAGGGAAATGTCTGCATCTTTCAAGAAGACCATGATTTTTATGCAGGACAATGCTCCATCACATGCATCAAGTACTCCTCTATGTGGCTAGCCAGTGAAGGCCTTAAAGATAAAAGAATTATGAAATGACCCCCTTCCTCACCAGACCTAAACCCCATTGAAAACCTTCGGGTCTTTCTTAAATGGGAGATTTATGGTGATGGAAAACAGAACACATCTCTGAATAGTGTCTGGGCTGTGGTTGCTGCTGCTGCACAAAAAGATTGTCACGAGATCAACAAACTGACAGACTCCATGAATGGAAGGGTTATAACTGCTATTGAAAAGAAGAGTTGCTATATGGGTCAATGATTTATTTTTTAAATGTTGCAAATGTTTATTTGTCAATTTTGAGTTGTATGTTTTTTATTCTCACTTTAATGGATGACAAAGGGAGGAAGATGGGAAAATTTTCAGTTTTAATTCAGTTGCATAATAATTGTGCACACTAATTACCTAATAATTGTGCACACATAGATATTGTATTAAAAAAAGCCAAAATCGCACTTTTACTTTCTTAAATATTCAAATTTGAGAGGTTATTGTTTGAGAGCACTGTAGTTTAAATTAATCCTCAAAACTACAACTTGCGTAATAATTGTGCATACAGCTTCTGATGGCAGATCAAGCATATTAAAATAATGTCTCTCAGATCCTTGGATCATCATGACTGGACTCTGTGACATAGCAATCTGGCATCTGGATTTGTTTTTTTGGTTTTTTTTTTTTTTTTACCTTTTTTTCCTTCTTTTTCTCCAATATTCTGATGTAATGGAGCATGAGTTTATTATCTTGTTGATTATTTTCTATGTGTGTGTTACCTCTGAGGTCCTTCCGAAGTCGAATTAAGTCCTTCTGAAAATCTTCAAATTTCATCTGTGAAACTTGGAACAGGTCATGAGGCTCAGGAAGCGGAAACACAGATGTCTCCTTTCCAGCATCCTTTTGATCAACACATACATATTAAACAATATGAAAGATTGACAACAGCAAAGTAAAAATGTCAAATAAAAAATGCACACATTTATCACTATAACAAAAACATTGTGGATAAAATGTTAATTTTTAAATGTTTATAGCATATGGATACAGTGTGTCAAAAACATTAGTAATGGCTATCTACCAATTTTAACAGGTAGTTTTGATAGATCAGGATGATGTATTTAATAACTTGAGTACAGAAGTAATAAATCATGGTTATGAAAACAGTGAAGTCCAGTCTTTGTTTTGCTGCTTTCTGACTTCAATAGCTGTTGAAGTCAGAAATTGCTTGTGCTAGGGTTCACTAGAGGGAACCCTAGTCCCAATTCTTATGATCCCAAAGAGACAAATTGGGTGGAAGTCATAAAATAAAAGTATGTTTTATGTTTATTACTACCATATACAATGTATTAATGGTCTCATCCCAGTCAAACAACTGTTGAAACCTGTGAAGTTGCAGAACAAAGACTGGGCATCACTTGTTTAGTGATACCAGTGCCCTTCTTTTAACATTGTTGACTTCAAAAGCAATACCCAATATATTACCTTCATAAACTTCATAGATTTCTAAATCAGCATCCATTGTTTCTGTCATCAATCTTGAAGGTGTCAGTGATAAATTTAATTTTTTAAACATCATATCTATTCTCTGCATATCAACAAAGTTCAGTTTATCTTATTAGGATTTTAGACAAAAAATGTAGTACATAATTGTAAAGTGGAAAAAAGTAAAAACAAAATGCACATAATTTTTTTTAACTGCAAATTTATACAAAGGTAAAATTCACATAAGCTGGCTTTAATTAATACTAACATTACTTCTGAAAGAAATTTATTGCACAGGGTTTTGTTTATGTCTCAGAATAAAGGGAGCTGAATTCAAATGCCTTTTATTTCTATAATATTTAAGGTTTTATTGTTTTTCTGTCTATCACATAAAATCTCAATAAAATGTGTTTTGTGTGTGTGATTAATAGATGTGGAATGCACTGTAACCATCTGATTGTAAGGAAACTTTGGGCATTACAATAACATTAACACATGTAAAATGCTGCAAAGGAAAAAAGCTGAAAGAAGTTTGAGCTTAATAAAGAAAGGAAGAAGTTTACCTCATCAAAGTGTCGGAGGTAATAGGCTACAATGTATGACAGAAGACTTTTAGCGCCATCCTGCATGTAGAAAAACAACAAGAAGGGACACTGACATCTTGAACAGCGTGGAGATAACAGTACAAACAATAAACTGATGTTTACTATTTCAAGTTAGGGGCCCCTCTTGTTGTATTTGTGAACAAACAGAGCTCAAACTAAAAGATTAAATTCATAGCATCAGATTGTTGCTATGGTAAAAAAAAATGAACATTGTTCTTTGAACTTTCACAAAGTAAACTTGCCAGCTCCTTAAAATCTTACATATTAAACAATTCAAAATCTTTTAATTTATGTATACTGAAACGACTAAATCAAAGTTAGTAGCATTGATAATTTCAATAAACAAATGTTACATTTATGTGTCTGTGGTCTGTGTCCAGACCCCAGATGTGGTCCATAAATATGAGCATTTGTGGCCCTTGAAGCTCCAAATGATGGAGCCACTGACTTAATTTGGATTAAACAAAGTGCAAATAATTGATTTCATTTTAATTGTATTTTTTGATTTGTTGTTTTTAAGACTAGTTGGGTTTAACATTGGGTGATGTTTTCCAGTAACATATAATTACTCAGTAATATTTTTACATTTCCTGTCTACTTAACATCTTTTAATAGAAAAACATGGTGGACCGCAAGTTTTCTGAGGGAAACCCTGGCTAAGATGAAATTGGAAAGTGTTTTAGTACATTTGGCACAAAACAAGACAAACAAACAAAAAAAATTCAAGTAGCCCAAATATGATTTCAAATTAAAATGTTTTAACAAAATATTATTTCTTTACTCACATTGCTCTTGACATCTTTGAGTTTTGGCAAAATCTCAAGAGTGAAGCCATCAGCTTGACCTCTTGTTCGATTCCCACCATTCATGAAATTACCAAATGCCAGAACCAAACCTAGAATCTTCTTTACTGAAACATTATCCTGGAGAGTCTGTCAAAAAGGTTGAAGACAAAGGCAAATAATGGTTTCTTTTTCTGATATTACATAGATGGAAAAAAAACTTTTAAAAAATCTATCGGAATAAGGAGAAAGACAAAGATAACATGAACATTTGATTATTTTATTCATATATTAATTGTAAAAGAACTAAACAATCAACAGTAACTTGTTGAACCAACTAACTCCCAACCACATAAAAATTGAATATTAAATCAAAAACAAACCTCATCCTGAAAAGGAGCAACAAAAACAATCACCAAAAGCAAGGCTTAGTTCCAACAGAATGAACTAATATTTCTGCTACAAACGAGCCTGGCTTGTTGTGACGTTCCAGCCTGTTTACCTTTGTTACATGTCTTCCCACTCTCTCACAACAAACTGTCCTATCAATTACCACTATGAAGACCAATAGAGCCACAAAAATCCTTTACAAAATAACTAAAGATAATCAACTTAAGTGAAACAAATCTATGTCACTCTTGGCCCACGTTCTTTCAGGCTCCTAATGTGACTGATATCAGTGGCTCAATATACCCAGGGGCACAACTCCATACTTTCTGAAGTGTATGTACAGTTACTAACTGGACACTGTGATGTATCTGTTATCAGATACATAAGTCAGATACATGTATCTTGTACACAACAACATGTGGTGTATAATATAACACCACTGTAGTAATGTTATATTGAGTAAAGACATTTAACCTCAAGTGCCGCCCTGCCAAGTTCTATAACAAGGATCACCAACCTTTTTGAGTCGAAGAGTGACACAGAGGACACACAGAAACACAAGTTTGTGTTCGATACACACATACACACATAAACTTGTACATCTCATCTTTAATTAAAGTATCAATAATAATAAATGTACATGTGTGAATAAATGACTGCCTGGAGAGGAATTAAAAAAAGGACGAAACAAAAAACAGCAATATTTCATCATTTAATATATAAGTGAGCCAAAGAGCCACTTCTGTTAGCCTGTGTCTAGAACCACCTCACGGGCTGCAGGTCTGTGTCTGAGTCATTTTGTTAGCATGTATTCCATCATTCTTATGGCTTGATGGGAACTCAGGTTATCCAAACTGGCAACCCACATGAATAAAATAGTGAAATAATATTGACCACAAAACACTGTATTTATAAAACATAACATTTTTTACAAAGCTCTAACAAACGTTTTTAAAGTTCAAACAAATTAACGGTTTCTCTTCACAATATTTAACTAGGACAAATCATACAATGTATTTGTATGGTTTGTATGATTTGTTCTTTAAACTGCCATTTATATTATTTTTCGGTCTCAGGAAATGATGGCGGGACCAAGGCGATCCTTTAGGAGTGCTTAGCCCCCAGCTAAGGCCCAGGAGAAGATATTTATTAGTGCAATTTTTTAAATGTCACTGCTTATTTACATACATTCAGATAGGAAATTAAATAGTTTTGTCCAACTAAAACTGTTATCAACTACAGCTCTGGGAAAAATGAAAAGCCCATTGCAATGAACCCCATTGAAATTGGTTATTCCACAAATACAGATTTCTGAACTCTTCCTGAGTTAAAACATTAGTATTGTTGTTTCTAAATGAATATGAACTTGTTTTCTTTGCATTAGTTGAGGAAGAGGCATTGCATCTTTTTTAAAATAATTTTGATCATTTATCATTTTCTGAAAATAAATTCTAAATTTTTGCTTGGAATTTGGGAGACATGTCAGTAGTTCATATAATTCATTTTACTTAAACATATACACATAAAGAGTAAAATCAAAGAACTTATAATTTTGCAGTGATATCTTAAACAGAATCTCAATACTACATCATACCTGCCAATATCTGCTAACATTAACGAGGCAAGCAGCTGAGGAGTGACACAGTCCCAGGGGGGTCTGGGTCATAATCCCCCAGAAATTAAGATAAAGTCTACTCAAAGGCTAAGCATTTCTACTCATTTGAAGAACATTTTACTATATTCCTAGGATTAATAAACATAAAACCAGTTTATTATCAAGGTAGAAGTTCAGGTTAATGACTAATATTGCGCAATATATTTATTGAATTAATTTATTTTTTCCTTTCTCTCACTCTGCTTGAGTATTTGATAAATCATTTATGTTATTTTTCTTGATACTTTTTGTTTAACTTTATTTGAATTATGGTTAATTTAACCTGATTATTGAAATGTTTATAATTATTAGGAATCTAGTTATACATTTGCATTTAATGTGCATAAATTAAATGCCTAAATTTAATAATTATTTCCTTTGTATTATATTTGTACATAATTTGATAAAAACACTTAATGGGTTTTCTGACCTTTTATGTTGGGTTTTTTTGCCCTGATGGATCGGATCCTCATCTGTATCTGAAGATGGCGAGCTAGAGAAAAAGGACTATGGACTTTATGATTTTGAGAATTAATTTATTCTGAGTCAATTATTTTGTGTCTCATTGTACTGCTGTAATTGTCTGTTTTTATACAAATCACTTAATATATGTGCACCAAAAGGTTTGGTGCACATATCAAAAGCAGTTTCATTCACACCTCAGACTCCTTAAAAGGCCACTCTTCTGATGCTGCTTTTGTAGCAGCAGTTAGCTGCCTGGCCCATAAGTGTTACAACTTAATCTTAAACTGCATGTTTAAGATGGAATGGCACTGAAAACCATTCAGACTACGAACACAACAGAGACACAATTAAAACTGTCAGATGACTGATTACCCCGTGATAATAACTCAGAAATGGTCCAAATTAGGATGTGTTTTTATTTCCTTCATAAGGGCTGCTTTTCAGTGTTGTTCCATCTTAAACATGCAGTAAATAAATCGACTTTTAATCAGTGTTTTGCACAAAAGAGTTAATAATGATAAACACGTTTTCACTGAGGCTCCTTAAGAGCTTTATGAATGAAATAAGTAATTACTGATATGACAGGAGCACATGGCTTTGACACTTGGGTGGTGGGTGTGTCGATGTGGGCGTGACGTCATAAAGTATTAATTGAAGGTTACTGGCCTGCTGGCTTTGTGTGTGTGAGGAAGCGGTGAGCTAAGGTCAGTCCTTGTAAAGTTTGGAGCCTGATAATCAAAATGGAATACAGTGAACTCTCGCTATAACGTGGTTCACCTTTCACAGTCTTGCTGCTTCGTGGATTTTTTTGTGCAGTTTTTTTTTTTCCACAGTGGATTGTATTCTGCATCCTGATTGGCTAAACAGTCTCTCTGCTTCTTCTCTACCTGTGGTCAATAACGTTGCGGTTTAATATGTACCCGTACGTAAAACAGCTTGCCAAATTTACGTTTGCAAATTCTCTTGCAATTTCAAGTTTCTCTAAAACCCATAATGTCGACAAAATGTTCTGCACCGACAAAGGCACCAACTGGGCCCAAAAGACAGAGGAAGATGCTAACTATCGCAGAAAAAGTTAAACAGAGCGACAACAACAACCTATAACTATGTCGTTCTCTTGAAAAAACACACCTGCACCGCGGGGTTTAGAAGAAAAAAACGCTACAGAGCGGAGTCAGGATGCAGCGGCTCAGTCAGAAGAGCAGTGGAATACACGAGTCACTATTTGTCCTACTGTACTTTGTATTTTTTTTCATTTTCTCCTGTTCTAATCCAATGACTCAGGTCGCGGTGGGGCGGTGCTGATCGCCGCAATTTGAAGCCTTCAGTTTGTATTGATGATTAAAATGATTATTTTACAGTACAGTAGTTAGTTGTAAAAAAAACAACAAACATTTATACAATACTTTTACTTGTTAAACAAATGTTTGGGCTTGTCTTCCCACTTACGTCTGTATTTTTGCCAGATGTTTTGCTTCTAAGGACGGTGGCGTGTCGGGTAGACATTTTAAAAAGACGCGGGTTGATAGCAGCTCACCGCGCTGTGTCTGTCCTCTCAGGCCAACCGCGACAGCAGCCTCGGTCTGAGGGGACGGGGTCCTATTTAGGTTCCTCCACGACAATTTAGCTGACCTTAATATTTCCCATGTTTTGTTTTGGTCATTATTATCACACTTATTTTTGAGATGTGTGATAGGTGTGTCTATCAGGCATTTATAAAAATACGGAATAAATCGCTTCCCGTATTGCTTCAATACGGAGCGAAAACAACGACAAGCACCTGTCATTTTAGGCTAGCTTAACCTAACCTGAATATTTACAACCCTCCTGTTGATACACTGACATTACTTCCCTACTGTCTTTCAACCACTTTGAAAAGTTTCTCTTAATCTCTCCAACATATTTATCCCTCTCTTTTCCATTTTCTGTTTTGTGCCCCGACGTTTATAGTTTACGGTACGGAGCCCTCGACGGGACATGGGGAAAAAAATACTTTTGCTTTCCCTCGCAATATTGCACTGATCAGTTCATGTGGCATAATTAAATACTGTAAGCCTTTCTTACGGTGACCACCATACTTTCTGCTTTAATATAAGGTTATATAAAGTTTTTCCATGAACGTTTCTCTTTGTGAAATATCTGAAGTTTTATATATTTTCCTTTAAGAAAGGAAGGCACCAAAAACCTATGATATAAACAGAAACATTTTGTCATTATTTGACGAGTATACTGAACTGACAGCTCCTCTGACGGTCTGACTTCTTAATGTGCATGCACAGGCATCTGTACTCACTGCACAAATGCTATTCTGACGGTGTATGATTATCTGATAGAACACCCCCTCTAGTGCAGGGCCACTGCCACTACATTTTTCTCAATTTCAGCATTTTTAAGTCATTTGATGCTCTGAATCCATGGTTGTCCCTTAGTGGTTGTGACTTGGAGCATGGCTCCAACAAGTCACTCTATTTTCCAAAGCATGTTCTGAATTCCACTGAATTACTCTTAAATTATTTTTACCAAAAGCTTTTGGGGGAAAAAAAGCTTTTGGAAAAAGCTCTGACTCACCTTGCATATCCGTTGCAGTGTGTTAATTTTTCTTGTGATTGATGACATACACTCACAGAAGCTGGACTGAAAGAGAATGCAGAAGACTCTGCTGGAGAAATCTGGTATCAGGGAGAGCTGGTAGAGAAATCTGGAACAAACCAAATGAGACAGCAGGTATTTGTAAGATTGCTTTTCCCAACAGAGAATAGGATTGCAGATGTGCGTTTTGATTAAGAAAACAACTCTGGAATGTCTGTCAATTGTTTAAAATGTAATATATATATTTTCATATCAATTTTATGTTTCAGTAAAGGTCATAACTAATTACAACAATTAGCCATCTTGCCATGGTTAGTCATAATAAAGACTAGTCAACGACACACTTTTTTCTCATAATCAATGTACATGTGAGCAGCGCAAAGAACATGATTCAAGTTCAAGGAACAACTTAGCCCTGTAATTAAACTTCAGTTGGTGGGAGAAGTACTCACTGTTCAGGTTTATCCAGAGGCTTAGCATTCTCTTTGTCTTTAGAGGACTTTATGTGCTTTTCGATTTTGTCCAGTTCCTCCTGTTGGGCTCTCTGTGGAAAAATACAAGATTATATGCACAATATAGAGTAATCATTGTAACAGTAAAAAAATGTATTTAGTGTTTTGTTCCTGTTCCACTGCAGCAATAACCACGCAAGAAAACAACCCATAAAAACTAGAAGAAAAAAAAAGGAAAAACAAAATTAGAATACATTTTATAGAAACTACAGTAATGGTACAGTGAAAGCACACTTATCTTAAATTGTAGTTTTATTTAAAAAAATTTTTTTTCCATGTCTAAGGTTTTTGCAATTTGCTTTCTTTAAAACTTTAAATATGGCACATTTTTTAATCTATAAAGACATGGTAGAATCGCTTGTGTATGATTTTGCTTTTTCTTTTACATGTATTTATTATTTACCAGCAGGTGTATATAGAACAAACATTAAAGAGTGACAAAAATCATAGAAGGATATTGATATACAAAATAATTAACCATATAATAGAACGAATAACAGCAATAGAGCTCAAATAACCAAACAAAAAGAACAAACAAAAGAAACAAAAACAAACAAACCAATAAGTATATATTAAAAAGATACATTCAAAACAAAATAGATCTTTTTCCCATTTAGTAATCGGAATTTGAGGTGCTATATTGGTTGAAGATTTCAGTTTGTATAGTTTTGAAAGTGTTTTTGGAGACACTCAAAACTCAGAGTGTCAATGGCATAATTTTTTTTGATGCTATCGAGTAGGGATGGTTATCTTAGGTAAAAGTTATTGATGTCTATTTTTGATTTGATGGATTGTTTTTAATTGATTGTATTGAAGAAATGTATGTATTTTAAAAATGTACTTACTTTGTAAATGCCAAATCAGTAATTAGGAAGTTGAAAACAAATATTTGCTGCCTTGTGAGGAAAACTACAAAAAATATTCAACTGTGGCTCCTTACATTTCAAAAAGTGCTGATATTGCTAATAGTTGGTGTAGGAAGAGTAAAAAGCTTAAAATCAACTTGATAACTAGTAGTTGTGTTTTTGGAGGCGGAAGTCTTTACACATCACAGCACATTAGTGGGCCCTCACTTGATCAAGGCATTCAACATTTAAAAATAACTATAACTTTTAAGGAATTTCCTTTATTACCAGCCATGCCTACGACAGAAAATACATCTCAGATGAAAGGGTATACACAAGCAGCTTAGAAAAACAGACCTGATTCTAAGCAAGATTCATTGACAAAATCATGAAGGCTTTAGTAGGCATCGATTGACATTACAAGCAGCATAACCTGAATGGAGGAAATTTCTGTTAGCAACTTACATTTTCATAAAGTGCTTGCAGGGTCTCTGTGTCCACTACATTGTTGTCCAAGTTCAAGACAGCTAGAAACAAAAATAAAAGCCATTGCTCACAGCTGTTTTCATAAGACAGTCCATTCTAAATAAGAAACTTCATCCCAAAACAGTATAGGATATTTTCCAATATTCTATTTGATAATATTGATCACATCAATTGTGTCAATGTGGCATCTGTCTAGTTACAAATGAAAAAGCTTCTAAATATGTAATTTATAATTCTAGCTACTTTCAAGTGTTTAAAGCAATAGCAACCACATCAAAAATTTTTAGTATATATGGGTTACCGTTTATACACATTACAAAATAAATTTAAGCTGTTTGGTTAGATATCCTAAGATGTCAATCACAGGTGATTATGATTTGTATTGACTACATTTAAAAACAGAAAATCACGTGCTTAGTTTGGAGTCAGTTATTTAAAACTATTAGCTAGGAGTAACAAACAGCAGCTGACTAATATGGAAAGTAATGTCCCATTGAAAATACACATAATATTTTTGTAAATTTGCTCCTTTAAATAAAAACTGTTTGAGACCAATATTTTCTATTTCCTTTGTGATGAGCAGAACTTTGTTTTAGCTTGAGTAGTCTAATGTCTTGTACTTTTTCCACCTCACTGGCACGTATAAACATTGATAAACAATTTTGTCTCATAGCATCTGCAGTAACGTCTTATCTACAGCATCACTGTCTTTTCATTAAAACAAATTAGTTATTTTCTGCACTTTTATCAAACTTTGATTTCACTTAAATTAAAAATTCACTGTCCCACTGTGTTTTCTCAGTTTTTAATTTGGAGTCTATAGATGATGAGCAATTTATTCTTCATCCTGTGCTAGTGCAAGCAGCATTTTTTAATGTTTGTGAATAACCTGTATAAAATCTCACTGTCGATAAAAAACACACCAATTTGATCATCAAGCGCTGTCTTTTGGAAGAAGATGATTAGCACATAGATTTGCTATGTGCTAATGACAGCGCATGGCACTATCATGAAATCTACGCTGATAAGTTATTAAGCATGGTCTTTGACTGTGTAAACACATCTCTACGTCATAGAACAGCTAATATCTTGGATCTCAGCAACTTTTGTTCTCACAGACACTTTAAAGTGAGGCTGAATCCATTCCAGAAAAATTAGACAATGAGTCCACAACAGTGTGCCTAATTGGCAGCCCAGGGGAAAGCCTCCACATGGTAGCATACATTACATCCAGGGACGCCGCCAGGAATCTTGGGCCCCAAAAAATTAGATTGGGCCCCCCGCGCAGCTGCTGTTACAATTTCTTGAGTCTATTTGACCCATAAAAAGCATCACAATTTTAAAGGCTTGCAACTGCCTTGCTTTCTTTGGTCCTATACTGATACTAGCACAATATTTACTGCTAGTGAACTTTAAATGCAACAGTCTGCATACAGTATGCAAATAGGTTGCTTAATTTTTTTTCTATTAAGTTTTAGATTACTGAAAGGTCTCTCTTCACAAGCAACAAAATATGTGCAAAATATACATGAAGCAATCTATTCATCTATTTATCTATATCTCGATCTAGCTATCTCAATGAAGATACAGAGCTATTGATATCGATGGAGATATAGATCTATCGATATATATATACATATCCTGACTTTATCATTTTTCTTAGCAGCATAGTAACAGCCACAGTCGTCCTGGTCTTCTACTGACTGCTGCTGAACATCATCAGCTTCAAGTGTGCCAAGCAGGAACGAACCATTTCATGCAGGTCCAGGATTGTGTTCAGGGCAAATTTGGTCTGGGAGAGGTAATAGTTAACATTGACCGCTAAAAATCGTTTTAGAAAACACAATATGATTAACTTAGTAATTAACAGAGCTCCATTTTTTTATTTATTTCTATGAACAAAAAAAATAATAATAATAATTTGGGGGAGTGAAGGGGCTGTCCGTCAGGGGCACTTGGGATTGTCCTAACTTTTCCCCCCTTTATCGGGTGAAAAGTGACCCTGGGTGACCCTGATTACATCAAATTTAATTTAATTTTCCTTTTCAAGTTCAATTTTATTATTTTCCAGATTTAGTTTGAATTTTTTTAGCTTAATGACCACTTGAGATTGGCACACCTGTATGCTTTACCCTGTAGTGTGTTTAGATAGTGGCTGTATGAATGTCTTCATTTTTCATAATTCATAATTCAGTTTTCCACTTGAGAACCTCACTTAAAAAAGGTGAAGCAGCAAGCCAAAGCTTAATTGTACACATTGAATGAGCACATTTACAGTTTGATTTTGTTGAACAAAATTTGAAACTTGAAGTACTCTATGGCAGTGTTTCCCAACTCTGGCCCTCACGGAACACTGCCCTGCATGTTTTATAGGTTTCCTTGCTTCAGCCCAGCTGATTTCAATATATTTTAAATGTTTCTCTGTCTTAATATACCTATTAAGACAGAGAAACATTTAAAATATGCAGGCCAGAGTGCACCAGGATTGGGAAACATTGATCTATCATCCATCACTTGGTAGGAGTTTTTCCAAAACCACAATTAATCTAGAAAATTCATGTGTGGAAGAATCATGACATTTGCCCCTTCATGTTCTGGCATGGGAATAAAATCTTCTGAATGGTGATTGGTTTATGCTGTGGACGGTGGCCCTGACCATGCATCAGTCAAAAGGATGTCTTTACAAAGTCACAGTGCTTCAGCATTGAAAAAGCACAGCCTAAGCTGTCTACACGGGTACTTGATTTAGTCTTGGTTTTATAAAGTCAACTACGCAATTACAATTCCATATTCACATATTATTTTTGTACAGCATAAGCGCCTAGGCAAATATGGACAACAAAAATAAAAAGGTACAATGCTGAGCACAGTTAATTCAGTTTCTCTGCTCACCATGCTGTATATCTTTCATGTCGAGGTGCAAAGAAGACATGAGGATCCCAACAGCCTGAGAGCGCTTGTTATTCAGCAGCTTTGCAACCTAAAAAACCCCCAGTCAGTTACAAGTTGTAACAGATACAGGTGCATTTAGGAAAAATTCACAGCGTTTCACTTTTTCTACATGTTACAGCCTTATTCCAAATAGTATTAAATTAATCTCTTTCTTCAAAACAAAGTGGACAGATGTTTTTGAGGACTTTGCTAATTTGTTAAAAACAGAAAACTGGGGTGTGGGGTGTGGGCACATGTAATCAGTGACAAACTCCCTGCAATGAGTTTGCCTTGAGCCGTTAGCACAACGCAGCAGCCTCGCTTCTGTCAGAGAAATGGAGCTTCAGTTGCTTGCCATTATTAGCTTGTAAATGGAAATGACTGGTTTTCTTGAAAAGGTTCTTTGAGTGTCCTTAAAAGCACTATATGAGTCTGTCACTTAATTTTAAAAAATGCAACTAGAACCACAAAAACCTTTAAAAAACAAAACAAGAAATAACTTTTTTACATAAGTATTCATAACCTTTCAGCTATGAGCTCAAAATCGAGCTGTTTCCACTGACGACCCTTAAGATGTTTCCACAACTTAAATTTGGTACATTTGGTTTATATGACTTGATTTGGAGAGGCAAATACCTCTATATATATCCTCTGACCTATATAAGATCCTCTGATCTACAATTGACAGTGTAGGTCAGAGGTAAAACACCAAGAAAGAAATCAAAGGAATTGCCTGACAACCTCCAAGACGGGATTGTCTTGAGACAGAAATCTAGGGAAGGATCCATGAAAATGTCTGGTGTTTTGAATGTCCCACTGAGATCAGCGGCCTCCATCACTGGTAGAAGGAAGAAGGTTGGGACCAGTAGGATTCTTCATAGAGCAGTTTAGACTGCTATCCCGAAGAAGGGAGAAGGGCCTTAGTCACAGAGGTTAATCATGAACCCGATGGTCACTCTGCCAGAGCTACTGCATTCTGTAGAGAGAGTAGAACCTTCCAGGAAGGTAACCATTTCTCCAGTGATCCACTAATCAATTCTGTATAATAGTGTAAGGAAAATCATCTCAGTTCATTTACTTATGAGTTTATTTGAAATGTTTTGTTTTCATATTATTAGTCTGTGTGTTTTTTACTTGACCCCTTTCTTTTATGGTTCACTATTAACTGTTTTTTCAATGTTTGGTTGGGGGTTAGAAATATTTACACATGCTTGTGTTACCAGCTGCTTTGATCATTAGCTGTCCGTGTGATCAGCTGCCTGTGGAACTGATTTATAACGCTCAGTCTTGTGTCCTGATAAAGGCTTGCCACAGAAGGTTCTAGAACATCCTGTGGTAAAGGTTATTGATCAATTGTTTGTGTGACTGTGTGAAAAAACCCAACCTCTTTTCTTGTAATCATAATAAAAGGCAGTTGGGGACTGAGAGCCGGCGGAGTTGATCCAAGACAGTGTTTGACGGCGGTTCTCCGCATATGGCTCTGCTCCCCTCTTCTGCAGAAAACTAATTTGTGTCTTTGGTTGATTCTTTGCAGGTTGGGATCCAAAGAAGCAAATGGAATGGCCATATGAAAGCCACTCCTTACTTAAAGGTAAATGGCAGCTTGTTTGGCGATTACCAAAAGGAACTTGAAGGACTTTGACCGTGAAAGAAAATTTTCAAGGACAAGAATTGAAGTTGTTAGTATGAGTAACAAGAGTTTGGAGGAAACCAGGCACAGCACATAACCATTACTACAAGGCTTGAACCATGGTGGTGGCAGCATCGCATTTTGGGAATGTTTTGCAGCATCATAAGGCTGCCACTGGCAGGTGCCACTGCCACATTTTATGCTTTGTCCTGATGATATACTGTTAGTCATGTTGTCAAAAGGCCGTCAACATGATGACTAAAATCATCAAATCAAGAGCTTTTCGTAGGGGTAGAAAAGTATTTAGAACTCAAGCAATTTGCTGTCTATGTGAGTGGGGAAAAAGTAACATTTTATTGTAAACTGTGACAAATCAGGATAGAATCATGGCAAAGCTTTATGCTAAAAAAACAAAAACAAAGAACAACAAACAACTAGGATAGATAATACACATACATAATGTGTAAAATCCAGTCTTTATCAAAAATTACAACAGCTTTCTTTTGCTAGGTTAAGAGAAAATCCTGTTTGGAAGTATCAGGATCTTTTAACCACCTAATGAAGTGGTTAAAAAACAGAGGTTTTAATTTAGTCTTTCAATATACAGAAGACATTTTCAAACTTTGCATCTTAAATATTACATTTGTTTTGTATAATTGGCACTGTCCTGGTTTTGCTTTTAGCTTTGTTAGACTGATTGATGGTAAGCATAATCTAACCAGTCAACAGGAACCACTACCCTGTATATTTTAGGTGTTTCCTTTCTGCCTCACACGTAGTCTGAATAAGTCAGTGATTCACAAGCTTCTCCAGAACTTGATGGCTGCAGAGGAGGTCATGTAATCATTTGAATAAGCTTTTCTGCAACAGAGACATCTAAAACATGGAGAAGTGTTAATCATGTCTCTCTAAAATTTTTAAAGCATATTAACTCTTTATGATTTTGCTTTGTATAACATACAAGATATAAAGCATTCTTAACACACAGACCTGTTTTGCCTTGGATTTTGTTATGGTGTCAGAGAGTGGCTGCTTTTTTTCTTTAACTGCTGTTTTCGAAAACAGTGCCACAAACTCGTCAAAGTCCACGTCAGGTTCCTCAACCGACTCCCACACAAGTGAAGAAGGAATATCCCTGAAAAACACAAACGGTCTCTAGAGTTTCATGTAACAAACCAAAACTTTGAGAACTAACTAGAAAAACTATTTTCTTGATTGAATATAGCTTGAATCATACCAATCTATCCACAGACCAAAATACCCTTGGCAGACATAAGTTTAAAGTAATCTTTCTTTTGTCAATAGAAAATCAGACTGCAGAGGGTCCAGACAGAGGGTCTGGGCTCTCAGCTGTTGAGAAACCATTACTCTCTGGAGGTGTGGACTATGTTGATGTTTTAACTTCTACCCAATTGCGGATGTTTGCATGTGACGTATGTAATGTACAAGTTCAATACGAAGAAGCTTACTGGAACTCGCCTGTGCTGTAAACAACCATCCTCCACTGCAAAAAGTGAAGTGTAGAGCTGAACAAGGTGGCTGTTAATGTTAATTCAATATTTGGAAGCATGACCAACATTAAGGAGTGAACGATTTAGTTAACTTCCTCCACTGCCATTGATAAAACTAACAGGCAGACTAAAATGGCACAAAAAAAACACAAACAAACAATTTCATTGTTTACAACTTCTGTTCGCTGATTGGCCCTGTTAAAAATTGACTGGAAATGATCCAAGTGCAGGGGAGCAAATCCAGACTGCCCTTTGAATTAAATTGAACAGAACTGAGAGTTACATTCAAATTAAATGTTCCTATAAGCATAAACCAATTTCACAGTAGATATTTCTTAGCAGTTAAAAAAGTACATGCACATTTCTAGGAATGCACTGTAAATTGCAAACTTGGTCATAATTCCTGTGTGCAAAATTACTCTCACAAAAGATGGTAAAAGAATGCATTAATTGTTGGTAATTAATGCAATTAATGCTGTCTGTTTATATCCTAGTATCATATTTGAGTAGACTTGTTAGATAGACTTTTGCATCTGTGCCTGTGTGGGAATCTACAACAGATAAATATAAATGGAGGACTCCAGTAGATTCCTAAACCTGACACATATCATTGTCATTGGTGAACCTTGTGTGGGAGTCAACATCACATGATTTCTAGGAACAATGGTGGTAACAGTGGTAGGAGTTTGTCCTGCAACTGGTGGGTTGCCGATTTGACTCCTGCTCTATCTCCCTGTGTTGTTGTGTCCTTGGGTAAGACACTTCACCCGCTTTGCCTGCGGATGGTAGTCAGATAGCCCGTGGCACTGGTGCTCTGTCAAACTGCCCCAGGAACGATGTGGCTACTATCCATTAGTTTGTGAATTCAATGTGTAAATAATATAGTATGAAGTGTGAAGCACAAATCAGAACCCCATACAGTTTGCTTATCGCCGTGGAGTTGAAGACACTATCATACACCCGCTTCAACAAACCCACTGTCATCTGGACAAAACAGGCAGCAATGTGAGGACCACGTTCTTTGATTTCTTCTGTGCATAAACACAATTCAGCCTGATTTGCTTTCTCAGTAACTCCAGAAGACAGATAGAGACCTTGACAATCACCTGGATCTATGACCACCTCACAAACAGACCGCAGTTTGTGAGCCTGAAGGACTGTGTGTATAACCAGGTGGGCAGCAACACAGGAGCACTGCAAGGTGCAGTATACCGTAATTTTCCATGACCCATGTACAACAAATTCAGAAAGAAAAGCATATGACTGAAAGACTAACCCACCAAGTTAGTCTTTCTGTCAGCGAACATGTAAAACTGTAGTGCAGGCAAAGAGGGAGAAAATATAAATGACAAAAATTTGAAAATGAAGCCCACACGGACTAGAAAATTGCAATCACTCCACAGCTGCTTTCTTTTTGGTCTGTCTGCAGAATAGTTGATTACTGTAATCAATGTAAATATCATTACAAACAAAATACATTTATTAGTTATTAAAGAAAATACTGAACATCTTGAATATGTCAACATATTCAACAAAATATTCCTAAGAAAGAAAAACTTTACAATGTTCTCTATACATATCTATTTTGTTTTATCTGTCTCCATTTCTCTTTCAATTTTTATCAACTGTATCTTTCTCTGTAATTATCAGGTTTATTTCCTTGCCAAGCTCAGATAGTCAGGGTGAGTAGGCTATTTACCCCTGATAGCCAGAACACCGGCTTTGAAAACAAATTCTGAGTCCTCAATGTCAGAGACCAAGACGAGACCAAATGTTGTCGAGTCTGAGAGGAGAACCATAGAAACATATGCACTGATTCTAGTTGACTCAACTCTGTCATGTTGTGGTCAACTTTAAAAAATATGAAGTCATGCAACCCCTAATTTTAAGTAAGCACAACCAAATCAATAGTAATGTCTTGTCAATAACATCACAGTTGTCTGGTCAACATCAATACCTTTTTGTGTGTAGCTGGATCCTGGTCCAATAAAGGGGCTTCATTGGCCGAGGTGGCTCCACTGCAGCTTTTCTGGCTGGTTTATCCTGAGTTAAAGGTAGAGAATACAAACCCAGTGGTATTGGAGGGGGCAAAGAACCCATTGCTGCTGGAAGACTTGGGGGTACGCCAGTTGCTCCTGGTGGTGGAGCAGGAGGCCCACATCCTGGAGGAGGAGGTGGATGTGGAGGGCCTGAACGTCCTGGAAAAGGAGGAGGTGGTGGTGGAGGGGGAGGGCCTGGAAATCCTGGTAAAGGAGGAGGCGGTGGTGGAGGGGGAGGGCCTGGAAATCCCGGTAAAGGAGGAGGCGGTGGTGGAGGGGGAGGGCCTGAAAATCCTGGTAAAGGAGGAGGCGGTGGTGGAGGGGGAGGGCCTGGAAATCCTGGTAAAGGAGGAGGTGGTGGAGGGGGAGGGCCTGGAAATCCTGGTAAAGGAGGAGGTGGTGGAGGGGGAGGGCCTGGAAATCCTGGTAAAGGTGGAGGAGGAGGTGGGACCAAATTCAGGCATGAGTGAAGAATTACAGTTTCTCCTTGATGCAGAAGAGGTGAAGTACAAGGCTTCAGTTCACATGAACAATCATGATTAGATGATGGTGGCAGAAAACCTCCATCCAGCCCTCTACAGAGCATGCTGAACCTAAAACCATCATCCATTGGCGAGGTCTGCACTGACTTGACCTCCTGGCATCCCAGAGAGGCCCCTGCCTCTGTTTGCAGATGAGCATCACAGAGAGACCTCAATAGGCTCTCATCTCCTCCACATTCTCTGTCGATGGTGGAGGTGATGGTTATTATACCCTTCTCCTCCAGAAGAGGGGGCTGACGTTCCAACTCAGCAATCTTAGTCCTGAGATCCTCTATAGTTTGCTCAAGCTGCTGTATAACATCAACGTGTTTCTCCTTTAGTTTTTTTGATGGCAGCACATATTCCCCCTGCATAAAAGAAAAATCCAAAATCAAATAAAAAAAAAAAAGTAAGGTCTTTGTTCACTTGCACTCTAACAAACAGAGCGAGACGACTAGTTTCGCCTCACAACAAAGTTATAGAATGTAGAGAGAAATAAAAGGACAGACCTCTGATTTCTCCTCATTGTCTTGTTGTCTTGTTGTGGAGACAGCTTCACAATGATCTAGGCAAAACATATCACAGTACAGCAATTATACTTTAGTTAAAACACTATGGAAGAGTGAAAGAAAGTGGTAATAATAAGAGGCAACATTAAAGCTGCAGGAGGTAACTTTTATTACATTACAGCATTGGCGTAACTTCCTGAAGGACTGGTGTGGACATGTTCCCACTAATTCTGTCCTGAAGGAGACAGTCCCCACCAATATTTCCTGCACCTTTTTTTCTTTATGTGCTTGCATCTATGTAACTCAGCAGTGGCTGCACATTCTATTCAAAGCATTAACGGCCAGGTAATGCTTTTTAAAATTCCTTTGTAAAACGCAAATGGCAAGTGCGTTCAGTCCCCAACCTGTTTATTACCACAGACCGATCAAGACTTGGCAATTTTGTTATGGGCCGTAACAATTTTGGGGGAGCGGATGGAGGGGAATCCCAAACAGTTGACATGTAGCAACTGAGAGTCCAGGGGCCATCGGAGGTGATATGTGGAAATGTTTATTACAATTTATTATATGTGATTATATTTATTCAGTTAAAAATGTTAATTACGAAAAAACATAACTCACCTCCAAATCATAGTGCAGCAAATAGAGCGGCTGCTCCCATGGTCTTTTATCAAACGCTTTTTCTTTTTGTTACGTCTTTTACCGCTTAAAATGAATCCACAAACTATCACTACTGCTTCTACATAGTCATCCGTGTTTGATTATTCTAAAATATGGTGTGTTGGGGGGTTTTACTGGATTTTCTTCTGGAATAGGGATGTTCGTGAGTGTCCACGGACATCCCTGGACATTCACGAAATAGTGAGTGGAATAGTGAGTGGGATAGGCACAGGTCTGACTCATAGGTCAGACCTGTGCCTAAAACTCACAAGTTCTACTCCTCTCCTCTCATCTCAACCTCTGCCCTAACACTCTCTAATTGTGGTCGCTATGGTAACATTTACATATCCCTTCAAAATAAGATATAGATGCGCCACAAAAATGAACATTTTACTTTCATGAACATTTTAACTCACAATAACGACTAAAGGTAGCCCTGAGCTTGTTTCTCTGCAACGAGTGAAGAGAGACAATGACACCCGAAGTGTTGCTTATGCACAGGATGCCTGATCTCTAAGTGGCGAAGCAGTTTGAAGCTTCATTACGTCATTAGTGAGCCGGTCATGCAGAGCGGGCTTGGAATGTGGGAATCACCGGGATAAATCCATTCTTCTCTCATCTCTCGGCCTTTTCCCCTTTGCAAAGAAACTTTCCAAAGATATCTGATCTGTTTCTTACTCATTTTGCTGCTTGTGGCTCAATGTTGGAAAGACGTTACCGAGAGAATCCGGATAAAGGATTTTCTAAATAAAAGATCCTCCAGTCTCAAATAATACATAAAACGGAAATATTTAATCATTTCTTGAGCGGCCTGGTACCAATTGGTCCACGGACCATTACTTGTCCCCGGTCGGGGGTTAGGGACCACTGATGTAGTGAACATCACGTAACTTACTGTGCACACCGTGGCAGTGAGCCATATTAAGTCGAGAATATTAATGGTCGGGAAATGACGCAATCAAGCAAAGAATCTGAGAAAGGGACGCAAAGTTTTGATATTAATTGTCAACAATACAACAGCAAGATAACAAGGTCCAAAGGGAAAACATTTCACAGGTCAGTAAAAAGCTTTAATTAAAATATATAATGTAAAGACACCAACACCGCAGCTGTAGTCCCACCAAAAAGGATTTATTAGAATAAGAATATGAGCTGCTATTCTTGAGGCTACAGCTCACGTCCCTAACAAGCTGTTACACTCCCTGATAGTTCACTGCTAACTGAATGCTCAACTCCCTTCACTTCAGGTCCTGGTACTCCGCTCCCCTGATCCCTGCCCAGATGACAGGCCTATAACATGGGAGAGTCAGACAGGGGAAGCACATGACACTACACATAACAATAAGGAACACAATGCAACTTATAACAAATACACAAACCATGTGGGCCTCGGCAGAACTAAAACACAGAATCGTTACACTACCCCCCAATACAGAGTTCCTCGCCCACGAGGGAACAAATCTTCTTGGGGCTCTCCTTGTCGGCTGTTGGCAAGGTCCCTGCGGCGCTTCAGACTGCACCGCTGGGACATCATTCGGCAGCAGCGGGAGGCTGCTTCTGGGGAGGTTGGCAGGGATGCCGGTGACCCCAACTGATGGCTTTCTGGGGCCTGAGGTGCAGCCCTGCCTTGATAGGGGGCCAACCTGTCTCTGTGCAGTGCTAGTTTTCTCCTGTTCTGGAGCATTTGCACTCTGTAAACAACCTCCCCCATGAGCTCCAACACTCCCCAGGGGCCCACTCACTGACTGTCCAGCTTAGGGCAACGGCCCTTTTTTCGCCAAGGGTTGTAAACCCAGACCAGCTCTCCTGATGTAAGGTGCTCGTCCCAGTCCTGCTGATGCTCTGTTGTGAGAATGGCCATCTGCTGTCCCAAGGTGCGGTGGAGTCTTTCCACCAGTCCGTCACTCTGGGATGTAGTGGTGGTGTTGTTGTTTTCTGGATGCCAAGACGGCTGCACAAGACAGAAAACACCTGTGACTCAAAATTCCTGCCCTGGTCACTATGAATCATGTCTCATGCCCCAAACCTGCTAATCAGCCCCCCCACCAAGGCATTTGCCACTCTCTCTGCCTCCTGATCAGGGATGGCGTAGGCCTCTGGCCATTTTGTAAAATAGTCTATAGCTGACAGAATTTAACTGACTTGACTTCTTTAGGACACCGTCAGAGAAGATGCCCTGGTTGACCACAGCCCCAACAGCAACTGCTGGGCGGCTGCTGTCCCAAAGGACAGCGACTGCAGAGGAGTCCCACGTTGACTGCAGCGACACAACTCGAACCATTTCCACCAACTCTGAGACCCAAGCAGGTTTCTCCTGGTTCAACTCAGCCCCCTCCGCAGATCTGCATGCTGGTGGTTGTCCTCTCTGGTCGTCTCCAGCTGCTACTCTAACCAAGCACTCCCTCTGCTAAATCCAAAGCATCCTGCAGGGTTTGGGGGTGCATCAGCTGGACCTGCACATGCAGCTCCAGAGGTGACAGAGCACTGATGAACTGATCTTTCGCCAGTTCATTCTGTACACCTGACTGCATGTGTGCATACGCTCTGCATGTGAGGCTCTCAATGTCATTCGCCAAAACATGCAAGGGTTCCCCTAGCAACCTGCTCTTGCTACTGAGTTTATTTTTAAAAATCTTGGGCTGTACACATTGTCCAAACCACCTTTTTAGCGCCCCGACTAAAGCATCATAGTCCTTTCTGTCCTCTGAACCGAGAAGCAACAGGCAGTCCAATGCCTCATCTTGTAGACAGAGAGCTAGCTGCAGGGCTTTATGCTCCGCTGTCCATCCTCCAGCCTGTGCCAGCTGCTCAAACTGTGCATGGAACGCCTCCCAGCTTGACCTACCGGAGTACTTGGGTGTCTTCAACGGAACAGCGATGTTATGGATGCCGCCGTTTCAATAGTCCTGGCCGCCGCCATAGTTGTTGTCGGCGCTCCCTGGGACAATGGTGTGGACGGGCACAACTTCGCGCCGGCACCCAGACCCGCTTTGCCATCCTCGCTGCAGAGCCATGCAGGGAAGCCTTTGCCCGAGAGATTTTATCAACCTCCGCACTTCACGACTCACTGTCCTCCTCTCTTTCCGTCTTCACATGGGGAAACGCGCCGTCCATGAACTGGTGTAGCCGGCGGAGACAAGCTAACAGTACTCACTCGGCTCCACTCGTAGTGGTTTACTTCTGACACCAATGTAATGACGCAACACTGCAGCTGTAATCCCGCCAAACAGGGTTTATTAGAATAAGAATACGAGCTGCTATTCTTGTGGCTACAGCTCACGCCCCTAACAAGCTGTTACACTCCCTGATAGTTCACTGCTAACTGAATGCTCAACTCCCTTCACTTCAGGTCCTGGTACTCCGCTCCCCCGATCCCTGCCCACATGACAGGCCTATAACATGGGAGTGGGAGTCAGCAGAGTCAGATAGGGGAAGCACATGACACTACACATAACAATAAGTAACACAATGCAACTTATAGCAAATACACAAACCAGGTGGGCCTCGGCAGAACTAAAACACAGAATCATTACAATATAATCAATCACCCCGAGTGTTCAGGCGATCACTTCCTAATGATCACAAAATGGAAATTCAAAAACATAAATCTGCAATGGACAGAATGTTCTGTTTGGTGATTGTACGTACTTTTTTGTGTGGGAAATGTTTTTGTGGGGTTTTTTAGTGTTAATACCTTTAATTAATCTTTTATTTGGAAAGGCAAGTTACAGTCACTTTCTACAATCTAGCTTCCCCCACAGTGGAAGTATGAGAAGAAACATACGCCAATCCAGGGTTTTTGTATGTATAGTAACCAAACATCCATAACAAAAGAGTGAGTGAGGGTGGGGGTAGGTCTGATCTGATTCTTCTTATATTGGGAGACAAACACAATCAAGAGCATAAATTTGCCATAATCCTGAACTAGGGTACAATACACAGCATCACCGTAATTGCATGTGATAGATACATTCAGTCCACAGGGATTACAGATTTTACATAGTTAGTCCATTAAGACCAGATCCTGAAGAATGATTTCCTTCGACCTTGAACAGAAAAAGACAACTTCTCCAGAATGTAAATGTCCTGTACAATATTGACCCAGTCCTCAATTGTAGGTGCTTCGGGCTTTAACCATTTTCTAGTGATTGTCTTTTTGCTTGCCGCCAGAAGCACTAACAGCAGTTTTTTATCTTCCCGAGTCCAGTTATCAAATGAAATGCTTCCCAAGTATAAAGATTCACATTTACAAGGGATTTTTTCAGTAAAGATGTTATTTAGGTGGGAACACATTTGCTCCCAAAAGTCTTTAATACCCGGACAACCCCAGAAGATGTGAAAGTGATTTGCCCCCTTTGTTCCACAGAGTCTCCAACATGCGTCTCCGCTGCCCCAATGTTTTTTCTGATTTGGAGTTACAAGATATCAAAAAGTGTTTTTCCAACAGAACAGCCTCCAGGTATTGGAGCTCGAGGTCATCCAGTGTAGTTGATGACAGAAATACATTAAAAAATCCTGGTTTAGCTGTTTCCCGATTGTCACATATATTTTGGTTGAAATAGGCCCTAACCTGTAGATATCTAAAGAAGTCGTCCCTCTCCAACCCATTAGATCTCTGAAGTTCCTCAAAGCTCTGAAACACCCCCTTCTGGGTAAATGTGTAGTAAGTGGTTAATCCTTTTTGGATCCATCCTCTAAATCTCCCATCAGTCTTGTTTGGTCTAAAAGCTGAATCAAAGGCACACCATCTGAGTATTTTATCTGTTTACCCAATCTACAAATTTTAACCACTCTATTCCAAGAATCCAGCAATGTGTGTAACATTGGCCCATGTGGTATATTCAGCCCCTCTTGTAAATCCTTGTCCATTAATACTGATATTAAGGGTTTTCCTTCCACTGTTGTTCCTTCCAAATCTTTCCACCTTGCCTCGTAGGATGGTGAGCATAAACAGAACACTGGTCTTAACTGAGCTGCAAGGTAATAATCTGCAGATTGGGAAGACCCAGTCCACCTTTCTCTTTCTTCAACTGCAGGTGAGGTATCTGTCTATACCTCACCCTTGCCTTTTTTCCCTGCCAAATATACTGAGATATGAATCTTTCCCACTCTATGAAATGCATTTTTGATATCACGATAGGCAGACAAGTGCTGGAAAATGTTCACCAGGAGGACTGGTTCACCTCCATAGATTTAAAAGACGCATACTTCCACGTCCCCATCATCCTGAAACACCGGAAGTATTTGCGTTTCTCCTTCCAATATCAGTACAACCGTCTGCCGTTTGGTTACTCTCTCACCCCACGCACGTTTTCCAAATGTGTGAAAACAGCGCTGCACATGGCAGGGATGACAGTTCTCTTCTTTCTAGACGACCTGCTTTTACTGGCTCGGTCCAGAGAGGAAGCCGCAGTGCAGACCCAGAAGTTGGCAACACATCTGCTGATATGTTGCCAACTTCTGCCAAGAGGTTGGCAAGAGTTTGGTTATTTCATCTTAGATGACCGTCTGGGAGTGACGCTGAATATAATTATGATGAGAGCCTGATTGGCACAGCTGGGAATCGAGGCTCTGTCAGCGCAGCTCCGCCATATCAGATCTCGCAGCATAGTGACTGCTCTGTCAGCGATGCGGCTGCTGGGAATGATGTCAGTGGCTCACGTGGTGATTCCGCTGGGTTTGTTGCACATGAGGAAAAACAGCCATATCTGTCCTATCATTTGTTCCCGATGGAACTGGACCAATGGAGGCAGTGGATCCATGTGATCCGAAGAGATGAAGGTCCCGACTTTTGCATAAAGACATGGAGCACTTTCATATGTAGCCGCCACTTCACATTGGAGGATTTTGTTAGCGGATCCACCACCAGCTGCCTTAGAAGTGGAGCTGTTCCTTCCCTTTTTGCCTGGAATAACTTCACTGCACCAGCAACGAGAGTCTGCTTTCAAGGGCTAAGAAACAGTAGTTTGTCCTTTCTGAGAAAGCTAGCCAGGTTGAAAATGCTACTGCAGACCATGATTATGTGGCACATCCACCCGCAGATAAACATCAAATTAAGATAGTACATTGTATACATTTGCCAAATATAACTATCCATCCATTTTCTTTTCACCCTTGTCCCTAATGGGGTCGGGAGTTGCTGGTGCCTCTCCAGCTTCGTTCCGCGCGAGAGGCGGGGTCACCTGGACAGGTCGCCAGTCTGTCACAGGGCAACACAGAAACAGACAGGACAAACAACCATGCACACACACACTCACACCTAGGGAGACCAATTAACCTGACAGTCATGTTTTTGGACTGTGGGAGGAACCCGAAGAACCCGGAGAGAACCCACGCATGCACAGGGAGAACATGCAAACTCCGTACTGGGAACCGAACCCAGGACCTTCTTGCTGCAAAGCAACAGTGCTACCAACTGCGCCAATGTGCAGTAATAGAATAGTATAACGATTACTATAATAATTAGACTATTATTATTATGAAGACATAATAATGAAATCATTACTATGAGATTATGTGGTAGTTGCATATCACAATTTTGTAGAGATTAAGTCAATGGCTATATTCATACATGCGCTGACTCACAATATGTATTGATCATCACAGATGTTATATCACAGATATAATAAAAACGTCTTGCTAACCATATGTTATGCTATTTCATTTTGTGGTTTTACAGGTGCACTTGATGAAGCTCTTGATTATATCAAGGAGTTGGAGGCCAGACTTCAAAAAGTGGATTTGTCTGCCATACTTTTTAGCCGCTATTGTGCCTCTCATGACCAGATCCGATTCTACACCAAATTTTCATCTGAATGTGTGTTCCGGATCTTCTGGGAGTCCATTGCACCATCTGCATTACGCCTTGTGTACTGGACCAGAGCCCAGAAACTTGGAGAGGAAGCATGTGCTGAAGCCAGCCCTGCCTGCTGCATGCCTCTGATTGATGAGTTCCTGATGTACTCATTCAGGGTTAGCAGTGGGCATGAAGGAGCAGCTCATTGCTGACATGTTTCAAGTCAGCACAGCTACTGTCAGCCGAGTGACCATCACCTGGGCCAACTACACCTTTGTTGTGTTATTTTCCATCAACCTTTGATTAGTTGTGAGAAGGTAAAAGCCAGTATGCCTCAGAGATTTCTGAAGTTTTCTCCAAATGTCCGTGTCATCTTGGACTGCACAGAAATTGCTCTGGAGACGCCACCATCCCTCACCTTACAGTCTGAAATGTTCTCTGCCTACAAGAACCACACCACTCTGAAAGAGCTGATCAGAGTTGTTCCCTGTGGGTTGGTGACATTTATTTCAGCGTTGTACACAGGCTGCATCTCAGACAAAGAAATAACGAAGGTCAGTGGTATCTTTCCGCTGCTTGAGCTGGGAGATGAAGTGATGGCAGATAAAGGTTTCCTCATTCAAGACCTCCTTCATGAAGTTCATAAAGTTGGAGTCAAACTCAACATTCCACCATTTAGGCATCCTGGCCAGTTCAGCAAGAAAGAGACAAAGGAGACCCAGACCATTGCTCGGCTGCGGATCATTGTAGAGCGAGCAATCGCTAGAGTTAAGAGCTACCACATCTGGGATTCTATGGTGCCTCTCGCTTTAATAGGAAGTGTCAATCAAATCTGGCACAACTGTTGTGTTTTGGCAAATTATCAAGGCCCATTTTGTGTTGCAGACTAAATTGTTTCTGTATGTTAATTGTTGTAGTGCTATATAAAAAGTTATCTAAATGTCTAGACTTTAAAAAACTATATTAAATTAAAACACACTTGAGCAACATACTGTACTGTTTTTTGTATTGTCTTGTTTAAGTTGAACTGCAAGGAAAACAAATCAAGTACAATTTACAATATCTAGCAAAAACAAAAAACTCTTAACTATTTCATATTTTATAATTGTACACCATACATTGATTTAAATTATGATGATCAGGAGTTGCTGGTGCCAATCTCCAGCTACGTTCCGGGCAAGAGGTGGGGTACACCCTGGACAGGTCGCCAGTCTGTTGCACAGTTAAGAAAACCAATTTTCATAAATTATGCAACTGCCTTTTAAAGAAATTTGCACATTTGTGTATGTTTCATGAGTAACAACTGTTTACAGTGATTCACAGCTTGAGATTGGATATTTGAAATGCAAAGTAACAAAAGGGTAAGTTACACATTTTATAATTCTTATTGCATTGACATAAACACATCAACGAAGGTGATGAAGTAAAATAAGTCCAGTTTAGATTTCATTTGATCAATAATCACGCCACAGCTGCTCAACAGTTATTGTTGATAGCGTGTCCGTGACAAAGTCGCACCATTCCAATCCGGTGATTGCCAGCTGACCCTGTAGCTGCCAGCGTGTGAATGCCTCAAAATAGCATGGTCGTCCTGAACCTCGAGGTGAGCAACTGAGACATCATTCTTCATACTGCTTTTTACCTCACCCAGTCCAAACGGGGGTGATTCTGACGGGTCATACACCTTGCCATCTGGAGTTGCACCAAGGTATGATGTGTCAGGGAGAACAATGAATCCCACAGGGAGCACATTGACCCTTAACATATCAGCATAGTTTGTCAGCACCTCGGACTCCATCTGCAAACCACGCTTCATGGCAGCAGTTTGTCGAGTGGACCCCCTGATCATCCAAGATGTCAGAGCTGTGGCAGCAGACTCCTCCTCTCCACTTCCTCTGCAAGCATCACAGAAACAGCGAGTATGAAGTTTTGGTTGTCAAAGATGTACCCATGCAGGACATCTGTACTGCTCTCTTGTTCTGGCCTCTATTTCATAAGAACTTGCAGAGACTGAAAATGCATAAGTTGACTGAGTGTGGGCCAAATATGTCAACTGAGTGTGCTTCCGCACCACTATGTCGCTGACATGTTCAGGATGTATCCCCTTACAAGAAATACACAGAACAATATGTCAAACTAAAGAACACATAGAGGGATGGCTGAGCAATTTGTTAGGACATAATGGCACCGATTTGGCACAGTTTAGACTTTTACCCAATTTGCAAATAAAACAAATTGATAGCAGTTGAGCCTGTATTTTTTTAATTTCCCACAAAAAAATAAATATTCTAAACAAATTATGAGAGAAAATATATTTGACACAAGTAATATTGAGATTACACCAAATTTTATATGGCAATTATAAAATACAGGTGGGAAAGGAATGTAAATGGCTGTGCGACGCACAACAGTGCGTCAAAGGTGGAATAAATTGTGTACATAACTATAGTACTGTTATTTTAAGATTATATATATGTCACTGTATATATAATATAGTATTTAATTTAGTAGTATATTTAGTATACTTATATATCACATAGGACATGTGATATATAAGCATATTTATATATGCTTATATAAGTAGCATATTTATATATCATATAGGACAATGTGTTCCACTCTTTTTTTCTTACCTGTGTTCTTGGTCAGTGTCACCTTTGTAAATCACTTGTGTAGGCCAGTGCAGGAGGAACAGTTGGCAGTTGTAGTTGGGAGTAGTGTGCAGTCTGGTAAAGAAGTGCAACTACATGATTGCAGAAACCTTTACCAGCTGCACAGCTACAGGAATAATCCAATAATTCAGTCTTTTGTTTTCCAACACCCAGCGATATCTAAAATAAACTGTTTTAGCAACACATATATACATCAATACTTAAAGCATGTTTAGCTTTGAACAAGTAATAGATTCTGATTTAAAGGTAAGCTTCAACAACAGCAGAAAAAAACACAGACTATGTTGCAACCACAACAGAAAACAAATAATAACCACTGAACAGGAAGACACATGAAAGTTCTTCACCAGTCAAATATCAACAGGAACTCAAAATAATGAACAAGAGCCAACCGGCTTTCTGACTGTTTCAAACCTGCAGCGTGTGAGGTTCCTCATTTTTCTTCATGGATCTGAAGCATCTAGCTCTGACAACTACCTGTCCCTCTACACTATTTGACACTACAGGCATGCAGAAGTAAAGCACAGTTTCAATATCAAGCGTCATTTTGTATCTCATAACTAAGTCCTAGCAAGTGTTTTTCACAAACTGTACAGGCAAATACATTTCAGAAAGTCAAAATATAATTGAAAAGTTTAAACTATGTCTGTCCCCAATATTCCACGTAATTTAGCAAACTAAGTTAAGCTTCATTACGATGTTTGTGTAGTTCACATATTGTCGCTAGCGGTTACCTCGCTAAGTTACATCTTTTCTTACCTTGATAGCTGTGGATATTTTCTTCATGGAAGAACTTGTATTCTTTCACACATTTGTTGGTGGGCGAATTCACCGCTGCAATTTTCTCCGCATCAGCGACAGAAAGTGCTGGCAAATTAAGTAAGGATAATGAAAAGGGCCGGTGGAGGAGAGACATTTTTCAGAGTATTTGAATTACAGTCACCAAAACCGGAAGTACCCAAGCCTTTTCAGATGCAGCTTCAGGTTGCCATGAAAAAGGTATATTGTGAAGCTTTGTGGGATGATGTGCATTACTGGCTTTTTCCTAAAATCCCAAACTTACTTGAATTTTCTAAAAATTACATTATTTTTGGAACGCTGACAAAGGAAAAGAAATTTGCAAAGATATTAAATGTAATCATCACTATGGGCAAGTTTTTCTTTTTTTTCTCAAAAGACAAACTATCTTTCCCCACTTTTCACAAAGAACTCTGCCACCTCTTCATATCTGTAAATTAATGGACAAACAACAAGATGTCGATCTGTATCATATGATAAATAATCTGAAACTCCTCTAAAGCAGCGAGATGTTATTTTTTATTCTTATTATTTTGTCATTGGATTAATTTTCATTGTGAGTTTGTGGTTGTCTTTTTTTTCTTTACTTTTGTATGCTTGGAACTTTTTTCAGGTTTGAATATATCTAATACTGCTGCCTTATTTGTTGAATATGACCTTATTATTGAAAACAAGTGCAGCTTGGTGTGTGACTGAGTTTGTTTTACTGATAAACATGAGCAAACTATCTTTGTTTTCTGTATTTCCTGTCTTATGTTTGTGCAAAGAAACAAATATAAAGCTGGAACTGTCTCAAAGAAGTTGTTTTCTTTTTATGAAAGTAGTTTCTAGTTCAAAGAAAACTTAAGTTTTGGGTGTTGTTTAAGTATTTACAACATACTAATATTAACTTAATACTAATATTATAAACTTAAGTTTTCCTCCCCAAAATTGCACAAGTTAATGTTACTCAATTACTACAGCTCGCACATATTAAGACTTAAGTTTTGAAAACTTTGGGGGTTTTTTTAGGCAAGCTTGCATACTTTTTAAGTAAACGCCACTTATTTTGTTTTACAGAGTAGTATAACATCTGTTTGTGTTGAGTTAAGATAACTTAAATTGCATCCTCAAATTACCTGAGTAGTTAACAGTTGTGACAATTATAATGTCATAATTTCATTTGGAGGAATAAAACTGAGTAACTTGAGCTGAATTGGATGTTCTTTAAATAAATTTTACTATCTAAAATACTCTGGCTCAATATAGTTGAGTACAATCAACACAATTCAAGTAAGTTAGAAGTAACAAACTTCAACAAACAAATATGAGTGTAGGATGCTTACTACTTTAAAGATCAGTTTACTGAATGAAATGGTATTATTAACTTTATTTACACACGGTATCTTGACAGAAACTATTTGAGCTAAATGTACTTAAAGTGAATATTTTTTTAACTGATTTGTTTAGGTTGATAAACAAACGGGTTGATAGACAATTGGTTTCCTCAAAAAATTTGAGTTCAACTAACTTTAAGGTTTTACATTGTGTCAAGGATCATCCCACTTCCCCATGGTGGGGATTTTAGTTTAACAGTAACAATAAATAAAGTTATCTTTAAGATGAATCACATATTTCAGCCAACAGTAGGCTTAAACTTCAATAAAATAAATCTGGTTGTGTGTGTTGTTTTTGCCTCCTGCAAACTTAGCTTTAGTTATACTTATTTTTTCTATCTAATTATAAGAAATCATAGTCTGGCAGAGAGAGTCATGAGACAGGAAGAGCAGGTTTCCTGAAAAAAGGAAGTAAGTTTCCAGGCTGCAAATTTATAGAAATAGTTGAGACTATTCCTTATTTCAAAGCATGAACGTTTTAAAAAAAATGAATTTTTAACATTTTGAGTAATTGGATAAGATACAAAGTAAATTAAAGCCGCTAGCGGCGTCGTGCGGCCCTCGCAGCCAAGCGCCACTGCGGCGAAACCACGGAGTTTCGGGCAACCGCCTCCCACCAGCCACCGCAGAATCTCTCACATAGTTTTCAGCACCGGCGCCCGCACGCCACCACAGAAGCTGTCGCGCAGTTTCCGCACCTGTCCACCAGGCGGTACACATCGATGCGTTCGGCAGCGCTCATTGACGACGCACAAAAAATCTGGTGCAGCTCGGTGGCTGTAGTAAGGAGATATAACTGATGGATTAACCTAGGGGACGCAGTGGAGTCAAATTACATTTCAATGCTGTTGGGCTCTTTAGAGGTCAACAAAGGTCATTCATATCTTCTTTGGCGCCAGTCGGATGATCCATGTATGATTAAAAGACAATCGTATGAATATGGCGAGGGACTGATATTCGCCATTTCGCCACGCCCACATGGTTCAGGCAGCAGCCAACATTGACAGAGTTCATCATCTTATCATTTTAAATCACTTTGCATAGAATGAAATCCATATAAATAACAGAGTAAAAGTGTTCTAGTTTTCCCTATGCACAGTACTCAGATTGTCTGACCTACACTCTATTAAATAGTTCAGAATGAGAAATAAGTCTCTTAATTGGCAACAGTGTGTTTTTTAAATACAGTGTGTAACTGAAAACAATAGCAAGAGTAAGATAACTACAAGTGAGATCTAAATGCAGTGTAAGTTAAAGCTTGTACTAAAATGAGGAAAGAAAATGGTAAAGTTTAACATGTACCAGTTTAATAAACCGTAGTGGTCAGTAATAAACAAAGCGCAATGCACATTAACAAAGCACAGCTAACTTTCAACACATTAGAACAATATCACAGGCTGTATCCAACCCATTAATTAGGTATTAATCACAGCAAGTGCTACAACTAAATATTACAACCCCAATGGATCGATAATAATATATTTAGTACCCTTGGTGCAACCGCATTATCTCAGAGCTGTTCGAAACAACCCTTAAAACAGGTTCTATACATAAAAACAAACAAACAAGGCTGAATGTATAAAACTGATGTATCAACCACACTATTCAGTTTCTTAAATTAGTAAACCAGCCCGTTAGCTTTACAAACATTGCAGGCCTCAATGGACTCAGTTAGCATTCGTCCTTGGAATAGCAGTTCCAATGATGGCGGCTCACAGAATCAGCACGAGGAATGGGTTACTCACCCCACCATGGTTTAATGGCTTTAAACGAACGGCAGTAAAACTGCTCCAACAGTTCGTACGAATCCACCCGTTGTTCGGGTCTACAGGTCCAAAACCCAGGCAAAACATTCAGGAAAAGTTAGCAGCTCCAACTGGTTAGCAAAAAAACATTAACAGTCCACAGCGGAATAAGTCCAATTAACGGCCGCATTAACGGCCGCCAGCCGACTGCTAGTACGTAGCAGCGTTCACGTACACCTTCAGTGCCGTTCTCACCCAGTCCTTCACAACCAATCAAATTGCTTAAACCTAATTTTGCCCTTGACTGAGCAGTAAGGTACAGAACAAGTAAAATTGATGCATTTACTGGCGGTAGTAAATAACAGTTATTAACAAAACACTACAGTTACTGCGTGTTTTAAGGCAACAGAAATTACCTGTGTACAATCTATTGTTATGGACTTTTACAGTGGGTAAAACCGCCAATATGTTAGTGTAAAACATTAACCAGGTTCAGTAAAAGGTGACTATTCCCGTTTAAGGTGAAAAGGCCTATAATGCATTGTATTTAAGAAAATGTTCAAGGTGTATAGGAGAAAAGAGTTTTATATGTATATATAACCTGAGGGTTTACAGAAGAGAAACAGCAGAAAAAACAGGTGTCTTCCCGTTGGAAATGTCACCGCAGACGCTCTCGCAAAGTTCCCACGCCCATCCGCCAGGCGATACATATCGATGCGTTCGGCAGCATTGACCGAGTTCATCATCTTAAGTCAGTTTGCACAGGATGAAACACGTATGAATAAATAATAAAGTAAAAGTAATTTTCTCCGTCGATCTCTTTGTCATTCGTGGAGTAACACTGACCCCTACTGGCGAAATACAGGTATAGTTATTCATCATTTTTAGTCTTTCTAATACGAGGTCTTTCATTGGTGGAGTAATACTGACCCCTAGTGGTGAATGACTGAAATGGTTTCTAAACTGTGACTGCTGATGAATGACTTACAAAATGAATGAATATTTGAACTCTAACCCACAAAACAAATTATTATTAACCCCCCCCCCCCCAAAAGTATGACAATGTTGGCACTAGATTAAACCCACATGACTCATAGAATAAAAGAAAGATATCCAGCAGCAAAAAATAAGTTAATTCTTGTCGGAAGTGGGCGGGGCTAAGGTGATGTCGTCAAGTAACCATGTAAATGTGTTCAGGACTGTTCTGTAGAGAGACATAGGAAGTCTGATGCAGCTGTGATTTTGCATGAGGAAGTTATTCAACCTTGATGTTTCATAGCGAATAGTCAAAGTTTGACACTAAGCCACACCCACATTCTTTGATGTAGGAGAAATCCTTTAATAACTTTTTACCTTTGATCCATCAAGTGTGTGTTGAGTGATTTTGAAGTCTGTTCCAGAAAAACTGCAGGAGGAGTTTGATCAGATACCACGTGTATAAACAAGAGAAAATTACGTCTTTGATCCAAAATGGCCGACTTCCTAAACCCAAGCCTTTTTTGTACATCCTGACGTGATACACATGTGTACCAAGTTTGGTCATTCTAGGTTAAAGCATGGCTTGGGCTGATCATTTAAAGTGTTCTTAGCTGCTCAGGCCTAATAATAAACAGTATGAAAACAATAGGCCTTCACAGCGCTTTGCTGCTCGGGCCAAACAAAACAAAAACAATAGGCCTTCGCAGCGCTTTGCTGCTCGGGCCAAACAAAACAAAAACAATAGGCCTTCGCAGTGCTTTGCTGCTCGGGCCAAACAAAACAAAAACAATAGGCCTTCACAGCGCTTAGCTGCTCGGGCCAAACAAAACAAAAACAATGGGCCTTCGCAGCGCTTTGCTGCTCGGGCCAAACAAAACAAAAACAATAGGCCTTCGCAGCGCTTAGCTGCTTGGGCCAAACAAAACAAAAACAATAGGCCTTCGCAGCGCTTTGCTGCTCGGGCCAAACAAAACAAAAACAATAGGCCTTCGCAGCGCTTTGCTGCTCGGGCCAAACAAAACAAAAACAATAGGCCTTCGCAGCGCTTTGGTGCTCGGGCCAAACAAAACAAAAATAATAGGCCTTCGCAGCGCTTTGCTGCTCGGGCCAAACAAAACAAAAACAATAGGCCTTCACAGCGCTTAGCTGCTCGGGCCAAACAAAACAAAAACAATAGGCCTTCGCAGCGCTTTGCTGCTTGGGCCAAACAAAACAAAAACAATTGGCCTTCACAGCGCTTAGCTGCTCGGGCCAAACAAAACAAAAACAATAGGCCTTCGCAGCGCTTTGCTGCTCGGGCCTAATAAACAGTATGAAAACAATAGGCCTTCACAGCGCTTAGCTGCTCGGGCCAAACAAAACAAAAACAATAGGCCTTCACAGCGCTTTGCTGCTCGGGCCAAACAAAACAAAAACAATAGGCCTTCGCAGCGCTTTGCTGCTCGGGCCAAACAAAACAAAAACAATAGGCCTTCACAGCGATTAGCTGCTCAGGCCAAACAAAACAAAAACAATAGGCATTCGCAGCGCTTTGCTGCTCGGGCCAAACAAAACAAAAACAATAGGCCTTCACAGCGCTTAGCTGCTCGGGCCAAACAAAACAAAAACAATAGACATTCGCAGCGCTTTGCTGCTCGGGCCAAACAAAACAAAAGGCCTTCGCAGCGCTTTGCTGCTCGGGCCTAATAAACAGTATGAAAACAATAGGCCTTCGCAGCGCTTTGCTGCTCGGGCCAAACAAAACAAAAACAATAGGCCTTCGCAGCGCTTTGCTGCTCAGGCCTAAATACTTATATTAATATTGGTTTATTTGCAAGAACACTTACAGTTACACTTGTGGAAACACTTACAAGTAAAACAAGTAGCTGTAACTTTGGTATCAAACAATTACAATAATAGATTATTCTTGGTCTCTTTTCAAAAGACCATCTGTATTAACTCACATTACGATTATAATAAGAGTAACTAATAAGTTATGGTTATCATAATGTTATAAATGCATGCTAAATCAAAGAAGCTAAAAAAGGGTATGAATGTGATTTTGACATTGAACTCGAGATGGTGTAAAATGTCCATCCATCCATCCATCCATCCATTTTCTTCCGTTTATCTGGTGTAAAATGTGTAACTGCAATTAAAGATCACTGATGTGTTGGAGGTAGATGGTAGGTGGAAGGTTAGGGGAAAAAGGGAACTAACAGGAGGGCAGAGATGACCAACACCTTACTTGGAAACAGTTTGTTGAACAACTTAAACTGTTAAGTTGCCTGCACAACCAAGAAAAGGTTATGCAGGCAACAGACATAGGAGGACCATTGAGCAACCCTGAGACATTAGCGCAGACATCAGGACTTAATGTCTCTAAGACAAAGATGGATATGAGATCATCTGTCCAAGCAGACAGCCAATGAAACAAGCACTGCAACAGTGCCAGCCACTGCAAACGCACCAAAAGAGTGGCTGAACCCTATAAAAGGTGAGTGCAAAAGAGGAATCTTTGGTTAGATCCTCCAGGCAGCTTCGAGCCAAGATTGAGATGGACAAAGTATGCTGCAACTGAAGAAGAGCCGGGGCCACAGAGCCAAAGACTGTCCTGCGCATGGGGACCAATCCATCAGCCCTGCAACATGTGGCTTCAAATTGCACTTCTCTCATCAGCTGGGTTCAGACCCCAAAGACAAAGATGAAGATAACGGTGAAGACAAAGACCAAGGCAAAGATAAAGACTCAAGTCCTGTGTGACCTCACCATCCCTGCAGAGATGAAAGCTCATCAGACCAACAACGATCCCTGCCTTCGTTGATCAACCTCCTCCTCCTGCTGTGCAATGCCTTCTTCATTATCAAGCCAGTTCTGGGGTTCAAAAATCCTTTGCTCTCTCAAAGGTTCCCTTTTTAGTTCTCATTTTAAGCGTTAGGGAAAGATAGGCTAGGTGATTGATTTTACTTATTTGATTATTTCTGCTATTGAATTAAGCTGTGCTAACCCTAGCAAAAATGCCTTACTAATAAAATATTTAGCAAAAAGGAAATTCAAAAGATGTTGTGGAAATTCAATTAATGAGTCACCTCAAAATTCTTTGATGGTCGTCAAATAGCTATGATTCTGGGGAGGAGAAGGTGGAAAAAATTCTAAAGGTTGCTTTGAGCCCAAACCTACATGTAAAGCAACATCCTTGGGTCTCGCCCAAGTCACTAAAACCAACCTGGTTCAGTAATAAGTGCAAGTTGTAATAAAGAGAAAGGGGCATCTGAATGGAGGTTGTCAGAAACCAGGCGAGACTTTCTCGACACCAGCTTAAACAGAGTTTACTTCAGTTCTGGACAGGGTAAATCCCAGAAGATTTAGGAAACTCAATTCACCCATTAGACGGAAAGTTGGTAGCACATCTCCCCTCTCAGAAGATAAATAAAATTTTCACTCAGTAAAATCACCAAGGCTTTAAAGTTCCTGATGATAGCAATGCGAATCTCTTCAAAATGCTGCATAATTTTCCATGCATGAAATGAATTTTTATTAATTAACAAATACTGTAATTCCTTTCCACATGTTCAGAATAAATTAATAGCTTGATGTGGAAAACAATACTATTTTGATTTTCTCATACTTAATATTTGAATGTTGAGCTTACCTGCTTCCATAGATTTATGACCATTTCTGTTTTCTCCTCCTAGCCTTAATGGAGACCACTGTGTCTTGAGTTGGCCTGCTGACTTCCCTTCAAGAAGATCCAGTGAGTGTGGCGGCTGGTTGACTGCGGCCCATGTATACAGCTGGTCATGCTGCAGAAACAAAACTATTTTAAACACTTTCTCAAGCAACAGGTGTTTACTATGTAATTCACTATTCTCCTCCAACTTCCTTGCCAGGTTAGTCACAACTTTCCTTTCAGATGTTAGACAAAAAAATTAAAGTAATGAGTCAAAAGAAAGTCCAATCTAGTTTTTACAAAGTTATTTTTATAATATGAACCAAGCCCTCCTCTTCCCATAAAATTTGAATCATGACCTCAGTGACAAAGGAATTGTTCTTTTAAAATGTATTTTTGAAGTGTTGGTATTTTCTGTGTTTTAAATGGAAACCATGGAAAAACCAAGTTTTTAAAGATGTTCATGAATAATTCCGTTCTGTCTGTTTATGAGGTCTGTAGTTTTCAGCACAGTTAATTCTGTAAAGTTTGTAATTTATCATGGATTTAAATCCATGTATCATTTTATTGTAAATGTGGTATGTTGGTGCAGGTTCATATTTAAGATTAGTGGTGGGTGGCACCAACAAAGCCAGGTGTGCATCGGACAAGCCCACAGACTTCTATTGAGTTGTGAAGACAGCGTGTGGTGAGCATTCATTGTTTACAAATTAGTTTTGTGGTCTCCTGTCTGTTTGGCTTCTTGACTAGTTTTTTTTTTTTTTAGTGATCATGCCTCCGATGGGTTCAGGGACGCAGCTAAGTTGTGTGGTTTTTCTCCTGGCCGTTGGAAGTGTGTGTGGTTGGATACGTCGTGGCCTTGAGGTTCGTACTGGGGTAAGTGATTTCATTGTCCAGCTCGTTGTGGGCTCTACGCAATGGCTTACAATATATTTTTCTTTTATATCCTGGGTTGTTGCAGGACTTTACTACGAATTGTTTGTAGCTCTCCTCCTCGCTGATCTGCGCACGGGGACCTAGCCCTACCAAAGCCGTTGTTTGGTCCCTGTCCTTTTGTTTCATGCCTTTTTCAGCTTAGATGTCTTTTACCCAATTAATCATTTTATTATTGGGCTCAACCTGCCCATGGTGAATCCCTTTTGTAATTCTACTGCATGTTCATTTGTGGTTTGTAGATATTTTGCCCTTTTTGTATGTGTGTTTTGTCATTTGCTTGCAGGTTTCGTTTTGCTATTTGTCTGTTTGCTTTGCAATTTTAATTTGCTTTTTGGTTTGAAGTGTGTTTCTTTAATTTGTGTAAATTTCTTTTTTTTTAATTGGGTTGGAGAATACAACTTGCCATTGAAGAGCTAATGTGCAATACACGTGTGTGAATTTTATGCATGTATTCTATTGTTGTAGGCCTATTTTAAACTTTGGAAAAAATAAACCATTATTTCTAAAATATAGTAATCCACCTCTCCTTGTTGTCCTGACCTGGTGTAGCGTTTTTGTAAATATTGTGAAGCTGAATAGTCCTAGAATAAAAACCACAGGTGGTGTTGTTGCTCATAATATTTTATCATTTACATTGCAGACACTGCTAATGCCACATAAGCTAGGCTGTTAGCATTATGTTAGTTGCCAACAATAATCTGTGCTTGCCAAAGACGGGACGTACTTGTTGCAACCTTCTGAGTTCCAAATATGTCCAACAAAGGCAGTGGGTTGACAAGTGCCTTGATTCTTGCAAGCACTTCCGACTTGAATATTATATATATATATATATATATATATATATATATATATATATATATATATACGTGTGTGTGGGGGTGTAGGTGTGCGTGTGTGTTATATATATATAAATTAAATTAAACATCAGATCCGGTTGACATTTGCTGGTTGAATTCTAGAGGTGTCCCTCTGTCAACTTTGGTAAAACTAAATGATAGGTTTTTAGTTTAATTACAAATATAAATACTTGGAATTATGAGAATCTGTAAATATATTTAAAGGCTGGGAGACCTTCATTTGCCCCCAGGATCTGTGTTTCCTTTTTGAGCAGCAGGAAGCGGGCCGAACTGAGAAGCAGAAAGCCTTCAGCCGTAGCTGCCCTGATAGCAGGACATTAAAGACAAATGGACAACAGATGCCAGCCAGGAAGAAAGTGTTGACACTTAGCAGGAGAGACGATCAAACACTAGAAGTCCAGAGAAAACTCTAGTTTACGACCTACAGTTTCCTGAGAACTGCAGAGACAGCAAACAACTGTGTTTTTATAACCTCAGGAGATGCAACACAGGATCTTGGGAACTACACCTCAGAGCAACAGAGACTTGTGACTGAAATCTGATAATTGTATTCTCTGTTTGCCACTCCTTCTATGCAAATGATTTGTAACTAAGCAACGCCTCAATGTAATAAATATGCAATTGCATGAGAACGCAGCAGAACTAGTCTGGAGACGGACATAGCAGATGTTCCTAGGCTGGTTCTCTGTTCAATTCTATTGCATTTAAAACTTCAACTGTTTCTCTTTTGTTCTTTATTTAATGTTTTATAAAATGTTTGGTTTTAGATCCAACACTAAAATTCTAAACATTTTTCTTGAAAGGCTTTTATTTTGAAATTAAACATCAGATCGGGTTGACATTTGCTGGTTGCATAGGTGTAACTTCCTGAAGGACTGGTGTGGACATGTCCCCACCAGCTCTATTCTGAAAGGGACAGTTCCCACCAATATTTCATGCACTTTTTTTTCTTTATGTGCCTGCAACTGTGTAACTTGGCAGCAGGTGCACAAAGCATTAACGGCCAGGTAATGCTTTTTAAAATTTCTTTGTAAAATGTAAATGGCAAGTGATCTCTAGTGGAGTGGACATCACGTGACTTACTGTGCACACCGTGGCAGTGAGCCACATTGAATCAGGAATATTAATGGTCGGGAAATGACGCAATCAAGCAAAGAATCTGAGAAAGGGACGCAAAGTTTTGATATTAATTGTCAACAATACAATAGCAAGATAACAAGGTCCAAAGGGAAAACATTTCACAGGTCAGTAAAAAGCTTTAATTAAAAATATATATAAAGAAAGCGTCGAGTAGGTTAGTTATGCTAGCTAAATTTTTATCACTTTAACATGTACGCTTGGTTCAAGTAACACAACAATAAGGCAACCCACATACATTTTCTGACAGGTAGTCAGAAGTGCAGGTGTTTAAATTAACTAATCAATATCGTTGAAAGTAAAATCAGTTCCTTTACATGAACTCCGTTTGATTCTGCATATGGGTCAGAAAGCTAAACCAGAACATGGCAGAATCTGGAATCGTCCAGCTACCACAGCCAGACATCTGTGGTGTCCTGACCCACCACAGATGTCAGGAGATGTCCTGATCCCAATCTGGATCATACAGTACTTGTTCGTCATGATTCCATGCTCCAATCTTCATGTGATCAGCAAGTGAATACAAACAAACATTTAGATAAATTTGCTGAGACTCTCAAACCTCTTCACCAGAAACTTGTTTATGCAGGTTCGCCTCCTTCCCAAGCCAGCGCTCCCATCAGTCCTGCACAAACTTCACCTATTCCTGTATGCTTCTGAGAAGTTTCTCCACCCATGCCCAAGTCCTATTTAGGTGAACACCCTTTCATGCATAGCACTCACTACAGTGGACAGCTATCTAAAAGCCATTTTCTTATGTTTCTTGTGGATTTTTGTCATAAAACACAAACCTCTAAAGTTGACACTACTGCATCAGGTAATACACTGGCAACTACTGTACATCCACTACAAGTGCAAGAATTTATTTTTTAAATCCAACATAAGATAAAAAAAAAAAAAAAATCAGACTCAGAGGCGGTCCTAGCCTGTTTGGAGCCCTGGGCGAAACATCTTTCTGGCGGCCCCTCACACTGAGAAGGGGAAATTAAGCCATGACCATGCACTACCGAGAGCGGCGGAGTGAAACAGACTTTTTTAAGGCAAAAAAACTGTCTATAAATCACATTATGACTCTTTCTCTAACATTCGCATAGCTTAACTACATTCTGAGGGAACATTATTGAGTGTTTGGCTGACCACTAACCTGACCTGATTTGACAAAAAAGGAGGGCGGCGTGGAGTTGGGGTGAGGGGCAATCATGCTGCCCTGGGCTGCCGCCCATGTCGCCCATATCAGAAACCGCTGCTGATCAGACTAACTCAAGAATATCCAGTCCCTCCTCCTACTGTGGAGACCTCTTGCAGGAAGAAAAAAAATACAGACTACTACTACTGACGTATTTTCCAAATAACTTTATATTTGGAGAAAATTACAACTAATCACTACTACTAATAACTACTACTACTAATCCGCTAAAGTGGATATCATGCATTAGTGGCAATATTTTGACATGTATTGATATCAGTACTCTGACTGTAGATCTACAATATGCACCATTTCCAGCAAGTACTTAAGCTTGAAGCCCATTGTTGCCATTAAGGAAAGTTCTTATACTTTACTAGTATAAAAAGTTCTTATACTTCTGGAAGCAGAAGATGAAGAATCTGTGATTATGAAGGTAAATCAAGATATTGAAGGTCATGACATGACTGAAACTGCAGCATTTAACAGAATACAAACTTGTATGCATTCCAAAAAAGAAAAGAAAATCTGGCCTCGACAGAACAAAGATTGAAGACATTTCCAGTAATAAATATGGAATCATGTCATACATCATATACCCAAAGAGAAGAATGTATTTATCATTTGAGCCAGGTCTTCATCTTGACATGATACCAAGTGTTTTTACACTTCTTGGAGAAGGTGACTCTTTTACATGTCAAGGAATCTTTAGCTTGTGTGATAATGAATGAGGGTTCAATCCAGACACGCTCAAGAGTGCTAGTGCCATCTCATCACCAATAATATGCAGACTGGTATCTAAGGCAGTGGTGTCCAAAGTTGGTTCCCTAGGACTGGCATCCTGCATGTTCTAGTTCTTTGCCTGATGGTAGTAACTTCCTCCTTAGTATGTCTCCTGATGTCTTCTAAAGAGCCATCATTTGATCCAGGTATCTTGAACAAGGGAGATAACTAGAACATGCAGGATGCCAGCCCTCCAAGACCGATTTTGGATGCCACTGTTCTAAGACACCCCATAAGGTCAGGCTGAGATCTGGAGAACACTGACCATGCCTCACTGAAACCAATAATGTCAACATGCAATGATCCAGCCCACAGACAAAACTAAATTCATCCACATCTAATGGATTGTTTGCAACCTGGGTGCTTTGTGCATTTTCAAATAAGATAGCCTTGATTTTTATAAGTCTGAAACTGAAGAGACTGTACTATTACAGAAAACAACAAAATGACTGAAGTATTATATCCAATCTTTAGTTTTGTAAAATTAAAAATGCCCATAAAAATATACTGTTTGAGAAGGAGCCAAAATATGACTGAAATGAGATTGAGCAGTTAATAATGCACAAAATCCATGTAGGACGGCGAAGTCCTAGCGCAAAATTTCGTGTAAAGGTGTACGAGCTTGGTGCTGCAAGGTTTGAGACCTTGTCTGTTGTGGGCAGCGGGGCCCGGCTGATACCCGGGGTGAAACGGACGGCGGAGTCCGGCGAAAACAGGCGCTTAAATTCCGTGACGTGACAAGGAAAGGGATAAGTAAAAATTAGCCAACAGACAGTCTATAATCAAACGACTGTAAGTATGACAAAGATCAGGATCTGCACCAAGTAAAACATTTAGATAAATGGACAACAAGTTATAAATTTGACGGCCGTCTAAATTAATGTTTTGATTGTTTATTCTATGTTGAATGACTTTGTGTTTTTATGTTTGTTATGATGTAAAGCACTTTGAAATTTCCTTGCTGCTGAAATGTGCTATATAAATAAAATTTGATTTGAATCAGAGGGAGTGTATAAAAGGATGAGATAGTAGTGAACATTAGACTAGGATGAGAGTTGAATACAATGTTATATACCCTAATGCACTCAACAGAAATATAAACGCAACACTTTTATTTTTGCTCTCATTTTTCATGAGATGGACTCAAATATCTAAAATTCATTCGAGATAAACAATATTACCATTTCTTTCAAATATTGTCCACAAATCTGTCTAAATGTTTGATAGTGAGCACTTCTGCTTTGCTGAGATAATCCATCCCACCTCACAGGTGTGCCACATCAAATGCTGATCTGACATCATGATTAGTGCACAGGTGGACCTTATACTGCCCACAATAAAAGGCCACTCTGACATGCAGTTTTGTCTCACAGCAAAATGCCACAGATGCCGCAAGCATTGAGGGAGCGTGAAATTGGCATGCTGACAGCAGGAATGTCAACCAGATCTGTTCTTTCATTGAATGTTCATTTCTCCACCATAAGCTGTCTCCAAAGGCGTTTCAGAGAATATGGCAGTACATCCAACCGGCCTCACAACCGCAGACCACGTGTAACCACACCAGCCCAGGACCTCCACATCCTGGAGGCTCACCTCCAAGATTGTCTGAGACCAGCCACTCAGCTGCTGAAACAATTGGTTTGCATAACCAAAGAATTTCTGCACAAACTGTCAGAAACCGTCTCAGGGAAGCTCAACTGCATGCTCGTCGTCCTCATCGGGGTCTTAACCTGACTCCAGATCGTCGCCGTAACAGACTTGAGTGGGCAAATGCTCACATTTGATGGCGTCTGGCACGTTGGAGAGGTGTTCTCTTCACGGATGAATCTCGGCTTACATTGTTCAGGGCAGATGGCAGACAGCGTGTGTGGCGTCATGTAGTGATGGGCAGATGAGGCCTCATTGGGTGCATGGCACATTTCCCAAACTGTCGACACTGTGTTGCTGTATCACTCAATGGTGACATCTGCTGGATTTAAAAAGCAATTGCAGGCAACTTCAATAAAGACTGGAAACAGACTGAACAAGTTTCTTTCACACACTTTTATTTAGAAACATCAGCTGCGTTAACATCTTTGGGCCAAGGCGATTGCGCCGCTTACAAACCATTTCTCCTGCTTTTGAGAACACCCTTTCACAGGGCACTGATGATGATGGCGTACATAAAAATGTCATTGCAAGTTTGTACAAGGTAGGGTAATTTAGTCTTTGCGATTTCCAGTATTGTAGTGGATCCTGTGATCTTGGTGTGTTCTCCTCGGAGAGGTATCTTTGTACCTCGATAATGGCATCGGTGGTGACATTTGAATTGGCCTTGCTCTCCTTGACTTCCATGTCCAGCTGGTGCCACAGGTTGTCATCTGAGAAAAAAATAAAATGCATCTGTGTTACTAATTCATTGTATTCACATGGAGCGATTTGCATGAACATTAAAATACAAATGAACACAATTAAGAATCATGACATACCTGGACTGGAAGCAGATGGTTGAGTTGAAGGTCCAGCTTTTGCATCTTCCATTTGTGTCAGTACAGCGTTTCTCATTACTGCCGCACACTCTGATTTTAGTCTTTTCACTGCATCATTGGCTTTTGACGCACTTAAGAATGCCATCGTCTTGAACCGAGGGTCCAGCGCTATGCAAATTGTGTGCCTGATTTGGAGCTTTTTGACACATGCAACCATGTTTGCAGCCGCATCTGTGACAAGACATGTCACTTTCTCTGCTATGGCCCACTCCTGCATCAAGTTTTTCTTTACTTGGGCCATATTTTCAGCAGTGTGCTGCTGAGGGAAGTGTTCCACTCCCAACAGTGATGTACACAGTGTATGGTTCTCACTGTCGACATAGTGACAGGTCACAGCCAGGTAAGCCTCCATGTTCATGGATGTCCACATGTCAGCTGTTAGGCTGACTGCAACTGCACTCTTCAGTTCTTTTTTAACTTGCTCCTTTTTCTCCTCATACCTCTGGCTAATCATGGTCTTGATGGCCTAAAATTAATAATACAAGTGGAGTAGATTAATGAATGAAATCACATAACATGCATATACTTTGTTAACATGTATAACACCCATTCATCAGTTTGTTTCACGTACCTTTCTGCATGGCAGAACGTATGAGGGCTCAAGGAGTTGATTATCATATTCATTATAGCTCTCGGAACCCCTTGTCTTCCACCAGGCTAAGCGGCTGACAGTCTGTAATGATCATATTCATTATAGCCTCATCAATCGCCTGCTTTCTGGAAACACCAGGGCTGATCACGGGAGTATTAACTCCTTCTTCCTTCTCATGCCAGGCACGGTAATGCCTCAGCATTGTGGAAGTGCTCCGGTTACAGTAAGACAGCACCTGGGAGCAAATCCTACATTTCACCTACAATAGAAATAAAAGTTAATCCATGTAAACTAATTAAAATATTCTTCAGAAAGAAGTTGGAATAACCCGACAGAAGAATGATCAATAGTGGAAACGAGAACGGAATAATAATTTACCTTATTCTCCGTGATAAGATCAAAATGATCCCACACGGGAGAAAACTTCATCTTCCTTGGTTGATCCAAACTATCTCCATCCAACAAAACCCACAAACGTGTCGATACATTTTCTGTTTATAAATACAATTTGGTGCGTTCAAAACCAAACGACACAGGAACTGTATCAGTCACGTGGGTTTCCTTAAAGATACGCGCACCGACACGGGGCTTCGCCTTGTTTGCTCAGCGCATGCGCCGAGGTTTCAGTGTCGTCAGACCCATCGCTAGCGTCGTGTGGGTGAGCGCTTTGCTGATGCCAATGTTGTGGATCGAGTTGCCCATGGTGGGGTTAGGGTAGGGTGATGGTATGGGCAGGCATCTGTTATGGATGAAGAACACAGGTGCATTGTACTGATGGCATTTTGAATGCACAGAGACACCGTGATGAGATCCTGCGGCCCATTGTTGTGCCATTCATCCATGAACATCACCTCATGTTTCAGCAAGATAATGCACGGCCCCATGTTGCAAGGATCTGTACACAATTCTTGGAAGCTGAAAATGTCCCAGTTCTTGCATGGCCAGCATACTCACCGGACATGTCACCCATTGAGCATGTTTGCGATGTACTTGAACGGCATACAAGAAAGCGTGTACCAGTTCCCACTAATATCCAGCAACTTCGCACAGCCATTGAAGAGGAGTGGACCAACATTCCACAGGCCACAATTGACAATCTGATAAACTCTATGCGAAGAAGATGTGTTGCACTGCATGAGGCAAATGGTGGTCACACCAGCTACTGACTGGTTCTGAGTCCCCAGACCCCAATAAAGCAAAAACAAAACTGTGCATGTCAGAGTTTTATTGTGGGCAGTATAAGGTCCACCTGTGCACTAATCATGATGTCAGATCAGCATTTGATGTGGCACACCTGTGAGGTGGGATGGATTATCTCAGCAAAGCAGAAGAAGTCACTATCAAACATTTAGACAGATTTGTGGACAATATTTGAAAGAAATGGTAATATTGTTTATCTCGAATGAATTTTAGATATTTGAGTCCATCTCATGAAAAATGAGAGCAAAAACAAAAGTGTTGCGTTTATTTTTGTTGAGTGTATATAACTAATATATTTTTAAATATTAGTTAAGATTCTGTTAACTAATGCCAAAATATCAAGTAAAAAATGTTAAAAAAAAAATCCACATTATAATATACAGCAATTAATTAGTCAAGAAATGTAAGCGCATATTGTCCACCTGAGTGGACACTTGGACAAATCCTAGAAAAAAAATTACAAGCAATTTTTCCCATCTTTTTTTAATCCCCTAAGATAATCAAAAACTCGAGTTCCGGTTGAGGCAGCGCCATGTGAGGACGTGGGTTTGTGAGCCATTTAATTTACGATACGGCTTTTATAAAATTACAGGATATAGCCTCACACAGGCAGTTGTGCATGTATTAGACGACAACCAGCCACTCAGGTATACCTAAAAAATCTCAAGCCAACAAGTTCGGACAGGACACGAGGTTCTCTGAAGCGGAAGCTAGCTCAGCTAGCCTAGCTTGCTCAAACGCAACAATGACGACTGCAGCGGGCAACCAGAATGCCATTATGGAGGAATTACAGTCAATGAGACAAGAATTGCTGAAGAAAATGGACGAAAAGGCTATAGAAATCCAAACGGAGCTGCGCAGTGCCACAGATAAGCTCAATAAAAGACTGAATCACACATCTGAGCTGGAAAACGGAGTGACCGCTAATGCTGACTCTATTGCGACTATGGAGTCTGACTTGTTTGGGAGGGAAAAAAGAGCCTACCCTGCTCAGAGCCCGGTGTGAGGATCTCGAGGCTCGATCACGGCGTTGCAACGTCTGCGTCAGCGGAGTGAAAGAAGGGCGAGAGCAGGGGAAACATCCATCGGTTTACGTAGCTGGTGTGCTGAAAGAAGCCCTCAGACTGGACAAGTTGCCGACTCTGGACAGAATGCACTGGACCGTCCGAACAAAGCCAGTACAAGATGATTTGCCACCAAGGGCGTTTGTGGTTAAATGTCACTACTTCGTGGAAAAAGAATTGCTTCTGAAAAAGGCAGCAGAGGCTGGGGTGATAACAACCGTTGATGGTGACAATATCCGTGTCCTGCCGGACTTCACCCAAGCTGTGAGTAAACAACGCCCCGCTTTAACCGAAGTAAGAAAACTGCTTCGCAGCTGCGCTGGAGCCTCAGGATACCCAGCGACGTTAAGGATTACTACGGCGGATGGACAAGAAACGACCTTCAAGGATCCAAAGCGTGCAAAGGAGTTTGTTCTGAAGGAGTTGCTGAGCGCTGGAGCGTCTCACTGAACATGACTTTTGGCAGTAGAGGGTGTGCTGGAGATATTAGGACTGGACGGCATCGTTGAAGGACAATTGCGAACATTAGTGCTGAACAATTGAATCTTACAGGTAATGGCATGCGTATATTGAGACTTATAGTGCATTTTCCTTATGTAAGGGACATACCATAATCTCTAATAATGTATAATTCCAAGTTTTTTTTCTTTCTGGATACCTGTATTTTATAATAGAGCCTAGTGATGCCATATTCGGAATATGTGTTATTGCTGTAGCAACGTTCTGGTGTGAGCCAAGGTGGTAAGCATTCTTTCAGTGTGGATAATGAGGAGACATACTGCGAGAACTGGTAGTATAGCAGTCTCCTTTTGAGGCTAGTTTTTGTTCATTTTCTGTTCTTTTTCTTTGTTCTACTATAGGTGCTTTGTTAATTTTTGAGTTCATTATTCCCCACCCCACTTTCCGCCCTTCCTGGCCTTTTCTCTCTCCCCTATTCCCTTTATGGGCTACATGTTGGATGCCTCCTTTACTGAGTCCTATCTATGACCTCTGCAAGTAATAAGGCACTAACCAACACCACTTTGGTGTGCTGGAATGTCAGAGGATTAAACCATCCGGTCAAACGCAACAAAGTATTCTCTCATCTTCATAAATTGCAAAGTCGCATCATTTACTTACAAGAAACCAATTTGCTAAATAAAGATCAGTGTAGACTTCGCAGAGGCTTTACACAATATTTTCACTCAGATTTCAACAGTAAGAGCAGAGGAGCAGCTATCTTAATACATAAAGATGTACAATATGAAGAGTCTAAAACAATTAGGGACAAAAATGGCAGGTATGTCATCACACAAGGCAAATTATTTAATGGGCCTGTTGTTCTAGCTAATGTTTATGCCTCTAACTGGGATAATGCGGATTTTTTTAGCAATCTTTTTTCCCTTTTACTGGATCTAGAGTCACACAACTTGATACTAGCTGGGGACCTGAATTCCACTTTGAACCCAACATTGGGTCGTTCCAGTCCAAAAGTTGCCACGCTTAGTAACTCAGCCCGTTGTATTTATGCATTTCTTGAAACATACGGAATGGTGGACCCATGGAGATTCAAATATCCAACATCCAAACAGTTCTCTTTTTTTCTCCCCCATGCACCAAACCTATTCAAGTATTGACTATTTTCTAATTGATCAGAAACTCTTGCCCATGGTTACCCAAGTAGACTATGGCAGCATTGTAATATCAAACCATTCCCCAGTTATTTTGGGGTTGGGCTTTCCTGAAGACAAATCTCCCACCTTTTTGTGGCGGCTTAATCCCAGACTGCTGTCTGAACAAAGGTTTGTTGACTTTATCAATGCACAAATAGATATTTTTATCGAGTTGAATGAGTCCCCTGAGATAAGTAATGCTACACTTTTGGAAAGTCTAAAAGCATATCTGAGAGGTCAAGTGATATCTTACTTTGCTGGTGAAAATAAGAGGAGGGCTAAACGGGCATCAGAGCTTATTGAACGAATTAAAACCGTAGATCAACTACATTCAGTTTCACCTTCTGATGATTTATACAGAGAAAGAATCCAACTTCAAACAGAATTTGATTCAGTCACTAATATTAAAGCCATAGACATGCATCTGAGGTCACGTCTCGCCTATTATGAATCTGGGGATCGTGCCGGCAAAATGTTGTCCCATCAACTTAAACAGTCAACAGCTGCAGGTTTCATTACAACGATAAAGGATGAGTGTGGTAGTATACTTACTAACCAAAATGAGATTAACACCCAGTTTAGGTCAATTTATGAGAGTTTGTATACTTCTGAAGCTAGTGACACTGCCTTGATCGAAGACTTTTTCAGCAATTTCACTATGCCCATGCTGGATGATTCAGACAAAGCTAAGTTGGAGGGCAGTATTACTATATCAGAAATAACTCAGGCTATCTCAAAAATGAAATCTGGAAAGGCACGTGGCCCAGATGGGTTTCCCATAGAATTTTTTTTTTAAAATTGCACCAAAATTGGTCCCTTTACTGCTAAGAGTTTTTAGGGAAATATTAGATAAAACGGCTTTACCTGTGACTATGATACAAGCAATTATTTCACTGATACTTAAAAAATCTAAAGACCCCTTGCTCTGTGAGTCATATCGTCCAATTAGTTTGCTATGTTGTGATTATAAGATTTTGGCAAAGGTCCTTGCTGGCAGACTCGAAGATGTTCTTCCCAAACTTATCCACCCGGACCAGATTGGCTTTGTTAGGGGCAGGCAGATATCCAGTAATTTGCGACGTCTCTTTAATGTAATCTATTAGCACCATGATATCGAACCTGAAGTAGTGATATCCTTTGACGCCCAAAAAGGCATTTGATAGAATTGAATATGACTTTTTGTTCACGGCACTAAAAAAATTTGGGTTCGGCCCAGTTGTCTGTACTTGGATCACCATTTTGTACACAGCACCACATGCATCAGTACTAACAAATAAGGTCACTTCTAGTTTCTTTCCTCTCTCACGTGGTACTCGACAAGGATGCCCCCTTAACCTCATTTTTGTTGGATATTGCTATTGATCCTCTGGCAATCATGATAAGGGACTCTGCTAATTTAACTGGTGTGCGGAGAGGTGGGCATGTAAACAAATTGTCCTTTTATGCTGATGACCTCCTCCTCTTCCTGTCTAAACCCTGTACCACAATACCTATTGTTCTAAACCTAATTGAAAAATATGGGCAGGTATCTGATTATAGATTGAATCTATCAAAAAGTGTTATATTCCCAATCAACGAAAAGGCACGTCAAATGACCTTCCATAGGCTCCTCTTTATAGTCAGTAAAGATAGTTTTGATTATTCATGTAACATACATGAATAATCATGTTCATGTAACATACGACTACAGTTGCTTGTTGAACAAAAATTTCACTAAGGCACTGACTAAAGCTAAATTAAACATGGAAAAGTGGTCAAAACTCCCTCTGTCTCTTGTGGGAAGAATAAACTCTGTCAAGATGACAATCATGCCAAGGTTCTTATATCTGTTTCAAACCATACCAGTCTTTATTCCTAAGAAGTTTTTTAAAGAATTAAACAAACATATATCTGTGTTCATCTGGAATAAAAACATTCCGAGAATTAGAAAGGAATATCTAGAGAGACGGAAAGAGGAGAGTAGACTGTCCCTACCCAATTTCCTTTACTATTACTGGGCAACCAATATTCATAAGTTTTTGTACTGGTTTATGGATCAGTTAGATGCTAAGTCTCCAGATTGGGTCCACCTGGAACAACTTTCCAGCAGTCCAGTTTTGCTTAGCTCATTAATATGTAGCCCTTTACATATTAATTAAGTAAATGTCACAGGACAAACAATCCAGTTGTTGGGGGCTCTCCAAAAATATGGTCCCAATTTAGGACTCATTTCAATGTAGAAACGCTTTAACTGCATCTCCTGTGTGATGCAATGTCCAGTTCACCCCATCCTTGATAGCTCCATCCTTTCAGAAGTGGCACGAAAGGATGGATAACTTATACAAGTTATGCCAGTCGTGCCACTTCTGAAAGGATGGATTTATACAAAGGACCTTTTTGAAAGAGGTCAGTTTATTTCTTTTGAAAGGGACTTCGGTGTCCCTCAGGGTGACTTCTTTAGGTATCTCCAAGTATGTAGTTACATGAAAGCAAATTTTTCATTAACACTACCTTGAATAATGTGGATTGATGCATGTTTGGATATGAATCCAACTGATAAGGGCTTAGTATCAGCTATATATGGCAAAATTCAGAACACTGCATCCCCATCACTTAGACATCTGAAAGAATCATGGGAAGAAGAGTTGGGGGAACTATCTACTGATGCAGCCTGGCAGTTCGCATTAGACATAGCCTACTACAGTTTAAGGTGCTGCACAGAATACACCTGTCCCCTAATAAACTATCTAGAATGTATCCTAGTGTAGACTCATCTTGTGTTAGGTGTGGACATAGCCCTGCTGATCTCAGTCATATGTTCTGGCTTTGCCCCAGGCTCCTCCCCTTTTGGGAGTCAATCTTCAGGACGATTACATTTATATGCAAGAGGAATATCGATCGAAGTGCTCTAACTCCCTTATTTGGGGTTGTCCCTCCGACTACACCAATAACAACGCAGCAGGCCAATACCATAGCATTTGTTACACTACTTGCAAGACGCCTAATATTATTCAATTGGAAGAGAGCTGCTCCTCCATCTCATAAGTAATGGATGAAAGATGTTATGTTCCATCTGAAGCATACAGTTAACGACTCAATCCAACAATACAATATCACCTGGTAGCCATTTCTTTTGTATTTTGAGACAAAGTCCCCCTGAGCATATAGCCCTCCTCGTCCATCCCTCCTCCCTTCCCCTACTTCCTTCTTGCTACATATATGTTGTCAGCACCTGTTGTCATTTTGTTTTTGTTTTATTGTTGTTATTACATGTTTAAAACAAATAAAAAGATTTGAATAATAATAAGATAATCAAAAACTATTTGGAAAATCCAGACTTACAGGATCATAATTCATGCATGTGATCAACAAGTGAATAAAAACGATTAGATCGGTTAGCTGAAACTCTCAAAGATCTTGGCCAGAAACTTGTTTCTGCAGTTTAGAACTCTTATGTAATTGGCTTAGAAAGGGGAATAGCTCTTAAATGGCCGGAAACCATGCTCAGACTGCAAGTCTTATTTCAGGGCACCTATGGTTTCTTTGTGTCTGCATTTAAACAGATATTTGAGTATTCTGAGTCAGATTCAGATGTAACCTGTAAACTATGGAATTTAAAGCAGAGTCGTCAAGCAGTAGCAGATTTTTCGATTGATTTGAAAACTCTGGTGGCCTCTTCTGGTCGGAACGCAAAAGCATTAAAAAGGGCCTTTCTACAAGCTACACATTAAAGATGAATTAGCTTACGGATATTAGCCCATGTTCATTAGACAATCTCATTTCCATGGCCATTAAAATCAACAATAGGATCAGAGACAGAACTTGATTAAAAGATGAGTGTTTTTTTTTTTTTGCCCAAACAGAGTTAAATGCAGTACTACCCCCATTAATCAGAGCCCTGAGGAACCTATGCAAATAGGAAAAACCAGACACACTCCTGAAGAACGACAGAGTCACATGAGGTCTCTGGCACGCCTTTACTGTGGTCAAACAGGACACTACATTGCAAACTGTCAAAATCTGCCAAAAGACAAAGCCCACCATTAGTTGCAGGAGGAGAGGAGGGAAAATCAAGGAAAATTTCCCATCTAACCCTAACATGTTCTTTGATAACAAGAAACCAGTCTTTTCATATTTTTGTTTTAATAGATTCAGGATGTGAACAAAACCATGTTGATAACGTAGTTAAATAGATACCCGCTGTTACCCTTCCAGGTACCCTTTCAAAGCTAAAAAGATTATACCAAATGTTAAGCATAATAGAGTTGGCATCTTGGTTTGGGGCTGGGGGTGGTGATGGTGTATTTAAGGTATTGAATGGGACAATGAAGTATGTGAACTACCTTTAATATTTTCAACTCCAGCTCAATTTAATGCGCTTGACACGCGGGGAGTGATGAACGACAGTGAGACTCGCCAGGTTCCTGCCACTCTGGCTGAACCCAACACCTGAGCCTCAATGGTGAAGGCAGCGACGACAAAAGTTTAACAATTTTTTACTTTTTGTATTGCCTTGCTATGGCGTATGCATGTTTACAAGCTTGAAACTTCACATGAACAAATTTCACCGATCGGTTGGCTGGAGAACAGGAATCGATTGTCACCTCATCACACAAGTTTCATAGGACATCCATGGAGAGGGGGTGACATAGCCTCCAGTGTACTGAGTGCATAAAGCTATATGGTTGAAGCTGGAAGCAACTGGAGAATCAACAAAAGAATGACATCAGACACCTATAACAACTTGCAGGTCAAGAAAATTTGGCAAAGTCACCAAATGGTTAGTGGTTATTCCTGACTTTCTGGATGCAAGTTATCATACAACATAAAATATTTCATGACAAATCCTCCTTGAAGAGAACATGGCTTTAATACAGAATTAATTTTTAAAGAATGTTTATCTGACATTCATGCCCATCATGAGTGATGCGCATAAAAATACTATTGTGTCTCCTGACAACAATAGTATTTAAATGCCGAATGGGATTGGCTCTGTTGCTGAAAAAGTGATGACAAATTACACATGACCCTCAAAGAATTTTAAAACATGTCAAAAAGATGTGTAAAAATAAAAGTACGTACGTCAAACTTGGCTGATGCAGTGGATGAAATTTGAGCCGTGCTGCCGCCTAACTGTTCTCTGAAGCAGTCAGTGAAAGGAAGCAGGAGACCCATGGCCAAGATCTTGGAGCAGAGCCTCTCAGCCTCCTCTGGCTCCTCCTGCTGCTGCTGCAAAAACAGCTTCTCAAGAAGGGTGCGACCTGAATAGCCGTAGAATAAATAGGGCAAACCCCCCCCCACAAAAAAAAAACACTGTGAATATTTAAAGCCACTACATTCTGTAAATCACATTAAATTTCTTATGTTTTAGGTTCAGTTCTAAGCAAAGATGATCTGTGGCCCCTTAGCATGATTTGCTTCGAAAGCCCTCTTCAAGTTATGACAAAACCATAACAAAGGTTAAAAGATTTCAAAAAGCAGTGACTCAGTTAAAATAAATGCAAATACTAATAGTTATTCACATACGACAATCAACAAAGCCATTTCTAAAGCTTTGAGATGACAGCTGTAAGAGCAATTATCAATATGAACAAGCATGAATAATGCTTGAAGTAATTGCTAATATGCATGCTGAATGGAGTTAGTCAATATGATAGTTATTGCCCACATGGACCTTTCCAAAAGCACTCCACCATGCGAGGGGCTACCAAAACAATCAAGACCAACATCTACAGTATTGCAGACATCCTTTGTCTAAGTAAAGTCAATGATTTTTGATTCTAAAAGAAGAAAGACACTGTACAAAAATGGCATCCATGGGAGGAGAGTTAAAGAGCAATACCAGAATGCTCAAAATCACATCAACATATTCACTTCAGAATGATACAGTGTTCAAAAACCCTAAAATGTGATCTTTATTTGACCACATTTTAGTTCCATACAGGAAATTTGACCAGAATTAACTCTAGAGAAAGTGATACATGCATTTATCTTTAGTCACATTAATTACTGCAACAGTGTCATCACAGGTCTGCCTAAAAAAATTAGCCCTCCAGCTTCAGCTGATCCAGAATGCTGCTGGGCACATAACCCAGTTCTAAAATCCTCCTACTGGCTCCCTGGAGCTCAGAGAATATACTTTAAAATGCTTCTATTACTGAACGGTTTAGCATCACAATACATTAAAGATCTGCTTTTGTATCAACCTTCCAGACCTCTCAGGTCTTCTCGTTCTGGTCTGCTCTGCATCCCCAGAACCAAGCATGGAGAAGTAGCATTCAGCTTCTACACGCCACAAACCTGGAACAAACTTCCAGAAAACTGCAAAACAGCCAGAACACTGAGTTCCTTTAAACCTAGACTAAAAACATTTTCAAACATAATAAATTGAATATTTGCAAACATTTTTTATATACAATGATGATTTTTAACTATGACATTTGGAAAAATGCAATATCTGTTACTGCTTTCAGAATTGTTGACTGTATGACATGTCTATGATGTTTTGTTATTTTTCGAGGGTCGATGGTAGTAGGAATTTGCTCTGCAATTGGCTGGTTGCCGGTTCAATTCCTGCTCTGCCCACCTGTGTCATTGTGTCATTGGTCAGAGGGCTCAGTTGTTCCTGTGCATTGCAGCCCCACCACTGCCCCAGGGCAGCTGTAGTTACCACCATCGGTGCATGTGAAGTGCTTTGGAGTCCTCTGGACATGATAAAGTTATATACACGTATAGTAGACCGATGAAGTCTACTATGAACTGATCTTTTTCATGTTTTAATAATGTGAGGCATTTTGAACTGCCTTGTTGTTGAAATATGATATGTAAATAAACTTGATTGAGAATTCCAGAAAGACCTGTCAGGAATAAAATAATGGTGGTTAGGTTTTAAAACAATATCTCAGACATTGAATATCTTACACAGCCATGTGCAATCCAATATCTGCTAAAACATGAAGAAAATAAAATGCTATGACTTGCTGAAAACCTACCCACTCCTAGTTCAGGCCTTTCACCTAAACCTGGAGTGCTAAATTATAGTCATTCAGGGCCTGTTTAGCTTATATAATTTATTCACCAAATCTGACTCAAATGCCAAAAGTGCCTCCTCAGTCTAAAGTCAAGTTCTACAATGTGAAGATTTTTTTTTTTTTTTAAATAATTTAAAATAATAAAACTTTTTTTTTTTATTCAGGAGTTCTGAATCAGAGACACACCTAAAGTTTGCAGGTCACTCGCCCTGTGGCAAAAAGACTTTAACAGCTGTGACCCAAATTTACAGGTCTGGCTGTAAGTTTTGGGTTACAGACTTACAGCCAGATTCTCTATTAAACCTGTTAATCAACAGATTAGAGAACCAACCATGAGTATTATGGTGGCCATGTAGGAGCAGCAGAGATCCACAGGTCATATAAGATACATTTTTAATTGGACAGCTTTAAATTGTGCACTTCACAAATCTAGCCCACACAGAAGAGTGGCTGTGACATACAGCTTGGTGTGGCTCTGCTGGGTTTCCAATCATGGTTGGATCTCCAATGGACCTTACCAAGCTCCGCCCACAACCAACCTAGAAAATCCCACGTGGCCGCAAGTCTCACAAACAAAGCCTCTCTGCGCTTTGTTTCTATGGAAACATGGGCTCTTCCACTTGGACTGATGGAGTATTTCTGAGTCGATTAGTGCATCATCATTTCTGCCGGATTTTCACCAAATATCAGCTACAACAATGGACAGAGGAACTAACAAGTTCATGTCATATTTTGACATCAAGGTGTTTGAGCCACGCGATTCCTCCAACATTATACACGGCACAGCAAAATGCTTTCAGTCGATGAGGAAAAGATAGCATCAATATACCTGTGGACAAGATCACTGATGCCTATTGTTCTTGCTAGGCTGAGTAAGTCGAGCATTCATCGTTTTGTAGGTTACTTTTGAAATCAGGGGGCATTCCTGTTTGTTGGCTAATGTTTGAGTGCATCGGCACTGCACTCGGTGCTAGAGTGGCTAACACGAGTAACAGTTTAGTAAAAAGCCTTTTGTGCTAAAATCAAATCTTTACTGTATGTCAGATACACATTGCATATTGATGTGCTTAGCTAACGTAAGACTGTAGCAGACAGGATTCAAGGTGTAGATTTGGTATCAGTACTGCCGTTATGCTGTTCTTAGCTAACAGGTGTTCATTATGGATGTGTTTATTATTGATCTTCTTTTTTTCAGACAGAAAGAAAACAAATCAACAATACTTACACCAGCACACACTCCTTTGTTCTTGTTCATCCTACGACGGTTGAGCTGCTCGTGCGGTTCGTGCACTAGCTTTGATCCTAGCAAGGCATTCTGCTTCTGATTTTGAAAATCTGTGAATTTTACTACCACAAATACGGTCAGGATTCCTGACATCACCAGTACAGTTACCCCACTGACAATGGAGAACCATTCTGTTTCAATTGTTGATGCGAAAACTTTCTGCCGGTCCGCAATGTAGCCTTGGCTACATTAGCATGTGTTTACTAATGCATGTACATTAGCTTGTGTTTGTGAGACGGCCACGCACGTGATCGCCGCGATACTATGTAGAATGGGCATCAGCCAATGAAACAGCCCCTGTGGTAAGGTCCATAGCCGTGTATGCAAACCAACCAATTCATTTGTATAACTGACTTCATGCTACTCAGTGAAGAATTTTCTGGCATAGAGACTCTTGTAAGAAACTGGCTTGTGTGACTCTGGTTTCCTAAAGAAAGTTAAATGTAGCTAAGTCTTTAAGATGGAGAATGTTCTTTTGTTTGTTTGGTTTTTTTAATTAAGTTATCTGGTATGCAAATTAACCTTACAACCAACAAGCAAAATTTAAAGTGTAATGGAAAACTAATTCTACCTATGATCCAGAAAAGACTATGGACATGTGGTGGTCAGAATAATTGGCGCCATAGTTAATTACGAAAGTATTACTCCTACACATTTTCACTCACAAAAAGACACTTTAAAGGAGGAGTGGGTGAACTTCAATGTGGCACATGACCCAATAATACTATGCTGAAAACGAGGCCAAAATCTAAAACTCACGTATTGTAGAAACTGTAACATGAAGAAAACATTGAAACAGACATAAATACCAAAATTGAGACAGATAAAATGTACTATGAACTGATCACACATCTGGCTAGTTTTTTTCAGTCACTACTTTGAAATGTTAAGTTAATTGTATAACATCAATACTACTTCATCAACAGAAGAACATCTGGGAACATCTTGCTTCTTCTATCTCTATTAAAGTAGGAAAGTGACAACTTGCAAATTTTACTGTTCTTTGCTCACCTGTGAAGACATCCTGAAAAGCACAGAGGGAGACCTGTCCACATGAGGATCTTCTGGTAGCACAGATAGGTTGACTGCCTCCTCCTCTGTAGCCCATCAGATACTCTCCTCCATCCACTTCTCTGCCTCTCAGCCTCTTTTCAAGCTCCTCTGTCCAATCAGCTGATCGGCTTAGAGCCCCAGTAAGGCTCAGTGACCGTTGTCTGTGCGTTTCGTGTTCTCCAGCCACCATCCTGTCAACATTTACGTTTCTGGTTAACTTTTGTGTAGGCTTCAATGCAGTTAAACAATCTATTCCTTTTGTGGAGGAATTTTCTTTGTTTCACCCCTTTTTTTTTTTAAATACTTGTTCTCATATATATAGACATCATAGTGATGTGCGAAAGTCTTGTTTCAGGGTTTATTCATATTCAAAGGAAGAAATACAGCAACAATCTAGAAGTAGCAATATATATTTTTGTAAATCTAAATGAATTTGCATCCATATTTAAACCCTTTACCTTGGCTTCAGACAGAACTCAAACAATTTTTATTTCTATTTGCCTAAGCTTGACAGGATATGCAGAGATAATGACCCTGTATGTTTACCTGCCGAAAAAAAGCCAGGTAGGTAAATATCAAAGTAAAAGTCCAATTAAATTGATCAGTTCTGATTAAACTGGTTAAGAATATCTATAAACGGACAAGGTGGCTGCACAGGGGTAAATGCAACTCATGGTTGGAGGCCTTAGTCCTCGACATAGTCATCGCGGGTTTGAATCTCGGCCTGATGACCTGTGCTGCATGTTGTCTCCCCTCTCTCATAACCCACTTTACTCTGAAAAGTGCAAAGTAAAGGCCACTAGAGCCAATAAAAAAACTTCTAAAGAACCATTATTGGTTTACCATCTAACCTTTCAAAATTTCACCAAGGTTTGTCGATTGTTTTGCTTCTGAGCAACTATTGTAGTGATAGGTATTGGTAAAGCCAGCTTTCTTAAGCAAGACTTTTATTGAGTTGATAATATTCATTCAGTTCCTTTTGGAAAGTCCTTTGAAGTATTTATATTTGATGTTTATGTTTTATTTCTTGACTTAATTGCTCACCAAATAACTGTATATGACTTTAATAATTTAATTATTGATTGTAAAAGTTAAATATTCAACTTCAAATTAGGTACCAACATTTTAACTTTGAAAATGTAGTTTAAAAAATATATTTCTCTTGTAATGTCTGACTACACAAATGACGTTTGTTGTGCTTGGAAAACACTCTAAGCAAAACTTACCAAATGAGGTAACAAATGAGGGTACGTATGGATTCCAGCATGTGGAGATGGTCAACACCAAGAGCTGAAGCTGACCTTATGTGGAAAGTGTGCATGTGATATTGTATATGTGTTGCTCATAGTTTACCAAATGAGATTATAACATGTTCTAGTTTTAAAATGTTTGTAGATTTGGAAAAATTGTGGCTGATAAATGAGCAGATTTGTACTCATTATTGATGAAGGCAAAGAATTTGTTTTGTGAATTGTTTGTTGGTTTGTTGTTTGGTTTAGTGGGATCTGTGTAATAACCTCTCTGACATGTATGTAATTAATTATAAAAACTGGCTTTTCACCACTTCATAATCTAATAAATCATACTTGATTATATCAACCTGCCCAGAGACTGAACGTGGAAATGAACATTCTTGCTATGACCTTGTACTGTGCATCTTTCTAGTACCTTGCAGTTGTCCTCTGACAAATATGCCACACTCTCACTCCATTCAATCAAGTATTTGATTAGGACTCCTTAAGTCAGTTACCATTTAGACTGATTACTGGTAGATTTGAAACTGATAGAAAAACATATATTGTATTGGATTGTGACCTATTTAAAATAAATTGCTTAAATAACTTATTTTTGTAGACTATTTAAATTATTTAAGGTGAATTTTCTAAATTAAGAATGTTTCAGATTGTGGATGTTTGTATGTTTTGATTAGCATTGTTGGTTTATATTTTGTTTGTTTAGTGGTATTTGCACTTTGTAATGTTTTGGGTTTTTTTGTATGTGCCTCAGGGACTGCCATGGCTAATGAGGGCAGGCCTATAAAAGCAGGTAGAATCATTGTGCCAGTGAATGACCTGAACTGTCAAAATGTTTGGCACAAAGAAATCAACACTTAGTGTTCCCCAGTCAAAGCAGCGAGGTACGTTTTGTTTTGTTGTTTGTATTGTAAGTTTATTATTTTGTATTCTAATATTTGTATATGTTTTAGTTTTCAAGGTGACTTTGGTGACTGAGGTGATGATCATGGTGGATCTTGATCAAAGAAATTAAAAACGCTAACTTCACCCGTCAAGACTGGCTGATTAATTCAAGTACTGGGGAGCTGCTACATATATTACTGAACCAGACTTATAAAATTGTTGATAGATGATACAATTGGGTAGGCTTAGCTTTTCTGTAACTAGTTATCACTTCATTCATGAAAAAAACATAATTTTTACAAGCTTTTTTAACGTTAATTTAAAAAAAATCATCTGAAGATGATGTTGCAAAGAAGGATTCTCCATAAAATCATGAAATTTATGGACAAGCCTGGCCATCCTCTTCATAAGACTTTATTGGAAAAACATAGTGTCTTCAGTCAGAGGCTTCTTCAAATTTCTTGTAATACAGACCACTAGAGATCTTTCCTGCCAACAGCAGTCACAATCTACAAGAATTGTGAAGAAGATTTAATATGAGTTACAACAACATTTAATTTCCCTTTGGGATCTCAGAGTATTTTTTAAATTTGATTTTGTTAATCTTCTCAAATCCCATTATTAGAAACAATTTGATGTACAGTTAATGAAGTGACGTTGTGAGTTATTGTTTACCTATTCCATAGGTTAAAGATTGCATCCTAAGATATTTCTGAAAATCTGTTTAATTCTGTTTCAGTTACATTACTTTGTATAAATAACTAAGAATTAGATTATAAATGTGCATTCTCATTTTTGGGATAATTTTCTGTAAAAACAAAAAATGGAGTACAAATATGAAACATAAATGACAAGCATGGGGAGTAGTGTATGTACCTGCGATTGTGAAGATGGGCTCTCCGTGGAGAAAGTGGGCTGTGGGAAGGAGATAAAGCTGGGGAGTGTCCTGGGGTGCTGAGCTGTCGTGTTGTGGTCTTGATGTAGGATGGAAAGACAGTAGGGTAGGATTTCACCACATGGCTATAAAAGTTGGAGGAATGAGTGGACTTGAGGAGCTGCTTTGCCAACTTTGGGCTCCCCTGGGGAGTCAATGTGATAAAGCAGATGCTGCCCCTGCTGCAGACCTGGTCAGAGGGTGAGGAACCATTACAGGAAGCAGCACATTGATTGGATTTGGAACCAGTCAAAACACAGTCCTCGGGGGACTCTGCACTGGTACCTGAGCCAAACTGACCATCACCTTCATCAAACATAGCCCCTGAGCTAAGTCCTTCTGCATGTGCAGTACTTTTACTGTTTTTGACTGGAGGGGGACTGAACTCTGCTTCCTCCACCCTTCCCAGATATTTCCGTTCACTGTCAATTGAGACTATAGGTGAAGAATTGTCACAGGTTGCCATAGTGACTGGGCTGACTGTCAGACTTCCAGTTGCCATGGAGATGTCCACATGCTGGTCTTTTGTGCCTGTAGCAATACAAAGAAAGGCTTGTCCCTCTCTTTTCTTCTTCATACTTAGCTTTGGTGGTCCCAGCCCTTCTTGGATCTCCCCCTGTCCCTTCATTTCTTTGTGAAAGGGCAGATGTGTCTCTCTACTTGACAGGATTGGAAGCGAGTTTGTGTGATTGACAGAAACATGACTTTCTGTCTCTAAGAATGATAACGCATCAGAGCCCACCTCTAATTCTGGGGTAATTCCAAGCACCTCCTGATGAGTTTCTTTTTCCACCCCATTACTTTTCTTAGTCCATTCCTCTGCTGCTTTCCAATTCAGGTCCCCCGCTCCACCCAACATGTTCTTCCCAGCATGTTCCTGCTGATGCTGTAGCCTAATAGCAAGCTGAATGTCTGCAAGTAAATCCTCATGGTCAGCTGCTGAATGAAAACTGTATATATCAGTGTCAGATCCTGAGCTACCCCCCTTTTGTCCTGCTTCTTCTGTGGGTGATGTGGTTTCTGTTGAGGCTTTCAATTGCACATGTGACTTTTCCTCTTCACTTCTATCTTTATTCCTGTTTTCCTGTTCTGTTTTTTTTCTCTTTTCAGGAAATGCAGCCTCAGAATCTGAGTGTCCTAGCTCATCTGCAGACAGGTCAGGTGTTTTGGTGCTGTCCAGATCGTCATGTTGAGAAGCCCAATCATCTTCATTTAAACCTGGTATCGATGAGCATGTATCCCCCTTTCCTTTCAGGTTTATCTTTCTTTTTCGGAGGGAAAAAACTGAGGATTTCGAATCAGATTTATTTCGTTTTTTTCCTGGGCCAGTGCCATGAGTCCCTCCTCCACTGCTGTTTGTTCCTTTACCTCCCTGCTTGCCGAGTTTCTTGCCCCCCCTTTTTGTCAAATCCCCTCCTCCTTCCCTCCATCCTTCATTTAGCGAAGGGTAGCTTTCATTACCCGATGAAGGCGCAGCTCTCTTTTGCTTTGCCTCTTGATTTCCCATCTTGACAGGATGGAGCGATGGCTGTCGTCCTCTCTTCTCAAGCCATGAGAGACCTCTTTCTCTCTCAGGAGATGATGCCTCTGGCTAAGGAAGGTGAAGATGCAGGTGAATCCGTATTTGATGGAAAGAGATTTGCTGCTGCTAGCAATATTTTTTCTCTTTAGTCTCAGCTAGTCAGTCCTTGTTGTTTTCCGGTGACGAAGGCAGTGATGTTGGCGCTGATGCGGTAGAAACACACAGCACCCTCCTTCTACCGATTTCTGTCTTACCCTCCCCCTTCCTTCTCTTGGTTTGCCGAAAGGATGACGCCAGCTCTATGTTCTCCCTGGAGCTCTGACAGGGAGGCAGACCTAATGAATTGTGCAGCAACTGGAGTGGGAACAAAGCTCAGTCCTCGGCTGAGCTTTGTTTGAAATTCTGTTCAAATTATAGCTTGATTAGCATCTTACTATAATCTGAATGCATAGTAACATTCAGATTCAATTACCTAAAGACCAGTTCACTCCAAATAATTATGCAACACTGTTAAATTCAGCTGATCCTATAAAATGAATACCTTTTATATGAGGCTATCTAAAAGCCTAGCTGCTTGCAACATATATTGATTTTTGAGGGGCTCATTTTGCAAACCAAAACAAATAAAAACATAAATATTTTACTGTACTATAGTCAACCTGTATGGATAATGCAGAAAGTAGCCTACAAGCACTACACAATGTAAATATTTTGGTTCTGGCATAGAAGTTGGAAATGAATTAGTTAAATTTACTCAAATTGCTGTAATTACACTTAACTTAAGGTCTGCAACCTTAAGTTGTTTACAAAACCTGAACTTTTACTTTTACGTATATTTGTTTTGAGTAAACTTACTCAGTTACATTTGAAATCATATTCAATTATGAGTAAGGATAAAACATAAGAAGAGATCATAAAAAATGACATTGATCCTTCGGCTGTGTTTGTATCGTGTTTGTATCAAGATCTAACGGTGTTGCATCAATGGGAAGACAGAAGCGCATACCCCATCACGTTTAGTTCAAGTTAACTTCTGAGAAAAGGAAAAGCTCTTGCTGAATTTAATGCATCAGTTTAGGCAACAGTTTCATCATACATTGTAAAATTGAATAATATTTAATAATAAATGTAAATGTCAATTTTATAAGGTACTTGTAATTATGATTTGTGCTGACTAAATTTGAAAACAGAAAATTAAGTGCTTAGTTTGGAGTCAGTTACTTAAAACTGTTAACAGGAGTAACAAACAGCAGCTAACATAAGATATTGGAAATTAATGTCCCATTAAAAATACACATATTTTGTGTTGCTTTTTTATTTATAAATTAAAAACAGTTTGAGACCAAAATCTTCTCATTTCCTTTATGATGAGCAGTGTGCTGTTGTATGTCAGTTTGTGGACATTTCACAGGTTTATTCTATGGAAGTGTTTAGTTGTTGCCATCTAGTGGCGGAATTTAGGTACTACATTTAAGAGTCTGCCGTTTTTGATGACATCATTAAAAGCAGACAAGGCAGGAGAAAGCATGATGGTTTGTTCTCAGTAACACTGCAACTTTGATTCAGTTGGTCTTTGAAAACACTGTTGGTATGTATTCAATTTTGCAATGGATATTTTGTTGATTAAGAGTAATTCAGCCATTTGTAAGAAAGCAGCATTTCTTTTATAAGAACTTTTACAGCCCAGAGCTAAATATTTTCTGTGGAGCAAATTTATTGTATGTAAGTGCTGTATTTGCTACTGTATATTATTTCTGAAGTTTGTATGTTAATTTCTCAGCTTTACCCTACTCCAACTGGCTTCAATAAAGACCCAATGTTTCTCCAAAGTGACCAAAATGTCTCTCCGATATAATCATTTAAGTCCTAACACCGCCAGATTGTCCAGAATTGTCTTATTTTGTGTGGAAACATTGAAAAAGTAAAATGAAATAAAGAAAAAACAAGTTCTGTGCCTCATTAATGTTCCTAATATATGGACATGTTGCATATAAGCAATATCATATGAATATATTTTAATGCAGCATGTATTTTTATATGAATTGTTTAAATACAGACTTGAAAATATTGATTATTGGGGCGGGGTTTATTTATAAAGACGTGTGGTGTCCAATGGGGACACATCAACCAATCAATCACATGTCAGTGATGAATTGTGATGTCATTGTTTTTCACCCAGTGACTGAGAAATCCACGTTAGTCTGTTGAAGCGCCTTTGCATATGCCAGGCTATTCTTATGCTAAGTAGAGTCGTTAACACTTCTGACTCCGCAATCCACAGCATTCGACTCTTGCAAGTGACAATGTGCTGTCCTGCTAACTGTCCATAGCTGTCGCCAGTGGCGTATCTAGCCCTGTATCTCAGCACCCCTGCATAGGATTGCCACCCATCCCGTAAAATATGGACTCGTCCCATATTTGGCCATTAAATGTGCGTCCCGTATTGAACCGATACATAACTGTCCGATAGACTCGCCTATAATAAACACATCAACACTAAGTTTAACAATAATGGGCAAAATAAAACACAGGAAATATTAAGGTCAGCTACACTGTCGTGGCGGGAGCTAAAGGACCGACGCTGAACATCACAGTTGCCTAGAGACGGACACTACGCAGCCGCAGTGAGCTGCTATCAACCCGCGTCTTTTTAAAACGTCCTCTACCTGATTCCATGTCCGTAGAAGAAAAGACGCTTTAAAAAATACAGACGTGAGTGAAAAGATGCGCAATATAAGCTGAACAATTTCAGTGAGGATGGATACTGTGAACATCTATCGACAAAAACAATGTGTCCGTCGTGGCGCAGTTTGCTGCTGTGTGATAGACAGAATGGATCAGGAGAGGAACTGCAGACCTGTCAGAACCTAAAGAACCAGAATTCAGAGTCTCTTCATCCTCAATCATCTCCTCAGGCTGATATGGTACAAAACATTTAGCTATGATTGATTCAATTTCTTATTGTGATTTTAGTTTGATTATTATTATTGCTTAGCATGTTGAGTATGAATATTTAATAAATAATAGCATTAGCCAAAATAAGTGGCCATTTAAAGAACAAATCATACTAATAGATTAACACTAAATACATCAATATTTTCTACATTTCATTACTTTCTGTGTGTTTTATTCACAAATGTTGATATATTTTATGAATAGTTGTTCAGTGGTGATTTAATGTATTACTTCATTAATATTTTATTAATATTGTTTACCAGTTTGGATAAGCTGACTTCCTATCAATGAAGAAAAAAAACATACTAAGCAAAAATGCACCAGACCCAGACCTGCAGGCCAGGGGTGATTCTAGACGGGGGCCATGCGGGGTTCTGAAGAAATATACTAAATAAATGTCTTTTTAAAATAGTTAGTGGTCGATATTTTTTTAAAACCTTCAAAATTTTATTTTAACAATGATACTCTCTGGAGACACAAGAGGCTCTTTGGTTCACATATTAAATGATGAAATATTGCTCTGTTTGTGTTTTAATTCTTTTTTTAGTGTCTTCATAAAAAACACTGACTGCACGGGCCCCTGTGGTAAATTTGGACTAGAACCAGCCTTTAAGAAAACAGTAAAGACCATTAAGATATATATACACACACACATAGCTGTGTATATATACACACACCTTATAGCTGATATATATATCAGCTATAAGGGGGCAGACTTGTATCATCAGCACTTCAATTCAAATGGCATTGCAATTTTAAGTAGCAATGCAGTACTTAATTTAGAATTATTTTTATATTTATGAATGGAAATTGTGTACAGTATTGGATTTATTTATTTGAAGATTATTTTGTAGTTCTGTACAAAATTATGTATATGTGCAAAAAATTTGGATACATAATGAGTTAGTCTGATCCTGGTTCTTATTGCTCTTTTTTGAAGTTTGATTAGTGACTATTGTGCTGTTTTGTAATTAATTACCCAAATCTTTCTGGAGTCACTTAAATAAGGTAAAACTAAAGAACAGTGCAGAATGTTAGGCTGTTTCTGTGTCTGAGAACAGAAAGGTGTAACTATGATAGGCCCGTGTCATGAATGGTGAACTGCAATAGTAAAACCCCGACTCATAATGTTCACTTTTTCATAGATGGACAAACTTTCTTATTTAAAGAAAAAGGCCAACAGCCACATAACGTTCAGTTAAAAATAATGGTAATGCAATTTCTAAGAATTTAAAAATTAAGCTCAGGTTAATAATTAGTTTTCATGAGTTATTTACCTGAACTTCTACCTTTAATAATAAACTGGTTTTAGTAAAATGTTCTTCCAATGACTGGACATGCATAGTTTTGAGTAGATTTTATTTTAATAAAATCAAATAAAATTTTTATTATTTGATTTTATTAAAATAAAATCAGTCCTAGTGGGGTCTGCTCTAGACCCCACTAGGACTGTGACACTCCAGAGCTGCATGTATCTCATTAATGTTAGCAGATGTTGACAGGTATGATGTAGTCTTGAGATTCTGTTTCAAACTGATACAGAATCTCTGGAAACAATTAAGGTTCACTGATTTTACTCATAAGTATATGTTTGAGTAAAATGAACATTGTTCTTTTATTCTATGAATTACTGACATGTCTCTTAATTATGTTTGTGAATGTATGTAAATAAGAAGTTAGATTTAGAAAAAGCACGAACGAATATCTTCTCATGGGTCTTAGCCCTGCTGGGGGCTAAGCATCCTTCATCCATCCATCCATCCATCTCCATTGTCTTCCGCTTATCCGGGGTCGGGTTGTGGGGGTAGCCGCTTAAGAAGGTAGGCCCAGACTTCCCTCTCCCCAGCCACTTGTTCCAGCTCCTCTGGGGGAATCCCAAGGCGTTCCCAGGCCAGCCGAGAGACATAATCTCTCCAGCGTGTCCTGGGTCTCCTCCGGGTGGGACATGCCCAGAAAACCTCACCAGGGAGGTGTCCAGGTTGATGTAAATATCCATACAAATACCAACCCCCGAAGGAAGGCGAATGAACCAACAGGCTGCAATGATCAGTGGTAACATCTCCTCTTTGTGATCACCAATCATAACCTCCAATTTATTAAGACCAAAATGCTCACCATTAAAATTGGTCAGATTTGTGCTATTTCAATGAGACTTTGCTGACGTTGAAAATGGATTGCTATTTCTGCAATCTGAGTTGCATGTATGGTGATTTAAACTGCCACACATGAATGTGTGGTGGTGATGTGGATTGCTAGGTGTTCATGCCCCACATATTTTCTTAAAGCTAACAGTTTAAATAGTCCAGCACTTTCGGTAGATTTTCCCTTTTTCCACTGATCCGAGTCATTTGAGCTAACAAAGTTCTGGCGGAACTTTTTGATTCTTAAAATTACTGTATATTATTGGTCGAGACGGCTTACTCTGAAGACCTCCACGCTCGTCATAAGGAATATAGCGCGGTTATTTTACAAAAGACACGTTTGTTTGCATTTAAGTTTAATTTCACCATATAATGATGGATGGCCTTGTTACTTTTATTGATAAATGGACATAAAATATGGGGACCATAGTTAAAATATCCTCATGGAACGTTAATGGTCTGGGCTCGTACACTAAACGATGCAAAGTACTTAAATATCTAAAACAGAAAAAAGTAGATGTGATGATGCTACAAGAAACACAAAGGTGTTAACGGAATTAAAGATAGATGAGTGGGACAAGCTTACCACAATACTTTCCAACAGAAAAAATGGGCGTATCCATTCTCTTTTCTAAACATCTCTCAATTCAAGTAGAGAAAGAATATTGTCGTGCTTTTTGGTTTCCGTTGTGACGGAGGCGTGTGGGTAATTGAAGATACACGACAAAAACGAAGGGTCTCTTGCAGGAACTTTACTCCTTCCAGCACAGATGAATTACAACGAAAACTGAGAGTTGTTCTCACCGAATAACTGTGTGGTTTCTGGCCTCTAGCTCTGGCACAGACAGTATTTAGCGATGTCCGGGCAGTGAGCCGTGAGTGCCATAACCAACAACAGAAACATAACGGATCAGCTGTTAGGTACTGGTTGCTAAGGCAACCACCAGCTGTCAAGAGCAGAAGAAACAGAACTTAAAACAATGAATCTCGCGATGCTAGCCTTTCCTCTGAGCTGTGTTGCATCTACTGATCTAGGCCTGGGAAACCAAAACAAAAAACACAAAACCAAGCTTAAGATCTAATAAAGTTTTAACCTTCCTTACGATATAAAGACAAAGAAGGTCAGGTAATTGTTCTGCTTGTAAATATTGCAGGACAAAACATCATTATAACTAATATATATGCTCCTAATATAGTGAATCCAGACTTTTTTTTTTACAGCTAAAGACAGTTTATATGGATTTTGGAGACTTCCCAATCATTTTAGCAGGAGATTTCAACCAAATCTTAGACATTGTTTTGGATAAATCTCGGAAATCAATTCCTAAAACCAGCAAAACCCAGGATGCAATCAAACATGCTGGTTTATCAGATATTTGGAGACTTCTAAACCCTTCAGCATGAGACTACACCTTCTTCTCAAATAGGCACTCGGTTTACAGTAGGATAGACTATTTTCTGATCTCACACACTCTCATTGAAAGTGTTGGAAATTGCAATATTGGTTCAATAGCACTAACCGATCATGCCCCCATAGACTTAGTCCTACAATTGGGATCTCATTATGAAAAAGCTAGGGGATGGAGGATGAATACCAGTTTATTAAATGATGCTGATGTATACAAAAAACTCAGAAAACTAATTACTGAATACTTTACAATCAACAATAATACCGTAGAACTAAACTCAATTTGGGACGGGTTCACAGCGTATATTAGGGGAATACTCAAAAAACAAGATTCCCAAAATATAAACCTATATGAAAATGAGATAATGAGATTAGAGAGGGACTATTCGGAAAATCTTAACCGATATACCCATGGAATCACCAATATACAATATTTTTAATAAATTGAAAGACTCCCCAAGACGAGTAAGTCATATTTGTAACTACCTGATTGAGAACGCTTGCAATATTAATACATGACTTAAAAAGGTATGGGAATCAGAATTAAACAAAAAGTTCACAGAGGAACAGTGGGGTCTAATAGTCAAACAAATGTTGAAGCCCATGAGGGATGCGCGATCCAAATTGATACAGTTCAAAATTCTGAATCGTTTATATTGGACACCAGTTAAATTATTTAGAGCTTGGATAAGTAATTCCGATATTTGCTGGCGATGTAAACAAAGTCCGGGAAACTTGCTTCACATGTTCCTCATGTGCCCGAACTTATCTTCTTTCTGGCAGGAGGTTATGGGTAAAATTAACAGCACCCTTAATTCAAACTTACTCTTGACAGCTACATTGGGACTTCTTAATTTCTTAGACTACAAGGCCAAAATTGTAACAAAAAAAAAAACAATGGCTAAAAATAACCCTCACCACAGCAAGGCGAGTTATATTAAAACACTAAAAAGGTCAAAATACCCCTACCTATACAGAATGGCATGCGGCACTCTTAGAGACCGCCTCTTACGAAAGACTCATCCACAAAATAAACAACCAGTTTGAGGCATATCAGAGTATGTGAGAACCGTTCTTAAAACCAGAGAGGAAAGACCCAAATACCACTGGTCCAAAATAAAAAGACACATATGTGTGTGAACCTTTTATTTATGTTATTTATTTTGGTTTTATTTATTTTCTTTTGCTTTAGCTTCTTCTGTTGGCTGAGAGGGTTAGGCTCAGCTTCCTCAATGGAAGGCATGTCGGTGGGATGGAGGAGGTCTTCGAAGTATTCCGCCCACCTGCCCACAACGTCCTGAGTTGAGGTCAGCAGCACACCATCCCCACTGTAAACAGTGTTGGTGCTGCACTGCTTCCCCCTCCTGAGACGCCGTATGGTGGACCAGAATCGCCTTGAAGCCGTGCAGAAGTCTTTTTCCATGGCCTCTCCGAACTCCTCCCACACCCGAGTTTCTGCCTCAGCAACCATCCGAGCCACATGCCGCTTCGCCAGTACCCGTCAGCTGCTTCTGGAGTCCCAGAGGCCAAAAAGGCCTGATAGGACTCTTTCTTCAGCCTGACAGCATCCTTCACCGAAGATGTCCACCAACAGGTTAGAGGGTTGCCGCCACGACAGGCACCGACAACCTTGCGGCCACAGCTCCGGTGAGCCGCCTCGACAATGGAGGTACGGAACATGGTCCTCTCAGACTCAATGTCCCCCACCTCCCCCGGAATGTGTTCAAAGTTCTGCCGGAGATGGGAGTTAAAGCTCCGTCTAACAGTGGATTCCGCCAGATGTTCCCAGCAGACCTTCACAACACGTTTGGGCCTGCCAGGTCTGACCAGCATCCTCCCCCACCACTGGAGCCAACTCACCACCAGGTAGTGGTCAGTGGGCAACTCTGCACCTCTAAGAGAGGTACGGTCATTGTTTCAAGATCCGATGAAACAATGACAAAATCGATCATCGAACTGCGGCCGAGGGTGGCCTGTGCCAAGTGCACATATGGACACCCTTATGCCTGAACATGGTGTTCATTATGGACAATCCGTGACGAGCACAGAAGTCCAACAACAGAACACCACTCGAGTTCAGATCGGGGGGAGCGTTCCTCCCAACCACGCCTGGAGGAATGTGATTTTCACATGTGAAAGTCACATGGGAAAGTCACATGTGAAAGTCACATGGGAAAGTCACATGTGATCACATAAAAACCACACATGGTTCATACAAATTTTACATGTGAATGATGTGAATCACATGTGAAAGCACATGTATACGTGTGATTTTGGAACATTTTGTTGTAAAATCACGTGATTCACATGATTCACACATTTCCACATGTGATTCCCATGTGAACACGTGATTTTCAAAAAAATTACAAATGTTTATATACGTGATTCTCATTATTTCAATGCATCTTTCTAACATGACGTCTTATTTCATTTTGTTTACAAAATGGTTACAAAAAACTTGCTATGAATAAAGTTATGCTAGACAAATATATTTGACCAAAAAAATTTTGACTTTTATTTATTCCTCTTTAAAGCTCAGAATGTTGCTCATCTAAATGACGAAGATCAAAGAATAAAGAAAAACAAAAAAACAATTGACCAGCATCCTCCCCCACCAGTTAAAGCCCCAGACGGAGCTTTAACTCCCATCTCCGCAAAACAACACACAAATGGCACCGTGATCAGCCAGCCACAGGACAACTTGACTATTAGTTTTCCCCTGGATGCCTGTATAAAGACAAATTCAAAGATTACTTGAGCAGAAGATATGAAATAATCTAATTACAGTATATTTAACTTAATGTAATGTCACGTCTCAGCCCGTCTCCTGGTGTCCTTTAATTTTTGTGCCATGCAAACTTTAATGTCAGTGATCTCAACATCCTTGTACACTTTCTTTATTTCGTCTTTATAAAACAATGCAAAAAAGTATTTATCAGTTGATCAATATGTATTTGTGGATTTCACATGATTTTACTGCAAACTGAAAATTGCACATGTGGTTCACACAAATTTTCAGATACAAAGGATTTTTGAAAAAGCACATACAAAATATGCGTGATTTTAGAATTTTGTGTGCTGAAAACCTATGTGATTTCCTTGTGATGACATGTGTATTACATGTTTAATACATGTAATACACATATTTTCTACACGTAATGTGATTCACATCAGTTTTTACCACAAAATCACCCACATACATGTGCTTAATGGTGAAATTTCTTGTGTTTCACACTCCAGGAAAACTACATAATTTTAAAATGCAGTCATAACTTTTTGGCTTAAGACATAACACAATATAAGCACTTGATATATGAGGCTTTCTGGAATGGGGGATAGAGGATTGTGGTGGTTAGTAATTAAGTTACTATTTAGGTATACTCACCAATGACAAGGTTCACTTTATCCTGGTCAAGGCTTCCCTTTCTATCTCCAAGATTTCCTTTCTTTCTAGTCACTGAACATGTTGATATTTCTTCAACAGTGAAGAGGGAGTCCATCAAGTTTCTAGTCATTTTTTTTGAAACCGCTGTACCGCTGCGTGTAGTCAAGACCCACAGAGTTTGCTGTATGGTTTTTCAAAGACACAAAAGGCAAAAAAAAAAAAAAAAAAATTATATAAACTCTGAAATATATCATGTCTTTTTTCTGAAACTATTCACATGACTTCCAACACCAGCTTATAGACATATCTGTGTTCTTCAGATTGTAATTGGTTGGAAGAACTGGATGGCTGCTGGACAGCCTTCATTGCTTCCTTTACACTTTTATATATTGTGTCTGACAGCCCTGAATCACAATATAAGAAGTATGTCAGACATAAGAAGTTATTTGGTAACCATTTTGTAAGAGATTTGTGAACTTATCATCTTGTAGTAGTAAATTTACCCTTCAAAGTTTCTTTATTTCCTCATCCTTCTTTCCAATTATTTCCTCTAACTTTTTGATGTGATCCTCCAACTCTCTAATCTGAGATTTGTCATTTGTCTGATGTTGTGAACAAAAACTATTAGTTTGACTCAAAAACCAAAAAAGGGGTTTTTATATATAGATAGATATATATATATCTATCTATATATAGATAGATATATATCTATATCTATATAGATATAGATATATATATCTATATCTATATCTATATATATATCTATATAGATAGATATATATATATCTATCTATATATAAAGCTCCTTATTTGTATATGTGTATGCATGTACTATGTATAATATGTATGGCATATACAAATAAGTATGTATGTGTGTTGCCTGCATCTTACATGATCCAAAGGATCACAGGTTGTCTCTGCGTCAGTCGTCTTCTGAGGCTGATTAGCCTGATTAGAAAACAGAAAAACCTACGGTTTACCTTTAAAAGTAATTAAAAAATATTAATAATAATTTCCACAAAACCAAAATGTTTTTCTTAGTGAACTGAGTGAACCAATCCCGCAAGTTAACCGTTGACACACACACACGCAAACACACACGCAGCTCAGTGCGCTGTGCTTGGTTCATTTCATTTGTGAAGTCAGGGGCTCCCCCTCCCCCCCGCTCCCTTTAGGGAAAAAAAACAGACCTCGCACTGTTGCTGAGTTAACGGTCGCTCAACAGCAGCTAAGCTAGCGTTAAGTCGTCTCTAAGAGCTGAGGGAACTAACCAGTCAGTCTGTGAACAATGATCTTCAAACATAAAACATATTTATATACATATATATACATACCTTCGAATTTTGTAGACAGATTTTTTTGTTTTTGATCCAGCATTTCTCAGCGTCCTGAATGACCTGGAGACTTTTTGTTATATGTATACATAAAAGCAAAAGAACAGTACAAGTATTGAATAAGAATCGAGAAAACTGATATATTTAATTCATTTGTGTTTTGTGAGAAAAAGGACACATTACTAAAAATATGTTCTTACTATTTACTTTGAGGATCTGAGCTGGAAAGGCTTCCAAGCCATCCTTCAGTGGTTTCTTCCCAATGACCCCATGTTCCACCCAGCCGATCCTCTTCGGGTCAATGCCCACACTGGCCTTATTTTCTTTAACCCACTTAATTAAAACATAAATATTTTCTTTTTGGTTCTACTACCACAAAAAAGCTGCAGCCTCAGGTACAATTTCTTTTCTACGTAAACGTGCGCGAGATTTATAATGAGAAATTTGGGACCTCAGTAAAATGAAATATGATTGGATGCGTATTTCAGCTCATCCAATCACAGATTAATTGTATGCAGATAAGTATAAGCTAAATACCATTGGATGCGGTACTGACCATATTACATTGGTTAACCGCAAAACTCAAGACAAACACATTTAGGTGTATATATATATATATATATATATATATATATATATATATATATATATATATATATATATATATATATACACAGTCCAGACCAAATGTTTGGACACACCTTTTCATTCAAAGAGTTTTATTTATTTTCATGACTGTGAAAATTGTAGATTCACACTGAAGGCATCAAAACTATGAATTAACACATGTGGAATTATATACTAACAAAAATGTGTGAAACAACTGAAAATATGTCTTATATTCTAGATTCTTCAAAGTAGCCACCTTTTGCTTTGATTACTGCTTCACACACTCGTGGCATTCTCTTGATGAGCTTCAAGAGGTCGTCACCTGAAATGGTCTTCCAACAGTCTTGAAGGAGTTCCCAGAGATTCTTAGCACTTGTTGGCCTTTTGCCTTCACTCTGCGGTCCAGCTCATTCCAAACCATCTCGATTGGGTTCAGGTCCGGTGACTGTGGAGGTCAGGTCATCTGGCGCAGAACCCCATCACTCTCCTTCTTGGTCAAATAGCCCTTAAACAGCCTGGAGGTCATTGGGGTCATTGTCCTGTTGAAAAATAAATGATGGTCCAACTAATGATGGAATAGCATGCCGCTGCAAGATGCTGTGGTAGCCATGCTGGTTCAGTATGCCTTCAATTTTGAATAAATCCCCAACAGTGTCACCAGCAAAGACCCCCCACACCATCACACCTCCTCCTCCATGCTTCACGGTGGGAACCAGGCATGTAGAGTCCATCCGTTCACCTTTTCTGTGTCGCACAAAGACACGGTGGTTGGAACCAAAGATCTCAAATCTGGACTCATCAGACCAAAGCACAGATTTCCACTGGTCTAATGTCCATTCCTGTGTTCTTTAGCCCAAACAAGTCTCTTCTGCTTGTTGCCTGTCCTTAGCAGTGGTTTCCTAGCAGCTATTCTACCATGAAGGCCTGATTCACACAGTCTCCTCTTAACAGTTGTTCTAGAGATGTGTCTGCTGCTAGAACTCTGTGTGGCATTGACCTGGTTTCTAATCAGAGCTGCTGTTAACTTGCGATTTCTGAGGCTGGTGACTCGGATGAACTTATCCTCCGCAGCAGAGCTGACTCTTGGTCTTCCTTTCCTGGGGCCGTCCTCATGTGAGCCAGTTTCTTTGTAGTGCTTGATGGTTTTTGCGACTGCACTTGGGGACACTTTCAAAGCTTTCCCAATTTTTCGGACTGACTGACCTTCATTTCTTAAAGTAATGATGGACACTCGTTTTCCTTTACTTAGCTGCTTTTTTCTTGCCATAATACAAATTCTAACAGTCTGTTCAGTAGAATTATCAGCTGTGTGTCCACCTGACTGCTGCACAACACAACTGATGGTCCCAACCCCATTTATAAGGCAAGAAATCCCACTTATTAACCTGACAGGGCACACCTGTGAAGTGAAAACCGTTTCAGGTGACGACCTCTTGAAGCTCATCAAGAGAATGCAGAGTGTGTGCAAAGCAGTAATCACAGCAAAAGGTGGCTACTTTGAAGAAAATACAATATAAGGTGTATTTTCAGTTGTTTTACACTTTTTTGTTTCGTACATATTTCCACATGTGTTAATTCATAGTTTTGATGCCTTCAGTGTGAATTTACAATGTCAATAGTTATGAAAATAAAGGAAACTCATTGAATGAGAAGGTGTGTCCAAACTTTTGGTCTGTCCTGTATATAGGTCTTGGATTTTGTTTTGTACTATTATTTTCTTGGTATTTCACTGCAAACTTTATTGTATATATATTTTTTTTATTGCACTTAATTGTATTTATTCTGTCATTTAAATATATATAATGCTGTGATTATTGTGAAGCACTTTGGTCAGTTAGGATTATTAACAAAGGAGAAAAAATAAACTTTGTTTACTTTTAGTCTGGTTAAGTCAGTTTGCATATTTTGTTATGGCATCCTGTTTTTATTGTAACTTTATGGTTGTGTTTTGCATAAAATAGGTCATGTTTGTATTGTTATCCGCCTTAGGACAACTGACGAAAAAAAACAATGTCATATTTACATTGATTTTTCTTTCTGACATGTTGCTTAATATGCATTGTCCAATTTTTAATAAACAAATACAAATGATTTCAATGTTAAAAAAATAAAAATTGAATTACATTACAAATCTGACAAGTGTCAGTGTTTACTTGTCAGATTTATTCCATTGTTGACATATAACATTTAAAAAATATGAAATGTGAATTTATATATCTTAAATGTACAACTATAATAACACATTTTTTCATGTTTTGATTTACTCGATGAACCCACATGCGCAGAACACACTCAGGAGACCAGTAAAAGTTCAGTTGATGTATTATAAGACAAAATGCGATATGATGATCAACAGCCTGGATCGGACACTCGGGAGGGCGGGACCAGATCAATGGGTTCTGAGGAGGAATAAAGAGGTGAGTTCAGGGTGCCGTGGGAAAGGCAGTTCTGAGGTTTTGGGTCTTACTTGCTGGCGGAGAGAGCGGAGTGGGGAGAAGTAAGGAACCACGGTGGATCTGGTGATGGAGAGGAGGGAGCGAGCAACTGCGGCGTTGGAGGGCGGACAGGTGAGACGAGTCTTCAGGATCCAAGGGAGAGCTTGCCACAGGGTCTCGGAGATTACGCCCAGCCACTTGGAGTCCGGACAGAACAGGTAACCGAAGGCTTCACGAAGGTGACACCTGAGGCGAAGCAACAAAAAGAACCGGTCAGGTTGGTCTGAGGTCAGCGTTCTAATAATATCTACCATCAACAGACTAAGACACTCTGGCACTGGGGTGTCTGCTTCATCCTCCTGAAGTACTTCTCCAGTCAAGGTAAGTGGCGGCAGGTGTGCGGGTAGAACCCGCCGGTCACGCCCACCACGAAGCCACAGTAGCCCTCTGGTGAGGAAAGCTGGAAATACACCATCCAGCCTTCCTAGGATCCACAACATTCAAGTACTTAAAAATATTGAGAAATGTGGGTATGACAGGCAATTAATTTAATGATATTGACATGTGAAAAAAATTATGTGATCAGAAGATGCAAGGAACATTGAACACATGAACAAAATACTTGACCACATGTGGAAAATGTGACCCACATGTGGGAAGTGGGAATCACATGTGATCACATGTGAAAACGTGATTTTCATTTGATTTTTTTTGTGTGGATGATGTGAATCATATGTGATTTTCATGTGATTTTTTTGTAAGGGATGAGACAGATAATCCGTGGAAAAAAATCAATCTCCTTCACCTCCTCCCTGAACTACTATTGCTACTAATGCTAGCTGAAGTAGTGCAAAGTTCCGGCCAAAAACAACCAATCAGAACCAGTAGGAGGATCTTACTGCTGTCAATCAACTTCATTCACTCAGTGCTAAATGTGCTAAATGTGGAGAAAAACTTATTGTTGCAGAAAATTTTTTTTTTCTGCTGTCATTGGAAGCTATGCCAACAAAACTGAGCATTTACAACAGGCTATGTTAGTTGCAGCATAGCACAGAGCGAGGGGGACAGCAGCCACATGAGATTGTGATTTACAGTACTAAAGTCCACCTCATTCCTCTGATTGGTTGTTTCTAGACAGCACTGGGAGAAGGCAGAGGAAATACATTTTTCAAAGATTATCTCTCATGCCATACTTTCACAATACAGTGACAGTTTTAATATGTAAATTGTAATAAAAGTTATATATTGCAGCTTTAATTTCACTTAGGATAGGACAAGTCAGGAGGGACGTGGCAACATATATCTATAATTTAAACGCAAGCCAAGGTAAAACTGTGTGAACTGGCTATAGTCCAAACAGGAGGTTGTTTTTATTATAATTTTATAAAGATTGTTTGAATTTCTGTCAGCAACAAATATATTGTTTTTTGTTGTGTAATTGTAAAAAGAGCAAAGACCCAGATAAATCCCTACAGATTTCGTGGAATGATGCTAACTAGTTGGTCATTGGACACAGTGTTGCTCACCTTTTTCACTGGGACAGGTATGCTGGTCATGCTGGTATCGGGGCAGCATAACCAGCAACAGAGCTGCTGCTGCTGACTGACTGTTAAGTGTGGTAAGTGGTACAGGACAAGTTAAAAATATGAATATCTTGGTATTTATTTTCCTTAACTCATTAAATGCTAGTGAAATGGAGACAAACAGTAATCTGTAGTTAAGCATGGTTGATAATCTCACACAGTCTACTCACCTGTCTTGGAGAAAAACTGTGTTACAAATTCACTTTCTTGTCTTTTTCTCTCTCTTATCGCGCTATTTTTTTTGAAAACTATGCTGCTTTATAACTTTTCTTAGCAGCACAGTCACAGCCCCAGTCTTCTACTGAATGCTGCTGAACACCAAGGAGGAACGAACCATTTCATCCAGATCCAGGGTGTATACAGTGCAAATACAGATGTGTGTTTTTGGTTTGGGAGGGGTAACATTTCATTTTTACTGCGAAAAACAATTTTAAAAAACACTGTAACAGTAATTGACAGGGCCCCAATTTTGTTTTCTGTTTCTGTATATATATATATATATATATATATATATATATAGACAGTTCAGACTTCCCACTAAACGGTAGTATGGTGGGCTTCATATCTCCTCATTATGCCCATTATTTGTGGTAATTTATTTCAGTTTTCTTTATGACAGCGGAGCACAAATGCATGCTTGAATGGTGCTCTAATGATGCTGTAAACGCCGATCAATCCTTCTTGCTAGTGGTGGACTTTATGGGTGGTGGACCTTTTTTCTGGTTTGGTGCATAATTTTCTTTACTTTTTATTATTTTTGCTATCTTGTTTGCTGTGTTTTCTTTCATTTAGGTCACTCCCGTGATCTACACTGCCATCTCAGAGCTGAGCCTATAACCTGTCTATTTTTAACAAGTGAGAGGTTTTAAATTTGTATTTTCATATTGACTAATATGAAAATACAAATATTCTCATATTTGTAACATTTCTATAATAATAAAATTATTGAATTGGGTGAAATAGTCTCAAGCCTCATCGGTAGTGGGTCTGTGTGCTTCCAAGCAACTTTTAAAGTTGGTTACTGTGATCAAGTCTGTTAAAATAGGAGTTTTAAATTCTAGTTGCCCCTTTTCCATCTCACTGGTTCCAGCACATTTCAAAACAACTAATGATTAATCAACAGACTCCTTTTCTGTGCTATTGGAGACTTTTCTTGTGACAACGGTCTGCAGCTCAGCTGTAGCTTGTCTGTCTTGATCAAGCAATGAGAGCAGCCACTAGCTACCGCTAGTTTCTCCCGTGTCCTCAGCCAGTTTGACACAGTCATCATTTCAACACCATACCTTCAAGAGTCAGAGCAGAGGAGATCCATTACAACATTGCAAACACATTTGTAAAGCTATCAATGCTCGTAAATCACCATGGGAACTTTAATGATTGAATCAGTTAAATTTATATATACTCTTATACACATAATCATCAAATAATTAGTGCATGTGGGCCTGGTTTTGACCAGCTTCTTCCCAAAGCTGAGTCTGTTTGATTTGATGAATCTGTACTGCTTCCCTGAGGGGAGCAGGTCAAACAGGATGATGTTCTTTGGTGATGGCCTTAACTGTGCTGAGGCAGCAGAAGGTGTAAATGTCCATCATAAAGGGGAGAGGACAGCCAATGATCCTCTGAGTTGCCTTTATGGCCATCTGCAGCCTCATCCTGCCTAAACAGCAGGCTGCTGCGTCACAGACTGCTGACATAATATGATGCAGGCTCTCCATGGAAAAGGTCAACAGCAGCTTGAAGTTTATTTTGTGCTTCCTGAGGACTCTCAGGAAGTGTAGGTGCTCCTGAGCCTTCTTGATAACTGCTGTGATGCCATCAGTCCAGGAGAGGTTGGCAGAGATGAGACAACAAGAAATCTGAAGCTGCGGAACCTCTCCACACTTGCTGTTAATGTAAAGAGGAGCTGCGTTAGTGCTGAGTTTCCTGAGGCCATGATGACTCCTTTGTTTTCTTGGTATTGTAACCAATTTGTGTTACATAAAATATGTATGAATTACTAACAACATTACACAAATATATGGAGGTTACAGTGTTCAGTGTTCTTATCAGACTCCCTGTCATGCTGATGTTAAGCCTCTCAAGCGTACAACAATTAAGAACACAGTGAACCCTCGTTTTTCGCGGGGGGTACATTCCAAAAAGAACCCATGATGGACAAAATCCGTGAAGTGGTGATCTTTATTTTTTTTTTTACAATTATTATACAATGAAATATTCCATAATACATTGAAACCAAAAAACATAACCTTTTTAGAGGCCCAAGCACTTGTTTAACAAATAAAAGTATTGTATAAATGTTTGTTGTTTTTTTTACAACTAACTACTGTACTGTAAAATAATCATTTTAATCATCAATACAAACTGAAGGCTTCAAATTGCGGCGATCAGCACCGCCCCACCGCGACCTGAGTCATTGGATTAGAACAGGAGAAAATGAAAAAAAAATACAAAGTACAGTAGGACAAATAGTGACTCGTGTATTCCACTGCTCTTCTGACTGAGCCGCTGCATCCTGACTCCGCTCTGTAGCGTTTTTTTCTTCTAAACCCCGCGGTGCAGGTGTGTTTTTTCAAGAGAACGACATAGTTATAGGTTGTTGTTGTCGCTCTGTTTAACTTTTTCTGCGATAGTTAGCATCTTCCTCTGTCTTTTGGGCCCAGTTGGTGCCTTTGTCGGTGCAGAACATTTTGTCGACATTATGGGTTTTAGAGAAACTTGAAATTGCAAGAGAATTTGCAAACGTAAATTTGGCAAGCTGTTTTACGTACGGGTACATATTAAACCGCAACGTTATTGACCACAGGTAGAGAAGAAGCAGAGATACTGTTTAGCCAATCAGGATGCAGAATACAATCCACTGTGGAAAAAAAAAACTGCACAAAATATCTGCGAAGCAGCAAGACTGTGAAAGGTGAACCACGTTATAGCGAGAGTTCACTGTACAAATGAACAGTTAAGAGTTAATGAATGACAGAAGGAGGCAAGTAAAGAATCTGCAAGGATCAATAGGGGAGCTGATGAACAAGAAGAGTAGACAATTTTCCAGTAAAGGTTTGGGTTTTACAGAGATTACTGAGAAGAGACCATCTTTTGGTTCCAAAGAGCTTGGGAGGTCCTTACACCCACTAGGGGTACCACTTGTTTACAGAATGGACAGTAGTGCAGAGACAGTTAGTGAAGTCATGACTCTCTTGTCTGTGATAAAAAATGAGTATTTTAAAAAATGCATCAAATAACATTAATAGGGATAGATAAATCAAAATGAAAAAAGACAATAGATATCGATCAAAGATTTTTGGTAGTTTCGTTTGTCTAACCTTGTGTCTAACAAAAAGACCTAGTTTGGATATACCGTATTTTCCAGACTATAAGTCGCAGTTTTTTTCATAGTTTGGCCGGGGTGCGACTTATACTCTGGAGCAACTTATGTGTAAAATTTTTAACACTTTATTATATCAAACCTCTTATTGTCACACTAACCCGCAAGAGGGCGCTCTAGGTCTGTGTTGATAATGTGTGTGGTAGAAGCTACCTCCAGAGTTAGCCGAGTTGTTTACAAGCGACACCGAAGATGAAGATTTAGTGATTTGGAGTGACACGGACGGTTTGGTAAACTTGTTAGCATGTTATTTATGCTATAGTTATCTGAATAACTCTTAATATGTTATGTTAACATACCAGGCACGATCTCAGTTCGTTGTTTATGCGTCATGTAACGTTAGCATACCATACAATTATTCAGCCTGTTGTTGCCTCTATTCTATTTTTATTTTAAATTGCCTTTCAAGAGGACATGTCTGTTCTTGGTGTTGGATTTTATCAAATAAATTTCCCCCCAAAATGCAACTTATACTCCGGTGCGACTTATATATGTATTTTTCTACTTTATTGTGCATTTCATGGCGACTTATAGTCTGGAAAATACGGTACTCAGTTTCTCAGGTTTTCCAAGTTGGCTGGAGCTCAGGACACCAAACAAATTAACAAGTTTGGTAGCACTGCAACAGAGCTAACACAATAAAAATATCCACTGACATTCTGTGGTGGTGACTGTCAATAATTTTCTGCCACTCAGTTTTACATTTTGAAAATCAATTAAAATGCAGGACATCTCAGTTTCAAAGATGGTAAAAAAAAAAAAAAGAGGCTAACATCTGTGTAGTCCAGGACAATGAAAACATTTGGATACCATACTTACTGTAACAAAAAATAAACCCATGGTAATTTTAGTTGTTGGTCCAAACATAAATTCTTCAGCCATGTTTGTTGAGATTCTTTCTCTATTGGTAACCAATGAAAAATAATCCATTTATCACAGGAATGATAGTTTTTCCTTAGGTGCATATTAAAAAAGAACCAATTAAAGAAAAAGAAGTTGACCCTTATCTAATCATAGTGCAATGTAGGGACAAATCTGAAGTGTGTTATTATAGTAGCAGAATTTTTAGTTTTTCTTTTATGTAATCATAAACACATTATTAAACAAGCTGTTTCACACTGGTTTTTGTAACTAGAAGTAACTCGTACAATTGTAGGAAGTAGTGTGCGAGGGCTGGGAAGAAATGTTCATATTTTGGATAACTTCAAAGCACTCCTTTTGTTTGAATGTCTTTTTGTTGATTATTAGCAATATATTAATATCCATCCATTTTTTTACACCCTTGTCCCATTGGGGCCAGGAGGGGTGCTGGTGTCTACCGCCAGGTGTCAGCAGGTGGGGTCTCCCTGGACAGGTCGCCAGTCCATCGCAGGGCAACACAGAGACAGACAAGACAAACAACCATGCACGCACACTCACACCTAATGAGAACTTAGAAAGACCAATCAACCTAACAATCATGTTTTTGGACTGTGGGAGGAAGCCACACATAAGCACCAGGAGAACATACAAACTCCATGCAGATAGATCCCGAGCCGGGAATAGAACCCAGAACCTTCTTGTTGCAATGCAACAGTGCAAACTGTGCAGCCCACAGTGGTCCCCAACCTTTTTATCACCATGGACCGGTGAAGACTTGACAATTTTGCTGCGGCCCTGAGGGACTGTCCGATAAGGCTTCTGGATGTTGGTGTTCCCATTCAAGCATTTTATTTTATTTTTATTTTATTTTACCCCAATTTTCTCTTTAGGACAATCTTACAACAGTCTGTCATGTGTTACGTGGTGGTGTGTTGAATATGCGGAGAGAGACAATTATTCGGGCATATTCAACATTGTCTTGGCCCGATTATCGCAGCCTGTGGGATTTTCCCTGACTGGGAACGAGAACGCAACCTGCTGGACTAAAAGATCATGAGTCTAATAAGTCAACTCTCTACTGTAATCTTTTTTTATGCTTATTTTATATTTATTTTATTATACTTTGGGATGCTTTGCCGCTTTCTGATTAGCCAATCAGAAAGCGTGGTGACGTAAGAACGGAGGGAATCCTAAACAGTTGATATGGAGCAACGAGAGTCCAGTGAACATTGGAGATGATATGTGGAAATGTGTATTACTGTAAGTAAAGGTCATTATTACATATGTTACTATATGTAGTTATGTTTATTCATTTAAAAAACTACGAAAAAACATAACTCACCTCCAAATCACAGTGCAGCAAATAGAGTGGCTGCTCCCGCCGTCTCTTATCAAACTCCTTTTCTTTTTGTTACGTCTTTTATCGCTTAAAATGAATCCACAAACTATCACTACTGCTTCTACATCGTCATCCATGTTTGATTATTCTAAATTCACGTATGGTATATTTGGGGTTTTACTGGATTTTCTTCTGGAATCAGGATGTTCCTGAGTGGAATCTGTGTGGTGTGTTGCTTCTGCCGTGAAGCTGGACACACGAACTGATCAAACCTGTTGTACTTTTATCGGCTCTGTGGTCACAGAGGTTTGAGAAATCGGCCGACAATCCTTAAATCGTACCGTGTGAACCAGACTTAAGACTCACAAGCCCTACTCCTCTCATCTCGTCTCGACCACTGGCCAACGCGCTTTGACTCTCGTTGCTATCGTAACATTTACATATCCCTTCAAAATAAGATACAGATGTGCCACAAAAACGAATATTTTACTTTTGTGAACATTTTAACTCACGATAACGTCTAAAGAGAGCCAATGACACCAGAAGTGTTGCTGATGCTCAGGGTGTTTGGTCTCTACATGGGGAAGGTTTGAAGCTTCATTGCCTCATTAACATCTGGCACCATATCATGCAGAGCAGCTTGGAACGTGGGAATCACCTACTGGGATAAATCCATTCTCTTGTCTCTTCTCTGGGCCTTTTACCCTTCGCAAAGAAACTTTCCAAAGATGACTCACTTTGCTGCTTGTGGCTCAATGTTGGCGCGTAAGACGTAACCGAGAGAATCCGGTTAAAGGATTTTCACAATAAAAGGTCCTCCAGACTTAATTAACACATAAAATGGAAATATTTAATTATTTCTTGCCTGGCCCGGTACCAATTGGTCCACAGACCAGTACTGGTCCGTGGCCCGGGGTTTGGGGACCACTGCTGTAAAACATTTGAAGGTGGTTCAACTTGAAAATGAAAGTCCACCTCCTGTCTTGAAAATGTGATTTAAGTCAACAAGAAAATTGTAATGGTTTAATTGAGAAATTAAAGTTAATGAGGTTGAATTAACAAGAGACAAGTTGATTAAATATTGTTTTTGTTGTGTCCCGGGGTTGTTTTCTTTGTGGGGTTTTTTGCCTGCTGCTAACTACATTCAGCCACCAGATGGCGCCAGACTCACCTCTCAGGAGTGGTGTGTCGTCATCCTGCGCACCTGCGATCAATCTGCTCGTCAGGCGAGAACTACAAGAGAAGCTGAGTGCCAGTATTCGGTGCCTGAGTGTTAGCCAGTAATGGTACCGCTGATCCCCTTAGAGCTAGTTTCTGTGTTTCCTCGTTGATCGTTCTCCTAGTGATTTCTCCCTGTTGTTTCCTGCCTTCAGGTGTTCCTTCCTGAGACCCCCTGGATCTTCCTCGTGACGATTCCTTCTGGCTTGTGAACAAGAACTCCCTCGTGATGCCGTGGAATCTACCCACTGGTTGCCCGAGTTCCCAGACTCACCTGCTCCGTCTGATCATCAGTTCCTTCTGGATTTCCTGACTGGCAGTCGCGCCGCTCCTCTGTCTCCGCTCCGCCTGTACTTACCTGTTCGCCCTCCGACGCTCTTCCTCGTTGCTTTCCGGATTCTGGTGGCTGAGCGCTGGACCTCCTGGAATCCCAGCGAAGCAAGGACCCCGAACACTTCAGTTATCCCTCCAAAGCCGCTAACCACCCTTCACAAAGTAAGACCCATCCAGTTACTGTGTCAATACTTCCGTCACAGACGGACATTGAACTCGCCATCTCTCCGCTGTGCTTTCCCCAGTTTGCAGAGCGTTCCGTGAGCCATTTCCCCTCCTGGACCAGACCCTTACCCCTCACCGTTTTCACTGCATTCATTGATTACGATTGTTCTAATAAATTCACTTTTCACTATCGATCATCTTTCCTGTATTGTGTTTTGCATGTGGGCTAAAAACTTAAACCCAACATGACAGTTTTTTAAATCCATTAATCTTGTGAGTTTTACATTAATGCTGCAATTTAAACCAATGCTTTCACAATGTGCAGGAAAAAAAGCTGCCCTCACCTATTTAAAGAGCACACATTTCTCTATCATTTTTACTCACAAAATCAAGTTAAAATAACTACCTTCTTTACTTTAGAATAATTCAAATTCTTGTTTCAAATTGCATTAACAAAATGTTTGAATTTTAAGCATCACAGTAAAATCTGCTCACAAACATTTAGTGTGAACAGGACATAATCCTCAAGATTTACAAACTAAGATGCATTAAAATAAGCATTTGCCTTAAAAAAACACTAGAATCACATCAATGTCACACACTTCCAAATCACTCATGGTACAAAAACTTCCTGGTAAGCACTCTGGGAAAACATATCCCACTTCTTTTTCTTCAGTTTTTTTTTTTTTTTTTTTTTTTAGTGCTCCCCTAAAAGCTCTAGTTTATACAATTCTTGGAGGTCTGACAAAATTTCTATAAAGTTAAAACAACTTACTAATGTAAGTATCTTTCAAAAACTCACATTTAGGTTCAAGATTTAAACTCAAAATGTATTTGATTTAAAGAGTAAGAGATGGTAAACTAAAACATGCGGTTCAAATGTTTTACAGTGTAGACCCACCCACGCAAAACTAAACTGAGGTGAAATAAATAACATCTGCACAAAGTAGAAAAAAGATACAATAATGCCATTTTATCCCATGACAATAAAATACACTATCCACAAATATCTATGAAAAGAAAAAATTAAATAAAAATGAATTGATGTAAAAATAAAATAAAGGGCCAGGGAGAATAATAGATTTATCATAAACACAAGAAGGGATGCTAAACTTGATAAAATCTATTTTCTGAACTGTGAACAGTAAATTTGATCATTTCTGACACACTTATACACCTCACCCTCACTAGAAAATGGAGACATTAAAACAGAATCAGAAATGGAAACATCAGGGTCTTTGTGTGCCTGTGTGTAGGTAACCACACAGGCTTGGTACAGCCCAGGGTCTGAAGGGTCTGGGATTGTCTGATTTAAAGGATTGTCTAAAACCTCCAGACTGGGAAGTACTAAACCTTCAGCAATGTCATTCCCCATTAGCATAGCCACACCATCTATGGGTAAATCTGGGGAGACAGCCACTGGGAAAAATTCGGTGAAGTTTTGATTTTATGTAAACTCTGTGGACTGGTCTTGGAGCATAGCCCACCTCTATCCCCCTTAGTTGTAACCACACGCACTCGGTTGTGAAAGATAAAACATTTGAGAGAATGACTGACAGGGAACCTCCAGTGTCTCTAAGGATGTGCACTGTCTTTAAATCAGAAGGATCTGCTGTCAGTGACATTCTTGTTTCAAATTGCATTAACAATCTGCTGTTAATGCAGATTATTAATGCAGACTGTTAATGCAAACAATTTTGATGTTTCAAACCATCAAAATTGAATGGTTCAAAACAGGAATCAGGTAATTTGTCACCACCAGTGCTCTTATAAAAAAAAATTCCCCCACAAAACCAATACCTTTAGTTTGTTGTGAATTTGACTGTGTTTTGGGTTTTAAAGCTAAACAACCAGCGATGATATGTCCAGGTTTATGACAGTAGAAACATTTACAGCTTTCTTTTGGAACTGTGGTTTTAACCATCTGGGACTGTGGCACAGAGCGAACATGTGACTTTTCATTAAGAAAAGACATGGATAAGCACATACTCATCAGCAAGAACAGCGGCAGACGCTAGAGCGGTCACCTGTTTATTTAAATACAACACCACCCGATCTGGAATGCGCTTCTTCAAGTCTTTCAACAATATTAGCTCACGTAATTATGACACTTTACGTGAGCTAATATTGTTGAAAGACTTGAAGATGCGGCACACTACATACCAAAGAGAATGCTTTTCTCTCTGGTAAACTCAACATGTGTTTGTCCAGCAGTTTTCTTTTGCTGTCGAAACGTCTGTCTATAGGCTTCTGGGACCAACTCGTAAGCTTGTAAGACAGCAGCTTTAATCAGATTGTAACCCAAGCTGGATTATTCCAATTAAATTACTACCTCAGAAATGAAGAACATTTTAGCAACAAAAAAATTATTCAAAAAACCCCCAAAACAAACATTTCAGAAATACATGTTAAGGGTGGTATTGCTATGATTCTGGTGCCACATTTATTGATATTCCCTCATCTGATAAGTGTATATAATTCACACTGCAAATGTTTGTTTTTAATTCAATTCATTAAAAATGCTTTATTGATCCCAAAGGAAAATTAAATACTTGTACCTCATATTAATTCCATAATAATAATAATAATACCAAAACATATGATTATAGTTTATACCTAATTACCGCAATAAAACTGCTGCAGTTTTATGTCCTTTTAAGATCCAGGAATTAATTCTGGAAATTACAACCAATTCATTTTATGAAATATAATTTCAATAAGATCTGTTTTGAACCCCGAGCCATATTGCTTAATATGTTGTTCACAAGGTAACGACTACTCTTACAAATCACATCATGTAATGCAAATTTCAGTATTTACAAAAACATAATTATTTTTAACAGATGGAAACAATAAGCGAATAGAACCGTTATGTTAGAGTAGATACGCATGAAACTATCCCAGGCTTCACATTTCATAGTGATGTGCTACGAAAACAGTTTCCATGCTTAGTTATACAATTCAGACTGACAGAGTGCGTCCGCCATTACTGTCCGTCTCACTACGGGTCTCTGTCTTTGTTGCGCGTGTGCTCGTGCGTGAAACCGAGTTAGGTAGAAAAAAAACATTAATAAAATGACTTCAGGTCAATAAATACACTAGAAGATCATACAGTAACACAGAAAATATTGTTTCCGCCATTACTAACCATTGTTTACTCCTACTTCTGGCTATACGCAGAGTCACAAATACACACACACGCACACGCAGAGAGAAACAGGATGAAAGGTATTGTGCAGCAACAACGTTGTAAAGGTTTGGGTGTATTTTAGTTTAAGTAATTGCTATTGCGTTCCACTGAAAGTTGATTTTTGTGTTTACGACGGAACGAAAATATTCTCCGTGGCACTAATTTAATGTTTTGACGGTCAATGCATATTCATCCGCGACTACAAGAGTGTCAGGAGCAAAGGAGTACCCGGATGGACTGTCATGGCCGCCGTCGATGTGGTTCTTCAGAGAAGAGAGAAGGAAGGCTGATGTTTTGTTGTATGTTCCTTTCATGCTTGACCTTCTTTAACAATGCTGGACGTTGTTGAGAAACAGCCCGAGCTTCCTTCGACTTCATAGTAAGCACAAACTTATTTACTAGAACTTTAGATGTACTTGCTTTGGTGAGTTCTTTATTTAGGTGTAACATAAGTGCTGATTAAAGTCGTTAGAGTGTCAGATTATCGCAGAGTGGCAGCTTGTCTCAGGAACATTGTAGAAACAGGAGCAGTGCGATAAAATGTGCTCGCATTGTTGGCTGGCTGGGTTCAGCCTGGAGTTCTCCCCGTGATGCAGCTTTCATCTGAAGTTAGGTTCCTAAGGAACAAGTCCTTTGGAAAAGTGAACTCCATTACGGAAATACTCAGCAATAACGCAGTGATGGAGCTTTGTATTTGTTGTCTTTTTTCTACTTAGCCACAAGTGAACAAACCGAGCTTCTGGATTTGAGAGGACACAACTTTTCCTGCTGCGTTTAATTAATGTTACTGTGAGAGGTGTGGCCGATCGTACTCTACCTGTGGCAACCTCAGGTGTTGTTACTTTTCTGCTGAATTACATGCTGCTTAACCTGAGCAGGAACACAGAAGAAGTTGCACGTTACATGACATGAATCTGGTTCAGTCTGTTTATTTCGAGCCAAAAGTCAACTCAAGGATCACTTCAGGTATTCATCGCTTTTATTGAATATTGCATTTTACTTATTCAGTTAGGGTCTTTTTCTGTACATGCAAGCATAATTTTTTTATGTTTATAAAGTTGCTGTTTATAAAGTTGAGTGATATTTGGACAAGTTGTTTACCATGTTGCTTCTATTTGATTTGAAATTTTCATAGAAAATAGTAAAATGTTTTATTTGCCTCTCAAGATATAGAAGTTGCATCCTAACAGTTCACAATAATATGAGTTAACTGTACATTTTTTTCCCCTGCAGACTACAGCAGTGGTATCAAACCACAGTCCCTAAGGACTGGGGTCTTGCAACTTTTAGATACCTCTGTGCACACCTGGCTCCTATAAAAGTTTATAAGGAAAGCTCTACAGAATTTGACTGTAAGCTGATGAGAGAGTTTACTGTTTAATTCAAGTGTGTGGAACATCTGAAAGTTTTAAGACTCTGGCTCAAGGAATGCAGCTTGAGACTACTGCTCTGCAGTATGCATCAAATGCTGCGGTTCAGCATCTTCTAACCTGGTTTAACATTCATAGAAAAACATAAACTTGGGAAGTTTGCATCAGGCATTAGTTTGACTTGAGCCCCACCATGTTAAAGTAGGATAACTTGATAAAAATATTCACGCTTATAGATTACTTACATGGACAGTACTATGTAAAATTAACCTTTTTTAAACTTTACACATGTGACAGGTGTTATGTTATAACATCATTTAGTCATCAAAAACATACCTTCAGTGTTACCTTGGTGGAGTTTCAGAAAGAGCAGAAGTTTTTAAAGAGACAGAGACCCAATTTCAAGTCGATAAATTACAAAGCGAATTTCTTTTAAGTCATATTTAAAATACACAACATTTACATAACTGATCATAGCATAGTTTGTTTATAAAATGGCACTATGCGCCTGGAAAATGTGTAATAAAGCTCCTTTAAATTGCTAAAACTAATTTACAATATGTGTTTAAAGGGAGAATTTTATTTTTATGGGGTTGTGTTGAGACACTCTAAGCAGTAAGTATCTGATGTAAAAATGTCTGTGCCTCTGACAAGTCTATAGGTAATTTATGACAGTGTCTGGGGTTATATTGCTAATGGCAGTATTTTATGTGTTTCTTAAGGGAAAAAGTCGGTTTTGTCTTTTTTTTGGTTGTGTACAGGTAGGGCAGGCTGTGCCCATGTCCCTTTACAATGCTGCACACGTGTACAGTTTGTAGTCACATGTTACTATGATATAAAAAAGTAAAGCCTCAACATAATTACGGAGTTAGCAAATGAGAGTGTCAATAACATCACTGAATGCATTTGGGTCATGTGTTTCCCAAGACAGAAACTGAAAAAAAACAAAGCCAAATAATTATATTTAGTAATGCAGTACAGTTATATCATCAAGAGGCCAGCTAAAAGCTAGCGCAGCGCTAACAAAGGCAGATGGCACAATGTTACTGTCAAACCAATGGACAGAACATACACAATTCATGTCTAAAATGAGCTTTAAAGTCATTTTAGCATAATTAGCAGCTTACCACTTTGCTGTGAACCTCATTTCCATATAGAGAAGGAACTTGCCCCTCAATAAGACAAAGTCTTTTTAAAAATCCCTCTTTACTGGCAGAGGTTGCAGAAGCACTCCTCAAATGCTCCGTGCAAACAGAGGGAACATTCCCAAAAAAAAAAAAATAAAACTTAACTAGTCACTTTGAATAGGCTCTGATGCCGGGAGATGATGTAAAGAATCTTGTCTTGACTTGTCTACTTGTAACTTCAACATAACTGAACTGAGACTCCAAAATTACTGATTTCATAGACAAGAAAACATAGGCAATAGAGAAAAATGAGCAGAGTGAAAAATATAACTCAAAAACAAAAAAGTAGTACTCATCATTTGTGATGAGTAACTAAGTAAAAAATTCTATGCAGAACCGTAAGAGAATTCAAATTTTTTGCACTCCTGTATGGACACAAAAAAATTATTTAAGGGTTAAAAAAGTGGATTTTGCAAGATATGTTGCCTTTAATTAAATCAAATTAAGATTAAATGCAATTGAATATGTCATGATTTTAAAAGTGGTGAGAGTTTTTTCAACCCCATTAGTCATAATGATGCAAAACAAAAAAGTCTAGTGCAACCTGTGGTTGGAAGTAAAGTAATTATATACCTCTGTCTGATTTGTTCAGTTGTGCTTATTTGTTCAATAACTCTTAAAGTATAAATTTTCTTCATTTGCTTGCATGTGCTATAGTTTTAAAGTCCATTACAATCATAAGAATTGAGAAGAAAAAGTCTAGGGGAATCATACCATGAATATAACTGGCTATGAGTATTTATTCACATTCTTCATTTTCAGAGGTGAAGGGTTAGTACTCTTATAACTGTGCATTTATAGTTATTGAAGGGATTTTGTTTGTCCCCCCTCCTTTCCATATCACACAATAAAAGTGTAAATAAAGTAATAAAAGTAAACATACAGCAATAAAAAATAAAAATGAGCAGTATCTTTAAGGACACAAGCAAATCGCTCAGTACATTATTAAATATATATTCAACATTTAAAACGCACAGCTCTAGATGTGTGTATCTACTTTATATGTGTGCATATAAAGTAGGGCTGTTGCAAAAGAATATTTTAGTAATCGAGTACTCTATAGAATATTTGTTATGATTATCCAAGAAATCGGATCTCTCTCATTCTGTCTCTCTGTCTCTCTCTCTCTCATTCTTTTTCCTCTCTGTCTCCCCAATTCCTACCGTTCGCTCCCAAATGGTGATGATGCAATTCTAACATCAGAAAAGCTATTGTAGTCATAAAGTTCCATAACCATACCAAATCAGTATTGTATTCAACAATACTGATTTGTCCCCCAACTCTGGCAAAATGGCGCAAAATTCAAGACCATGCTGCTAGCATTTCACAACAACTCATTAGCGGAAGTGACAGCGCTGCCCTCCACAAATAATGATCCGGCCGGAAGAGACTTAGACTTACTTTATTGTCATTGCTCAAAGAAACATGAGTAAAATTGCCAATGAAATATCATCGCTTGGCCACCGGAGCACACACAGAAACACAAGTGTGCCTTTAATTACATAATAAACAAATAGTAATGTGGTAAATATACACTGCTCAAAAAAATAAAGGGAACACTTAAACAACACAATATAACTCCAAGTAAATCAAACTTCTGTGAAATCAAACTGTTCATCTAGGATGTGTTATTTGAGTGTTCCCTTTATTTTTTTTAGCAGTATATATATATATATATATATATATATATATATATAACTTAGTATTTTCAAGCAGTCTTAGACAGTTTTAGTGATGGATTGTTGAGCAGTCTGATGGCCAGTGGGAGACAGCTATTTCTGAGTCTGGCTGTTCTGCAGCAGATGCTACGGAATCTCCTGCCAGATGCCAACCGGATGAACAGACCATGGAGGGGATGGGTGGAGTCAGAGAGGATCTGATTTGCTCTGGCTAAGCAGCGTTTGTGTTCAATGGCATGGATAGGGGGGAGTGGAGACCCAATGATCCTCTCCGCTGTCTTCACCACTCTTCGCAGGGACTTCCAGTCTGAGACTTTGCAGATCCCAGACCAAATGGAGATACTGCTGGTCAGCAGGCTCTCAATGGTTCCTCTGTAGAAGGTGGAGAGGATGGGAGGTGGGAGCAAAGCCCTTTTCATTCGTCTTAGAAAGTGCAGGCGCTGCTTTGCCTTTTTTACCAGTGAAGTGATATGAGGTGTCCAGCTGAGGTTGTTTGTAATGTGAACCCCAAGGAACTTAGTGCTGCTGATGATCTCCACTGCTTTGTCGTTAATAAGGAGTGGTGTGTGGTTCGGTCGAGACCTTCTGAAGTCGACAATGATTTCTTTTGTCTTATTAGGGTTAGGGTAACGTTCAGGAGCAGGTTGTTTATTCTGCACCAGTCCACAAGATGTTGTACCTCTTTTCTATAATTCACTTCATTGTTGTCCTGAATTAATCCCACAATTGTTGTGTCATCTGCATATTTCATGATGTGGTTTGTGTTAAATCTGGGACAAATCTGTGTTAAGTCATGGGTCATCAGCATAAACAGCAGGGGGCTCAAGACGCATCCCTGCGGGGAACCAGTGTTCAAAGAAATTACATTGGACATGTTATTACCCATATGGACAGAATGGGTGCGCTAATAAAACATAATTTAACGAAGCTTCGAGGCACACAAATTTTCCGCAAGGAATTTTAATAAAGTACTCGAATCATTCGAGGAATTGTTTCAGCCCTAATATAAAGTCTGATAGCCTTGGACAGGAAAGACTTGCGTTCCAGCACATCTGCATGCACTGATTTAGTTTTCTGGTCAATTCCTGACCTGCTGATTTCAATTTTGACTGATACTGATTTTATATCTGCCTGAAATGTTGCTAGATATAGCAAGAAAGTTGCTGAGTTGGCAACAGTGGGGTGACTATTGTTAACTGTGAACATGCAGACATGACCTGATGGGTGGGTTTGTCACACAATCCTTTCTCACAGCAGAGCAGAGGATGATTTTGCTGATTTTTAGACTTTTGCAAAGGTAGACCAGTGGATAAAATTGACCACTCATCAATCTCCATAAATTACCAGTTGTGGTATGGCAACTGGTATGTGCAGTTGCCATACCACTGGTTGCCATACCAGTGACAGGTATGGCAACTGGTATGTGCAGTTGCCATACCTGTAGTGTAAACATTTATGTGACGTAGTTTTAATAGTGTGTAAAATCAGCCATCTGATTCTCATCCTTGAGTAATTTTATTGGTTCACCACTTATGTACATACCTTTTTGATTTTGTTGGAAGGAGTGATGGATATAAAGGCACTCCACTACCTCCCCTTGTATTCTAATAGGTGGATGCACTGTCCTCCTGGACCTTCTGTCCACTATGACCTCCTTGGTCTTGCTGGTGTTGAACACCAGGTAATTTACTGGACACCACTTGGACAGGTTCTGGATCTCCTCTTTACAGGGTCTCATCATTGTTTGTTATCAGACCCACTATTGTGGTATCATCTGCAAACATGAGAACCCTGTTCCTGGAGTGGATAGCTACACAGTTGTGGGCGAACAGTGTAAAAAGAACCGGACTAAGCACACAGCCCTGCAGTGGCCTGTATGAAGACCAGGGTGGATGATATTCAGCCCCCTATTCTCAGCACCTGAGGCCAGTTGGTGAGAATGTCTCTGATCCAAAGGCACATTGAGCTTGAAAATCCCGGGTCGTGGAGCTTCACTATCAGCTTCTCTGGGATGATGGTGTTAAATGCTGAATTGAAGTCAACAAATAGCATTTAGCATAAGTGTCAGGATGCTGCAGATGTGTCAGGGCTTTGCATAGTGCAATGGAGACACCATCCTCTGTGTACCGGTTTCTCCTATAGGCAAACTGGTGCATGTCTAGACCAGCAGGAAGGTTATCTTTGATGTGTTTTAGGATGAGCTTCTCCTAAAGCTCATCCTGGATGGACTGTCCATTATGTTCATCCTTCATAATGGACAGTGGAAAACTGCAGGAACAGATTGAAAATGTCTAAATAGAAACCTGCCAACTGGTCAGTACAAGATCTCAGAGTTCTTCCTGATACCTTGTCCAGTTCTGCAGCTCTGTTGGGGTTAATCCTCTTCAGAGAAGAAGTCACCTGGTTGAGCTGCAGGATTAGGAGCTGATATTGCTCCTCCAATTGTAGGGGAGGATTGCTTCTGCCACCAGTGGCATCAAGTCTAGAGAAGAAACTGTTCAATCAAGAAAGGGATCCTCAGTTTGCCATAGTCCTGAGTCCTTTCCACATATTGTATGAGTAATTGTTGTTGAACTGTTCCTCAATGCACCTCCTGTACCTAAGTTTTGCCATCCATCTCTTGGGCCACACAGGGGTGGTCCAAGAGACCATGGAGCTGCACCCGACTGTTGTAGCTACAGTGAGATAAAATCATGCTTTGAATACACAAATTGGGATGTCTAATTCTGAATTTTCAGTAATCTTTCCCTGCTGTACTGCTTCAGCACTTTAGCTGTCCTAGATTACAAAAAATAGACTAAAAATGTTAATAAATAAAAGAAAACTTGAGCGCTCCGAGCCACTGCATGTTTACGCGCTGCCATAGCAACAGTAAGATGCGACCTCAGCCTTCTCAGCAGTTAGAGCCTGCTCTGACCCTTCCTGTAAAGCAGTGGTCCCCAACCTTTTTATTACCACGAACCGGCACTTTTTGCTGCGGCCCAGGGGGTGGGTGGTGGGGGGACAGCATTTTTTTTTTCCTTTTCATTGCCCTGATTTGCCCTGTATGACAACTTTACAACATCCTGCAGTGTGTGGTGGTGTGTTGAATATGCCTGATATAAAATCGGGCATGCACTGATGAGTGAAAATGCACTCATCAGTGCAAATGCACTAATGACGGTTATTGTGGTGTGTTGCTTCTGCCGTGAGGCTGGACACACGAACTGATCAAACCTGTTGGACTTTTATCGGCTCTGTGGTCACAGAGGTTTGGAAAATCAGCCGATAATCCTTAAATTGTGCCGTGTGAACCAGACCTAAAACTCACAAGTTGTTCTCCTCTCATCTCGTCTCACTTCCCTAAAGCTCACTGACTGGTCGCTATGGTAACATTTACATATCCCTTCCATATAAGATACAGATGCGCCACAAAAACAACCATTTTACTTTCGTGAAAATTTTAAGTCACGATAACTAATGTCCGTGACCTTAGGGTGCAAAACATGGATTTCTCTTCTCAGTGCCTCAGACAAATGATCTGCTGGTGCGGATAAAGGAGGGTTTTTTTTCTTTTCTGTCAGCTGAACTGATCTTATGTCAGATACGAAACATTTTAAAAGGAGCCCTGAGGCTTTTTCTCCCATCTGGGAGTGATGAGAGACAAAGACACCCGAAGTGTTGCTAATGCTCAGTCTGCTCGGTCTCTTCGTGGCGAAGCATTGCCTCATTAACAGCCGGTCACCATGTCATGCAGAGCAGCTTGGAATGTGGGAATCACCTACCAGGATAAATCCATTCTCTTGTCTCTTCTCTCTGCCTTTTCCCCTTTGCAAAAAAAACTTTCCAAAGATATCTGATCTGTTTCTTACTCATTTTGCTGCTTGTGGCTCAATGTTGGCACAGACGTAACCGAGAGAATCTCATAGCTAAGGAAACTGGATGTTCAGTAGAGTGCTGTGTCCCAGCATGTCAAAATATGATACAAAATTTACGGTAATTACATTACCGTAAATTAGGGATAACTATTTTTATCAAGTCAACAATTGAGAAACAGCAGCTTTCTGTAGCTGATTTGTGGCTAAAACAGAGATAAACGAGGAAACATGTCTGCACATTGTGGCTTCTCAGAACACAAGAAAAGGTCACAGTGAAAAGGATTAAATTCCGTGACAAAAGGTTTGAGGTAAAAATAATGCACAAAATCCATGTAGGACGGCGAAGTCCTAGCGCAAAATTTCGTGTAAAGGTGTACGAGCTTGGTGCTGCAAGGTTTGAGACCTTGTCTGTTGTGGGCAGCGGGGCCCGACTGATACCCGGGGTGAAACGGACGGCGGAGTCCGGCGAAAACAGGCGCTTAAATTCCGTGACGTGACAAGGAAAGGGATAAGTAAAAATTAGCCAATAGACAGTCTATAATCAAACGACTGTAAGTATGACAAAGATCAGGATCTGCACCAAGTAAAACATTTAGATAAATGGACAACAAGTTATAAATTTGACGGCCGTCTAAATTAATGTTTTGATTGTTTATTTTATGTTCCATGACTTTGTGTTTTTATGTTTGTTTTGATGTAAAGCACTTAGAAATGCCTTGCTGCTGAAATGTGCTATACAAATAAAATTTGATTGATTGATTAAAAAGTTACAAGTACTTTTAAAAATCTCAGGGTGTGTTAGGAAGTCAAGTGACACCTGCACTATTAAGGTGATGGATCACTATGAAGACCTCACTGAAGAATGCATATTCTCTGGATTCTATCAATTTTATGTGAAAGTTGCTTCTGGGTTTTGCTCTGCTGTTTTACTTGACTTGACTACCTTATCCTGACTTGCCTGCTTTTAAGCCCTAGGAGGGGTTAATTAGGCTCTGGATAATGTTTTTATCTTGTGCACAGTTCCGGTGTTTTTACAAGGTTTTATTTTTCATGGTTTCGGGGGCTCATGGGCTGACGGAACACCTCCATCTCTTCCCTGTTGTCAGACAGTCACATCTGCCTCAATCTTCTTGACTGTCTGACTAGGATTTCAGTTCAAATGCTTTGTGAATCCGGCATTACACTTTTTGCATTCCAGAGAATTTTTTGTGAAATACATACTGCATACAGTAATTTTGCAATAAGTATAATTTTGCAAAACATTGCGAACCATTTCAGGGTTAGTTCTTATTACACAATTGTGGAAACAAAGACTTGTGAAGAACCTCGCCTTAAAGCTACAGTATGCAATTTTTATTAAAAAAGAAAATGTTTTTTACATATTTGTTGAAACTGTCGCTAGGCCGTGACAGTATGAAATAGATAATCAGAAAAAATGTAGCTCCTCTGCTTTCTCCTATAGTTCTCCTATATTATACATATTTTAAATTTAAATGAAGAGATGAAGTAATACAATGACTTAATTTATATTACTACTGTACTAGGTCATCAAATATGCCAGTTGACAATGTCAACAAAGTTGCCTGTAGGAATTTCTAAGGTCCAGCAGGTGTCAGTATTCAGTGACAATATCAATAATATCAATACAGATACAATGTGGTGACGCCTCGTTAACCCATCACTACTGTTTACTATGTTGTTGTAAATAGGGTTGCACAGTGTATCAGTACTAATATCATATATGTAATTTTTTTAAACATGTCAATATTAGTCAAATAAATAAAACAAGGTTGATATGAAGAACCGATATTTATTTTCATTTGTTGCTTCTTGTTTCTGCTCATGTTTTTTTAAAGGTGTTGAAACGGTTTATCACCATTCAGTGATTTGGAGGCGACCGATGTCCTGCCCCAACCCCTCACTGTCGGATCCTTCCTTCCCAAGAAACACTGGAGTCATCATTGCTTCCTGAACTATATGGCTCAAAAAATATGGTTGCCATTCTTCAGTAGAACCAGCTCCCTCTTCTTCACCACTCCATCTAGCTTCTTCCTTCTTCCCTGGTAAATGCACATTCAATGCAGGAATGTAATTTATGGCTCAATTACTATTCTGATTCAAGGAAAAGCCTCTTGTAGTGGAGATGCTCCTGTAGTGCTTCATGTTAACAAATTTAAAATCTTCTTACTTGATGCAATAATGTTGCTAACTGAATAAGCAATGTTTTAGCTGAACTTTCCTTATTCAAAGCAAAGTTCAGAAGCAGGCTTATGATAACCTAAGTTTTAAGCCTGGTCTGAAAAGGCTTAAAACTTTTCAGACTGGGAGCTGGTTACAGAGGAGAGGAGGTTGAAGCTATGTTAATGTGGCGCACAAGCCATTTTCATGGAGTAGTTGTAGTAAATTAATCGTGTTTTGTGTTTATTAATACTGTTTTGGGTTTTATTGCGTGGGTTATTTACTAGTTGTGTCGCAGTTTGACGTGGTTGCGGAGGGGGGTTAATATCCCTCTGCTGTTGCTAGATGACAATGTTTGTAATAGACGTGGTGTGCTGTGTCTTTTCTAACGGCTGTGTAGCAATACCGCTAACAGAGTTACTTTGTAACAATTATTAAATTAAAATGTTGCGGACTCAATCGCAAAAGCTCGTTTGATTGTTTGTCCACTGTTGGTCCCGTGGGCCATAGTGGTCCGCAAGGTACTGCATGTAAACATGTATTTGCTGTGACTTGAACTCAAAGTGCAACGCATACAGCTATCTTACCAAATGATTGTGTTTAGTAATAATGGGTAAGTGGCTTAAAACTGGGTCACTCAAAAGAAAAGCTGAAGATACCAGTGGAAAGAAAACAACTCCAGGACTACTTATATTATCAGAGAAAGCTGAGTCAAACCTGCTGATGTAGTTTTGATGTAGTTTTCTAGAGATTCGCTTCTTTTGAAGGCTCTTTGCCTGAACGGTAGGACTCAAGTCTGTTAGTGAGAACTGTTTTTTGTTTTTTATGACTTTGCTTCCTTAAAATGCTCTGCTCACAAATCAACTTTTTATTTAATTAAAAATTCTTAAATTAAGTAAATACTATAGATAAATAAATGGTTGTATATTTTTTATATTTAATTTTTCTGAAGATTTTTGTTTCTGCCAAAGCAACTCAAGTCTATTTTTCTTTAATTGTGCTTCTAAATTGCAAGTAGGTCTAAATATTAATGCATACAATGCTAGTAGTAAATGACATCTTCCTTTTTTATTTCCATGTCTTTGACATCATTGGAAAGCATAGAAACCACGCGTTCACAATATGTAAATAATTCAGAGTATGATTGGAGTATGATTGTTCATGACAGCAAGTGTGCTAATAGACTAGTATTTTAATTTCAAATTGTATATGTTAAGATGTCGTGCTATTTGTGGTCTGTGAGGGTTTATTAATGGATTAAGTGATCCTCGACCTGAAAAGGTTTGAGAAACACTGTCCTAAAGGGAAAACCAGAATGAATTTATGTTCAGAACCTCAGAATTTTAATCTAAGCAGAAAATAAGATCTTTAACTTTGAAGGAATTTTACAAAACATTATAAACATTTATTGTAAAACCATTGCTTTTAGACATTTTCAAGAACATCATTTTTGGGGTTAGTACAGTTTATTCAATGTAAAACTACCTGGAAGGATTTTCAACAGTCTTGGTCAGAATAGTGAAAAATGTACCTTAAAGATCTGAAAGGATGGTCTTGTCCTTTCTCAACATTCGACTCCAACACAGTTTTAGAATTATGTCTGGAATCTGGTTATTCATTGCTTATCAATTGCGCTGTAGAACAGTTGACTAGATCAGTCAATTTTAATATTAGTGGATCTGTGTTTTCTGAGTTATTTTGACTTATCCTTAGAGCATGAATAAGGATGATACACATCTGTAGTAGCCTATTGAACCTCAGCACAGTAATCCAAACACAATGTAACCAGAGAACTGTAAGAATGTGAAGGGATTGGTGGTCCAGAATGTGTTTCACTTTATCACATACTGAAATGTTAAAAGTCTTTAAGTATGTGATTAAATATATTTAGGTATGGGTGTCAAGTTCTTTTCTAATTTGTGCAGCTTCCCCACTTGAAAAGGGATGGGTAAATCAATGCAAACTTTCATCAACAGGGTTTTACTCAAAGAATCAAGCAGTTTTCTTCATTTTATCCTCCATTTATTTAGTGTGTGTCAGGACATGTTCACAATTGGTCCAGAAGCAGGTAAAAATCTTTAAACAAACCCAAAAGAATAAAAGTAAATAATTACTCATCTGTATGTAAGTTTACTCAAACTACATAAACAATACTAAGCAAACCACTGTCAATCAAACCCACAAAGTAATTAAAGTTATATGAACAAGTAACTAAACTTAAGTTCTTTAACTTTAAAGTACATTTCGAATTAATATTTACAATTACATGATATTTACATTTATTTAAATATACAAATCTCTGCTTTTTAATATTAGTCAAATATTTATTTTATAAATAGCTTTGAGTTGTTATTCTTCTAAATCTAATACTAAATTAATTAATAATTGAACTTAACACCCAAATCCACTATTCAATGCAACAATCAGTTCAATCATAAAAATCAATCAATCAACACCAGACTTCACCATTCAATCAATCCACTGCTTCAGTTCAGATGTTGCTGTTAATGGGTGTTAAGGAGCTGGCAAAGCTGGAGGCCCGGCTGGAGGAACATGGGTAACCTTGCAGTCCGATCTCATAAACAATACAGCTTGTCTCTTACCGGCTGCCTCTCCGCCTCTAGAGATTCATCCAGATCTGCACAAATCGACCATGATCTCTGATCAAAAGAGTCTCCAAACTCCCATCCTCTGTTTGGCTTTCTCTTCTGCTTTTTTTTTTTTTTTGTCATTGTCTGTCCCTCTTTTAGGTCCATGTGGAACACAGGGAGCATATGTCTTTTTCCCCCTTTTCTTCTTTTGATTTGACTTCACAATGGACAATAAAATAATAGCAATATATATTACAAAATAATTTTTTCTTGCTAAACAAATGACAGAGGATCAATATAGACCTTCAATATTCAAAAAAGATGAATCACTAATAAGAGTTGCTCTTTGCTGAGCCAATCATATGAGTTGAATAAAGGCACACAGTTAGGTTCACGCAGAGCGCACAGAAGCACTCAGATGCGCTAACAGCTGTCCTAATGGAAGAAAAGACAGAGTGAATTACACTGCTGACAAAAAAGGCAGTGTAATTGCCTTTTTGTTTTGGCTATGAAAAGTCGGACAAAAACAAAGTAACATACACTGCAAATTATGTTGAGTGCATGTTGGGGAATACTGCCGATCACTAGTGTCATCCAGTAGAGCATGCAGCATGTGAATCTTTACGATCAGATGAGAGCGAGTGCTAAGAACCCACTGTGTACCAAAACAACGCTTGTACATTGTAATATACAATATGTAATATTATTATACGCTATATATTTAATTCTTATCTTTGAAAGCTGCTGAAGTTTTCACTGAGAATGTAAAGAATTAAAAGTTCTCTTCTTTCTAAGCAGACTATTTTAATGTTTTGATTTGTTTTTTCCTTGAAATCTGTTTAAATTTGCACTTAGGATCTATACAATTGTTTTGGAATATTTATTTTTCTTTTTATATATCTTTTTCATTGCTTATTCTTAAAGCAATATCTTAAATGGGCAAATGAGAGATTTTCACGTATTCTTAGATACGTGAAATGTACGTGAGGTAGCACCTCCTCAAATCACTACTTTATCAACAGTTCAAGTTTCAAGAGACCTGTGCTTCTTTCAAGAACACTGCAAAGTCCATCAACAAATACATCACCAAAGGCACAACCAACATGCTACTTTGTTGCTACTTTATTTCAGTGTCTTGTTTATATGAGGGAAAAGTCATAAGCATTTATCACAGCATAGTTTTTTTGCTGGAATTTTTTATTTCCAACAATTTTTGAATTATCAGATGTGTTCTCATATAACTTACATTCTTTTCCAGTCAAATGTTATATAAGTATTTATGATAGTGTTTGAATGTGAATGTTTGTATGTAGTTACACAGTACAAAAAATAATAATCCCTCTACTTTTTAATAGTGTGTATTTTTTTTTCTTACAGAAATTCTCCAATTTGAACTATGGAAGACTTCACACTATCCCAGGATCCAAACAAAAATTCATCATGTGGGGAGGAAGAAAAAGATGAGAGAAAAGATTTGGTCTGCAAGGATTTCAGAGAAGTAAATGATGGGCCCTTCTTCCATAATACTGATGAATCTATCACAAAGGACAATGGAAGTGTGATTAAAAAGGATGACCAAACTGTCCAAGGCCGTTGTAAAACTCAACAGCGGGCTGTTTTCTCTGGAAAAATTCTTAGTTTTGGATGCTCATTGTGTAAAGACAATTTAACATTTAGCCCCAATGATCTCCTTAAACATTTCCGAGCAGTTCATAAAGGATCCCTTCCCACCTACCCTTGTGACTTGTGTGATTTTGTCACAAATGAGTTTCCTGCACTTCAACGTCACCGAATTGAGCACAGGAATACTCTGGTTGCATGTGAGCTCTGCAATGACAATGTTCAGTATTCCCTGCTTTTGCTTACCAGACACTACATGATGTGTCATAGTATAAATGGAGAGTTTAAATGTGACTGGTGCGAGTTTACTACTGTTGATGCAGGAACATTTGTTCAGCACATTCATCACCATAATGAGAGTCATTGGAAGTGTTCAAAATGTAAACATATTAGCTTAAATGAAGAAGATCACCATAATCATATGAAAGCTCACTCTGGTACCTTTACCTTCACTTGTCCAATTTGTGGATTTGGCACAGCAGAAAGTGAGCAGCTTAAAAAGCACACAGCAGCTGTTCACAAAGAGGAGGCACAGCGAAAGAGTGCTCTAAAAGTTGTTGAAGACTGTGGTTCACCAACAAATTCTTCTACAAATACAAAACTGTATAAAACGATTGCAGTTTCACAGGAAACACAAGGGATGTCAAAATTTAACTCTCCCCCTCGAACTGCACTAAGTGAAAATGGCAGAGTAACCAAACAAGAATTTCCCTTGGAGGAGATCCACCACTTTTCTGATGGGACTCTGGGACAAAAGGACAACAGAAGTTGGAACTTTCATAATGCAGAACACTCGACTTCAGTCATGTTACAGGAATGTGAAAATGCAAATAATTCTGACACTGGAAGTCATCCCAATGCCAATGGGCTTACTGTACTGATGGTGAAGAACAAAATCTCTCTTCCCCCTAATTGTACAACTAAAGTGATGGGATTCAAGATAGTTGATGGCAAAAAGCATTTGGTTCTCAAAGTAATACCAACAGCAAAGCAAAATGTGTCTTCTCAGAGCCATTTATTAATGGATGGTGTAGGTCCTTTGGTATCAAATCCTGTGATATCAAAAGCAATGGACTCCATTGAGACTGAGCAGTACACTGAATGCAAGGGCTCCACATCAAAATGTTTAGCTATTTCACCAAGAAACGGATCTTTGCTTCAAATGGACCGTGATGATATTATGGCAGTAAAAGTGAAGATTGAGGAGGAGGAAACCTCTGTTTGCCATCTTAATTCTACTCCGTACTCTGATAGTGAACAAATAAATCCCTCACAAAACCAGTTTTACTCAGTGGCGGATGAAGGTTGCCACAGCTGTGAGTCTGTGTGTACTGACAACGGCAAGGTAGCAGTGTCTGGGAATTCAGATGCTGCAAATTTAAAATGCGATGGAGCTACCTATGGATCTGAAATGAGTAATACTAAAATGGAATGTGAGGATATTAGTACTTGTCAGTCTCCTTTAAATGCTGTCCAAAAAACATTGCTTTCTAAAACTGTCTGCAGAGAAACTGTAAAGAACAGCAGAATCACAGAAGAATCAATTCTAACCAGTGACGTTGGCGGATTATGCAAAAAAAACAAAGACAACTTTGCTAACAACACCTTGTACAATGACTCTTCTCATCAGATTTCTCTGGAAAACAGAGGTGGTGCACATGTGGAAAATGGAAGTAAAATTTCTCAGCAAATTGTAAAACACATAGAATCTTCGTCTCAATCGCCTCAACCCTTTTCTGTTAGAAGCAGAGTGGAAGGCTTGGGAACAGGAAACGATGAACCAAAAACGTCAAAGAAGGAGGTGTTTACTTTTCACAACTATTCAAAGGAAATGTTTAGCTCCTCACCAGTACAGAGCAATTTCCAAAATTTGCTCTGTACTGGTGAATATTCTGAACACACAAAAAATGCTTGGGATGCATCACAGTTTAATTCGAGATTAACAGAGTCTCCAGAAAACACTACAGGAAATACAGATGGGGATGGGGAGGTTGATGAGTGCATAGCTAATAATCTTTTGGGTGAGGAAAATGCAGATTCAGTTCTTCAAGACTTTAATATCATCAAAATTGAGGAAGATGGGATCCCCATATCCACAAAACAGCCAGAAACAAAAACTAGTTTACATTCTATAGAAAGTTTCGTCAAAGAACATTCAAATGCTATCATTACTCGACAGCTTAACAGAGAAAGGACAGGACTTTCACATGCAAGAAATATCTTGTTAAAGCAAGCTAAAAAACCTCTTCAAATTCTTCAGTTGCCTTTTAGAAAGCAACCAGTACTCGTGAGAGCAACCAACATCCAACCAACCAACAATAAGTTTGCCATGCCAGTGCAAGTCAAGGCCAATCCAGGTTTTAAACTTCTGACTAGTTCTCCAAATCCTCAGGTCAGTTTATCTTGCATGAAACAACAGTTTAATAACTTGAGTAACACTACTGGTGTAATGCTTACTCCAAAAGCCAACATTGTAGGTATATCGGCAGGAAATCCACAAGCCACAGAAAAGGGGACTGTTCTCTCTGCTGTTCGTTCAGGTGGTAGCACCTCCTCAAATCACTACTTTATCAACAGTTCAAGTTTCAAGAGACCTGTGCTTCTTTCAAGAACACTGCAAAGTCCATCAACAAATACATCACAAAAGGCACAACCAACATGCTACTTTGTGCAGAGGTCTATCCCATCTGCTCATAACCCCAGTAAAGCTAGCTTCAAATTGCCAGGTCCTCAACTCTCAGTCAACTCACAACCAGTTCTTGCAGGAACTTTTCCAGAAAAATCCAGCACTCCACAAACTGGTCGTCAGGCGTACTTGCTTCGATACATTTCTCCTTCTAGATCAAGCCTTTTTGGAAATAACCAAGAGGTAAAGAACAGAGCTATTTTGAGCCAGAGCAGTGAATGTCCAGGGAATAAAGTCATATTTAAAATAGTTTCGCCCACTGCTCATCTCAATACTACTATAGCTCCATCAAACAGGCAACCTTTGCTTTTGGCCAGCAGACCTCAAGGGCAGTGCTTCCTAGTGTCTGCAAACAAAACGTGCCCAACATCTCAATTGATCAGTGTACAAAATAATGTACATGAACATCCAAAAGAGCCCCGAGGGTCACCTTCAGTCATAAATGGAAACCTACAGCCATGTGAAGCAAATAGACTGCTTTTTGCTCCAAGGCTTGTAAGCCAAAGGAAAAGACACAAGAAAACTTTATTTGATGAGCTCCCAGCAAGCCTGCATAAGGTGAATAGGATCTCAAATAAGATGCTGACTGAAAAAGACAATATTTTATGGTCGCCAGCTGGCAAAGAAGTGGAGAGGATGCTGAGACTTGCGCCACACAACACAGGACAGCAGATCAAATATCCCTGTAGAGGCCAACCTGTTGTGGTGCTTAATCATCCTGATGCTGACATTCCAGAAGTGATGAACATAATGAAGGCAGTCAACAGGTACAAAGGTGCTGTCACAAAAGTTGCTCTAAGTCAAAAGACAGTTCAAGCCCTTGCTGAGTTTAGTGGTCTTGTGAACAATTGCTCTGCATCTTCAAGTGAAGGTGTTTCAAGACCTAGACCTGTTCTGAGTTCTGTTCGAGAACGATTTCTCCTGAAATTAAAACTAAGAAAGAAAAACAAAAAAAAATATGAAGTAGTGAAAACTTTATCTGCGTGTGGACAAACCTCAATGGTGTTTGACTGCTGGTTTTGTGGTCGGCTTTTCAACAACCAAGAAGATTGGATTGGCCACGGCCAAAGACATCTCATGGAGGCAACAAGAGACTGGAATAAGCTCTTCTGAAAGTTTTACACAATTTTGAAATGGCTAGATGTTTTTTTTTTCTGAAAGAACTTTTGATGTAAAGATCCTAGATTGTTTTTTCATCACTTAAATACATATTGAGTGAATTAAAGTTTTTTATGCATATCATGGCAAATGTAAACATGATTTTTGCCACCCGTGTTAGTTTAACTGTGAAAACTATTTTGTAATCAAAGGTGTGGATAGGAGTATTGACTGAAGGGAAACAATTAGACCAAATAACTCAGGTAATTTCATATTATTATTACTTTGTCATTTTCTGCATTGTTTTAAAAAGGAAAGGTGTTGTTTTGTTCTTATTAAACCATACTTCCTGGACATGATGTACAGCTAACTGTAAAAAATATACAACAGTAAAAGTAACTTTACATGAGCAACAATGTTACAATCTGAAAATGTCTTTGATTCAGATGATGGAACTGGATTTCTACTTTACACTTAAGAATCAGCTTGAATGCTTATTATTTTTGAGAGCCAATGGACCTGCAGATGTTTTCTGCTACTTGTGCAAAACGAGAAAAAGCAAAGGAGCATATTTTGAACAAAGTTGGTTCTTGTCAAATGCTCACTTCATAGAACCGTCTCTTTTCTCGTTAGGCTTCTGTGGTGATTGGCTTCTAGGTCATATTGTAAATATGTCTTCCATTTGTACAGCGAAATGATAGTAATGTTTTATGTAAATGAATAAAAAAACCGAAACATACCTATTTTACCAGTTTGTGCAGAAACAGCTGCTCTATTCAAAGATGTATTAACAGATTTGACTGGAACTAATTAAGTGATTTCTGAAGCTAAAGGGCCCTCAGAAAAAGTCTCAGTCTGTAGTGTTCCAGTGTCATTGGAACACTAGGTTCAATGGAAATGGCAAAAGGCTGAAGTATAGCTAGTGCTTGTTTCCCCAAATCTAAAAACAATGCCTGTAATCACATTTGTAGCCCATTGCTGTGGTTCTGCTGTTGGCTCCAATTTATATGGAAAAGTTCATTTTATGTAGAGGGGTGTTGGCTGGATAAACCCATTTTTTATAGAAGTACAACTACAGTCTAATTATTGCACATTGTTTCTAAAATGAGCAAGAGTGTATAAAAAAATGAAAAGCACCCACTCATGTTAATATTTTTTAAATGGAGTCCCTTCAACAATGCCTGGAAAGACATTTTTGTATGTTTTAACTGTTCATACTTTAATCCTGGTAACAGCTAGTATTGGTAGATTGTGCGCGCGATAAGGACTTGGACTTTACCTAAATGTACTGTATATCTGCACATTGTCATTATGTCTCTTCTGCTTTAAACCCATTTTATGTTACATTTCACAATTTTCCTACTTCCAGGACTTTACAGTTTCTGGATTCTTTGAGTTGAAATGATTGTACGACATGATGGGTGGTCCATAAAAATGTTTTCTTCCCTTTTAGTATGCAAGCCATTTTGAGCAACAAGCCATGCCGCTGTTTTGTATTTACATAATTGTTCCTCAGAAAAAAGAAAGAAACCCATGTGCTGAACAGATACTTTGGTAAAGTTTTGTTTTTCATTGTCGTTATTGCTTTAAGATCCTGCTAAACTGCGATATATCATTGGTGATTAATATTTACATTTTGGTATTTTGAATTGGTCATGTTTAAGATTTTTGTGAAATTTGTATTTTTTAACTCAAGGGCTAAAATATTGCAGATGAAAATATAACAGAATTTAAACAAAATGTAGTTGGATTTTTTATTTTTTTTTGATAAGTCTTCATTAGAGATTTGGTTGTTTGGTTCATATTTACATCAGTAACTGAATAACACGTTGCTTCAATTGTTATCCATCTACATCTGCAATCTTTTGTATAGTCTTGACACTTGTAACAGTCGGATGGATGGAATCCCCAAATTACCTTCTCATATGACTTTGCTTTGTTCTTGTCTGATTCACAAATTTCCTATTTCTTCTCCTTCCTGATGGCTCCTGGGCCAAAGAATTTATTTTTCAACAAATAAAAAGCATAAGTATATATTGTTAATGGTGTCTGATTTATTTGTTTCGTTTTATTTTTTGACTGATCACAGGACTGAGAAACTGAAAGCTGCTACACATGCTATAACAGATGTTTTTCCTCTATGTTAAAAGTATAATTTAGTTCAAGATTCAAGATTAGAATTGTACATCAGACTAATAAAAACATTGGTAATACAGATTTATGTGCTGAATGAAAAGTATGTTTAATACTTACATAAAGATTTTTTTTTCAAAATGTACTGACTAATCTGCATCTCCTGTACGAAATATGAGCAGTCTTACAAGAAATTTGGCATTATTTAAGTCGGAGAAAAAAGTTGGCAGCAAAAACTGCTGCATTGAAATCTATAATTGTTAATCTTACAAACAATTCAGTAGTCAGATTATTAAACCTTACTACTTTGATTCCATCTAAACTTAATATTTGCACAAAATTAGCTAATTTAATTAATACAGGGTCATGTTTGTTCCATTTATTCTCTTTAATCAAGACATTGACATACAAAAAATATTTTTTTCATCCAATTTACGACAAACGCTACGTATCAAAAACATCCAAGGTTTAAGATATTTGGAGTGGACTCATAAGCAAACATTTTAATTTGGAGAGGGGGAAGAACAATAACCCATTAAATAAATGTATCTTTTAAAAATATGAAGTGTTCAGAAAGGTCATCACTACTCTGGTTCCTGGTTGCTTTACTCAATATTTTTTATCTAAAAATATTCTGAATCTTGAATATACTCAGAGGGGTGTTTCACAAAATAGCGGATTAAACTGGGATTTTCCAGACATCCTGGCTTAATTAAACCCTAATTTGGTTTCACAAAATTGGTAACATATAAGTTACCATGGAGATTTATCCTGTGCAGCTGGCCTGCTTCAGACCAGGCTAACAGCCAGACTTAGTTAATCACGGAGTCTAATCTGTTCAGTCAGCGTCACACTGATCAGGAACCAAGGAGTTTTGTCTGTGATTCTGTTTTCTTATCTGTTTTTTTCTTTCTTTTTTTTTTAATCACCTGGCATTAAAATACCACTAATTTATTTTGGCATTCAGACAAGTACTATTATTATTTTAACATTATAATACAGAAAATACCACTGTTAAATACTGTTTTTACAGACTCTGTTGCTTGATTGTGTTTCTGAGGACTGATGTTCTAGTTTGACAGAATGGCCTTTAACAGACCATTGCAGTGCATCGTGCATTGCATTAACGCAGGAGTGTCAAACTCCAGTCCCTAAGGGCCTCTGTCCTGCAGTGTTTAGATGTGCCACAGGTACAAAACACTGAAATGAAATGGCTTAATTACCTCCTCCTTCTGTAGATCAGTTCTCCAGAGCCTTGCTAACAACCTAATTATTCTTTTCAGGTGTGGTGCAGCAGAGGCACATCTAAAAGTTTCAGGGCAGTGGCCCTCCAGTATGCCTGGAGTATGACACCTGTGCATTTACGTGTTCTATAGCTGTGCTCAGTTCTACCACATGTCTGTGGGTCCGATCCAAAGATGAACAGGTAACATCGCACAAACCGACATGGAGCCACACCAACAGATAAAGCCACTCTTTTATTATGAACAGCCCCCAACTGAGAACAATGACATTTAAATTGTTGGAAAACTTCAGGTTTGATTAATTTTTACTGCACAACAAAGTACTATATTTATTTTATTAAACCAAATACTGAATTTAGTCAAAGGTAAAATTCAGTTTAAAAAGGTGGGTAAAGATGAGATTAAAAAACTAATTTCTTGACAGTGTCTGAAAAAGCAGCTGATAATACCCAGGAAGCAGCATCTAGGAATGAGATAGACAGATTAAACCTTTGTGGGCTCACAAGTACAAAATCAGTCATTCATGAATTGGGAACCTGTATTAAAGCAGGTGTCTTGGCAACCAAAGATGACGCCTGCTGAGTTGTTCCACAAGAGGGCAGCACAAGAAAACAATTCATTACCTTAATACTTTAGTCAACTTAATAAAATGCGTAATTTAAATTTTGAATCTCAAATTCTTTTTATATAATACCATCAATCCTGGTGTTACTATAATTACATTCTTCAGATTCTCCAGGTTCTTTCAAAAGCTTACATGAAGTAATATGGTTACCAATTTAAAATTCCAAAATTACCATAATTCAACACAGTTTTTTAAATGTCACATGACATTTACAGTTCTTTTAACTTATTAAGCACGTTTACAATGTTGGTAAAAATACTGGGAAAACTAAAATGTAGTTTGATTGCAACTACATACTTAATAAAATAATCAAATATTAAAATTTTAACATGTATTTTCTTAGCAGTACAGATTTTGATGTACTTTTATTCAGTCCAGTGCTTTTACACCTCTGAAGTATTTTCTGCATCTTCATTTTATTGTGATACCAGAACTGTTTCACATAAATTAAACATTTAATTTCCTGAGATATAATCAATGACATGAGGCAGTGACATTCATAATGTACACGTCCTTTCAGGTCACATGTGAATCTGGTCTCCTCACCCTCCGAAAACAAGCGCACCCTCCCTACCCCTTGATCCCATTAAGGAACAAAGCAAAGCGATAAAAATTGGAATCTATAATCGTCACCACTGCTCAAAGGGAAGCAGAGAGGGCTATGATGGGGGCAGGGCTTTTCAGGAGCGTATTAAGACTCTGCATGTTCCCCTCCCACCACAGGTGATTAGTAATGAGCAATTAATATATGGAGATACTGCAAATATGTACAAAAAAATTGCAAAGATTGGATATAGAATTAAAATTTAACATATTTAAATATGAATAACTGAAAAACAAAAAAAAACAAATGGACACAAGATTATTTGAGGGATAGAGTGGCATATGATAACAAAAACAGACCAAGAGTACTGATGTTTTTCTGATATACAGGCAGGTGGAAGCGGTAGGCCATTGTAGCAAGAATACGAGATCTGCAGACTTCTGTGGTGCTCTGAAATAGGTCATGTTCACATCAGGGATGTCTGCATAATTTTTCTGACTTCTCTGCAGCTGAAATGGTTCAGGCCAGTGGCCCATGGCTATATGTGGGGGATGGGAAAGAAGAGACCTTTGCATTAAGACTTATCAAAGTCAGAGATACTGAGACACAAACACAGGAGTCAACTGGAAGCTTTAGCTGAAAAGGTACACTGCTGTGTTTTTTTTTTTTTTTTTACATTTTTCTTTCTGAATCTTACTAACAATTCAGGATCAATTTTAAAGTCTGTTTGCTCACGACTCACCTTAAAAGGCCAGTTTAACCATCACCTTGCAGTTGATACATAAACCACAGACAATTTGGAATGAATTGCTGTATTTAACCAGGCATTGTTGATTCACCAGTCTTGTTTTTTAATGTCAGTCAAGCACAGTTTCATTATAAACACATGTTGTCATTTCCATGAAAAAACATGACAAGCCCCCCTGTCTACAAGCTTTCATCTGCACAGCAGTCAGTGTGAAAGGTCTACAGCAGGCTGGCCCAGTCCAGTTCTCAGCCCTATTATCCTGTAACTTCACACACTGGACCTTACCAAGCTCCGCCCACAACCAACCTAGAAAATCCCACGTGGCCGCAAGTCTCACAAACAAAGCCTCTCTGCGCTTTGTTTCTATGGAAACATGGGCTCTTCCACTTGGACTGATGGAGTATTTCTGAGTCGATTAGTGCATCATCATTTCTGCCGGATTTTCACCAAATATCAGCTACAACAATGGACAGAGGAACTAACAAGTTCATGTCATATTTTGACATCAAGGTGTTTGAGCCACGCGATTCCTCCAACATTATACACGGCACAGCAAAATGCTTTCAGTCGATGAGGAAAAGATAGCATCAATATACCTGTGGACAAGATCACTGATGCCTATTGTTCTTGCTAGGCTGAGTAAGTCGAGCATTCATCGTTTTGTAGGTTACTTTTGAAATCAGGGGGCATTCCTGTTTGTTGGCTAATGTTTGAGTGCATCGGCACTGCACTCGGTGCTAGAGTGGCTAACACGAGTAACAGTTTAGTAAAAAGCCTTTTGTGCTAAAATCAAATCTTTACTGTATGTCAGATACACATTGCATATTGATGTGCTTAGCTAACGTAAGACTGTAGCAGACAGGATTCAAGGTGTAGATTTGGTATCAGTACTGCCGTTATGCTGTTCTTAGCTAACAGGTGTTCATCATGGATGTGTTTATTATTGATCTTCTTTTTTTCAGACAGAAAGAAAACAAATCAACAATACTTACACCAGCACACACTGCTTTGTTCTTGTTCATCCTACGACGGTTGAGCTGCTCGTGCGGTTCGTGCACTAGCTTTGATCCTAGCAAGGCATTCTGCTTCTGATTTTGAAAATCTGTGAATTTTACTACCACAAATACGGTCAGGATTCCTGACATCACCAGTACAGTTACCCCACTGACAATGGAGAACCATTCTGTTTCAATTGTTGATGCGAAAACTTTCTGCCGGTCCGCAATGTAGCCTTGGCTACATTAGCATGTGTTTACTAATGCATGTACATTAGCTTGTGTTTGTGAGACGGCCACGCACGTGATCGCCGCGATACTATGTAGAATGGGCATCAGCCAATGAAACAGCCCCTGTGGTAAGGTCCCTTGGATCAAACGACTGGCTCATTAGCAATGTTCTGCAGAACTGAGTTACTGCTAGAGAGGGAAGTAAACTTTTATTTACAACTAAACTATAGGCTTGACTACCAGCCTATATTCTGCAATTGCATATAAAATGTTGTATAACTCCCTCCAGGCAGAAAACGAAACAAGGCGTTCATGGTTGTTACTGGCATTTAATAACTATGCCGTGAGAACTCATTGGCCGCTTCAACCTGAAAGGGTTAATGCAGAAACTCTGTAGCGTCTTCTTACAATCCAGCTACGCGCCTTAATGCCTCACCGAACCTTTCCATTCACTAAGACAAAAGCATGCTGCCCTCTACCGAGTGCCGTGTGTAACTAAAAATATGTGCCTAAACGAAACAACACATTAAACATTGGTTCCACTCCAGAAATATTCCCACAACTTATAATGAATATAAATATTTTACCTCACTTTAACTTATCTACACCAACTTAAAAATATAAAATTAACTCAAACTATATAAACTGCTGCTGATGGCAGCCACATGTTGACTCTAGTATTTTTCGCGAGGGGTACACCAATTTATTGGCCAGCAATTTATTGGTGCCGATTTCCTTAATTTTAGGAGATCGTGATCAACCGATAATTGCATGTGAAGTCGATCTTGTCCACCAATCTTGTCAACCTCAGCAAAGGTCTAAAAATTAACCACTGTCCTCTCTCTGGGAGGGAGGATTGACCTACCAGCTCATGTCTGCATGTTTACAGTTAACAATAGTGTTATTGTTAGTCCTAACTTTTCTTTTTTTTGTTGTTGCTCTTATCATGTCAGCCATTTCCTTCATTTTAGCCTTCCTGTAGCACTCTGAAAACTAGGAGATCTTCTTCTCATAATTTCCTGGAATCAGCTCTTTGAAGGTAATGACAAGAGCTGAACAAAACTATTGTAAGGAAGGTTAAATTTTATTAGACCTTAAGCTATATCAGTAAATGAAATGCAGCTCGGGAGAAAAGGCTAGTAAAGCTAGTAAGTTCTGTTAAGTTTAACAGAACTTAAAACTCGTATTAAATTCTGTTATTCTGCTCTTGACAGTCGGTGGTTACCATAGCAACTAGTAACTGACAGCTGATCCGTTTATTTTCTGTTGTTGGTTATGGCTCTCACCGCTCACTGCCCGGACATCGCTAAATGCTGTCTGTGCCAGAGCTTGAGGCCAGAAGCCACACAGTTCTTCTGTGAGAACAACTCAGTTGTCATTGTAACATATCTGATGCTGGAAAGAGTAAAGTTAATGCAAGAGACCCTTCTTTCTTGTTGTGTATCTTCACCCAAACGCCTCCATCCCACCGGAAACCAAAAGCACGACACTATTATCATCAAGTATTTGCTAGAAGTTCAAACTTGCTGTTATTCAGAATGCATCATTTAATAAATAATTTTAGGTGTGACCTATGTGAATCTGGTGGCTTCTTTTGGTGTAGCAATGAATGACAGGAGCTCAAGCTGGCATCAGTTGTTCCTTAATTCACCATCTGGGTCACGGCACCAAGGTGGCAACTTCCCCCACACACAGCACACTGCGGAGGCCAGTTGGTTAGATTTTCTGTAATGAGTTGTTAACAAAAACAGCACAGTGAGCCTCCTTACTGGTCCACTAGTTCTGTGTACTGCAATAAAACTCCACGTTAGCCCTTGAGCACAACCACCATTACTATTCAGAAAAGAACTGGATTTGATGACTTGCCACATTAGAGCGATGAACAGACTGTGTGGAATTTACAATTTCTCCCCTTATTTATAGGCAGCCAGCAGGGGGCGCCAAAAACACTCATTACAGGACAACTATGAAACACATTTTAGCAGGATTTAACCTGAACCATTTTAACTGTTACATATGCGCAAACAGTGAGTGTGTCTTTTCACTATATGTGCATTCAAAATTATTTCCAACAAGACACTCTGGCTTGTGGGTGTTTGTTCCTTAATAAAAAAAATAGATTCAACACTAGTTTAACATTTGACAACAATTTATGAAGTTAAATTTGTTTCACAATTATTCAATAAAAAAAAAAAAATCTAAAATAAAATTGTAAACACTTTTTGAATTGGAATAAATCAGTTTGTTTCAAATTAAAAAAACACTTATCTCAATTTAAAAAAATAAAACTAAATCATTACAATTCAAGCCCTTTTGAATTGTAATAATTTTTAAATTCTTAATGGTTCTATGAAGAAAATCGTCTGTGGCTCATTGCGCAAACCAAAACAATATAAGCTACCTGTATGGATAATGCAGAAAGTATAAGCACTTCACAATGCGAAAAAAAAAAAAAGTTGGTTCTGGCAAAAAGGGTTATTAGTTGCAGTTACTCATATTGCTGTGCAATTACAATTTGTCTATTGTGTACAATGAGTACACAAAAGTAAAATCTGTACTTTTGCTTTTACTTGAATTTGTTTTGAGTTAAGTTACTCAGTTACATTTGAAGTCATATCCAATTATGAGTAATGATAACATATAAGACAACGCCAGAAAAAAACCGGCATTGGTCTTTCGGCTGCGTTTGTATCAAGATCTAATGGTGTTGCATCAATGGGAAGACAGAGGACTAGGTGATGGATTCAAATTAATTATAGATATAAATACTAAACAGTATATTTAGGACCGTAGGATTCTATGTCTGTTCCTGGAATGTGAATGTAGCAGCAGGAAGCGGGCCGAACTGAGAAGCAGAAAGCCTGCAGCCGTAGCTGCCCTGATAGCAGGACATTAAAGACAAATGGACAACAGATGCCAGCCAGGAAGAAAGTGTTGACACTTAGCAGGAGAGACGATCAAACACTAGAAGTCCAGAGAAAACTCTAGTTTACGACCTAGAGTTTCCTGAGAACTGCAGAGACAACAAACAACTGTGTTTTTATAACCTCAGGAGATGCAACACAGGATCTTCAGAAGCTACAAAGCTATGCCTGAAGACAACAGCTGCATAAATACAGGATGGCACCATTGTTTGAGTAGAGACTTGTGACTAAAATCTGATAATTTTATTCTCTGTTTGCCACTCCTTCTATGCAAATGATTTGTAACTAAGCAACGCCTCAATGTAATAAATATGCAATTGCATGAGAACGCAGCAGAACTAGTCTGGAGACAAAGATGAGGAGTTGTTTCTGGACTGGGATTAGGGATGTCTTTCACCTGGAGAGCCAAGAGCATGGATTTGGAGAAGGGGCGGAGGTGGGTTTGAGCACTGCTGGAGAGTGGATGATGCTATGGATGAAGGTCCTTATAAGCCGGAGCTTGATCAGTGGTAGCAAAGATGGGGCATGGTCCAATACTGATAGGCTGACTGCAAATGACATGCCGATTGGATGATACAGGTGAGGCTGAAGAGACTTCCAGTTTGAATTCACGCCAAGGCTTCATTTCAATCAGATGGAGAAAAAACAATGATTGAAAAAGTTTATTGATATGAATGATTTAAAGTTATTTGGCACTTGACATTTTGTTAAGCAATGGAATAAGTTTAGATGAGCTTTTCCGATGCTGATTAGGGATGTCTTCCCCCCAAAGGAGAGAGCTGAGGCCAAGAGGGAGTGAAAGGGAATGAGAGGGGAAACTAATCTAATGCAAGACCTACAAGCTGAAACTTAAGGATCTGACATAAATGGTGTAGTTAAGGGTTGCTCTGTACTGCATCTCTGGAATAAAACATAAAACATTAATCAGCCTTGACAGACTATACATCATGAATCTGGAAAAATTTCCATAAGTGAAATGCCAAATTTAGGCTTAACCACATTCTGTTTATGGTTGCCTTTGACTAGTGGTGAACAGAACACTGATCAACAAATTTAATGTGTATCAATGATTCCTCTTGACAATATGAGAATTTATTGCTTATTGCTGGTGAAAGTACACTGCTCAAAAAAAATAAAGGGAACACTTAAACAACACAATATAACTCCAAGTAAATCAAACTTCTGTGAAATCAAACTGTCCATCTAGGATGTGTTATTTGAGTGTTCCCTTTATTTTTTGAGCAGTGTACTTGAACTGACTTGTTACCAAGATGTGCGATAGAAGGATTATCAGTCGACTTCAAGTTCCATCAGCAGGCACTCTATACACTTGTCGCTTTCAAATCAGAGACAAGAATACATTATTCTATTTACGATGAAATATATATTAATTTACAACTCGCAGTCAGTGCAGATCACCTCTCTTGAGCCGTTGATCTGACTATCAGTGATAGATAGCTAAGTCTATCTGTTGGTGCTACATGTTCAAAACTGCTACCATCATGTTTACAAACCAAAAACTAAAGTGGGTTGAGTTCATGTTAAATATATTGGATAATGTTATTTGAGTGACGGAACTGAAGTGGAAGCTTAGCATAGCATTAGAACAATTTATATCCGGGGTGCCCAGAGTCAGTCCTCGAGGGCCGGCATCCTGCAAGTTTTAGTTCTCTCCCTGGTGGTAGTTAATCTTTTCAGCACGCCAATGTTCTTCTAAGGCCTTCTGGCGAGCCACTATTGGATCCAGGTGCGTTAAACCAGGGAGAGAACTAAAACATGCAGGATGCCAGCCCTCAGGGACTGATTTGGGCACCACTGATTGATATACATGACAAAACCACAAGAATACGAGTTCCTACATCAGAATATCCTACCCGTTTAAAATTAAAAGCTGGCGCCCATCAGCCAGAATTCTGACTTTTCCCCTCTGATTTCTGAAATTTCTTTTTCTGGGTCACTGATTTTTTTAAATTTATTTATTTTATTTTTATTTTTATTTTTTTACTTTTTCTGAGATAAAACTCAGATTTCAGATTTTTTTTCCCCCTCTGAATTCTGAGATTTTTTTTCAGTGGCCCAGAAAAAAAAATAAAATTATGTCATTTCTGAGTAAAAAGTGAGAATAATTTTTTTTCCAGTGGCCCTCATCCTCTTCCGTAAAGTAGGGCCTAAGTTGCCATATGTTCTGAACAGAAGGAGAGAACAGCCTTGTGCAGTATGTCACAGTAAATATTTATTTTTAGTGCAGACAAGAGAGTGCTCAAATAGCTATTCCCTTTATTTTTAAGGATGTACATCTTGTACTTTTAAAAATTTATAACAGAGTTTAAAAAAACACAACAAAAGCAAATCCATATGAAAATGGTTATATGTTCAGACACAACCTGTCAGATAACTTCTGACCATTGTGTAGGAAGACATGTACTGTTGAAACACTGGGACTAAACATTACATGTACACAGTCATCAATATCATTTAACAGCTGGTTCACTGCAATTTAATTACTACAACTATGATGACATCACACTAGATCAGTGAAAATGTTTAACCTAAAATATTTCACAGTGTTAAAACAGTTATAACAGGTGGACGTGTGTGCAGGCATTAGCTTTAAAAACTTGTAAGGATGACAAACTGATTCAGATCAAAAGGTACTGTATGTGATTTTGCTTTCTATGCAAGGTGCCACTGAACATTATTTTCTTTCAGAAGTTTTTTCATATCTATTGTATTGAATCAGATGACCTAAGACCAGAAAACATGCAGGGCAGTGAACGCCAAGGACTTAAATTTAATAAATAATGTTTTGGTCAAATTCACTTTGACAGACAGATTAATATTTTAGTGCTTTAAATAATACCAACTTCATAGATTTTTTTTCTTGTAATTCTCAATAAGAAATTTTATCAAATATTTCCAGCAATGGTCACATGTATGTTGACCTGAGGAAGCTACTGTAATACCACACAAATGAGAACAGTGCTTGGCGGAATGCCACCATTTCTAGTTGGTTAAATAAAAATAAGGATGAGACAGATTCACAGAAACACGCTTAACTTAATTATGCATAGCTTTAGAAAACATGCATTTTGAAGAGCTCTTTAAAGTGTTGCTGATGATATTATAAAACCTGAGTAAAAGTTTGCATTATGTTACAAACTGCAGTTTCTCAATGAGAATGTGTTTTGTGTTTTGTCATCACAGTGAAAACTGGCACATCATTTTGGCACTATAAAAACATTGCACATTGCACTTTTTAAATATCTCACCAGGTGAGGGGTCCTATAGTGCACACTAGGGCAATAATTGTCAAACTCAAAATTCAGTTTGACTTAACTTGGTAGCATAAATAAAGTATCACTGAAGAAAAAATATGTATAAACTTCATAAATACAACTTTATCAATAAACTTAAAAACATCGGGTAAGGGTGTCTCCAGAGCAATAAGCACATGTTACACAAACACACCACATCTGTGTCTAATAATTCATGCACCATTGCACACATAAAACTCACACACATAGTCTATCATACATTTCAATGTGTTGCATATGAGTCATCATCATTTAAAAAAAAAATAACTGTGCTATAGTCAGATGAAATCCAAACATAACAGATACAGATGTGAAATGTTTAAATGTAAGAATTTAAAGGTGTAAACTTTAGAGATGCTGGATCCTGAAAATCAAGATCAGTATTTTATTTGAAGTCTCTTTGGAATCTGAAAGAGCATGCTCAAAAGCTGACGAAATTTGTAATTATTAGCAATAATATAGATTAATATTGTGCGTTTTGAAAGCTATCTATTTTTTCAAAGGTTGTAAAATACTAATACATTTATTATTTTAAGTTAGGTCCTTACATATTTTAAATGGGCAATATTATGTACTTTCAGGAGGTGCAGATATGTTGGCCCAGACTTAAGTAATTCAGGTGAATACGCCTCCACAGATTTCTTCAGCAGACCATGAGATCAATCACAGATTCACTTATGCTCATAATAGTTAGATAAATTGCATATGCCATGCTTCACACCAAACAAAGATCTTTTGATTGAGGATTATCAGGAATTGAAGCACATCATTCAATTCAAAAGGAAAATAAACTGCTACAATAGCAAACAATGGTGGATCGATTGAAGGCGTAACTAGCCAAAAATATACATTTCCGAGCTTTAACTTAACTAAGAACCATGACAGTCATACCTGTCATATACTCAAATAAACGTTAATTAAATCAATGAACAGTGGAAGTCAATATGAGATCAGATTCATTCATGTTACTTTTCTGTTCCACTTCTTATCAACTGATCCCAACTGATCAAGATTAAATATAAGAATACTTTGCAATATGTGGAAGCTTAACGGGTATCAAAAGACAGAAGATAAATTGTAAATCCTGGCTGATTTCTTTAGATGTTGCTTCAGTATTTCCACATAATGTTCTCTCCACATGATGGCATCTATTTCATGAAGTGCACCAGTTCCTCCCGCAGCACAATAGCCCAACACCATGATGCTGCCACCCCCAAACTTCAAAGGTAAAATGGTATCCCTGTTCTTCCTCCAAATGTAACAACGGGCATTATAGCCAAACAGGTTCACTTGAGTTTCACCAGGCCTTAGGACATTTGTCCGGAAATGAAGATTGTTGTCTCTGTGTGCATCTGCAAACAAATCTGACTTTTTATGTTTCTTTTGAAGTAAAAGCTGAGTGGCCTTTCAGCCAATGTCAGAACAGGACATATTCACTGGGGATAATGACCGTTTGAAAAGATACAGCAGCATCTTTAGCTTTTATTCTATCTGAATATTTATACATTTATCTCTGGGACAGGAAACCCATTATTTTCCTGTGATGGTTGCGCATTTCCAACATGTCTATACATGCGTAGTAATTGTTGGAACAAATGAATGCGGCACTTAAACACCTTTCTAGTACAATCAAGTAGGGGTGGGCGACATGTACTAAGAATTTTATGTCAATATTTTGCAGTACAGTGAACTCTCGCTATAACGTGGTTCACCTTTCACAGTCTTGCTGCTTCGTGGATTTTTTTGTGCAGTTTTTTTTTTTCCACAGTGGATTGTATTCTGCATCCTGATTGGCTAAACAGTCTCTCTGCTTCTTCTCTACCTGTGGTCAATAACGTTGCGGTTTAATATGTACCCGTACGTAAAACAGCTTGCCAAATTTACGTTTGCAAATTCTCTTGCAATTTCAAGTTTCTCTAAAACCCATAATGTCGACAAAATGTTCTGCACCGACAAAGGCACCAACTGGGCCCAAAAGACAGAGGAAGATGCTAACTATCGCAGAAAAAGTTAAACAGAGCGACAACAACAACCTATAACTATGTCGTTCTCTTGAAAAAACACACCTGCACCGCGGGGTTTAGAAGAAAAAAACGCTACAGAGCGGAGTCAGGATGCAGCGGCTCAGTCAGAAGAGCAGTGGAATACACGAGTCACTATTTGTCCTACTGTACTTTGTATTTTTTTTTCATTTTCTCCTGTTCTAATCCAATGACTCAGGTCGCGGTGGGGCGGTGCTGATCGCCGCAATTTGAAGCCTTCAGTTTGTATTGATGATTAAAATGATTATTTTACAGTACAGTAGTTAGTTGTAAAAAAAAAAAAAAAAAAAAAGATCTTTATGCAGTACTTTTATTTGTTAAGTGGTTGGGCCTGTAAAAGGTTTTGTTCTTTGGTTTCAATGTATTATGGAGTATTTCATTGTATAATAACTGTAAAAAAATAAAATAAAGGTCACTACTTCACGGATTTCGTCTATCATGGGTTCTTTTTGGAACATAACCCCCCGTGAAAAACGAGGGTTCACTGTGCTACGATATGATAAAAATAATGGTTAAAAACTGTTCATCACTTCTGTTTTAGGTGATTGCATGGCACAACGTTCATAACACCACAAACATAAATGCTACTCTTGAAAATAATTACTGTTTGAAATATATTTCTTAAAGAAGTGTGATTTGTATCACTTAGAAACTTAGTATAATTATTTTCAAATTTATTGATAGTTATTGGTATTATTGTGGAAAAACAAGAGAAAAAGCTTTTAATGTTTACTGAAATTTATGGTGACGATAAATCTAAATTATTAATATGACAAAAAAGAAATTTACGATAAATGATAAATGACACGATGAATGCCCACCCCCACAATAAAGTAACTGTTACTTTCAATTGTTACAAAAGTGCTGTATGTATGCCACATGACTTGAAATTTGAATTTATAACTTAGCTTCTTGAAATTGGGCCTCTGTCTCATTGAGAAACTCCTGCTCTTTCTGATACCCCGCCGTCATGACAACAATGGTTCTACATTATGCCATTAACAAATGTTCTTAGGAGCATAGAAATGTAGTTTATATAATAAGCTCAGCAGATTCGCAGTTCCACCTGGTGTTTACTAATTGCTGCTGCCACTAGTCTGGAGGAGCAGAATGGGGGAGGCTAGGAGGAGAGGTGCTCAGTGAGGTGGAAGCTCAGCTGGAGACTCCAGTTCCAAGGAAGAGCTTTATGGAAAAAGGTGGTGTTTGGCTGGAGCAATCATTTAGACACCACAGAATGGTTGCCACAGGAGATTCAAATATGTTTCAAATATACATGAAAGAATCAAAGCAGCACTCCAGGTTTGTTTTTCATCAGGGAATAATATGATATCCATCCATCCATTATCCAACACCTTTAGTGGAGTCGCCAGGGGTGTTGGTGCCCGTCTTCCACGGTCAATGGGCAAGAGGCGGGGCCACCCTGGACAGGTCACCATTCCATCACAGGAATAACATAATACAAAGCTAAAAAGAGACAATTTTACATAATACATTATCATGTCTACAGAGCTAAAGGCAGGAAGTAAAATTTTAAAAATTCTTTTGCATTAGCAGCCATACCCAGAGAAGATATCTTAGACACTGAGCAGTTTGAGGGAGATCTCTGCTATTCTGGTTGGGAGGGGTTTGATTATCTGTGTTTTTGAGACATTTGTATCCATAAAGAGTTATTGGAAGCTTTTTCATGCATATGAAGTAAGAGGCCAAGTCCCTTAACATGTCTTTTCAATAAAATCAAGGGCAGTTGGTTCTAGTCATATTTTGTACCTGATCTGTGTTCCTACGCAAAGTTCAGTGAGTGCTGGTATTTTAATTTTTGTAGATACAAACATTTTAGATTAATATAAAACAATTTATAGAAACTAACATGAAATATCTAAGTGGAATTGATGTGGTTTAAACTCTTTTTTCCCACTCACATTTCTAATTAAAGAACCACTGTGCCCCTGAGCATTCATGATATATTGCTTGCAGATTTAAAGCATAACGTAGATTCACCTGTTGTTAAATTCAGTTGATAATCAAATATAATGAAAAAATATTTATTTCACAACTTAATTTAATAATAAATTATGTGAGGACTCACTGAGGTTATTTTAGGGTACAGCATAAAGACCAAAACACATACATGTCATCTATAAAGACAGAGTTATTGGAAGGCTAAACTGATATCACATCTAAACTGTGGTTTCATTCTTCCAAGGGCCAGTCCGAATATTTCCTGTAGCATCTGAGTCAAACAAGCCATCTTCTTGCAAACTTCTGTTTCGACCAATGACTCCTCGGCGGCTAACTTTGGAATGCTGTCGAGGCAGAGTATTTCTTGGAAAACCTCTCTGCTCTATGTCCAAAGAATGGATCTCTGTGTCTTCATCTTCTGTCTTTAATATGCAATTGTATGTTTTGGGGTCTTGCTCACATTGAATTGTTAATGAATCAAATTTTTCACAGCAGGTTGCATTAGCGGAGGGAGTAGCTGAACCATACATGTGCCACTGGCAAGAATGGACCCCTTGAGAAGGCAGGAGGAGGCTGTGATAGGAAGTTATGCTGTCATGCATGTTGTGAACATGGCCATGACAGGAAGTGACTGGGTCTTGTATACTCTGGCAGGAGGTTTGGCATTGAAAGGTGTGGTTGGAAGCCATCTGCTTGTCCAAGTGGGGACTAGGACAAAGAAGCTGATGATCTGGAAGTGGGCTGTTGGAGACTAACGGTGTTCCTTCTAGATCCCTGTGGGAGCTGTGCACACTTCCATCCATACTCAGTGAAGCCATATGTGAGCGGTAATCTTGGAGGCATGGTCGTTGGCGGTTAAAAGAGCGTGACTTTGCTCTCTCAGTAAGGCATCTCTGTAGGGGAAGAGTTGGCCGAGGGAGCTCATCTGGAAGTGAATGAGGACGTGGTGAGAACTCTGGCTCAATGAGAGATTGGATAGGGGATGCTGGACTCATTACAGCCACACAATATGGACCTGTGTTACTTGGAGTTGGGCTTTGAGGAGGTGATGTAATTTTGTCTGAAGAACCATGTAAGAGGTGTGATGAAAGCAGTGGCTGCTTGCCTGAACATGGAGAGCTCAAGTGGCAGTGTGGTTGGTGGAGTTGTTGCGTCTGACTCTGTCCATCAGTATTTACATTCTCTATCTTTAATTTAGATGGGCAACAAACCCACCAACGATTCCACACATCATCCCGTTTGGCACAATGCTGGATGAGAAGGAAGAGACCTAGAGTGACACAAAAAGCCCCATAGAGGCAGCTGAAAATCATATCCAGGAAATGTCCCTGTGATACAGCCAATGCTCCTAAAGCCCAGGTTGCCAGGAACACAAACAGTGTGAAGATGGTGGCGCGTAGTTGGGATTTAAAAGAGTGTTCATTAGCCAGTACGGATGCACCAGTAGAAAATGCCAGACAATCTCCAGCAGACACTGAAGCTCCACCACTGCTACTTTGACAATGATGGCTTGACTCGCTGGACGACAACATCTGCCGATCCTCTCTCAGAAGACACAATTCATACTTTCTCTCTGGGTGGCGCTTCAGCTGGATGTAGGTAATCAAAAAGTACAAAGACATGACTAAGACCAGAAGACCTACTGGTGCATAAAAGCCTCCCAGACTAGGTTCCCATGCCATCCAGCAGCTGAAAATGATAAACAGGGACTTAAAACTATTTGTTAACCTTGCAAAGATAAAATTACAAATGAATTAAATGAACATATCGAATCTATACTTACTATAATGCTCCGTCTCTGCTGCCATAGTTTTCCATGCCAAACACAGCCGTAATGACTACAACTATCAGAGGTACTCCATCGCTCACAAGATAAAATCTGAGAAAGAAAGTTAAAAAGTTCTTAAATAAATGTGTTGATGCAAGGGCAGTCAGCATACAGATCTGGTCTTTTTGCCACCTGATGAAAACGCTGGATGAAAACACTTAGGAAGCTAGGTTAGGTTAGGTTAGGTTAGATTAAACTTTATTAATCTCATAGGGAAATTAGGGTTGTCTGTTGCTCACACATTAGTTCACATCCACACAGCATAGAGATCGTACACCTGGAGACATCCATAAAAGGTACACAAAATATAATAAAAACATTACTACTCAAAAAGGAAAGGTCTAGTAAAGTGCTTAAATATGCATTTCCTAAATACTTAGGAAATAGTCAACATTGTTCCTCCTGATTCACAATGATGATACCACTGGCTTAACAATATTGTAAAATTTGTTTACTCCTATTTTAGATACAACTGTAACTAGGGCTGTTCAAATATAATATGAACTTGACCAATATTAGAGGTTCTTTGTCAGTCGTAGAACTGAAAGAAAAAAAAAAACAGTTAAACCACATAAAGTGCTAAGAAATTTATTACGTTCAAAATTTTTAAAATTACACCAAATTGAAAGTTAGACTAACTTGACAATGAATGACTGGGTTAGGGTTACATGTTGATTCACCATGAAAAGAGGCTTTTTCTGATCTAACTTTAGTTCCTCTCACATTCTCATACAGCAGGGAGATTAGCTAGTTTTTGATTAAGTGTGCAGAAACATGAATCTGGTGAAAGATTCAGAGGCTTTAAGACAGTAGTCACTATTCTTTGAAAGAGTTGCCAGACTTTCATTAGTTTAAAATAAAACTCTACCTCAGGATGGTTGGTTGGGAACGTTTCTGGACTGGAGCACTCCTATCCTGGGCTTGAAGTGGCTCTTTGCACACATCTTTACAAATGTTTCTTGCAGTAAATGCCAGCCACATCATGGTGGACAATGAAGCATAATGGAGTACAATACCAACCTATCACATCAAAGAAGAAAATACAGTTAAAAATGACATATTATAGTAATAATCTCATTCACAAGAGAAATTTGCTCTCATTGGAAGTGACCATGCTTTTCTGGACATGAAACTTGGAACTTTACTCCATCCTTGTTTGTCACATTTTCAGTTGGTTAAAGTCATTTTAAGGATTGCCCAGACTACAAACAAATTTAGGTAAATGCATATTTTCTTGCAGTAATTTCCTGACATGTCACTTTTACCACATACATTCCATTCACTTTTTCAAAGTGAAAAATGGTAAAGGAAAAGGGGCCCGGATCATCATGGATTTCTAATTAAAAATCCCTTGACATCCTGATCAACTTAAAGGAATCAAGGAAGGTGTACTGCACATCTATACTACGATTAGCATTAGATTTGAAAACATCGGTTTTCTTGAAAGTTAGTGGATAGTTAAAAATGTTACTTTTTCTTCAATTTTTTTTTTTTTTACAAATGATGGTTCCAGATTTTGCTTGTTTGTTGTTTAATTAATGACTGGCTCCAAGCTGCTAAGCAATGTACAGAAAAGGTCATAATTACTGTGCTCCACAAAAATATATAATTGTAAAATATTAGATACACAAAAGAGCAGAAGATCGCACACTTACAATCTGACAAACCAAAGGAAAGTGGATCTGATTGATGCCTCCAGCAAACACCCCAAATGTCAGGCCTGTGTGAAAGAGGAAATTGAGGAGGGTGTGCCAGCCCTTCCTACTGATACGGATGACACTGGAAACAGTGAATAAAGAAAGTAAAGTAAATATGTAGTTAGACTGCAGTCTACATACCTATAATCTACATCTGATTTAAGAGCACAGTGGACCTGAGGACAGTAATCTCAACAGGAAATTTGGTTGAAGTGGTTGAATTGTAGCTGCAGTTTTAAGGGTTTATCATCAGATTTTTATTATTACTAATTCTAAAGATGCTGAACAAAACATGTTTACAGCTGATACTTCAGATATTGAACATGTCAATATTTTCTCAGTCGATTTATTTCTAGAAATTCTATTGACAACTAATTTATTCCAGATGTGAGAAACAACTTATGTAATGCACACATACAAAGAAATCCAAATAGTAAAGCAGTCCACAAAAGTTTGTGTGTAATGAAGCATTGAACATCAAGAAACCGTTTGAAATGGGTCAGTATTTGGAGAGAATCCACATTTGCAGCCTGGATCAATACCAGCTAATCAGGTATAGACCTGAAAAAAGAGAGGGCATTCTTTCTGGAGATGAAATACAGCAACGTCTTTATTGAGGGAAACAGGAAAAGCAGTATTGAGAGGTAAAATAATAGCATATTCATCACGCAAGAAAAAACAACAACAAATAGAAATTTAGAAAAACAAATAACTTATTTAACTAACTCTTACAATACAAATCCAGATGATCAAATTAAGGAGGAACTTGCATCATCAGGAATTTAAAACATCAATGGGAAAAAAAATTATCCATAAAATCATTTGTTATTCAACAACAAAAATATAATAACTTCCAATATACACAGCAAATTCAAGAGTGTTACTTTGTCATAGTTTGAATATGCAGAGTTGTATTTCTTACACTTTAGAGTTCATTAGCAATTAGAACTAATTGATTGAAGAACTCTAAAGTTCTAATAAGTCCCTACACAGGTGCTGTTCCTGTGTAGGGACAGCACCACCTATTGATGTCAGTTATTTTTCAGCGGGATTAACCAGTTGGTGGCAGACTGATGCGTCTTTTTAGACAACAAAAAACACAAGTAAGTTTTGTTTGTACGTATAATTTTGACCAAATGTTAGTGCCAGTTTAATCAATGTGCCACCAGAGATGCTAAATGTTGACTTAACGAAGATAGAAAAATTTATCGGTTCTAGTGGGTTTTTTTACACTATGGCAGTTAGACACTGTCAATATTATCACTATTTTTTCTTAAAAACTGCACTTTCAGTTCCATCCATGTTGTGTTCGCTCTGTTTGTCTTTCTCTCCTGCTCTCTCTGGTTGCTATTGAAATGTAGCACCAACTGCTAGCAGTGCCACCGTTACTGCTTCATATTGTAACACAACTTATGACACTTTAAGAGTGCCGGTCATAGTCAGTATAATGCAATGAAAGCCTTTATCCATTCCAATGTAGACATTTTAAATGCAGAAAGTTTTAATGGAGGCTGCCTGTCAGTTTTCACTAAGGATGGGCAAACATCACATAGCTGCAGCCCGCCACCTCACCCAGAGACCGTTAAAACCCTTCATGTCTTTTTCTTGCTGTTTTGGAGGTGACAATGCTCTAAGCATAACCAGCTCACTGTTTAAGTAATGTTTAACTTTTTTTTTTTTTTTTTTTTTACAGATATTTGTGATGCTGCTCTCTAAAGTCCAATATGTTTGACCGAGACATGCTTCATCAAGCTCAGTGGAACCTGATATTCAACATTTTTGAGACAAGGTAATGTTTTTTGGTTCATTCAATTTGACTTGCTGTATTATTATGTATTTGAGCATTATAATAATTTTCAAAAATGTATGTATGTTTACAGCCAAAGAAAAGCTTAACATCCCTGAAGAAACAAATGTATATCTTGTGAATGAAACTGGATCAGAGGTTGAAGACATCAGTGACATTCTGGAGGAGATATCCAAATCTGACTCCCAAATGCCCTTTCTGTCAAAGGTAATAGTAGGACAATAAAATTAGGTTTATAATATTTAACATAGCTCAAACTTATGAGGCACAGAATGTTTAAACGTTGTTTTTCTTTTTATGCTTCAATAACATCATTGTCAAAATTATTCTGTTATTGTAGCCACAAATGATTTAATTATGGTCCACTGTCTCTGTATTGCTGAATTCTCCTTAGAATCTGCAGGAGTCTTCATGCGCAGACACTTTCTCATCACGTTCATCAGTAAGTTGTTATTCACGTCCTCTAAAAGGTGATGACACCTTGATGACGTTCCCAAGAGATTCAAGTGACACTTTATTACCTATATAATTACTATATACATAAATATAGTGATATATTTATGTATATAGTATATTTATATACTATATAAATATACATTTATATAGTATATAAATATACTATATTTATGTAAAATTACTGTTACATGCAATTATGTGGGAATAGTTTCTGAATGAAGTTTGGTTATTCAACTTGTAGTTTGATACAGATTTTCTTTTGTTTACTGTTACTGTATGTGCATCTCCTGCCTCCATCATCCATTGGGAAGAAGAGGATTGTGAATATCTGTTTGAGAAGCTCTGAGCCATGTTGTCTAGTTTCACAAAGTAAGTCAACCCAACCTTTAATAAAGTGGTGTTACTGCAAAGTTGAAAAGCTATTATCTGTTTTAATTTTGTTCAACTGAAAAATTTCTTTGTCATGCCGCACCCTTCAAGAGAAGACAAGCTCAGTCCAGGGGAGGCAGCCCTACTACGTTTTAGCAGTTGGAGCATCCACTACATAGTTGTGGATCATCAACTCATTCCCTGCAAGGTAAAGTCTTAAATTTCAGCTTTTGACAAACTATTTATAGAACAGTATGGGCACTACTGCTCCCAAAACAGATTGCAATCGCATACCACTGGGAGTTGTGGTTTAACTGCATTGATTATGGAAACGTAGAGAGAGTGAAAAAGTCACTCATCAACTGAAAGGTGTTTTCTTAGTCAAATAAGCACATAGTGGCAGAAAACATGCACAGTGACATGAATTGTGATGTTGATGTGGTATCTTGGGTTGCATGTGATGGCATGGAGTATTGTCCTGGTCTCATTGTGGGTTCCAAATTTGAAGATCGAATGTTAATATTTTGTCAATTAGGTGACATTATTGTTTTTGCTGGGAATTATTTTCTTGGTGTCAAACACTTTGAAACTCTTGGATTTCGCTAACATTTTCACTCCGACTATGTGGGAAAGGAAAATTAGTTTCATGGATCTCTGCTGAGTGTTGACCAGTTGCATTTTTCTAACCTTTTGACCTTAAGACAACATACGGTTTTGAGAGGAATGATGTGTATGTGATTCTTGTGTACACTCTGTTGTAGAAGATACTGAGACAAGATTTGCTCTTGTAGGTTTTAGAAAAGCTATGTTTCACATTAACCTGTTTCAAAAACTTAGATGTTTATATTGTAGAAAAAATTACACAACACTGCTGTAGTGTACTATTTTGAAGTGTGTGTTTTTTACACTTTCACATTTTGTTAATCGGGGTTGTCTTTGTTCATAATCACTAATGTTGCAGTCCAGTGCTAGATGTTTAGACAATTCTGGAATTTAAAATGGCATGTTTATATTAAGGATGTTCTTTAATTTGCTTCAGTTACTGTATACTTATAATGCTGTAAACTAAAATAAAGTATACTTGAATTTTCTGTTCGCTCATTCATGTGTAATTATTTTTAATATAAGAGTTAATCTTTCTAAAGCTATGGTACACAATGATACAAGTGTCAAAAATCAACTCTGTAAAGCTGTAAAGAATTATCTGTTTTGGTGATGGATAAACTCGCTTTTCCATGGTACATTGTACTCCATATCATATAGTTTAGACACTGACAGAGTTTTATTTTTTGCTCTATCAGTCTTGAAAGAGTCAAATTGTATTGGTAAAAGAGCTCATTTATACTCCTAAATTGTTAGAATTGTACACTATTCTGGAGTTATTTTTTTTAACTCCAGTGTCCAGTGTTCTTTTAACACTGGGAATTTGGACCCAAATGATCACCAAGTCTGGTGTAAAGTGTAACATACACCCTTCACAATTTACTGTGCAGTAAAAGGTTGGTCGATACTTAGCGAATCAGCATAAGCATAACAAAGAAAAATCCATCATTCCAGCCATTATAAATTTAGCAAGAGAAACAGTTCAAGACCCTCAAGGAATTAATAATATCTTTAAATCTTTTTGTATTCAGTTATAGACACCATATAATAATCCAAAAGATAATCAAATAGAATAAAGAGATGGGTCTTCCTAATTTATTTAATAAACAAATTAATACACTAGAGCTTTCACTCTCACCAGCTGAACTTCAAAACACACTTCTTAAAATGCCCAACATCAAATCACCTGGACCTGATGGATTTCCTGCTGAGTTCTACAAACCATTCTGGCCCATGTAATCACCACTTTTCTGTAAGGTAATAAATGAAATGAAATTTAATTCTTCCCTACCACCAGTGATGAACACAGCTGGCATAACATTACTCTTAAAACCCAATAAGGAACCAATGTACCCTTCAAAGATGGGTACATTCTTGAAGAAATCTGTTTTTTAAGTAACACAGATTTAAAAATGATCACTAAAGCACTTGCAGCAAGAGTAGTTTGGATTTGGATGAAATCCAAACTACTCTTGCTGCAAGTGCTTTGCAGCAAGCTTTGTAGCATCCAAACTACAAACTCACAGAAACCTAATTGATAGTACCCGCAGAATATTTAACTTAATATCTCCCACCAAAATCAAGCAAAAACTGTGATAGTTTCTTTGGATGCAGAGGAAGCCTTTGATAAAGTCAACTGGAAATTCTTGCTCAAGGTATTGGAAAAATTTGGATTTGGAGAGTCGTTCATTGGGTGGATAAAAACACTGCACACTGCACCAAGAGCTACAATAAGCACAAGTGGAATCATCTCTCTATATGCTCCTTTCATTGAACCGCTTGCTGTAGCAATAAGGAAAAATACCAAAGTTAAAGGAATCCATGACTCAGCTATTGAATATAAAATAAGTTTATATGCTGATGGTATCCTGTTATTTTTACAAGATGCACATTATTCTCTTTTTTTTTTTTTGACTTTTAAAATTTTCATTAGAGCCGAAAAAAGGAAAGAATACATACACACATACAGTCCAGACCAAATGTTTGGACACACCTTTTCATTCAAAGAGTTTTATTTATTTTCATGACTGTGAAAATTGTAGATTCACACTGAAGGCATCAAAACTATGAATTAACACATGTGGAATTATATACTAACAAAAATGTGTGAAACAACTGAAAATATGTCTTATATTCTAGATTCTTCAAAGTAGCCACCTTTTGCTTTGATTACTGCTTCACACACTCGTGGCATTCTCTTGATGAGCTTCAAGAGGTCGTCACCTGAAATGGTCTTCCAACAGTCTTGAAGGAGTTCCCAGAGATTCTTAGCACTTGTTGGCCCTTTTGCCTTCACTCTGCGGTCCAGCTCATTCCAAACCATCTCAATTGGGTTCAGGTCCGGTGACTGTGGAGGTCAGGTCATCTGGCGCAGAACCCCATCACTCTCCTTCTTGGTCAAATAGCCCTTAAACAGCCTGGAGGTCATTGGGGTCATTGTCCTGTTGAAAAATAAATGATGGTCCAACTAATGATGGAATAGCATGCCGCTGCAAGATGCTGTGGTAGCCATGCTGGTTCAGTATGCCTTCAATTTTGAATAAATCCCCAACAGTGTCACCAGCAAAGACCCCCCACACCATCACACCTCCTCCTCCATGCTTCACGGTGGGAACCAGGCATGTAGAGTCCATCCGTTCACCTTTTCTGTGTCGCACAAAAACACGGTGGTTGGAACCAAAGATCTCAAATCTGGACTCATCAGACCAAAGCACAGATTTCCACTGGTCTAATGTCCATTCCTGTGTTCTTTAGCCCAAACAAGTCTCTTCTGCTTGTTGCCTGTCCTTAGCAGTGGTTTCCTAGCAGCTATTCTACCATGAAGGCCTGATTCACACAGTCTCCTCTTAACAGTTGTTCTAGAGATGTGTCTGCTGCTAGAACTCTGTGTGGCATTGACCTGGTTTCTAATCAGAGCTGCTGTTAACCTGCGATTTCTGAGGCTGGTGACTCGGATGAACTTATCCTCCGCAGCAGAGCTGACTCTTGGTCTTCCTTTCCTGGGCCGTCCTCATGTGAGCCAGTTTCTTTGTAGTGCTTGATGGTTTTTGCGACTGCACTTGGGGACACTTTCAAAGCTTTCCCAATTTTTCGGACTGACTGACCTTCATTTCTTAAAGTAATGATGGCCACTCGTTTTCCTTTACTTAGCTGCTTTTTTCTTGCCATAATACAAATTCTAACAGTCTGTTCAGTAGAATTATCAGCTGTGTGTCCACCTGACTGCTGCACAACACAACTGATGGTCCCAACCCCATTTATAAGGCAAGAAATCCCACTTATTAACCTGACAGGGCACACCTGTGAAGTGAAAACCGTTTCAGGTGACGACCTCTTGAAGCTCATCAAGAGAATGCAGAGTGTGTGCAAAGCAGTAATCACAGCAAAAGGTGGCTACTTTGAAGAAAATACAATATAAGGTGTATTTTCAGTTGTTTTACACTTTTTTGTTTCGTACATATTTCCACATGTGTTAATTCATAGTTTTGATGCCTTCAGTGTGAATTTACAATGTCAATAGTTATGAAAATAAAGGAAACTCATTGAATGAGAAGGTGTGTCCAAACCTTTGGTCTGTCCTGTATGTATACATATACATACATACACATATACATGCATATATATACACACAAATGCATACATAACTACTCGTACATATATATATGAACATGTATAATGATCAATACACAGTGCAATGCTGATGAGTCATTGTACAGAAATAAAAGTTCCAAAATTACAATCCAGCAGTTTCAGCTTCCCCCACCAAACCCTCCAATAAAAAAAAGAAAAAAAACAAACAAAACAAACCCAACCTCCCCCCATCTCAGCTCAAAGTCAACCTGATAGAAGAGAAAATAAACAAATAAATACATAATTAATCCGAAATGACTATCCATTTTTATAACCAAAGCACAATTCAGCGACAGACATTCAGTCGGGCAAAACCTTCAAGTTGGAAAAATAGGAAAGAAGACATTGCCATTTTTGATAGAACTTCTGTATAGACCCTCGAAGGGTGTATTTGATTTTCTCAAGCTTAAAAAAAAACATCATGTCTTTAACCCAGAGGGATATTGAAGGACATTTTTCAGACTTCCAGTGTAGCAGTAAAGTACGTCTAGCCAATAATGAAGTGAAAGCAACAATTTCCATATGAGCAGAACTTAACACCTTAGTAGGGCTGAGGATACCGAATATGGTGACCAATGGACAAGGTTGCAAATTTACAGTCAGGACAGAAGACATAATTGAGAAGTAATTGGACCAAAACTTATATAAGCTGGGACAAAGAAAGAACATGTGGCCGAGATTGCACAGGGAGCCTTTGCATTTATCACATATATCCACCATATCAGGGTAAATCTGAGAAAGCCTAGATTTAGAGAAATGAATCCTTATATACAACTTTAAACTGAATCAAACTAAGATGAGCACAAGAAGAGGAAGATCGGATTCTATCAATGGCATCATCCCAACTATCTTGGGTCAGCTGGATTCCCAACTCTTTATCCCATGCATTTCTAATTTTGACGCTAGAATCCACCCTTAGCTTTAAAATCTTAGAAATCTTACCTTTCTGAAGTGGATTGTATGCAACAATCTTTTCCAGCGGCTGTTCAGGGGTATAGAAGGAAAATTAGGGAAACATTTAGAGGCAAAATTCCGAATTTGTAAGTGTCGAAACAAATGTGTGCCAGGTAAACTGTATTTAGAAGATAAATCTGCAAAGCTATCAAATACTCCTGATGCATATAGGTTTCTAATTTCTTTTAAACCCCTGTCATACCAAACTGAAAATTATGGGTCAGAGAAAGATGGAGGAAACAAATGGTTGTTAGTTAAGGGGCATAAAGATGAGGCAGCAACAAACTTAAAAGTGCCTTCTAAAGTGAAACCAGACTTTCAGTGTATTAAGTACAACTTGATTATTCATGTATAAAGAAGGTTTTATAGGTAGTGAAGAGAAAGTTAGACCAGACAGTGAAGACCCAGTACACGACTGGGTCCAGTTTACACCAAGGAGAGGTGGACGATTTTAACCAATAATTAATTTTGTGTATGTGAGCAGTCCAATAATATGATTGAAAATTAGGCAATGCAAGTCCGCCACTGAGATTACATCTTTTCAATAATGTTTTACAAACTCGAGGAGGTTTCCCTTTCCAAATAAAGCCATTGATCAAGCTATCCAAAAAAATCAAAAAATATTTTTGACATAAAAAGAGGAATAGACTGAAATAATAAAAGAAAATTGGGTAAGACGACATAATCCTACCCAGAGGGGAGAGAGGAAGATTGCGCCAGCTCTGGAAATCCAACACTCTTTTGGCAACAAGAGGCGAAAAGTTAGCTGAAGCAAAGCCAGATAAAGAACGTGTCATTTATAAATCCTTTGGGACTGAGTTTGAAAGGGAAGTCAAAATGTTGAAGACCACCAAGAGTAGAATTTATAGGGAAGCATTCAGAAGCTAAAATTATTTAAGATACATAAGATAGTGGGGACGGAGGTAGTGGGATTAGATACATATAGCAACAGATCGTCTGCATATAAGAACAATTTATATTCTGTCCCATTTCAAAAAATTTCTCTAAAAGAGGGGGATCCACGCAATGCGATGGACAAAGGCTCAAACGCCATAATGAAGAGCAGTGGAGATAACGGGCACCCTAGTCGTGTTCCACGCCCAAGAGAGAAATAATCTGAGTATATATCATTTGTGTGGATACTAGTCTTGGGAGACAAAGGAGAGTGATAAATCCATGGTCCTGACAGTGTTCGTGTCAATAGCAGGAATGGAAAGACTTTGAAGAAATTCTTCCATTTTATTATTATCTGTGGGAAATTCTGATGAATATAAAGAAGAATAAAGTGATTTGAAAGTGTCATTAATTTCGATAGGGTCATTTGCAACTACATGTTGGATATTTTGAATACTAGGTATTATACGAGAGTTGACCTGACGCCGTAACTGGTGTACTATTAAACGGCCAGCCTTGTCGCCGTGTTCATAAAATTAACCTTAACTGTGTAAAGGTAGGCGTTCAGCTTCCTTGGTGGAAATTAAATCAATCTCTGATGGAACACCTATACTCTTTTTAAGTAATTCTGGTGAAGGACCTATGACACATCTTTGATCAAGCTTAGCAATGGCCGTTGCCAATTCAGTAAGCCTTGAGTTATGTCTTTTATTAGACAAAGACATGTATAAAATTATTTGTCCTCTGAGATAAGACCTAAGTGTTTCCCATAACAGTGAATGGGAAGTGGAGTCGTTCTTGTTAAACACCAGAAACTCATCAATTGCATTAGAAATAAAGTCGCAAAATTCTTCATCTGCCAGTAAAAGAAGATTAAACCACCACAAATGTCGGCTACATTTGTAAGACGTCAACTGAATATCTAATAATAACGGAGCATGGTCTGATATCTTTATACTCAAATAATCAGAGAAAACTGCACACTACCAGTTAGTGGGTGTGTCCCCTGTGTCCCTCTAGAGTCTTTTCCTAGTTTCTCTGCTGAGCTTCCTAGTGCCTCTTCAGAGTATCCTAGTGTTCCCAGTGTTCCTAAGGCTCCCTCGTCTTCTCCTCCTGAATCCTCATTGCCGCCTCCAGTGGCTCATCACCTGCGCCGACAACGCCCGCCTGACGGTTGTCGACGGTCCACCTCCTGCGTCTTCGCCCACTCTGTGTGGGTTGTTTTGTGTTTTTGGACTCTTGGCCCCCGTTGCCTGTGTCTCCACCAGTGACGTACGGTGAGGTTCATAGTTGGTGAGGCACTGACTTAATCAAAATCAGATTTACAAATATAGGCCGCCTGCATGTTATTGTTTACATAAGGAAATTTTGCACATGCACACTGGAGGGCAAAAAGACTATTCTTTTACATGCCATGCCGTAGAATCATTCCGTTAACTCAAACAAACTTGGACATGTCGATACTATTAATTCTGTGCTATGTTCCACAGTAAAGGGGAAAATCATTAAAGTATAACTCAAAATCACTTCTTTCTTGCTCTCTGTATCAGCTACGCGTAGACTCAAAAATCACTCAAATATTTCCCACACAAAGAGCAGAACATTCAGTCTGTTGCAGTAGTATGCTTTTAAGCTTACTGTTTAATTTTCGATTAATAATAAGTGATTTCTGTGGTAAGAGGAGAAAACTATAAATACAGTATATCGCTGCACTTGACTGACTGTATGGCTCGCTCGTTACTTTCTTACTCTGCAGTTACTTTCTTACTCTGCAGTTGTGGAGTCACAATGTCTAGGATCATTAGAGAGCGCCCCCTGCCATGAGGCAGGAGAACTGCCTGCCTCACCTTGAATTTGTTCTCTGCCGTTCATGATCGCTCCCCAGCACAGGAAACGCATTACACATAGTTGGTGACAAAACACACTGTACGTTATTACGCAAGCTAAATTATGAAAAATCAGTTTATATATTATGTGCTTTTTAACCACTTTATTGGCGACGTATAGACAGGACGAACATGCTCTCATAGAATGGCAGTCAGCGCAGTTGGCGAGAAGTTGCGCAATCAAAGGTGAGGCTCAGCTTCCTGCTGCCTCACCAGCTTCACTTTGGAGCATTTGAATGGGAAATTGCAAAAATTCAGCGATTTAGAAGAAAAAATAATCAAAATTGGTTAAGCTAAATAAAAAATAAATACTGTATAGTACAAACCACAGGGTGAAAATAGCAATATAAATAATTTTAAGTGATTATTTATGAAGTCATTATATTTTCCCATGATGATAGTAAGGCTCTGCCTCACCTGCCTCCCCTGACCGCACGTCACTGGTCTCCACCAACCTTGGCTGGGTTGTTTTCTGTTTATTTTTTGGACTCTGGCCCTCCCCCCACCCACCCAACCTGGTTTTGGACTTGTTTTTTGGGCGTCTGGTAGCCGCCCTTGAGGGGAGGTACCTGTGTTTTTCTGTGTGTTCATTTTGAGTTTCAGTGTTTTCTGAGTTCTCCCTGTTGTCCTGTGTCCCCCTTGATTTCTCCCATGTGTGTCTTGTTCCCTGATTACCTCCTGTGTATTTAATGTCACCTGTGTCTCAGCGTCTCTGTTGAGTCCTACTCGTTTGTCAATGTGTTCTCAATCCGTCGTCTACTGTCCAGTCATATACCAGTTGCTACCTGTGTTGAGCCCTTGTCTTCCACTCTGCAGTGCTGCCTGGGTTTTGGACTTTTGGTGTATTTGTGCCGTGTTTTCACCATTAAACTAATCATTTCACTGTACCTGGGTCTGCTGCGTTACCTCACCACCACCACCTTATGACAAAAACATCTCTTGGAGAATTAGAGGCACCCAACTTTCAATATTACCATCTATCCAATCAATTGCAATATTTAGTAGATTGGATTAAATTTGACAGTCAAAATAACTCATTAACATAAAACAAAACCAAGGTAAAAATATATCAATATCAGAATTACCTTTCTTTACGCAATCAACAAAAAAATGAATTACTTTAAAATGCCCCATAATAAAGTCTACTCTGACAGCCTGGTGGAAAGTTACAAAAATCCCTAAAGCCCTCTCATGCATGAATTATGGTCTTTTGTGTCAAGATTGTTTTCTAATTTCTTTTTTGATTTTCTTAAGCCATAACAAAAGTTAGGAAAAAAAAATAGAAATAATTTTTTTATTTTTATTTATTTTTTTTAGGTGATCAATTGTAAGTTTCTCCAAATGCAAAGCTGTTATGTGAAAAATACATCAGTTAAAAAATATTTAAAATACAGAAGTGTTTGTAAGAATGAAACAGTACCAGACAGGAGAAACACATTTTTATTGGAATTAAATTAAACACAGGCAAATACAGATCACCGCAACTTTTTTTTTTTACCCATAAATGCGATGTATGACAGACTTTATCAAATGCAGCGAAGCCACAACGTGTCCACCGAACTGCGCAGGTCATTGTGTTCCTGAAATGATAAGATATGATGAACAGACACTAATATTAAAAGAGTGGAGAAAAGAGTGTAATTAAACTAAAAGATTTTAAAATATAAGGACAAAAAAGCCCTGATTAATCGCCAAACAATGCCTTGTTTACAGTTGTAACGAGTTTGCAGACAGCAAACTAAAGCCATTTATAAGCTGCCTGTCATGTAAAGTAAAAACATGAAGAATGCAGCAGCTTAATGAAAGCCAGGTATAAAATAAATTAAATAAAGCTTACCATAACTTTTGATGAAATGGAAGTTCGATGGAAGTTCATCAAACTTCCACAAGTAGGAATAGGAAGTTTATCATGAAACAAAACTTCCACAGGTAGGACGTACTTATAAGAAATCTACTGAATAAGCAGTATGAAGCATCGATGTGCGTATTGCCACGAAGTGGGACGGATTTATTGGTAGCACAGATAAACAGAACACTGCTCTGAAGTCACTTAATCCTCTACAAAATCCTGCATGCATTGATTAGCCATGACTGGAACATTGCTCACATCAAATATGATGTGAAGCAAATACACATATATCATCATCATGATTTTGATGATGGAATTGGATAAAATGTAATGTTTGCTGCTTGTTTCATATTTCATGTCTGTGTGATGTTTTTATGATGTAAAGCACTTTGAACTGTCTTATTGCTGAAATTTGTAATACCTGATCATTTCTCCTTCAGTTTGCTGACTCTCCAGAACAAAATGCATCTTTGTAACTATTTACACCTATTTACATCTTGCCCTTACATTTGTCCATTAATTTTCATAGCATCTGCACTCAGAATGCCCAACCTTTGCACTTTTACAACTTTTACAATGCCCTAACCCAACTTTTACACTATTGACATAAGACAGCCATCATGGATGACAGAAGTCAAGACTTGTGCTGGAAGTTTGAAGTGTACAAGGAGTGAAAAGTAATGGTGAGAGTACAGTCCCCAGTGGTTCTCCTGTGTTGTCCTTCAGTCTGTCTCACAAACAATCAGATCCAGGTGATTGTTGAGGCCTCCATCTGCATTCTGGAGTTTCTCACAGAGCAGATCAGACTGAATTGTGTTAAATGCAGTGGAGAAATCAATGAACATGATCTTCACCGTGCTGCCTGTTTGGTCCAGATGACAGAGGGTTTGTTGACGCAAGTGTATGATGGCATCATCAACTCAAACTCCACACATAACCGTCACCAAGCCCAGCGTTATGGTCACCACCAAACCAAGCAAAATGTCAGTGGCACCACAGCAGTTGTGCTGTGTGTATCTGCCGGCACAGCACACATTACAACTAGTTGCACCTCCCAATCAGTTGGGTCAACATCCCCATAGTGATGGACGGGGCAGAAACCTAAAGCGTCTGCCAAACCACCCGACCAACACTGGGTCTGTCTGCCTGTCCACAAAATAACACATGCACCCTTACCAGCCAGGCATCTGCACCCATCCTGACCCAGGTTTCTTCTAAACTTTGCCAATCTTTTCTTCCAATACAGATGACTTTAATTCCCTTCCTTGAATTTTTTAAGTATGTAAATTTATTGTAAGAAAAATATTTTAAGACAATACCTTTTATTGATCAAACAAAACACTTTGTCTTCTGCTTGTATGGTGTATGAAATATACAACTTTTTGTTTGACCTCTTATGAGCAGTGTGAACTTTATTTTCTTTGTTTTATGCAGAGGGAGATGCCACAGTTCCAGGTTTGGATGCAGCTTGACAGAAGCCCTCAGTGATCCTCTTCCCCTCCTGATCTGTCAACATCTTCTTCACTCTCTCCCCATCTTTTATACACTCACAATATTGGAATATTGTGAGTGTACACCAAAAAAAAAAAAAAAACTACAGGGTTTGAATGACTGCCAAGAAATCCTAGTAACAGTGAGGCTCAACAACAGAACATTCCCATTCACTAGCACTTTACAGAAATCTTCAAAAAAGAATAAAACAATAGAGCAATTAAACAGAGAAAACACTTGTATTTCAGAGTACAGAAAAACGGCAAAGAAAACTTATGACTTACAATTTTAATCCTAAGTGCTCTTGAAGTATACTCATGATTAGTCTGACTTGAAGTATCCTCATGTATGTAAAAATTAACATACTTAGTATATAAATTTTTCACCAGTATATTTTTGCTATTTGCAGCATTTCACCCGTTTGCTCCTTCCCTGTGATTGCTGCTTTTTTTTGTTTGTTTGTAGTGACTTTTTGTTGCGTTTTTGTTTTTAACATGTTTGAGGTTTGTTTTGCAGGTTGCTGCACGTTTGCTTCTGTCGGCCATTGGACTAATTAGTCCCTCTGTCATCTTAACTCCCTCTTTTGTATATCACCTTCCTGACTCATTACTGTTCACTGGTTGTTTCCATTGACTCAGTTTTACTCTGTCCTGCTCGTTCCTGGTTTCAAGTTTTGTACTGTTTGCCTTTTGTTCAATATATAGTGACTATCCCATTCTCCTGTTTGCATTTTGGTCTTATTCTGAACACAGTGAACATGAAAGTTTCAATTTGTTGATTATTATAAAATCTCTTCCTGGGAGGAAGGACCTACAGTAATGCACCAAACTAAATGGAAATAATTCTTAACTTTGAGATGGGATTTAACAGGCAGTTTGAAGATTCAAATTAAACTAATGCTTCTGATAATGCAAACAGCTCATTTGGGTAAAAAAAAAAAGTCATAGACAGACTCTTACCTGTGGTGTACAATGTAAGTCATGATGGAGACAAGCAAACACAGCAGCATGACAGCAGTACAGGCATATACCACAGGATGTAGATAATCCCTAGGGTATGGAGGGAAGGACAGCACTCTCTTTAGATCCTGGTAAATATACAAAAAAATAAATAAATAAAAAATAACACTTGAAATTAGTTATTTTCAAAATGTTTGGAGGACACTGCCATCAAAAAGGACCTCTGCCTTTTTGATGGCAGAGGTCAGAGGAGAGTGACCTGATTTGATCTTTTAAAACAACAATAGGAACTCAAATAAGAGATCTATTTATGTTAAATTTAAAGTTCTAGTTACCAACATCTAACTCTGAAATAAACAGTATAACCAGTTAAACAATGATACTGCACTGATATGTATATCAAGGGATTTCTTCACATTAGAACTTAACAGGCCTTAATATAACAACAACCTAACAGTGGCAGCTTAGGTGAGTGTATGTCTTAACATACACTCACCAGCCACTTTATTAGATACTCCAGCCCAACTACTCATTACACAAATGTCAAATCAGCTAATCACACAGCAGCTACTCAATGCATTTAGGCATTTAGACATGGCTAAGACAACCTGCTGCAGTTCAAACTGAGCATCAGAATGGGGAAGAAAGGTGATTTAAGTGACTTTAAATGTGGCCTGGTTGTTGGTGCCAGATGGGTTAGTCTGAGTATTTCAGAAACTTCTGATCTACTGGGATTTTCACACACAGTCATCTCTAGGGTTTACAGAGAATGGATGGAAAAAGAGAAAATATGCAGTGAGCGGCAGTTCTGTGGGTACAATGTCTTTTTGATGGCAGAGGTCAGAGGAGAGTGACCTGATTTGATATTTTAGAACAACAACAGGAACTCAAATAACCACTTATTACAACTGAGGTATGCAAAAGAGCATCTCTGATTGCACAACATGTTATTTTCTTTTCTCTACATCAATATGCACTTATTGTTGCGGCCCTACTCTCCCGTAACCAATAAAATAAGAAGAACGAGCAAGGGTGAGGGTAGCGGTACGTAACAATACTTTAAAATGAAATTAATACCAGGACTCTTTCTCACCTGAGAATGTGGACCGGTACTGGGCTAAGTTTACGCATTCAAACAATTTTAATTTGAGAAGTTTCATATAACATATAAGTTGATGTAAAAATAATGTTTTGTTTTAGATGCATAAATTATCATGCTCAGCAGCAAACTAATACTTATCATTAACTATACCGTAGAGCCGCTCATTGGACGATTAGTTAAATCAGTGAACAGACTGATAGAATCTATAGTCCAGAGACTTTTTTCAAAGGGTTCACATGCACATTTTGCATGTTGGCCCATTCCACACAGTTAAGCAATAATTTCAGTTGTGTGGTGAGTATGACTTCTGCTTTTTAGTACTTCCTATGCAGATTTTGATTTGAAAGTGTTCAGTTTTGGTTTGATGAGGATTATTTACATTACAGGAGTTTTATGGGCCAGATGCTGTGTTACGTAAAAAGGCGTGACATTGAGCTAGGGAATTGAAGAGACCTGATCAATCTCTTCCTTTCCTGAACCTTCTGTAGAGGGTAACTTTTATGTTGGATGTGTGAATTAGGTTTCACTCTTCATTTGTGCCATAATATATCGGTTGTAGATATATCCTCTTTGGTTACATTTCTTTAGATCACGCTCAGGATTTTGGTGAATTTCACGGGGGGTGAATGTAACAACTTTAGAAAATATGCTTTTATTATTTTTTTTATAATGTTTGAAATTCCACCAAATTCTGATTAATACTGAAGAATCTTATTTTAAGAATTTTATTATTTTACTTATTTTGATAAGTACAAGTATCTGTACTGTCACTTTAAGAGAGCGTCTTATGACATCAGTACTGTAGTACCTTCAGTTGGCGCTAGGCTGCCTGAGAAGAGGTAGGAAATTTTCTTTGCTTTTGGTTAAGCTCACATTTTATGAACTATTTGAAATAATTGTATGTACATGCAGCTGTGAATGTTTATTTGTTTTAATACATTCAGATGTGTATTCTTTCTGACAAGTTAAGAACATTTTACTTAAATGTTAGGGCAGATATTATTAGTTAGTCACAGGGTTTCTCCATGTGCTTATCTGCTATGGGAAATCCGACTCCTGTGAATGGAAGAACTGCATGTTAAAGGGCATTTTTATTTCTATTTGTGCAGGCCTCTGCCAGCAAGCTGCACTATAGAACAACCAGCAACTCCTGTGGTCTGACTCCCTTCTTCAATTGAACACAACGCAGGACACATCAAGGTTAACCGATTGTATAAGACTAGGTTTCCAGGAAAGAATCCTTTTAGTACACACCGGTTACATATTAATGCTGTAGCCATGTAGCCTGATGTAAAAATATTTTGTAGGCCAATATCAAACATTGAGAAGTTTTAATTATTATCAAACACGTTATCAAACGTTATCAAACACACCATTTTGAAGCCAAAAACCTTCAGAAACATACAAGGCCAACCAAGAGAATTAACTCATTTAAAGTTAAGACTTAGTTTCACACAAATACAAACATTGGAGCATAAATGTTTAGTTGTTGAACTGGACTATGGGGGACCAAAACTGACATAATAAAAATATAAAAGCATAAATATATATTTTGGTTTTCCTTGTCTTACATGGTACTCCATACTGGACAAGGTCGCTATCAAGCTAAGTTTCTATTGGCACATCCACACATCTTTCTGATAAATATCACGCTACCCAATCACATAAAAACATTTCTTGGTCTTGGCTTTTTTTCTATTCTTCTCTGTTTCTTTTCTCTCTCCCTGAAAGGTTCAATCCTTTTTTGCAAAATTGTTTTTCATAACTTATCTTCCACCGGTGCTTTCGCGGTTTGGATGCGCATTGCAGGGCAGCTCATATTACCGTGCAGTGAGGTAGCTACTGTGACCATTTTTTCCTTTTCATCCATGTAACATACATTATCAGATATATATTATTGTAAAAAAAAATCACAACCTATAATGAAGTTGTGTGTCTGTCTTAGTAGCCGCCTAGTTTGCTAATGCACTGGGCCAGGCCTGAATGCAAGGCATTGTTTGTTGTCAGTCACGTGATTTTCAGCAAGACACATGCATCGAAGCGGGGCTTCATCTGACTTGGTACATGCCTCAAAGGGTCCATCTCTACCTCCCCCACCATAACACGGCTGCTAATATTGTGTCCTGCCTAGAGGCCAGGAGGATTCCTGGACTGAATCCTCCACCCATCGCCAACATTCGCTCCATTCATCTCTACTGTAAGAACATCATATCCTAAGGCTTTCTCGTTATCACGATCACCTCTTACCTGTCTGCCTCTGCTTTCCAGAACTGCCACTTGTCCTCTGCTGAACCAGTGGGCCACCCTCCCTTCCCCCCTGAGCGCTCCTCTGAGGCATTTCCACTCCTGAGCGCATCTCTTCATAATTCTCAATTTATTAAAGGTCCTTAAATTCTGCTTCTTCTAATAGTGTTTTGCATATGAGTCCAACATATCTTCAAAACCAACATGACACACAAAGAGATGTGCATGTCCAGAAAAGGTGTAGGTTTCCTTCCGTGGGAAAAAGACAATGTGCTTGCTGAAAGAATAGTTGCATGCTGGTGACTTTGTCTTAATCGTGTCAACTCACTTTTCCTCTGTGTTCCAAGCCTGAGTGTTTTACAGATCCTACTATCTCTCCCTTTCATCCACATCTTTGCATGAAAATGGGGTCTCTCATCTTGCTCCACTGAATAAACCATCAATTAGGCTAAGCATGACTGCTTAAATGCTTCTCAGATTCCACAAAATGCAGGACACACATACACATACACATTCTAAAGCAAGGAGTTGACACACATAATAGCAGAGATCTGAGGGAGGAACTTGATTTTCCTCAGCTGACTGATCATTCATGGGGTAACTTTGCAAGACAATCTAATTCCACTTATGGCTGATACCTCTGCTGTGATGAATAAACCCAGCTTTTAGAAAATGAAGGTCTTCCACCAACTGAAACTGGAGCTCCATGAAATTTTTCCTGACAGTAGGAGACATTTAAGAGAATTTCCCATCTTTTTAATTGCTGGAATATAAACACCTAACATTCAGAGTTCTGCTGTTAAGGTTCTAGGAACCGTTTAATTTGGGTCTATTTGATGAAGAATTGTAAGCAATTCATTTGTAAATTGGATTTCTATTCTGTATTAAAACACTGGAAGTTGAAACAAAAGTGTACAATGTGGGTTTCAGGGAAATTGCAATTAAAATAAAACGAATATCTAAAATAAAAAATTGTATTCACACAGTCCACCTTTTACTTACAATTATTTTAGTATGTTTGGCTTTTGTAAGACTATATAGTTGGTGTTAAGTATTGTCAATGATGTCGTCCAACATCGACACAAAGTAGCCTAGACATGTTTTCAAATTTTCTGTTAAATACAAAAACACAGTGGTCCACCTATTGTTCCATAACAACACTTCATAGAACAACACAAGGCTTTTAAAACAGCTATGCTGATTAATTGAAGTGTGCTAAATTTCAGAAACATCAGAGCAGGTGGCCCAGGTTGAAGCTAAGGCCATTCCTTGGCTGGAGAAAGGCAGTGTTCTAACATTTACATTCTTAGAATTCTCTCTTTCTTTTTGGGTCAGAATTCTATGAGTTGGCCAGTCATCTACTGTAGTCTGGTCAAGCTGGTCCTGATTTTGAAAATAAATCTAGTCTGCTCAGGGCAGACTGGATAATGAAGATTCATCTTTTCAAGCCTTGTGGACAACAGTTTGTAGGTGATTTTAAGATCTGAACAAGAACTGCAAGCAGTTATAATGGGTTCCTCGCCCAACACAGCAGGGGTATTAAAACCCACCACAGGTTTTAATATCTGTATTAATCTGGAATCAAACCTTCAGCCTTCCAATTCAGAGTCCATCACTTTACTCAGCCAGCTATTTCACTGTGCTCACTCATGTTGGCAGTGAAACCAAATTCAAACTGAATTTATTGATCCCACAAGGATATGAAGTGAAAGAGAGAGGAGCTTTTGCTATATTTCAGTTGTACTCAGAACTAGAAAATTTCCACTACAACTGGAATGCCCTCCAAAGTCGGATTTCCCACTGGGAAATCGGGAACAGCTCTAACTACCTCCAGTTACGACTTGCAAAGCTGCATTTGCAATTCAACATGGCCACTGCGTGGAAAATGAAGAGCGTTGCGCTTCTTGCAAGATGTGGTGGAAACATGTTTTACAAGACTCACATCCATCCATCCACCCATCCATCTTCTTCCGCTTATCCGGGGTCGGGTCGCGGGTGTAGCAGCTTCAGAAGGGAAGCCCAGACCTCCCTCTCCCCAGCCACTTCTTCCAGCTCCAGGTGTTCCCAGGCCACCCCGGAGACATAGTCCCTCCAACGTGTCCTGGCTCTTCCCCGGGGTCTCCTCCCGGTGGGATGTGCCCGAAACACCTCACCAGGGAGGCGTCCAGGAGGCATCCTAACCACTGCCCAAGCCACCTGAACTGGCTCCTCTCGATGTGGAGGAGCAGCGGTTCTACTCTGAGATCCTCCCGGATGACCGAGCTTCTCACCCTAGCTCTAAGGGAGAGCCTGGCCACCCAACGGAGGAAACCCATTTCGGCCGTTTGTATCCAAGATCTCGTTCTTTCGGTCATGACCCAAAGCTCATGACCATAGATGAGGGTAGGAATGTAGATTGACCGGTAAATCAAGAGCTTTGCTGTTAGGCTCAGCTCTCTCTTCACCACGAAGGACCGGTACAGTGCCCGCTTCACAGCAGATGCTGCGCCAATCCACCTGTCAATCTCCCGCTCCCTTCTTCCCTCCTATGCTGTCTGGGGCTTCATGCCCCTAGTAGGATCACCCAAGGCAGACAGGTCCTACGTGAGGGACCAGACAAAGTGCAGCCTGAAGACCCCAATGAGGAGACATGGGTCCCCCCTCCCATGGGCCCACCACCTGTGAGAGGGGCCAAAGGTGCAGTGTGGGATGAGTGGCGGCCGAGGGAGGGGGTCCTGGCGGTCCGATCCTTGGTTGCCGAAGCTGGCTCTTGGGACGTGGAATGTCACCTCTCTGGTGGGGAAGGAGCCGGAGCTAGAGCGTGAGGTTGAGAGGTTCCGGCTAGAAATAGTCGGTCTCACCTCGACCCATGGCTCTGGTTCTGGAACCAGTCTCCTTGAGAGGGGCTGAACATACTTCTCTGGAGTTGCCCAAGGTGAAAGTCCTGCCCGGCGCATCTCCCCATCTCGGCCCTGTATGTTGGGGTTTACCCGGGTGAACGAGAGGGTAGCCTCCCTTCGCCTACGGGTGGGGGGACGGGTTCTGACTATCATTTGTGCTTACGGGGTGAACGACATTTCAGATTACCCACCCTTCTTGGAGTCCTTAGAAGGGGACTCCCTCGTTCTGCTGAGGGACTTCAACGCTCATGTGGGCAATGACAGTGAGACCTGGAGGGGTGTGGTTGGGAGGAACGCTCTCCTAGATCTGAACTCAAGTGGTGTTCTGTTCTTGGACTTCTGTGCTTGTCACGGATTGTCCATAATGAACATTATGTTCAGGTATAAGGGTGTCCATATGTGCACGTGGCACCAGGACACCCTAGGCCGCAGTTCGATGATCGACTTTGTCATCATTTCATCGGACCTGCGGCCGTATGTCTTAGACACTCGGGTGAAGAAATGTGCAGAGTTGCCCACTGACCACTACCTGGTGGTAAGTTGGCTCCGGTGGTGGGGGAGGATGCTGGCAGGCCCAAACGTGTTGTGAAGGTCTGCTGGGAACATCTGGCAGAATCCCCTGTGAGACGGAGCTTTAACTCCCATCTCCGGCAGAACTTTGAACACATTCCGGGGGAGGTGGGGGACATTGAGTCTGAGAGGACCATGTTCCGTACCTCCATTGTCGAGGCGGCTTATCAGAGCTGTGGCCGCAAGGTTGTCGGTGCCTGTCACAGCGGCAACCCTCAAACCCGTTGGTGGACACCTTCGGTGAGGGATGCTGTCAGGCTGAAGAAGGAGTCCTATCAGGCCTTTTTGGTCAGCTCAGAAGCAGCTGAAGGGTACCGATGGGTGAAGCGGCATGGAAGGCCATGGAAAAAGACTTCTGCACAGCTTTGAGGCGATTCTGGTCCACCATCCGGCGTCTCAGGAGGGGGAAGCAGTGCAGCACCAACACTGTTTATATTGGGGACGGTGTGCTGTTGACCTCAACTTGGGACGTTGTGGGCAGGTGGGCGGAATACTTCGAAGACCTCCTCAATCCCACCGACATGCCTTCCATTGAGGAAGCTGAGCATGGGAACTCTGGGTTGGGCTCTCCAATCTCTGGGGACGAGGTCGCCGAGGTGGTTAAAAAGCTCCTCGGTGGCAGGGCCCCAGGGGTGGATGAGATTCGCCCGGAGTTCCTTAAAGCTCTGGATGTTGTAGGGTTGTGTTGGTTGACGCGACTCTGCAATATCGCATGGACATCGGGGGCAGTACCCCTGGATTGGCAGACTGGGGTGGTGGTCCCCCTGTTTAAAAAGGGGGACTGGAGGGTGTGCTCCAATTATAGAGGGATCACACTCTTAAGCCTCCCTGGCAACTTCTATTCAGGGGTCCTGGAGAGGAGGGTTCATCGGATAATCGAACCTCGGATTCAGAAAGAGCAGTGTGGTTTTCGTCCTGGCCGTGGAACACTGGACCAGCTCTACACCCTCAGCAGGGTCCTGGAGGGTACATGGGAGTTCGCCCAACCGGTCTACATGTGTTTTGTGGACTTGAAGAAGGCGTTCGACCGTGTCCCTCGCAGAGCCCAGTGGGGGGTTCTCTGGCAGTATAAGGTACCGGGCCCTTTGATACAGGCTGTCAGGTCCCTATATGACCAGTTCAGTCTGGTCAGCATTGCCGGCAATAAGTCGGGCTCGTTTCCGGTGAGGGTTTGACTCTGCCAGGGCTGCCCTTTGTCACCGATTCTGTTCATTACCTTGATGGACAGAATTTCTAGACCAGCCAAGGTGTTGAGGGGATCCGTTTTGGTGGCCTTAGGATCACATCTCTGCTTTTTGCGGATGATGTGGTCTTGTTGGCTTCATCAGGACATGATCTGCAGCTCTCGCTGGAGCGGTTCGCAGCCGAGTGTGAAGCGGCCGGGATGAGGATCAGTGCCTCCAAATCCGAGGCCATGGTCTTGAGCCGGAAAGGGGTAGAGTGCCTTCTCCGGGTCGACGGGGGTGTCCTGCCTCAAGTGGAGGAGTTCAAGTATCTTGGGATCTTGTTCACAAGACTCATATATACTTAAGTCAATGCTACATGTAGTACCTCAAAATATAAACAAATTAAAAGTGATGTTTGCTTATGGAAAGTTAAGCTTAAAATTATGTTTTTAAGAGACCACAAACAATTATTAAAATCCAGACTTCCTAACCTGACATCAAACCCATCTCCGAGTTCCATTACTGACAAAAAACAGGAGGCTGTTTTGTAACGGTGTTGCTGAGCGATGGGACCAGGCAGGAGGAAGAAGAGAGCGAGTATGGCACTGGAAGCGAGGAGGAGTAACACTGAAAGTGTGTTTAGTTATTGTAGCCTGGGAAATACTTAGCCTCACAGGACACAGTAACTGGGGTTCTTAATGTGCAGTATATATATTTTTTCAGTTGAGACAAATTAAACAACACCCCTGTTTCTTGCTTTTGTTCCAAAATCAGAATGTATGTGTACCAGACATTAGGTAACTACTGTTGAAATGTGACATGTCTCCAGAATAACAGAGAAAATGCACAAGAAGAAAATATAAAATGAAAAGAAATACGGCACTGGCCTATGGCTGCACAAACAAAATACTTTAAATCAGAGCTGCATTACCCCACACTGATTTAGAGCACATGGAATTGTGATATGACTTATTTTATCAACACTTAACATCTCAGTTCACTCTTAATGCTGGAGCACACCGATGATCGGACATTTTATTGTCACGTGCAGAAAATAGCCACCCTGCACTGCACATACAGGTTCCCTGAACCAGCCGTTTCAGAAATACACCATCTTATTAAAATACTGACTGCTTATTACATAAATGAGAATGTACCGACATATTTCAACAAGTGATGTATATATTTTCCAATTTTCTGCTAAAACTATCTCCCGCAGATAAAACATGTACAGTTCACATCCAAGTTCAGCGCGTTGATAGCAACACAGGAAGATGTATTTCCTGCCCCGTCTTGGGAAACAGTAATCACCTTGAAACACTGCTCTCTGGCGGTCAAAATGTGTAGCATCCAAGACCAACTACCTGAAGATATTTAAATGTGAAAAACAATTAAAATTCCATAACTGAACCAAAATAACTCAGTGGCATTGTTACCATAAGATAAAAGAAAACCAATACTTTGAAACAGTACAATTAGTCAGCCAAAATTTACCACATGGCTACATTACAAAGAATTGTTACAAAGAGTAACAAAACACAAAGAATGAACAACAGAGCTAACCCAAGCTACTATTAAGAAAATACTGCTCAAAAGTCAAAAATGAAATGAAAGCTGGTGACAGAAAAACATGAGTGATAAAAACCTAAACAACCCAGGATCATGACAAAATTGGTCATTGAAAAAATTTCCATTTGAATTTTAACAGCATTGTAATATGCATTTGTAAATGTGATTAATTTAAGGTGAGAATTTGACATTTAAGTATAAATTATGTAACTACTATTTATACTAACTAAAAGGTGTTTATAACTATATTTATACCTTGATATTTAGATATTTTGCATATATCTAAACAAGAAAATGCTAAAAATGAGGAAGTTGTTGTGAAACAATTTGCCATGTTATGTGTATGTGATATTCAACAATAAAGATATTAATTTTTAGGGTTAGCAAAGTACCACAAAGTACTCCTACCCTAAAGACTTACCACAAAGTCTTTATTGTTTATTATTAATTTTGGTATTACTGGAACCATAAAAGATAAAGTCCCTCACAAAACACCATACCTTTTCATTTCCTTCCATTTTCTTCCAAGTAGAGCTAATTAAATGACATAAACAAGACCTGAAAGTGGTTCCATTTTCAAAGACTATCTTTTTAGAAGACCCAGTGATCTTGGGTTACCTAACTAAAGGTCGCGTACAACCTCTAAATATGTAAAGGTTGTTGAGTTAGAATGTTAAAACTTAACATTTTAACTCAAATTTTAACTGTTGAGTGTTTTAACTTCTCATCTTTTCAGCTGGTTTGGTCACATGAGCTGCAGACTAACAGACAATCTTTTAAGAATACTTTCAATGGCAGGTAAAATAGTAGGTAATAGTTTGAGTTCATGAAGGCGTTATTTTGTTCCTATGGTATATTGAACATCTACGAGAAGTCATTTATTTACAGTGCAATAATTCTTCTTAGCCAAACTAAATGATAACATTTACCTATAGCATGCTAAATGTTTTACTCGATGCACAAATTGTTGATATTGTGATTATATGAATGACTTTTATTTTTCCGTTTTAGAGTCAAAGAAAAATTTCCACCTTGGAAGACTAAGTAGTTTAACCTTATTTTTTCCTGTATATAAGATGTAACGCTTGGGTTCTGTTTAAAGGAGGAAAGGAGACGGCAGACTCGTCAAAAACTCACAACCACACTGGTACTAGGAATTCCACAGTGTTGTCCTTTAATAAACACTCTTCACCAACCTTTCAAAGCCCGGTTGAACATCTGCTATATTATCAAACATGAAAATGAGCAGAGTCCAAACAACCCATAATGTTACTGAAAGTTAGGGAGCTAACGTGTCCATCTCAGTCCGTGTAGCGATCTTTACCAGTTTCTCCCAAGCTCTCTACAGAGAAGCAGCGGTGCATACTTGTGACATCATGAGCGATCTTAAAGAGACACTACCCAATTACGGCTCTTACAAAGACTCTACCAACAAAACGTCTCAGACTAATATACATGGCACAGTAAAAATAAAAATGTTAATTATTGCTTGTATCTGTTTAACAACCCTGGTTATTTGTCTGTGAACCTAATTAATTTGTTAGTTTTGCAAATTAAATTTCTTATATATACATTGTAAATGGTATTTTATTATAGTTGATCGTGTTTTTCATGTCATTTCTTTTGTTCCTCCTATAACTGATAGAGATATATAGATATTATTTATAATGTATGAAGGTATTGTTTACATAACCTAACTAGATCTAATCCTGAAGAAAATGGAAAAATATGGTGTTTTAGAAGATAACTTATCTTCTACATTGCCAGTAATGGCAAAATTAATAGTAAATAATAAAGACTTTGTGGTATTCTCTTTAGTGACGTAATTATATTAGTTGTGTTACCATCCTCACGCCAGTAGCAGGCCTGAAAAGATGCCACTAAGAAGCAGATTTAGAAGTACACCGACAGCTACAGAATTTCTTAAAAACTGTGAGTTGCGCTGAGGTAAATAAAAGAGAGTAGTTCAAATACATGCTGAGAGTGAATCTCCTTCCTAAAGGTGAAGCTATATCACAGGTCAAAAAAGAAAATAAAAATGGGAGACTGCGGATAATATAAGCAATAGCGCCCCCTTCACTTCCGGAATGCAACGGTCCCATTTCCAAATAAGGTATGAGAGTGACAGTGGTCCGTCCCGCCCATTTCTGTTTGCTGCAGCGATGTGTCAATGTCAAATTTATTTATATCGCACTCTAAAAACAGGTGTAAAACTGCACCAAAGTGCTGCACAGGAACGACAATAACACACATTGATAAAAACAGAGTATCAAACATTGCTTCAATTAAAAGCCTGTGTCCTTGAGTCATTGCACTGCTTCGTTCTGCTGAGGACAGTTAGGCACTGAGCGTGAGACAAGCAGAGTTTTGTTGTGTTAAGGCTAAAAAAAAAACTTTTACGCAAAGACAACTCTGATCCGACAGTGACTGCGCCTGACTTTACATTATAAAATATTACATTTAAGCTCTTAAATATTACTTTGAAGTAATTAATCACTGCATAATTTTAGCAATTGAAAATGTCTACTTAAGACATTTTAAATGGATTAAAAAACGGAAGATGTAATTCTATTAAACAACTATGTCTGTTAACAGACTGGTGACCTGTCCAGGTGACCCCGCCTCTCGCCCGGAACGCAGCTGGAGAGGCACCAGGAGTTTCCCCACCCCATTAGGGACAATGGTGAACAGAAAATGGATGGAACTATGTCTATTATTTTCTTTAATAAAATTTTCACCCAAAATCCTGAAAAAACACTTTTGTATGATTTGTTTCCTGTTAATTTTTACTTGCTTCAAGACCAGCGTCCATCAAACCAAGCCAAGAAAGCAACGAATGTTTTGTAGAGATAAAGTCTTCATTGAAAACTCAGACAGAAATGACTCATTAAGACACTGGTCTGATGCCCTGCCTATGTTCAGAATGGATCTTCTACTTCTTATGATGTGTGAAGGAAATGAATCAAAATATTAGCTTGTTAGAAAAGACATAGATACTTACCATCAGCTTTAACAAAGTTGCACTTGAGCTGTGAACTGAGAACCACTGCGCCACGCCCTGCCCTAAACTGCGTGTACCAGATTCATGAAAAAGGAGAGTCTCAGCAGGGAGTTGGTCTTATGTCTCCGGCACTGAGGAAGATGATGACGATGAAACCCAGGGTTCTCGGATCGCAGAAGTCTACCGCTGTTAGGTGCAGCGCAGCGGCTCCGCTTCAGCCTTGTTCTCCTGACTCCATCCGGACCGTCAGGGCAGAACATCCATGCCTGCTTTATCTTCTGTCGAGCTCTGCGCGACACAGAGCGTGGGCGGATAGTTGGGCAGACGTTCACACTAAGGATACAGGGATGCTTTAAAAACAAAGTGAAATCTGTCTGCTAAACTACTGAAAGCAGGAAAATAAGCATGTATGCATGGATGATGTTTGCTGCGTTTTGCTTTTCTTATTTCCATTTAGGTTAAGAGACCTAAAATATTGCTAGTTGACTTAATATTCCAATTATCTGCAAAAGGAGCAGATCTGTTGCCACAGGCTCAGATGCTACTTTTAAAGATGCTGCCTTATAACGGTAAGCAGAGGTGGAATTTACCTGCGGTCGTGTCTCCTCCGTTCCGCTGCGCGTTCTGTAATCCAGGTCAGAATGGAAGTGGTTCCGCTCGGTTTCTGTGAGGATGCGCCGCATGTGACGTAGAGCAGAGAGGGGCGACTTGGGAGGTGTTGGGGGAAATTTATTTCAAAGCAAGCCTTCCTGGCGACCTGCGCGGTAAAACCACTTTTAAACTATTTTGCATTTCACAAACATACAAAATGTTGCATTTATGTCGGAAGACGGAACCTTTTAGACCGAGAGGTTGGGCTCCACATCTCCAAACGTCTTCCTACGTCTGAAATCTTCCGGTATTTGTGCTATTTGGTTTCTGAGGATTTTTAAAAAATAAATTACTTAAGATTCATTTACTCATTTAAACATCTTTAGTGTTACATTTATGGTACTGTTTCATTTTTTAAATCTTCTGTGCTAATTGTTATAAAGCACTTGTACAAGATAACACATCTGCTTTTTAATAATAATATTAAATAAATAAAATGTATTTATTTTTAAAATAATTTATTGCTAAATAACCAACAATCAAAAATTGTTAATTAAACGAAGTTCCCCTTTAAATAAGGTAGAACAGTTTAACGGCCCGTTGCCATGACCACCGCAATGCTAACATGTCCGGAGAAGAGGTATGAATAGTCATGAAGATTAATGTTTGTAGCGGTGCTGAATCGCTGATGTATTTTACTTAAGTGCGTCTGTTTGACAGAAGAAACAAGAAGCAGAGTTCCTGCAGTGGGACGCGCTGCCAGTGCAACTAATACAGGAGCTGCGAGAACACAGCGCCCAGGAGCTTCTGCAGTAAGTAACCTGGTTAACCTGGAAACAGAAAGTAAACAAGAAAATGTGCCAGTAAATGTCTTAATTAATTAGAGGGTCTTCATGTAATATATTATTTTACAAATTATAACCTTTATCTGTCGTTCTTGTGATTTTGCTGCTCTTATTGACTTACTATACTCTTTTGTTTGTAGATGTTGTCAACATTATGTTGTGCTATTTTAAATTATTATCACTTCAATTTTTAAAGGTACTTTTTAAAAGCCCATACAGGGAATAGTGCTGCGAATGAGCTGTTGCTATTGCACTATGACGCAAACATGGGACGGCTGTTTTGTGCAGTTTGTCTATGTCGATGTGTGTCTGTCCCTGCCAAATAAACTTAAATAAATAACTATTGGGTAAATCAAATTTTTCAGTACCCATTTCCCTTCCTGCCATTAACACAGAGACGCATGAAAACATTACCTTGTATTACCAAAGCTAAGTACTATGGAGGACCAAAGCTGGCAGAAATAGACATTTTCATTTTCCTTACACTTGTGTTTTAGTCAAGAAAAGTATATATTTTATTTGGCCTTTTCCTTAAACAAGCCTTCTGAAGAAATTTCCATCAAGCCAAGGGGTGCTTAAAGCCAGGTTCACACTGTGTGATTCTCAGCCATAAAACCTGAGCTATACCTTGCAAGCTTAATATGACAATAACTCCTGTCATTCCTCAGGAGTGACAGGAGTCACATGGAAGCCCTTACAAAAAAATCCCATGAAAATTACCTGTGACGTTTTCATGTGATCACATGAAAACCACACACGTGGTTCACACAACTTTTTACATATGAATGATGTGTAAAAGATGTGAATCACATGTGAATGCACATGTAAGTGTGTGATTTTGGAACGTTTTGTAGTAAAATCACATGTGTAGACCATGTGATACACAGGTGCATGCCATGTATATCACACGTGCATTATGTTTTATCACAAGTGATAAACATTGATACATAAGGTATGTGACACCCATGTGGATCACATGGTACACACATCGTATACACATTTGCAACACATGCAACAGGTGTGAAATTCTTGAAAATATATACAGTTATAAAATAATGGGACCACCTTTTTTACCATGAAAATTTCCGATTTCTTCATATTATTCACTTTTCATGATGAATATGAGGCCACATGTCAATCTCATATAATTTTTTAAGACGTAACTGCATACTAAAGTAAATTTGTAGCTATGAATCAAAACAAAAGACCAGCATATATGTACACAAAGCAACAATTTATTGACTTCTGTTTGAAACTGTCGAGAACCAGAAACAACTTTTAACATCTGAGCATGACTCCATACAGATTTGCCCCAAATCAGGCTCAGACAATAACGTGGGAAAACCATCCATCCATCCATCCATCCATATTCTTCCGCTTATCTGGGGTCGAGTTGCAGGGGTAGCAGCCTAAGAAGGGAGGCTCAGACTTCCCTCTCCCAGCCACTTCTTCCAGCTCCTCCGGGGGAATCCCAAGGCGTTCCCAGGCCAGCCGTGAGACATAGTCCCTCCAGCATGTCCTGGGTTGTCCCCAGGTCCTCCTCCCGGTGGGACGTGCCCGAAACACCTCAGCAGGGAGGTGTCCAGGAGGCATCCTGATCAGATGCCCGAGCCACCTCAACTGGCTCCTCTCGACGTGAAGGAGCAGTGGCTCTACTCTGAGTCCCTCCCGGATGACTGAGCTTCTCACCCTATCTCTAAGGGAGAGCCCAGACACCCCACAGAGAAAACCCATTTCGGCCGCTTGTATCCGAGATCTCCGGTACCCGTCAGCTGCTTCTGGAGTCCCACAGGTCTGATAGGACTCCTTCTTCAGCCTGACAGCATCCCTCACTGAAGGTTTCCACCAATGGATTTGAGGGTTGCCGCTGTGACAGGCACCGACAACCTTGCGGCCACAGCTCCGGTGAGCCGCCTCGACAATGGAGGTATGGAACATGGTCCTCTCAGACTCAATGTCCCCCAACTCCCCCGGAATGTGTTTGAACTTCTGCCAGAGATGGGAGTTAAATCTCCGTCTCACCGGGGATTCCACCAGACGTTCCCAGCAGACCCTCACAACACGGGAAAACCAGATGTGTAGAAACAGGTTTAATACCATCAGTGCCAGTCCAGAGAGGGAAAACAAAACCTCAGGTAAAACCTCAGCGACTGGAGAGACTGCAGCATTCAACTGTGAACCCTCTGAGTCTCCTTAATGTCTTCAAGGATGGTTAGAACACACACACACACACCCCTGTTCTCATTGGTGGCTTGTATAGGGGTCTTCTTATATGTGCCAGTTACGACAGGTGCCAGTTACTGTAGGTCTGTGGGTGGTGAAGCTCAGGTGGGCAGTTTACCCTCTCCAGTGCTATATATATATATATATATATATATATATATATATATAAATTTCCTTCTCGCCCACCGCGGGTGGTTCCTACCCTCTGAGCTCGGGTCCTCTACCAGAGGCCTGGGAGCTTGAGGGTTCTGCAGTATCTTTGCTGTGCCTAGAACTGCACATTTCTGGACTGAGATGTCTGATGTTGTTCCTGGGATCTGTTGTAGCCACTGCTCCAGTTTGGGGGTGACTGCCCCGAGGGCCCCGATGACCACAGGCACCACTGTGGTCTTCACCTTCCAGACCCTCTCCAGTTCCTCCCTGAGGCCCTGGTATTTCTCCAGTTTCTCCTGCTCCTTTTTCCTGATGTTGCAGTCACTCAGTATTGCTACATCCACCACAACGGCTTTCCTCTGTTGTTTATCCACTACGACAATGTCCGGTTGGTTCAACCTTACCATTTTGTCTGTCTGGATCTGGAAGTCCCACAGGATCTTAGCTCGGCCATTCTCCACCACCTTTGGGGGTGTTCCCCACTTTGATCTCGGGGCTTCCAGTCCATATTCTGCACAGATGTTTCTGTACACTATGCCTGCCACTTAGTTATGTCGTTCCATGTACTCTTTCCCTGCCAGTATCTTGCACCCTGTTGTTATGTGCTGGACTGTCTCAGGGGCCTCCTTGCACAACCTACACCTTGGGTCTTGTCTGGTGTGGTAGATCTGGGCCTCTATTGCTCTGGTGTTTATGGCCTGTTCCTGGGCGGCCAGGATGAGGGCCTCTGTGCTGTCCTTGAGTCCAGCTTTTTCCAGCCATTGGTAGGACTTTCTGATATCAGCCACTTCAGTTATTTGCCAGTGGTACATCCCATGTAGGGGTTTGTCCTCCCATGATGGTACCTCCAGCACCTCAACTTCTGTTCCCCATTGTCTGAGACATTCACTGAGCAGATTGTATGATGAGGCTTTGTCCCTGATGTATCTATGGATATTAGATGTTTCGTCCTGGACAGTGGTTCTCACTCACTAGTCCTCTGCCTCCTTCCTTGCGGCTCGTGTACAGTCTCAGGGGGCTGGATTTGGGGTGGAACCCTCCATGCATTCTTAGTAGTTTTTGTGTCTTAACATCTGTGGCCTGTATCTCCTCCTTTGGCCAGCTAATTATTCCTGCAGGGTACCTGATTACTGGCGAGGCATAGCTGTTTATCACATGGATCTTGTTCTTGCCATTGAGCTGACTTCTCAGGACTTGCCTTATTCGTTGGAGGTATTTGGCTGTGGCTCTTTTCCTTGCGACCTCATCGAGGTTGCCATTTGCTTGTGGTATTCCCAGGTACTTATAACTGTCCTCTATGTCTGCTATTGTTCCTTCTGGGAGTGAGACCCCTTCTGTGCGGATGACCTTCCCCTCTTTGTGACCATCCGACCACACTTCTCTAGTCCAAATGACTCCCAATGTCTGTGCTGTAGATCCTGGTGGTGTGGATCAGTGAGTCGATGTCTCGCTCACTCTTGGCGTACAGCTTGATGTCATCCATGTAGAGGAGGTGACTATATATATATATATATATAGTCACCTCCTCTACATATATAATATATATATATATATATATATATATATATATATATATATATAAAACCCTTTATTTTGAATTTTATTTTATAAAGTGTTTGAAACTCTTATTTCACACCAGTTGGTTATTTTTTAAGTTAACTATATACTTTACATTACTATCAAATATTTCTATGAACACATAAATATAAGTATCACTTTGTCTTAAAGTTGAAGTTTATGCCTCTGGCATAACTTAACATTTGTTTAAGTTATACCAGAGGCACATAAACTAAGGCACATGCGATGCGCATGCGAAAACATGGGAATCACATGCGAAAACATGGGAATCACATGCGAAAACATGGGAATCACATGGGTTTTTTCCACGAAGTATTCCAAAGTCACATGTCGTAAACATTGTAAAATTTGTGTGAACCACATGTGCATTTTTTATGTGGTAAATAATTTTGAGATGTGATTTTTACATGCAAAATTAATGGGATTTTTATTACGTATTTAATATAATCACCCAATCCTTACGTAGAAAAAAATCTGATTATATGTGGTGCACATGTGATAAATGTGTGATCACATGTGATCCCATGTTGGATCACATGAACAAAATACTTTATCCCATGTGGAAAATGGGAACCACATGTGAATTTTATGGGATTTTTTTGTAAGGGAGATGCTAAACATATAACTTGTTGTCAGTTGCATCCGACAAAGTTCAATTCAGTTTAATCCAGTTTATTTATATAGCGCCATTTCACAACAAATGCCTCAAGGCACTTTACACATAAATCATTTCAATCGCACATATTTTCCAATTGAAAATTGAAAAATATGTGTGATTGCACTTTTCTGGCCTTTTAAAAAGCCTGACCTGCCAATTCCAATTTTTGCCGACACCATTTTTTTCGTCTGAAATGTTGTTCAGTATAGCAAGAAAGTTACTGAACTGGCAACAGTAGGGTCACTATTGTTAAATGACATTACTTGGTGGGCTGGTCTATCAGTCAAACCTCTCTCCGAGAGAGAGGATAGTGGTTGATTTTTAGAACTTTGCTGAGCTATATGAGATGGTGGATAAGATTGGCTTCACATGTAAAAATTGGCCAATCACCAGTCTCCTAAATTTAAGGAAATTTGCACCAATAAATTGTCTGGTCAATAAATCGGTGCACCCCATAATCATACTTATCAAACAGAGCACTGAGCTTAGTTTATTATTTAAGTTAGTTTAAAAAGTTTTCTGTCAAAGGAAACTTAGCCGATTGGATGTAGCATTCAGTCCTCTTGGACCAGTATGCAGTGGCAGTAGACTACTCCCCTTTAACAGGAAGAAACCTTCAGCAAAACCAGAACCTAATTCAGTACAAGTGAATTAGGTTCACTTGTACTGAATTAGGTACAAGTGAACCTAATAATGGCAAATGAACCTAATAATGGCATATGGACGACCCAGTCGGTCGTCCATTTGCCACGACCGACTGGGGGTTTGAGACTAAACAGTATGCACAAGAAAGATACAGAAAATCTAATATACCAGTCCTTTCTATGTTATGAAAAGTGACAGTTAATAGCAGGAAACGATTAGGTGATGGGAGCATTGTCTTAGCCGAGGTCCTTCTCCAGGAAGGAACCACAACCAAACAGAATGAAACATCAGGTGTAGTTTCTGTGGAGAAAAAACAACTTACAATAATAGCAAATAATGTAAGTTAGAGAGTAGCAAAAGAATAAAATGAGGAAAATCATCAGTCTGTCCTCTCGCAGCCCAAGAGCCTCTGGCAACATAACTACAGAAATAGCTCAGGATAACTGAAGGCCTAGCATGAGGCGTGAGAGAAGCATAATCAGACTGTTGTCTGACCGGGCCGTACACTCTACCTTCATTGAACTAGGCAAACATCGCTATTTAAACTACAAACTTTATCAAAAAGCAAAGTTTTAACACTAATTTTAAAAGTCTGCCTTATACACAGATAAAACTGGGAGCTGTATCCTCAGGAGAGAAGCTTGATCACTACGGATCTACCTCCCATTCTACTGTTAGAACCTCGAGGAACCAGCAGTAAACCTGTAGTCTGTTAGACACATATGGACCAATCAGATCTCTGTATGATAGAGGTGATTATTAAAGACTTTATATGTGAGAAGGAGAGTCTTAAATTCTATCCCGCGTTTAACAGGGAGCCAAAGAAGCGAAGCTAAAATAGGAGAAATATGATCTTAATTTTCATCAGAACTCTTGCTGTAGCATTTTGGATCAGCTGAAAGTTTTTACCTGTATTTTGTGGACTTCCTGATAGTAAAGATTTACAGTAATCCAGCCTTGAAGTAACAAATGCATGGACTAGTTTTCAGCATCACTCTTGGACAGAATATTTCTAATTTTAGCAATATTAATTTTTAATCCAGCCTACTGCGTTTCCCTTGATACCTACATGTTAAAGCTGTTCTAAGCACTAGCGGAACAAGCCGGGGCGGGGCTTATGACTGGGCTCTTCATACCCAAATATTAAAGCTCATGATAATATATCTTTACATCATAGATGTGCCTGCAACAGCAGGGCTTACAAGCTTTGGCACCACAGAGAGCGACTATGTCATCCATCAATAATGAAGTATAGCAAACCAAGAGAACAGAAACATCAGGCTACTGGTCACTAATGATGAAACAACACAAATTCAAAGCAGTTCAGAACCATCGTTTTGACATTTTATCAATTTACACTCAAAGCCTGTAGCAGCTAGCAACTGCTGAAGCTGGGCTTATTACTGACATGTTGAACCAGGTACGCAGCAACAAGCGTTGAAGTGGGCAGCGGCACGTGCCGACCCCGCCGCACGCACATTGTGTCGCAGCGCAGGGGAGCTGCTGGGAATCTTGGGCCCGATGACAGAAAATGAAAGTGGGCCCCTCCTGCGCAGCTGCTGTTACAGTTTCTTCAGTCTATTTAACCCATCAAACCGTCACAATTTTAAAGGTGCAACTGCCTTGCTTTCTTTGGTCCAACACTGATACTACCACAATAATTACTGCTAGTGAATTTTAATGCAACAGTTGACATACAGTATGCAAATAGGTTGCTTAAATTTTTATTTATCATTTCAGTTTTAGCTTACTGAAATGTCTCTCCCAACCAGAAACAGTCATAGGCAAAATGCAAAATATAAATAAAACAATCTTGACTTCTCAAAAATACTATGTAGTTGCATTTTGTTCAAGCTGCAGTATATAACTTAGATATAAGTTATATATATTTAGCTTTTTTTCATATTTGTTAAAGCTGGCACCATGCTGTGACAGTTTGCTATGAGACAGATAATCAGTGAAAAGATCAATCTCCTCCACCTGCTCCCTGAATATTATTGCTGGCTAAGGTAATGTAATGTTCCGGCCAAAAACAACCAATCAGAGCCAGGAGGAGAGTCTTAATGTTAATCAACCTCATACACTCCTTGCTAAATATGCTAATGATTGGAAAAACAACTTATTAAAGGAAAACTGTTTATCTGCTGTCATTGGTAGCTCTGTCAACTAATTTGAGCATTTACAACAGGCTATGCTATTTGCACCATAGCATAGAGCTAGGGGGAGGGAGGATGAGCAGCCACATGAGATTGTGATTGACAGCACTAAAACCCGCCTCCTGCCTCTCATTGGTTGTTTCTAGATATTACTGGGAGAAGGCATAGGAGTTAAACTTGTTTCTCACAGATAATCTCTCATACCATACTGTCACAACATATTGACAGTTCTAACAAATATGTTAATAAATATCTTATATAAAAGTTACATAACGCAGTTTTAATATATTTATATTGGCATGGTGCTTAGTGCTGCTGCTGACTGACTCATCTGTTGTTAAGTGTAATACAAGGTACAGGGGCAAGTTAAATATATGAATATTTTTCCCCATCCTTTCACTTTACTGCTCCATAAAACTCCACTCATGTTAACTTAGTCCGTAAAAATGCTCTACCTAGTTTGCCATCTGTATCCAAGTGACTGATGATGACACTGGTGGACAGCTGGTGTCACATTTTTCAAAAAATACACTTGAGACAAAATGGATGATCCACGTGTCATAAGCTTAAATGTAAGAGTGAAAATAAAGCCAGCACATTTTCTTCAACATTTTACAGTACAATCAGTCGGTCTTGTAAAGTTTTTAGCTTTAAAAATGTTTTTTAGCAATATTGTTTTAGCAACAATAAATATGTTGCTAAAACATATTGCTAAAAACCAAGTTGAGTTGACTCAAACATGAGTCAACTTGGATTCTTGAAATCCTATTCGTTCGGGCCCCTTAATGCCCGGGCTGGGGGCCTACCGCCCTCCCAGCCGCCTGAAGCTCTGACCCTGGTTTTAAGAAAATATTGTGGCTGACTGTTTCAAAAGCAGCACTGAGATAAGTCCATTATTGGAAGCCAAGAGAATGTCATTTGTAACTTTCAGCAATGCTGTTTCAGTGCTGTGATGAGTCTTGAAGCCTGACTGAAACTCTTCAAACTGATTTTTACCATTTGATGGAGACCACAGTTTACCACATTGCTTCCAGATTCAAGCTGGAAGCAGGAAGCTCTCAGGCAAAAAATGGACAGTCTACCATGAGCAATAGCCTGGAACAGTGAACAGAAACATCTGTGCTGAGTGTGGTACAAATTTCCCTGTAAGATGGGTTGTGTTTTTGTAAGATTATTTTATTAAGTAGGGAATGTTAGCACACCAACATTCTGCTTTAGCACTGTTATCACTGACTGTTTACCACGACTACAGTGTAATCTAAATCCATTTTCCTTTTGTAGTAAAATGGAGAATATTCTGGGTTTCACAAACCACCGGACCTGTATCCGAGAGGCTGTCCTCCTTCAGTATTATTTGTCTGGATTCTGGTGGGCTAAAGATACCAAGTTTAGCCCCACACAGATCTCTTTCACCATGGCTGTACTCCATGTACTGCTGGAAAATCTAAGAGGTAGGAAATGCAGAATGTTGGTTCTTTAAGCTGATGAGTTGTTTTGTATCCACACTTCTAACATTAACTTTTTTTTGATAAGGAAAAAAGGTCTAGTAGACTTACAGTTTATTTGTGCTTTGTCTTCCTCTCCCAGAAAAACAGATGAGTTCAGTGGATAATATGGTGGTGTTCATGAAAGCCATGACTGCTGCCTGCCACTGTGCTTCTTCTTCTGAAGATGGCACTTCACTTTTGAATAATAATGAAGCCAAAGCACTGATATGCTATGTTACAAAAAGGTAAGCCTGACCAAGCCAGTCAAATTCAAATTCAAAAATACTTTATTGATCCCAAAGGGAAATTAAATAATTCAACTGATCACCAAACTTTAAAAAACTTGGACTCTAACCACATCACCGCCATATTTATGATTTCTAGTAATAGTCACAACAGTTTCAGAACTTTAACATAATCTATTTCTGTAGACCAGTGATGCCCAGGGGTGGAAATCCCAGAGAGGTTATGGAGGGTTCTGGCCCACCCCAACCTTGGAGAAGTGTAGAATTGTCCCCCTCCAAAAAATTATACTTTGTATTAAAACAATATCAATATAAAAAGGTGAAAGAAACAAATAATATAAATTTGATATTCATCAAAGAAAAAAAATAAAAATACACTTTTACGTCCACCCCTGCCATTGTGACAATCAGTCCAAAATTTTAGGAGAAGCAACAGCAGAACAACACAGGCTCAAAGAGCTGTGGCTATGCAGCACTAACCCTAAAACGCCTCCAGTAAGAAAATACTTAAAGCAAAATACATGTAACACCTTTTATTTATTTTCATTGCTCAATAGGAAGAAACACATGAACAATTAAAATGAGACTGTAGTTTGTTATTTCATTACTTTGGCTGAATTATGATGAACTGCCTTCTTATGCCTTGGAAATCAAAATTAGCAAAACTGGCTGCATTAGTTTGATAGACAGTTGTTGAAGGTAGCAGATATCTCAGTTATATTTAGCTCTTTAACTCTTACATTAATGAGAAGAGTTTGAAACAGGAGGAGCTAAGCGCTACAACTAGCCGACAGCTCAGTGTGTGAGAGCAGAGACAGAAAAACAGGAAAAAGGTGCTTTATTTCTTATCTTCAACATAGAGCCTCCAAAACCACACACACAAAATCAATTTAAGATATATTTCCTATATATGCGTTATTTCTACCTACTTATCACAATAAGTAAAAAAAAATATATATATACACCCGGGAGGCCCGGGTTCAAATCCAGGCAGTCACCGGCAAAAAAAGAAATTGCGCTATCCAGTCTGGGTCCATAGGCAAGATCCTTTGAGCTACTGCCTACCTCATACCATGAGAGACAGTGAGATGCAAAACATGCCAGCTCAGACGTCGCCCGGCCAAACAAGGTCTGCGTCAGGTGTTGGGGAACCAGAGCACCTTGACGATAAATGGGCTACTGGAACAAGACGGAAATGGCCAAGAGGTGAAAACTTGGATCTGTTGGAATGCTACTACTTAAGTAGCCCTAATCGGAGAGGCTATATGCAAAGACTGAGGGAGGAATGGTTACTTCGACATCCCCAGTCTACACTAAGTGCTAAACAACTAGTAGCTCAGTGTTCCAACATCCGCAAACGGCAATTGCTGTCACAACTTGAGATTGACGAGGTACAACACAAATGCTACGGCAAAGAGGAGGAACCTGGATGTCAGGATGGGCGGGGCTTAGGGTTAGGGTAGTTAAGAGCAACCATGAGAGACAGTACCCACCATGGAAAAGACGGTTAGAGACTAAAATCAAGGTGACAAGGAAGGAAGTGAGCCAACTATCAGAGCTCCATAGGGGTGCAATGAAAGGACCAGTACCCAGGAAGTACAGCCAGATGCCCATACCTGAAGCACTCGAAACTACCAAACAGAGGATCCAAGCCTTGGCCAGTCGCCTAAAGAGATACACAAGGGAGAATGAAGCCAGAAGGATAAACCAGCTCTTCTCCACCCAACCAGCTAAAGTGTACTCTCAATGGCAGGGTAATAACACCAGAACAGACCCACCAAGGCTGGAGACTGAACAATACTGGAAAGGCATATGGGAAAGGGAGGCGACCCACAACAGCAATGCACAGTGGCTGATCTCTCTACGAGACGACCATAGCAACCTCCCTGAGCAAGCCCTGGTAACCATCACTGTGGCAGATGTCCAAGAAAGAGTCTCAGGTATGAAAAACTGGACAGCACCAGGGCCTGACATGATCCATGCCTACTGGCTAAAGAAGCTCACTGCCCTCCATGAGCGACTGGCAGCCCAAATGAACCAGCTGCTACAAAATGGGACGCACCCTAAATGGTTAACTGAAGGACGCACAATCCTGATCCAGAAGGACCCATCAAAGGGCTCAGTCCCACCCAACTACTGACCAATAACCTGTCTCTCCACAACCTGGAAGCTCATGTCAGGTATCATATCAGCGAAGATAAGCAAACACATGGATAAATACATGTGCATGGCACAGAAGGGCATTGGCGTAAATAGCAGAGGAGCCAAACACCAACTCCTCGTAGACCACACAGTTGCCAGAGACTGCAAAGCCCGACACACCAACCTGTGCACGGCTTGGATAGATTACAAGAAAGCCTATGACTCAATGCCACACACTTGGATCATTGAATGCTTAGAGATGTACAACATTAACAGGACTCTGAGAACCTTCATTGCAAACTCGATGGGGCTGTGGAAAACCACCCTTGAAGCCAACTGCAAACCACTTGCACAAGTGTCCATCAAATGTGGCATATACCAAGGAGATGCTCTGTCCCCGCTGCTGTTTTGCATAGGCCTGAACCCCCTCAGCCAAATCATCAACAAGACTGGCTACGGATACCGACTAAAGAATGGAGCCAACATCAGTCACCTCCTCTACATGGATGACATCAAGCTGTACGCCAAGAGTGAGCGAGACATCGACTCACTGATCCACACCACCAGGATCTACAGCACAGACATTGGGATGTCATTTAGACTAGAGAAGTGTGGTCGGATGGTCACAAAGAGAGGGAAGGTCATCTGCACAGAAGGGGTCTCACTCCCAGAAGGAACAATAGCAGACATAGAGGACAGTTACAAGTACCTGGGAATACCACAAGCAAATGGCAACCTCGATGAGGTCACAAGGAAAACAGCCACAGCCAAATACCTCCAACGAATAAGGCAAGTCCTGAGAAGTCAGCTCAATGGCAAGAACAAGATCCATGCGATAAACAGCTATGCCTCAATCAGATACCCTGCAGGAATAATTAGCTGGCCAAAGGAGGAGATACAGGCCACAGATGTTAAGACACGAAAACTACTAACAATGCATGGAGGGTTCTACCCCAAATCCAGCACCCTGAGACTGTACACGAGCTGCAAGGAAGGAGGCAGAGGACTAGTGAGTGAGAACCACTGTCCAGGACGAAACATCTAAGATCCATAGATACATCAGGGACAAAGCCTCATCAGACAATGTGCTCAGTGAATGTCTCAGACAACAGGGAACAGAAGTTGAGGTGCTGGAGGTACCATCATGGGAGGACAAACCCCTACATGGGATGTACCACTGGCAAATAACTGAAGTGGCTGATATCAGAAAGTCCTACCAATGGCTGGAAAAAGCTGGACTCAAGGACAGCACAGAGGCCCTCATCCTGGCCGCCCAGGAACAGGCCATAAACACCAGAGCAATAGAGGCCCAGATCTACCAGACCAGACAAGACCCAAGGTGTAGGTTGTGCAAGGAGGCCCCTGAGACAGTCCAGCACATAACAACAGGGTGCAAGATACTGGCAGGGAAAGAGTACATGGAACGACATAACCAAGTGGCAGGCATAGTGTACAGAAACATCTGTGCAGAATATGGACTGTAAGCCCCGAGATCAAAGTGGGGAACACCCCCAAAGGTGGTGGAGAATGGCCGAGCTAAGATCCTGTGGGACTTCCATCCAGACAGAGAAAATGGTAAGGTCGAACCAACCGGACATTGTAGTGGATAAACAACAGAGGAAAGCCGTTGTGGTGGATGTAGCAATACCAAGTGACTGCAACATCAGGAAAAAGGAGAAACTGGAGAAATACCAGGGCCCCAGGGAGGAACTGGAGAGGGCCTGGAAGGTGAAGACCACAGTGGTGCCTGTGGTCATCGGGGCCCTCGGGGCAGTCACCCCCAAACTGGAGCAGTGGCTACAACAGATCCCAGGAACAACATCAGACATCTCAGTCCAGAAATGTGCAGTTCTAGGTACAGCAAAGATACTGCGCAGAACCCTCAAGCTCCCAGGCCTCTGGTAGAGGACCCGAGCTCAGAGGGTAGGAACCACCCGCGGTGGGCGAGAAGGAAATTATTACATATATAAGCTGCAATGTTATTTGGAAACAATTCACTTTTATTAAACTTCAGTTTATATATAGATATTTGTCCAAACTTTTCAGGAAGGTCTTATACAGGGGGCATGAAGGTCATCAGCATATAGGAGACATTTTGGTCTAGAATCTAGACCAGGGGAGCTCATACTTTTTGAGACCAAGATCTACTTTTTCTCTCACCAGCTGGCTGAGATCTACCTCATGACACGAAGACATAAAAATTGTAAATTAAACTATTGACTTATTTTATATGCGAATATGTATCAGTTATAGCAGAAATAATAAAGTGATAGAAAACCTAATGCAGTTTCTTCCTCAGTGAGATTCAGATACTGGTTATGGTTACTGGTTTCTTAGTCAGAAGCTGGTTGCAAACCTGAGGCCAGCAGGTGTCAGTCAGTTATGGTAGATCTGAAATTTGGTTTGATGACGTCAATATGAGAAACTGCAGAGTGATAGGAGGAAGCAAAGAGCTCTGCAAAGATAAAGGCAAATCTTCTGAAGTTGGGATATAATTCATTTAATTTCACATAATTATCTCGGTAGAAGCAATTTGTTTGTTAAAAGTTAATGAAATATATTTGTCCTATTTGATGTTTGTTGTGAGTGACGTATACTCAAAACAAACGAGGTAATTAGTCCAAGTTTGTCGTTCATTGATCGTTCAGAAACTACAGCGGCTGTAAAGCGCCACAGCAAAGATAAAACAACCCGAACAGGTGATCAAGTCTAAACCACTCTTACTTTTTACTCGCCGTCTCGCTTTGTCGTTTAAGAACACCCGTTGCCATGGCAACAGCCTGCGTCCCGCAAGCCCAGCAGAGATTACGTTAAAAACATTCAGTCCGTTACGATATCAGGTTTCCAGGCTTGATATTTATTTCTCAATTATTAATAAGCCTCTCATGAACATAGCGGTGGTTGATTAGCCAATTTAAACTCCTGATCTGCTAGTCAGACGGTCTTTGAATAGCTTTTTTTTGTTAATGGAACCGAAACGCACTCAAATTGCGCAACACCTTGTTGAAACAAAATTACTAAGATTCTTCATTTTAACACATTTAGTTGATTTTATTATTATTTAATGAAGCTGCAAACATTTAGGATCTTAGTGAATATTTCTGATAAGCCTGTCAGAAGAGGAAGTGCTGGTCTCAGCGTCCTGGTGGCCTTCAGTTTGTCACCTGCTGCTGAGATCGACTCAAAACCTTCCCTCGGTCGATCGTGATCGACGTTATGAGCACCCCTGCTCTAGACCACCTCTTGTGATGCCATGCATGGAACTGGATCTAAGTACTGCAGATAAAGGTTCTATAGCAATAGTAAACAAGAGGCGAGCGTGGACAGCCCTGGCGGGTTCCACGACCTAGGTGAAAATATGCCAAGTGGTTATTATTTGTGTGAACACTGGCTAATGGAGAAGCATATAACAGTCAGTCTACAGTTAACGCACACGTTGTGAATGAATAATGCCAGAGTTAGTTCCTGTAACTAGCCAGGTGTTCTATCAGATCATCGTACGCTGTCAGAATAGCATACATGCAGTGAGTACACATGCCTGCGTATGCCATTAAGAAGTCCAACCGTCAGAGGAGCTGTCAGTTCAAAATATGTGACAAGTTATGACAAATATAAGTCAATAAATTGTTTTCAATGATAACTAGATAAATATACATGCACTGTAATGGTTTGAAAGTGTATTTAAAGCTAAATACACTTTAGCTGCAGTCAACTACAACACACACCCATGAAAAACCTTGATGATGGTCTGACTAGTTAAACACTAAGTCAGGATGTCATACAGCTGTTAATAACAAAATGTATGACAATCAATTCTATGTTGCTGATTAAATAAAATCACTCGGTAATGACAGCGTATACTTGTCTGACAGATATAGTTGTCAGTTCGTACTAAGCGTATGACAGTGTTTCTCAGTTCCGGTCCTCACGCCCCCCTGCCCTACATGTTTTAGGTGTTTCCCTTATGCCACACACCTGGATTGAATATGTGGGTGATTAACAGGCTTCTGTAGCATTGATGGTCATGCAATCATTTGAATCAGCTGTTCTGGAATAGAGGTACATCTAAAACATGCAGAGCAGGAGGCTGAGGACTGGAATTGAGAAGCGCTGGCATATGATGATCTGATAAACACCGGCTCCCTGGCTATGCTGGCAGTTTTGGTGGGCCTAAATCAAAACAAAAAAGTCTGGTTCATCTCCAAGACGACAAACAAAATATGCATCCAGGTTTTGACTTTTCCTTGCTCAATTTTTTTCCATCTTTTTCACTTTGCCGCTCCATGGGGTTCCACTCGTGTTCACTTAGTCGGTAAAAATGCTCCATCGAGTTTGCCATCTGTTGCCAAGAGACTGATGATGACATTGATGAATGGTTGGTGACAAGTTTTACCCAGAATACACTGGGAGACAATATGGGCAGTCCTCTTTGTGTGTCATAAAGTTAAATGTAAGTGTAAAAATAAAGCCAGTCATGTAGCACAACATTTTATTCAATATTTTAAGGCCACTTTGATGCCACTAAAATCTGTTGGTCTTGTAAAGATTTTTAGCAACCATGAGTCACCAATGACTGGGGCAACCTACTATATAAACCTACACACACCATGTTCCTCAGGAGATGGCACAACTTCTCCAGCTCTTGTCAAATGTCATAAAGGTTTGGACCCTGATGTCACATTTTACCTCCCAGCCAGGCCCCCCAAGGCCAGGGCCCACTGCCTTCCCAGCAGCAGAAACCCCTCCTAGGAACATTAGACCTATTGGGAAAAACAGCCTGCATTTGCTTTGCATTGTACCCATTGTCTTGTTCAATGTGCCACTTTGTAACTTTAAGTCCTCTGCACAGCCCTTATCTGAGTGATGCATAAAATAAATGTACAGTACGTGGTCTTACAGCCTCATTAGTGTTTTACAGTCACTGTCTTGTTAACACACCCATTTCAAAGGCATTTCCTCTTTAACATCTGACCTCGTCAAGTCATCTTCCATTTAATTCAGTTTAGTGCTGCAAAAATGTATTTGCTTCCTTATAGATTCCCCTGGTTTTACTCTTTTTTCTATCAGATCATCAAACAAATTTTAAGATGATTGATGGAACATGAAATGATATAATGGCAGATTGGCTATAGGTCAGCGTTTCTCAATTCCAGTCCTCAGCCTCCTGCTCTGCATGTTTTAGATGTATCTCTATTCCAGAACAGCTGATTCAAATGATTGCATGACCATCAATGCTACAGAAGCCTGTTAATCACCCACATATTCAATCCAGGTGTGTGGCATAAGGGAAACACCTAAAACATGTAGGGCAGGGGGGCGTGAGGACCGGAACTGAGAAACACTGGTATAGGTCGATGTTAGATAGTTTTTAACTTCCCTATACTGTTAAACTGATTCTGTAAACATTTTTGTGCAGTCTTATTCTGAAATACAAACTATATGAACTTCTCTTCATGAAATCCACAGAGGAGCATCTGACAGGGATGGAGGTGAGATTGCTTCTGGTGTCTGTATCTACTGTATGTCCCCTTCTATTGACATGTCAACACATTTTGTTTCAGAGAACCATTCAGCGATTCGGCTGTCAAGATGGTCATACCTCACTGGAGGAAAGTATTTCCACCTACTTCTGCTTTAAGTAAATAAATTTAAAATTTCATATAACATAAATAAATACATTGTATGACTTTGGGTTTTCAAAGTCCAAAACAGACTAAATATGGTCAGATATCACCAAGTGGACATTGTTTATGTATTTAATTTGGTCAGACAAGCAGAACTCCTCCAGCTATAGGCTTTGTGTCTTGGACTGTCCTTCAGACACGTTTGTTCCTTGGACACTAGTTGTCTGTCAGTTAATTTAATTAATTATCATTTCTGAATTGTGTAATATTTTATAACAAAAGTTTTACGTTTCCCAACCAAAATTTAACACCACATCGTTAACGAATTGATGATAATTGGGAGTCATTTGTTTGCTGTAGTCTAGTTGTTTTCTATATCTTGTCTGTAGTTGATGCGTACTTTTGTGCTTTGTTACAGTTTTACAAAAAATAAAAAACAAACCAGAAAAGAGTTGCAAAATAAACAAGAAAACTATCAAGGACTGGATTATTTTCAACTCAACTGTTAGCTTTGTAAGAGCTGCACATCATGAGGGCAGCATACAAAGCATACTAACAGCATGCTTGTACCAATTTTGGCATAACTTTAAACACTTAAATGTAATTGTACCACAATACACTTTTAAGAAATATTAAATAGAAGTATACTTTAAGTGAACCAAATATGTGTATTTGCTCAAGTGTACAAAAGAAACACTTAAAAATATTTTGTGTATATGTTAAAATATGTGCTCAAATTAAAATGATTTAAAATTTACTTAAAGATTACTTTAAAAGCAAACTATTAAATATACTGAAATTTCTGTATTTTTAAAATTACATCACAGTGTATACTTTTGGCCATTTTAGGTGCCTTCTACTTTTTTTAAAATGGCAAAGAATACAAAAAAGAAAAATCTTTATAGTGGAACTTGATGTGTTGATGTGCTGCCGGCCGTGGACTTGTTTTGTCGACTGTGTGTTTTTGGACATTCACCTTACCTGGGCCTCCAGTGTCTGCCTCACCACCTCCACAGGAAGAAGGACCCGAACACAAGGAAATACGGTGAGGCACGCTTTTAACATCATGGACCCAGAGGACTTTTGGGACACCGTTGAGGACTATTTGGCTGTTGTGAAAAGCCTGTATTCGACTCCCCAGCGTTTGGGCATGTCCACCCGCCTGCTGATTATGCTGGACATCTGGCTTCCGCGACTTCCGGACCTGGGGCTGGCAGAGCTGCGACAGGAGGCAGAGTGGCAATTTCAGACGGCAGCCGCCATGCTGAGGGGCGGCTGTCACGTGGAGGTGTAGTGGAGGTGGTGAGGCAGACGCTGGAGGCTCAGGTAAGGTGAATGTCCAAAAACACACAGTGGACAAACAAGTCCGCGACCAGGCAGCACGGCTGAGCGGAAGCCAGGGCTCACACCGGTAGCAACTGGTCTAACAGGCAGAATGCACGACGAGGAGGACCCGACCAGGAACAAAGGACACAGGAGAGATTAAATACACAGAGGGTAATCAAGGGAACAAGACACACCTGGGAGTAATCAAGGGGAAGACAGGACAACGAGGAGACTGGGACACAGAAAACTCAGACACACAGACAAACACGGATCATGACAAATATGTTAACAAACAATGAAGCCGGTTGAGATGAGCTGAGGAAGTCCCCGTCAGCAGCTTTTATATCCGTCACTCTGGGAGGCCACCAATTGGATGTCTCCGTCATCTGGGAACCAATCAGAGACAGGAGCATAAACTGATTCTATAATATGGCTGACAATTGTTTTCTACTTCTAACATAAACAGGCAAATAAGACACCCAGAAACGTTTTTTCACTCCAGGCATCCGGTCCCAATGATAATCAGTTCTGTATGATGTCACAAATCCACAATGTGTTAAAATTCTCATCCTTTTTTCTTTGCCCTTTTTCTGTACTCTTTGAAATACAAGTGTTTTCTCTGTTTAATTGTTTTATTATTGTTATTGTTTTATTCTTTTTTGTAGATTCTGTAAAGTGCCAGTGAATGGGAATGTTCTGTTGTTGATCCTCACTGTTCTTAGGAAGGAGAAATGTCAGTTTGTCTGGAGTAATACATACTGGAATATGCTGACATTGTATTAAAGCAATATTATGTTCTTGATGAAATATTTTTCATGTCCTCTGAAGTGTATGTATTGTTTCATTGTGCTAATTTTCATAAGCATGTTGTCTGTAAAATTTTAATATATTGCCGATTTGTACAATTCTGTGATAATAGAATATATTGAATACACAATGTAATTTTCTTCAGTGTGTTGTAATTGATCCTTCTGTGTTCTGGTAGCCTGATATGTTTGCAGTACTGTAGTGTGTATGAAGCATGTAAAGTGGCAAAGCAGAATAATAAGACATTAAGTAACATTAAGTAAAAAGTTACGTCATTAACAATTATAATAAACCAAAGTGTAATTGTAGAGTACTGTCATCACACTACTAATATATAAATTATGTAATGCTGATATACTTACAATACATTCTAAATATATTTTAAATGTAATTTGATCATGTAATAGTACACATAAGATATACTAATCAAGCATGTTTATATTAAATAAAAAGCTGTATACTTAAAGTATGCAAAGTATACTTTTAGTTGTTCCAAAAAAAGTATGTGATAGTACACTTAGTACACTTTAAATTGTGATTTTCTACAATTTAATTACTATTAAAATACACCAAGTACAAAATTAGTTGCTGCACAATAACATGCTTCAAGTTAATAATCTTTAATAAACTTGACATTTACTGATCATTAGTCTGGCTTGAAGTATGCTGAGAGTATACTAAAATTTAACATACTTAGTATATTTATTTTTTTACCAGGATATTACTAGAGATCAATCTTTTGTAAGTAACAGTCAAAACATCATTTATATGTGTTGTCAGGTTCTTCCCCAAACTTCTGAGATAACAGTACTTGCCTGAGAAATCGAGTATTCTGTGTTTTTCTGTGTCTATATTGAGTTTTCTGTGTCCCTGAGTCTCCTCGTTGGCCTGTCTTCCCCTTGATTGTTTATATGTGTGTCTCGTTCCCTGATTACCTCTTGTGTATTTCTTCTTCTTCGTGTGAGAGGAGGGTGTGTGCGGAAGAGCGGAAGAAGAGTGAGTGAGTGAGAGTGCTTGTATGTCTTTCTATCTTTGTTTTTTTCTTACTGTTTTTCACTATGTGTTTATGTTACTTGTTTAATTGTGATTTTGTGTTAGTTTTGTCAAATTTTAAGGGTTTTTTTGTTTGGTTTGGGTGTGGCCATCAGGCGTGCCTGGCTAGCCGGCGTCTCAGGACGCCAAAGAGTTATCTCGACACGGCAAAGTAATGTCGCCGATTAAAAAAAGTACCACCAGGTTGTAAATCACCACTACTAAGACATGTCGTCTCTCACAGGAGACAACTATATAGATGCTGTACTAAAATATTGAACAAAAGGACTCTCCAAAACAGAGCTATCAGTGTGTGGGAAAACAAGTTCAAAGGACAGAAAACTCAATGGAGAACTTTATACAAGCCTCCAATCAAGAAAAGGACTGGTGACCTGCAGTGGAGGATCCTTCTCGGCGCCAAAGCCACAAATTCGTTTTTATTGGCCATCAATCCTTTTAAATGAGTGTCCTTTTTGCAAGTTGTCTGAGTGTTTTTCATGTTTTTATAGATTGTGTATGGTTAACTAGTTTTTTTTTTTTTTAAATCTTTTATAAAAATTTTTGTGTGGTTTTTACCAATTCTGTTTTTATAAATGGTGTTCATCACAGTAAAACCACTAGTTTTAAATCCCGGATTTTAAATTATTTAATTTCTGAAGCAAAATGGCTATTTATATTACTCGACGTGACAAAATGCAGGCTTGACCTCAGTTGAATGCAGTGGATCTGTGGAAGATCAACATCAAAGCCAGGTTGACGCTAGAGTTGTTTCCACAGAGCCACCGGGAATTTAAAGGAGTTTTTAGAAGTGTGGTTTTTTTAAAAATGTATTGTGCACTAAACTATAACAAATTATTGTAAATATTTATTTGTTAGTACCTTTAATCTGAGAATGTAATGTTTTAATTGATCTATTGTACAATAAATGTTTTGTTAAAAATTAAAAAAAAATCTTCTTTATTTGTTGGCATGAAATGTTAGGTAAGCATTACCGCCACCAACTGGTAAGGAGTGTGGACCACTTGACAACAAAACAAAACTGAGAAGAGAAAAAAAAAGCCAAACAAACATAGCACCACATAGCACACATACAGAGGTCGCGTTAACGGAATATTTTCCGAATTTTACCGTTTTGTTTTTTTTTAAAAACGGGAAAATTTGAAGCCTGTCTGATGGGTTATAATTAACACCCTTGATGGGTGCACATGGGCAGACATTATAATCTTTACGCAAAGAGTTCATCGCAGAGACAACTAAATTCAATCAATAAAAATCTTTTCTGAATATGAGATATTCAGAAAAGATTTGAATATGAGACACAGAAAGAAAGGCGTCTTTCTGACCGGGAGCTGACAGCGAGTTGAGTTATGGAGCGGATGCTTTGCAGCATCTGGTTAGGAAGAGCATTAAAAACCTTTGGTTGAAATGGCGCATTTAATTCAAGTCTCCAGTGCATACAGACAAGAGAAAACTAAAGAGAATGCAACATTGAGCTAATCCATTTATAGTTTAAACAGATAAATAAATAAAGGTGCAGAAGTTAACTAGACCGTAACATGCGCAGTGCGCTGCACAAACAATGCGGACGCGGCTCCACTGCTGAGAAGAATTAAACTTAACTCACCCTGCGGTTTTAACAAATGGAGCTGGGAGATGTTACAGGAGGAGCCCGGCGCTCAGGGGGAGGAGCCCGGCGCTCAGGGGGAGGAGCCTGGCGCTCAGGGGGAGGAGCCCGGCGCTCAGGGGGAGGAGCCCGGCAGACGTAACATCTGTCCGTTTGGGAAAGCCAAATCACACAAAAAATCCTCGTAAAAGCGCACGCCCAGACTGCGCACAGGATAAAAAACTTGCAGTTTAATAGATCGTTTTGGATCAGACAGATCCAACTGACTGATGAACCAGTGCAGATTTCTCTGTACATGCAACCAGGAGAAATTTGTGAGGCTGTGGTTCAGACCCAACCAGGGGAAGTTCTGGTAATTTAAACAGAGTCGTTTAATTTATGAGAAGTTATTGAGGCCACAGTCAGTGGTTTTTAGATGCGTTCATCTGCTGGAATCTGTATTCACGGTTCAACTAG